>OW119934.1:11657618-12857618 GCA_933210815.1 Meta bourneti | reverse complement strand
TAAGATGAACCAATACGGGAGGTTATTTCTAAATATCATTCATTTGATTTTCTTACCAAATAAAATAAACGTTTTTATGTACTAAAAAGTTGTTTTTATGCATCGTAAAATGTGTTCAAACAATAAGCACCTACCTTTTCCACTACATAACCGATTTTAATTTCAAAAAATTAAATTTCCCAATACAGATTGCATAAAAATATAATTTAATTTCAAAACGATGATCGATATTTTTTCACGTTATTATTTTAATTTATTTTCCTTAAAATGATTTTTGTACTACCTATTTGTGTTTAAACCAATTTTACTTCCGGAAAGATTTTGTATTAATTTAAAAGAATTTCGTTTAAAAGCGAGTATATAGGCATTTCAAACCTTTTTGCTTTTTTTAATTTTGGTTTACATAAAATTCACGAATAGAAATTCGAAATATTTCGCAGGTAGCACATTTTCTAGTTTCATTTATTCGTTTTATTCCATTCATTCGATAAGTGTCTACTATATCACTTGTGCATCCGCGATTTGAATATATTTCTTATGTTACACAAAAAGAATTACTTTGTTATTACAACCGCATACCGGCAGAACAAAATTTACATCAAATATATCGCTGGCACCATGAAGAAATTCTGAATTTGATTTTTGTTTTCACCCAAATGTGTTTTCTTGGCTGTTATCCGATGTTTTATATTATGCTAAAGGCACCAGTTCTGATTTATAGCCTAAGTAACCTAAATTGATATGCATTTTCAAGATATAACTCAATTTTTCTAAAGCGACAAACCTTTAAACATGTTTTCTGAAAACGATTTTGTAGATATGCTGTTTGGTGTGGCATCGACAACATTCCACTTAAGTAGGACAATATACTTAAATCTTTCTTGTATTCACGTGAAATGATACAGAATGAATGCTTATTTTCATTTATTTCTTGAATACCCTTATTTTTTGTAGTTGGAAAATTTGCATCTTATTTCTTTGTTAACTTTTCGAACATCTTGCATCTTGACACATCTTGTTAAAATATAAATAATATATCAAGGTAGAATTACAAAAATATAGATAATATAGAACAAATATTTAGGATTTATTTATTTTCTATGTGTGATTCGAAAGGAAATTTTAAATCGTATCGCATGTTTAGGTACTATTTAAGTGAATTTTATGCAAATAAATTAATCAAGGTTTAAAGCAGGGATTGGCATTGACGGATTATGAAGGAGAGTTTGAAAGAGAACGGTATACATGATCATGAGCATAGACAAGTTACATATGATCTTAAGACGTATATGATTTAAGTTATAGATCGTATATGATTTAAGTTTTCTGAGAGTCATTCTTAAATGCAACCTGTTATTATAACAACTTCATTTCTAACCAGATTTGCACTTCTTGACCTATAGAATCTTTCCTAGGATTCTTTCAATCGGTGTGGCTATTTAGTGATTAAACCTCCTGGTGGTTGCCTCGACGAGGTTGACGACGATTAGAAAAACTGACCAGATCTTGATGGACGAGATATCTCGTCATTAGAAAAAATCCGATCAGATCTTGATCGCGTCATCATAAAAACATGGCGATATCTCGATGACGAGATAACTCGTCATCAGCAAATTGATCAGATCTTGATGGACGAGATATTTCGTCAAAACTACTTGGAGGGTTAAGTGTGTTGTGGGCTCAAAACAATATCATACTTCTCGGAAATCTCGTGACGTGAGGGTTATTGGCCTCTTCAGACGAATGAAATCCGGGCCAATCCGAATCAGTCTGAATCCAGTAGACTGATTCACTGACAAACGAAGACTGGGAAAGCACCTTGTTCGTCTTAAAAGCTTTCACACTGCCTGAATCCGAAGCGTTCCGTTTCAATGCACCCGAATCTATGTTAGTCAGTTTTTACTGGATTCAGATTGACCCAGATTCTGTCAGTGTAAAGGGGCCTTAACGAGATTTACATCAGATCCGGTGGTAACAAGTGCGCAGATATGAACTAAATAATTTCTAGCAACGTTTGAAGACTTAATAATCATGTTTATAAATTATACGTTAATTCCTAGAAAGCTTTTAGAAAGAATTTACTACGAAGAAAGATAACTATTCTTAATTACTCACCTGCTTGGACATTTCTGCACCATCTCTTTCTTCGGATGTATATGATACAGACTAAAAGATTGGCCACGACCACTAAGCCACCTATGACGGCGGCAGCCAGTAGCCAAGCAGGTAGGAATTCCACTGACGAGTTACTACCGGATACTGGCCCAGAGATCGTTGAATCCATGACTGGAAGGCCTAGAAATTGACTGGCATTGTTGATTATCTCTAGACAAATATTATTGAGCACTCAAATCAAAACACATGTGAGACGTATGTACGTAACACATGTATATATATATATATATATATTTGTTATCGCACTTACCTGTGCGTGGGATATCTTGCGTTTTGAGGAACTTTAAACTAGCACAAATAATAACAAAAAGTTACCTTTTTTCAGGAAACACTGGAGTAGACAAACTGCTTGCAAAAGGACCTTATAAGACTTTAATGAAATAATGTTTTGTAGCGAGGTTACATTATTCAATAAAGAATAGAATTACTTAGTTACATAATCTATACTAATATGA
Organism: Meta bourneti; assembly: GCA_933210815.1. NCBI lineage: Eukaryota > Metazoa > Arthropoda > Arachnida > Araneae > Tetragnathidae > Meta > Meta bourneti. The sequence continues at coordinate 12,854,988 of OW119934.1, read as the reverse complement.
AAATACAGATAAATTTTCTATACTAAACAAAAACACACCAAGATACATCATGAACTACAAATATTATAGAATTGAGCATGTTTTACTTTGGAAAGTTTTTCATTTTCAAATACAATACATTTTAATATACACTTCAATGTATAATACTCATGCAAATTAAAACATTTCAATATTTCATTTCACAAAAGTGAATAATTAAACTGATTAATTATAACTACATTGGAGTGAATTATTTTCAATTCACTGGCCATCCAAAATAATATAGTATCCATATTTCTCTGTAAAAAATTGTATAAATTTAAACATTTATTCAATATAATATTACATTTATATTTCTCTTAACTCTTATCCGGGTTTAGCAACATAGAAAGAAGTTTATTAACATAGCAAGATTATTATAACATTAAATTGTATATTTTCATATAGCATTGCCATTTTAGTTTTATTCTTTCAGATGTGGCAAATTCAATTTGGACATTTTATTCTTCTCCAAGGGATAAAACAATTCGTAACATTAGAATATTGGAAGTATTTTTGCTTTTATCATTGAATTAAGAACTAAACATTTAGTTCCATGCATCAAATTTTCAATATAACTTCTACATTGGACAGAATAAGTCAAGAATGCGAACCCAGTTAAGATAATTTTGTGAATTTAAGAGTTTTTTCATAGTTAAAATATTCACATAAACAAAAGCTGAGAAAATTTGTAACGAAAAGTATCAAGACAAAAGTAATTTTCATCATCTGTTTGTATGGCATTCTATAATTATTCATGGTACCACTTAAAGTTTGGTAGAAAGAACTGTTTCCTTGTGGTAAATGTTATTGTCTTTGTAAAAGAATAAAACATGCAAATTTAAAACGAAGGAATAAATAGTAACGCACTATATAACATTGAAGTTGCCTGAAAAGTGTATCAAAATAATTACAAATTTTTAATACGATACATATATTATATATTTAATAAATACTTAGTTACAAATACTTTGAAAGTGTTTAAAATGTGTTGAAGGTGCAATTATTCTCAAGAGTTAAATGGAACCTAGTGACCTAATAGGATACATATAGTATATATGTTTAATAAATACGAAGTTACAAATACTTCGAAGGTGTTTAAAATATTTCTAAAGAGCAATTATTCTCAAAAGTAAAAAGGAACCTATTGACCTATTAATAGGATATATATGTTTAGTAAATACGTAGTTATAAATACTTTGAAAGAATTTAAAATATTTTGAAGGTGCAATTATTCTCAAATGTAAAAAGGAACCTATTGGCCCTTTGAAGAGAAAGAAGTGATTGAAGCAAATTATTCATCTGTTTTCAAATAAAGTGTTTCAGATGCATAATTTTACATCGACAGTAAGCACACACTGGACGATATACAATACCAGCTGATGCGTGAATTAGCCCGATGATAAATTTTGGCCAGCATGCTGAGGTTATAAATAATCCCTTGAGGAAAGCTAACTCGAGAATCTTCCAAACTTTTGACAGAACTTAATGGAATTACTCCCTGCCTACTACATCTTCGTGCGCGATGTCATAACTCCGTTCAATAGAATATTTATTCCCAAACGTCGACATTAACAGGAAATAACTCTGCGGCAACTGATGCTTCCAGCTACAAGTTTCACATTTTGTGGGACAAAAAATTGAAACTGCTTTGAACCGTTGATCGCTCGCAACTCAAGAGATCACTTCACTCAAATGCTCATGACAGCTTGGGTTTCTTATCAGTATTTGTGTAAGTGGCTTTTCAGAAAGAGCTGCTACACTTTTCATACCTATGAATATTTAAAAAATTGTTTGATATGTTGCGCGCGCGGCTTATCGCACGAAAAGATTTAACGAGAGCATCTTTACTAGAATACCTTCTTTAAAAGTAACACGCATGTTACAGTAAAGTGAGTACATAAATTTAGCAGTTCTCCGAGTTCTTCAATTTCACAGGAAAATCAGTCTTAATGTGCTCGTTCATAACTTCTCGGTTCTCACCACCATTAGCTATAATCTATAACACAAATCCTAGGTGAAAGTGACAGAAAAACAACAGTTTCATGCATTTAAGTATACTGCTACTTAAGATTAGTTAGTATTAACTACCCAAAATTAACTCTTATAAAAAATATTTCAACTGCTTATGATTAAATAAGAATTTCATAAACATGCAAAAAGGCATAGAAATCTGAGTAATAATAGACAACGGGTTTATTCGAAGATCTAAATATAGCTGTTATAATTTTATATATTGCTTGTATGACGATCAATTTCATGTTGCTCCAACAGAAGTCAAATCATTTGAAAAAACATTGTTTGGAATGCTTATAAGTAGTTTAGATAGTAAATAAGAGATTATTTATGTTTGTTTATAATAGTTCTGAAGCTACAAGGATACGCAATTGCGATTGCTAATGGAAAAATCAGTCCTTTTTATTTTTAACCCCCATTTCTTTTTTAAGACTTCCAGACAATTTGCAAAGTCATTTTGACAAAGTCATCAAAATTTAAGTACTCAAAATGGATTTTGCTTTTCCTTTTTTCATTTTTATTGAGGATTATTTTACTTACTTAAATTGTTATTTTTAGTTTATGCATTCTACATTTGAAATATCGAAATAATTTAATTATTTTAAGCTTTATTTATGTATTTTCAAATGCAATAGTCACAGAAAAAGATTGAGTAATCATTTTAAAATATTCATACATTTACATGAAATTTTAAGCACACTTCAACTTAAACAATTTTCTACTTAAGCACTATAATTTTATCTTAAATAATAAAAATATAATCTCTATATTCATAGTTATTTTAATAGTTAAACTATTTTAATCGTTATCTTTGTTTCAGAGGTACTCGAAAAGTTATCAAAGGCAGTAAATTAATTTCCATAGAAATAATTAGAAAACACTTGCATTAAAATAAAACCTTACGAGACAGCTTGAAAACGGTGTTTGGTAACTAGTGACTTTAATGACAGTTGCTTAGTTTTTAACTAAAGTTGCGTGTTCGCTGCTTATTTTCGCTAGGTATTTACATAATCCTATTTCTGTTTGGAATTCTCCGAAGGGGAATCGCTCTTTCCAGTAACTAAAGAAAGAGATAAAGGAACACTCTTCTATTTTCAAACAGACAGAGGAACATGTGGATACGGATATGCTATCCCATGTGGCTTCGGTTAAATCACAACGATTGTCGGTAAGTAAGATTGATGTCGCAGGTCGATGCCGTCTGTTGAAGCAGGCGTTAAGTTGCTCATATCCAAAGGGAATACGGGAGCGTTGTTTTCTTTCTTGTCGCTGGTATCAGGTGACGGACCGATACTGAAACTTCTGTGCAAGTCGGACTTTCATTAATGATATAGAACTGCATCATCCAATCCAGACGAAAGGGAAAAGAAACTGATTAAGATATGGACTGAATAGATGGATATGGGGGCATTTCAATGATTTTAACTCTTGGGGGTTGTGTGTTTCGGCGAGGTATCTCGTTATTATCAAAACTGATCAGATCTTGATGGACGAGATATTTCGTCATTGGAAAAACTGACCTGATCTTGATATCGTCATTCTCAAAATCTATCTTCATTTGGAATTCCATCGACATTACGGATGACGAGATATTTCGTCATTTGCAAAATCATGCGAGTTTGCTGAATTATTTAAAGTTATATGTAAGTGATTTAATATACGGTGCTCAGAATCGCGACCTCACAATAATCATACCACGCGATTCGTTGTCGAAAACCAACATGAAAAAGTGTTGTCTGTTTTTCGATTGGATGTGACAATTCGGAGATGCGCACATACGTACCTATAGTATAAGACACATATTCCGATTTGCCTATACCATATCGTTTTTATATTCCTTCGTGTCTTGAGTAGCTCTCAGGACTGACAAACCCAATGACACCAAAGATAGCTTGGTGTTTTTAGCACTTAACACTGCAAGTGGTTTCGGCGAGATATCTCGTCCATCAAGATCTGATCAATTTCGCTAATGACGTCGTCATCAAGATACCGCCTTTTTTATGATTACGAGATCAAGATTTGGTCAGGTTTTTCCTAATGACGAGATATCTCGTCCATTAAGACATGGTCAGTTTTGTTAGAGACGAGATAGCTTCAAGACAACCTCCAGGACTGTAAAATTTTAAATGATTGGAAGTAACGCCATAAAACTTTCAACTTGAATATCTCCGGAATGTCCCGTCCAATCGAAAGCAGGGCAGTACTTTTTCGGGTTGGTTTTAAACAAGGAATCACTTGGTATAATTATTGTGCGACCGATTCTGACCACCCTGTATGAGAGAAATTTTCATACGACCTAGAGGGAAGATGGAGGTCTTACTTCCACTACACAAATGCTCTCGCATGATACATATCGGGGGGTACCTTAAAATGCAGTTCATTAAAGTTTTAGCGTTTAATCGAACTGGCGTTGAGCCATGAACCATCATACATCAATTTGGAAATTCATTCTTTGAAAATTTTATTAGCCATGTGCTGAAATAATTTAGAAAGACAAGTCAGATGACTTCACATCCAGAATACGTACAGGAAAATACGTTCCACTCTAGCACTACTTACATTTAGATTAACAGAAAAAGTATCATGTGTAAGTACTTGATTGCTAGTGATCAAGTATCCATTTCTGAATTTCAATCATAGTATAAGTTTGGAAAGTATATTCGAAACCTTCAACTAGTATTACGAATTATAACAATTTATACAATAATAAAATTTCTTGATAGTAAAATATAATTTTTACTTCTCTGACAATTATTAAAAACAATTTTTCGAAGTTGTAGTTAACACTTTAAACTAGTAAACTGAGGTACCAGAACTCTGATGTTTAGCGTTATTTTTCAAATTTATTGAGTTTTCGATATTACAGCAGAGATGCATGCATACTATTACATTAAAAATCCTTTTCAATAATTATTATAAATCGTACAATGTTATATCCGTTAAGAGTTAATTTTATTTTGCAACTAATAGAATTTGAAAGTAAACATACTACTTTTTTAATGACGTTACATTTCCATAAACTACTTTTAAATTATGTCTTCAACTTCTGAATATTTAGTTATTCAGAGAACAGTAAATTAACGGTGGAAAATCTAACTACTGCAAACATCTCTTATCAAAGATAATTAAGCTAATACTTCCGATATGTGAATAGCACGTGAAGGAAAATTCTTCGTATTTCCCATTACATATTTATTTTTTCAATGTTTCTTTTTTCTAAAGCACTTAAAAACTTCTTACCTTATTTAGTCTGAGACTTATTCTGAAAAGAATCTGATATACATTTGATATTTGAAATGTGAGAAAGCTGTTAAATTCTTGGAATATAATACTCTCATTTCTCTAAAATTAGATAAAGCTTGGTTACTGAATCATGAAATCAAAATTTTCTTTTCGGAGTCTGCAAGTCATAAAGTACTTTTACCTTGAATCTGAAAACAAGTTTGATTACGTCTTTAATTCTTTCTGAAACATGAGGTATTAGACGTTTTCGTTTTGTGATTGTCATGAGGTACTTTAAGTCTTTTGTCTGGTATGTAGTAAAAAGGTAAGCTAGTTTAAGATGTCTGAAATAAGACTCACAAAAGAGTAACGACAAAATTACATTGAGTGTTTGCGGACAGAACTTATTAAATTAAATGTAGATTTCTGAGACTTTAATTGTAACTTGAAAAAATTATAGCTTCCTGCTTTTGAGACTTATATTCTGTTTAACTAGCAAAATTTCAAAAATTCTGACTGAACTTAATATTCATCTTTGTGTGTAGTATGTCAGAAACTGCATTTAAGTTCATTTCTCCAGAAGATATCCAGATTTCTTCTATTTCATTTTCCAACTGCACTTCTTTCAGCGTTTGACTTTTCTTCTTGTGACGTATTTATCTTTCCATTCGGATTCAGTTTGACTTTTCAGCTAGATTTTATAAAGTGGGTTTGCCAGTTTACTTTAGAGAATAAGCACCCTTCATGAAACGTATCACTTCAATAATTCTCCGATCTTTTGGAATTCAATCGCGACTTTAGAATGTCAGTTACTATTGAGAATTACTTTAAACAGTAAAATGATGAAGTGAATAAATTTATATTAAAATTTTTTATGTAAAATAAAAACGCAGATTTCTTAGGGTAATGAAGCTACTGTAAATTAAATAACTACAAAATTACGAATTGTTCTGGCTATAATGGAGCAAATAAAAATAAATAAAATAAGAATTTGCTCAATTGTTTGGTTTCAAGATTTTTAGTTCTTTTCTATAATAAAAATAAAGGTAATAAAGGAATATGTAGTCTTTTAATTTTTAAAGTTTAACACAAGGATTACAGCTCTAAGATAAAATGCTTCCTCATTGGAAATTGTATTTCAAACAAGAGACAGACTTTTAAATTAAATTACCAATAAATAATTCCATATTTTAATTTGGGTTTATATAATATTAATAAATAATAGATACATTAATATTCAATATTTAATCTAAATATCTTAAGTGTCTCTTCCTATCAAGGTAGGTAGGTAGGTAGGTATTTTAATTAATGTCGCACTGGAGCACAACACAACGGGCTATTGGCGACAGTCCGGGATCAACCCCCGAAGTCTTCCTATCAAGAAATCTCGTACATTTATTTTTAACTGTAATAGAATAAGATGAAAATGTATTTTTGTTTCGAAGCTGGTAGGGGAGGGTACAAGCAGATTAAACCGTCTATAAGTGATTAGTAGCAAATGCAAATAACATGTACATCGCATGTTTCTTTTGGAAGATATTTTATAATTCACCTTTTACTAGTATTTCATAATTTCAATAACAATCCCCTAACACCAATTCTAAAACTTAAACAGAATAGCGTTACTAACCGCATTGAATCTTCAATTTTTTTAAATACCTTTTAATACACGATTTGAATAAATAATATCTATTAACCACATTCTTTATCATTTATATAGTTTCAAACTATACAAAATGAACATCGTGTGCCGAGGGGTACGATATTATATATGAATTTATTCATAAGTCTTTTATAGGTTAACTTATTTGCTGTTTGTCCGAGAATATATAATAAATCAAGGTCATCCAAATGGATCTAATGCATATTATGTTAAGCAATTGTTCGTTTTCTTTAATTTAATCATCCAGTTGAAGTTATATTTTAAATAAAGATAATATGGTAAACACGGGATATGTATGCAGGAAATCTGTCACGTCCTCACTTTTAATAAGAATGAGCTGTCTTTGCATTTCATTGCTTTCAAGATTTAATTTCATTTTGATTAAGAGCTGTTGAAGATTTCTTCTCTACAATATCATTATAATTTCATAGATTTCAACAATAATTTAACCTTATTTTAGGACATATCACTCACTTTTGGTTCGAAAGGTGATCTGTAAGCTGTATGGGCTCTCTCCTAAGGCGTTCTTTGCTGCGATGGATATCTCGTAGAGTGACCCCTGGTCGAGGTCATTTAAAACGTAGGAAGTGGAGTTCATGGGTATGTGGAGGAAGGTGACTGGTATTTGCTGATTCTTCTGAATTCGCAGTTGGTACGTTTGTGTTAAACCTCCGTCGAAACCTGGAGCCCAGATCAGCAAAGCTCCTTGATGAGACACATTCAAGGCTTCTAAAGATTCGGGTGTATCCGGAATACCTATGGAGTGGCAAAAAAGGCACAAAAGATCTGATTTTTGAGTTACAAATCACTTTTGCCAATTGTTTGGGTGGGCCACGAAAAAGCAGCCAGTTTCGGTCTCGTTACTGCATGTGGAATATCATGTGGAATATGGCTTAAGGGGTCCGGGACTCAAAATTCTAAAATCTTCAATTTTAAAGTTTTTGTTCTGAAATTTTTTCTATAGGTAAACATTGTATTTTGCAATTATAACTATTTTATATTTTCAAAACTTCAAATTTTTTTAAAATTAAAATTAAAAAATTATAAAATTTTGACGTTGGGCAAAATTGATATATCTTAAAATATTTTATAACAAATCACTTCATTTTTGCACTAATTGACTCCTAAAAGTTTATACTTTAAACTGTCTTCGTGATTTTTGGTTAAAACAGTTAGAAAGAATTAAAAAAAATATTTTGTTCAAAAACTACATAAAACACATAGTATACAAAGTTCGAAAAATTATAGAAAAAATAATAATATATATATACACAATTGCTGAAGACAAATTAAAGAAATATATTTGAAAAGTAATTGTAGAAAATTTCATTCATTTATGACAAGTAGTTTTTAAGTTATATCCATTTTTCACTATCGAAATCCCATTTAACAGAAAAGGAGAAAAAGAGCGTTTAAAATTATGAAAATATTCAAGTTATTAAAAAGCACTTTTGCATACTTTATGTTTGTTTAAAATCCTCCTGGATAGTATTGTGTATTACTTCTTAGTTTTACTGCTTTATTTAATTTAATTTTAGCAAGTTGGACCTCTTTCTTATACCTTTTAAAAGTATTTGGACTTCATCGTCGCTTTCCTGAACCGCCTACAGTCCTTTATGGAAAGCGTTATTGAAGTATATTGATAGTACAGAAAATTCGAAAACGTGCAAATTCAACAATAAAAACAGTGAGAATATTACGATAATCAATTCAGATCACTTCAAGTGTTCGTAGCGTAGTTTATTTGAGTTAGAAAAAATAGAGCTGAAACAGTAGAAAGTAGACTCCAAAACAGTTTGTTTACATTATCTGATGGGTGAGGCTCGTTTGATTTGCAGCTGTCATGTTATAAAAGCCGAATATTTCCGGTTCTCCTGATGGTAGAGACAAAATGTAGGTGTTACTTTATTCAGAAATATCTATATTATTTTTTAAGATAATAAAATTTTTTTTGACTTTTTTTCATATTTTGAGTCCCAGACCCCCTTAAAGACGTATATTAACCTCTTACAGAAGATGTTGCAAATGATCTCCTTGAAAATCAATGCACCTCTACGCGTCGCACCATACTTTGAGACACTCGTTTCAACTCACTGACATCAATATTCAGTATAGCAATCCCAATGTTTTCCCCTTTGGGATTGATCCCGGACCGTCACCAATAGCCCGTTGTGTTGCTCCAGTGTGACGTTAATTGAAATACCCCCCCCCCCCCAATGTTTTCCTTCAGATCGTCTATCGTTTAGGCGCAGCTTGTCCTGCTTTGGACCTCGCGCCATAAAGTCAAAAATTAAAAATCCAATTGTATTGGGATGGTTGGTATACACTTTCCCTTTTAAATTTCCCCACAGGTAAAAATCACATGTCGACAGGTCCGGCTAACGAGGTCACAACCTATTGATCATAGTTCGTTCTTCAGTTAAGGCCTCATGGATTCGAGTCGGGGATTCTCTAGACATAGCAGGTCGCTGTCCTGCTAGAAATAGTACTCTTGTTCCTTAGACGCTTTTCACATACGCTAGAACGCTTTTCACATACAGTAGCGAGACCGAGACTGGCTGCGTTTTCGTGGATCACCCTATACCATACAAATGGAATTTTCAGGCTTCTTTTCCCTTCTTATCATAAAATACTTATTTGTTTTGAATTTTTGTTTCTGGAGAGTAGGTGACATATTCGTTGTGCTACTTCAGGGTAATTATGATTACATGAATAAGACAGATTCAGAAGGTTTGAAAACTAATAAAATATTTATTTCATACATAAAAAATAACTTCAGATTTATACCTTGAATTCAAATTTACCGAAGGAATGAATCAACTGCCTGCCATGCCAAGAAACAAAAATAAGTGTACATCTGGCGAGGTACACTTATAGTAACAGAAAGTTTAGCAACATGCATGAAAATATTTCATAAGCAAAATCAACTACATAAACTGCAGATTTAAATTTACTCACTGAAAATATATTAAAAATACGAATAAACAAGTCTACATATTTAGTTGTGAAATATGTGAAAGAAAAAATCGTTTTCAAAAGATCTTCAGAGTTTAAAATGACTATATTAAAATGGTATCGCAGTTAAAAAGACGTGTTTCTAATAGTGTTGATAATACAAATCGCAGCGACACGTTTAGCAAGCATGCATTTGAAGTATTAATACTTTGTTGATAATAATCTTATCTTACAGTGAGACTAATTTTATAATTCTTGAAACTTGAACGTTAAGCATATCAATTTAAGCACATGCCAAATAAGCCGAAAGAGTTGATGAAATAAAATGGAATTTAGAACTATAAAGTGCATTGCTTTAAATGGAAATTATTTTTCACAATTTAGCCTATCAAAACAAGTCATTTTATATTTTCCCCCCAGAGTAAAAAAATGGATCAATGTTTTGTTTTTATGAGGAAAATTATAAGCAAGCTTACAAGCAGGCAATATCGATTTAAAAATTAGATCAAAATACATGATGCATCTCGTGAAAAGCTACAGGGAGTCAAGCTTAAAAGTCCTTTCTATTACACCGGTCAGCAACATGCGTTCAAAAATGAAAATATGAAATTTTATGGCTTTAGCAATTCATTTTCTGAATATTTTAGCATTTTTACTCTTCATTTCTCCAATATAAAAGAAGATATCAAAAACCAACATTCGCAAGAGTTAGGGAAAATATAAAAATCATATTACTACATTTTCTGGTTCGTAACAGTATAAAATGTCATGTCAGGAATTTCAAATAAAATTTGGTTATCCTGTGATATGTTGCTAATTTCACGGAACTTGTATCATTCTTTGTAGTTTTCCTATTTGTTTTTATTGAAACGGATATTAACCGAATTATGTTTAGATTTTATTAAAAATTAATTTATAAATCTTTAATTCTAACCTTAATTTGTTATAATTTTCACTTGCTAAAGAAATAATAGATGTATACTACTTCTTTCTTGAAAATTATCAACTCGATTAACGAAAACATCAAAAAGCGTTTAATCCTCTCAAACTAATGAAAAGGCTAAAAGTTGATTTCATAATTTTAAGTGCACGCATAAGAATACGAAAGTTTTAAAAGTATTTTCTATTACAACTTTTCCTAAAGTAAAAACAGAAAACATTACACGAATAAAGCAATTAATTTTAGTACAATGCAAATATGATTCTTTAAAGTTGGAGGTACTGAATAGATTCGAATGATTCAGCTGAATCCTGACACTGCAAGGCTCACAATGGATATATTCTTTGGAATAGCTGCTGCAGGATAGTATTAATCGATTCCAATTATAACACAGAAACTCTTAAGCATAGGTGGGCCGTGGTGGCCCGGTTGGAAGAGTAACGGACTAGCAACCGGAAGATTGCGAGTTCGAGGGGGCTGGTGCATGTTAAAGGGGGCTGGTGCATGTTAAATCTGTAGTGGCCTCAAATGTCCTCACGTTGGTGCTGTGTGGAAGTTTGGAGAGTGGGGTGCCAGCTCAGGTGTTGCCTCGTCATCTGACCGTGGTTCAAAATTACATTTCCTCGGACCCTTCCCTTCGGAAGTGTTCCCGGACCGTCGTCAATAGCCCGTTATGTTGCTCTAGTACGACGTTAATTAATTACCACTTAAGCATAGATATAACTTATTTAGAAGATCGATAAACACTTTTGCGCAAAGAAAACGAGAGGAAACTAAACAATTAGAGGAAGTGCAATTCCTAAATGTACTTGTATATATGTATATGTTTGATGTATTGACGATTTTGATGACACAGTCATTAAAATCGGTATAATCTTTTAATTTCGTCTTATGTCGATGTCTCAGAATTGCACATTTAGAATTTTCCGTCATGAAACATTTTATTTTTCGATATTATAAATCTAAATTTAAATTCAAGATGCATACGTTCTGTTTTGACGTATTGAGGTCAGTAGCAATTTAAAATACGTCTGTATGGAGGCATAATTTTTTATTCTGCAAAACTGGAATTGCTCTTATAAACTTGAAGAGTATAAGTTTAAAATTAATGTCGTTAAGTTTGCGATTTTAAAGCATTATTTGATAACATTTTATAAAAATAGTGTATACACCGAATATATCAGAAATGTGCACATCATTCAATACAGCATGTCAGAAAAATAATTCCTTCAGAGATTGGCCTGTTACGCGAAAGAATTTTTAATATGGAAGGAGTGTAATAAATAAATTTAACGAAAAATAATAAGGGATTGATTATATTGTGATATGTTAAATTTACAAATATATACAAAGATAAAAAATTTCGTGTAGTTCAACATCTTCCAGAAAATGCTTTAGTCCTTTATTCATACAGTAATAATCATATTTCGAAGTACTTTTATCAATTTGATTTCGTATTTCCTAAAAGAGTAATTCAAGCTTTCCCCTCCAAGAATATATGAGCAGAGTACGCACTCTTCAAAGAAAATATGAATTTAATCTCTGAATTGTAATATCTTAAAATTCATAATCATTCGGGGATCAGAATGTCATACAGTATAATGCAAATATATAATGTAATCCATGATTGAAAACGTTCTTATTCGTTTACTAGAATGATACGAACAGAATTTCTGATTAAAAGTTAAAATGAATAAAATGTGCATTTAAATCCAAAAAATGTTGATGTTATTTAGACTAACAATAAAGATTACCGAGTCACACAAAATTCTCCAAAGTTAGATTCTGCCCTAGATATTGGAATAACAATAAAAGATGGTAGATTAAACCTTACATTTGATCAGGAACTAAATCTTTTAAAATTTAGATCTATGAGATATACTATAATACATTTTCATATGGTATTAGAAAGATTAGAATATTATTAAATATTCTACTCCGAATGTGGGGTATTCAAACAAGAACTCATCCAGGCATACACGTCTATTTAATATTAGAATCTTCCATTCATTTCCAAAGTTATTTTCGTTCGAAATTGCTTTGTAGGTTTCACTCAAATATATTCACAATCCAAATATTAAGTCATGCTTCAAAAATAAAAATTTAGTATAGAAATTGAAGGTATTGTTTTGGGATTACAAATTGTGACAGCGGTTAAATAGCAATGTTAAGGAAGGGAATATTTAACTCTCCTGGTCGACGAAATATCTCGCTCAACAACCACCGAAGTGACCAGACCTTGATGGACGAAATATCTCGTCATTAGCAAAATTAGTCAAATCTTGATGGACGAGATATCTCGTCGAAACAAAGGAATATTAAAAAATTATTTGATAGCATATTTTAGGTAAGTAATAAGTAAAGATAGTTTTTTTACCCCTGTAATTTTAAATCTAGAGACTGAACAAAAGTTTTTTCTTCGCAATGTAACATGTGAAATATTTTTTAATGAGTTCCACTAAAAATAAAAATGTCACAAATTTACAATTAAAAACTACTTCAAAAGTATTGTTATGTGAAATTAGAGAGAGCTTTGATTTGCTGCTGCTAGAAATTACAAGGTCTTCTTAGCTACATCGCATAAAAGAGATGAATTTTTCAACTTAACGAAAAAATCTATGAAACTACCTCTTTCTATAAAATAATATTGGTAAGGCTAATTTTTTTCAACAATTAATCATGAAATATTTTATCTACGAAAATTTGCTCAGAACCCTTTTGGTACCAAGTCTCTAAAAATGGAGAAATGTGTGGACATGACTACTTGTGACAGGCATATTTTTTAAAATTAGGAACTTTGTTCTACAAGGGGTATCGCTGAAAGAGGTTTCGTAAATTAGTCACAATAGTACGATTGCTGAAATATTGGAGAAAAATCAGTGACCAGAAGAGGTAGAGAGAGAAATCGCAACTTCCAGCTCATAATAGACATAAAACGTCCAGCTAGAAAAACTTGTAAGGAATGAAATTGAATTAACACAATGAAATATGAAGCACATAATGAAAAAATAATTCAGAATTTCACAATGGAAAAAAATTGGAAATGAATATTTGGGCAGATGAATAAAGTTCAACACCCATGGAGCAGATGGCGACGAGACCGGATTCAACACTCGAAAAAGGTCAGACATCACAAATATGATCTCACGCTAGCGCAAATGAGCAAGCTTAGCTAAAGTGATAGCCAAATCTGTTTCGATACTTCGCTTCGTAAGCTCTTCAGAAGTCGTTAGATTTTTACAGAGGGATTAAAGATAATGAGGTAATTTAAAAATTTCCTTAATGATTAGGTAATAACTTAACAAGCATTTATAGTACTGTTTGAGGTAAGGATTCTTTTAAAAATTCCTTATTCTTTTTGTTTTTCTGTATTGCTAACTAATTTCTATAGGTTGGAAATATAATTGGTTGGTTAAATTTCAAAGTGATTTCTTCTACGCCGTACAAACTTACTTATGAAATGTTACCATCGAACAAACGGCATACAGATCAAATGCATCGTTTACAGTATTGAACTCATACCATTGCACTGATATTTGAGCGACAAAATCGATAAGTTACACAAAGAAAATTGTATTATTTGCTTAGTCTAGTTTATTGATTTAATAATCAACTCATTATATACTTTGAAATAGATTGTATTTGCTGAGTTTGTAATTTACAGAATTCATTACGTATCGAAAGCTTTTGCGAGCATTTAATTGTTTTTGTAGATTACAATTAACACACACAATTAACTATTTAAAACTGAAATAAATTTGAAAGGATGAGACATTCTCGTTTTTGAATTTGTTCATCGTCTACTTAAAATTTCAAATTATAACCTTAATTCTAATCATCACATTGTAAAAATACAAGTCATATACATTTGGGTGATATTTATTGCCTAACCATGGTTACAAAACTAAAAACGTTGTTTAAAGTTAAAGAAAAATTCATTACCACTGAGTGAATGGAATTTTTAATAATTTAGGATTAATTGAAGTTTATTTTCATTATGACCCTACATTATATTTGGACAATATCAAAATGCATTATTTTCCCGCTTATTCTGATGAATAAAATGTAAGACCAAACAGGCGGTGTTCAATTTGATTAACGTGAAAACAGGCAATTCTTATATGGCCTGTTAAGTTTTCGAACTGCATGATCTAGGGAAAGTTCAATGCATTATTCGTTAAATATGCAGGTGGTTCTACTTATTAAGTACTCTTGAGGTGGTTGAATTTTATAAAACCTCCAAACTAAAGTGTCAGATAATAAACTCAGGTATTGATTTCGAGTTTAGAAATGCAGAATTTAATGCACTTGTTAAAAGTAAAATATTAGGCCCATAATCACCAAAGTCTCTCGAACACGGTAAACGGATCGAAATATCTGCCATGAAGTTACTCAATCATTTTAATTTCCTCAGAGATTTCAACAGTAGCCTTTTCTGTTATTTTGCTGAAACTGCATGACAATAATATTGACATGGAAACTGTTCCGCAAAGTTAAAGTACACGCGAAAGTAGCCTTTTCTGGGATATATAGGTATCGACGTTTTGATGACACAACAACCACTTGCAAGCTTGTGTCTCGTTTCCAAATAAATATCTAATAGCGGAAAATTCCCACGAAACTCGCACAAAATCTGCAGCAACGCAACGTGAGATTGAGCTAGTTCCCAGATTTTAATGAATAATGACATTTTCAACTATTCCCCAAAATGTTGACACAAGGTCTGAGCAATATTTTGCCTCGCAGGATAGCGTGTGGGTTTAGGACACAGTTCATGGATTTGGTAAGGAAACAATAATCGCTTTTCTGAATTGCAAATGGCAGACGTTCGTCTGGAAGAAAGGAAGCGGGAGCAATTGATCATGTTGAACAGATGCTATTGAGATGCATCTGACAAATGCTTGGGAATTATGAAAGCACATAAATTTTTCTTCCATTACTAAATCATAACAGAAGAAAACAAATTATTTTCAATAGCAACAATCACGAGCGAACCTACTCAAGACTTAAAACGGAAAATAATTCTTCGAAAGTTTGCCAAGGTGGCTATTAACTTTATGTATGAACTATCATGCTTATCTGGAAATTTCAGTACATAAGAGGATTTATGAAAGTTTTTCTTTCAGCTACTCATTAACAAGAAAAACATAATTGAAAATCAAGATTTTTATGTACAACATTTTATTATTTTACTCAAATTTTAATATTTTAATGAAATTTCGGTTCTAACTAATCGGTACTCTCTTGAGTGAGTCCGTTTCTAATTCACTGAATTATATCCAAGTGTTAAACCTTTCACGAATTTGTTTTGATTTATGTATAAATGAGCATTACACTCACTGCCAAAAGTTAAGCACGGAGAGGAAAATTTATATTTCCGGAAGCCAATCTGAATTTGAGAGGCTGCATTTCGCTGCAGAGGTAGATGGAAGTATGCAAATATGTTCTGTAACAGCCAATCACGGTTTCGTGTCGAGAAATATGTAAAAAAGGTAGTCGTATAAGAAGCCAGCATTGTGAAGGGTTAGGGAGTTTCATGTAAGTGCTGATAAAAAGTGTTTTGAACTTTTGTACGATTAGTTTTTAAGACAGACGTGTTTCTATGGCAGATAATGAGCGCTGGCGTTCTGTGGGACGCCTTGAGGCAGGACAATCAATCACAGATGTTGCTCTTTTCATCATTCCATCATTTCACGATTATGGAAACAATTCCAAACAAGCCAAACAGTTGTCCGAAGACCTGTTGCCGATCGCCCAAGGGTTACGACCCCCGCGGAAGATCGATGTATTACTGTTTTAGCCCAGCGGAATCGAAGAGCAGCCTCCACACGTGTGACATCTATGGTTGCAGCGTCCATTGGTAAGACGATATCTGCCACTACTGTTCGCCGAAGGCTACACATGAATGGACTGTACGCCCGGGTACCACGATTTTATGCTCCTCTATCCTCCCAATCCAGAGGGCACGATTAAAGTGGTGTCGGCAACATGTGAATTGGACTGTGTCTGATTGGGCCAACGTTTTGTTCACGGATGAGTCGAGATTTGCCCTGGAGTCAGATGACAAGCGTGTAAGGGTCTGGTGAGAACAAAGCACACACAATCGGCCCCAGAACATCATCGAACATCACGCATTCCGAGGTGGAAGCATCATGGTGTGGGCAGGGATATCGCACCGACCTGCATATCTATAGACGGGGGTTCTGTGACGGCTGTCCAGTATCGGGATGAAGTCCTAGAACCCACTGTGAGATTGTACGCTGCAGCAGTTGGTCCTGCTTTCGTTTTAATGGATGATAATGCGCGTCCTCATCGAGCCAACATCGTCGACGACTACCTGGAGAATGAGGGGATTGCTCGTATGGATTGGCAGGCGTACTCGTCCGACCTTAATCCCATTGAAAATCTTTGGGATGCCCTCGGCCGTGCTGTGTCTGCACGTTTCCTACCCCAGTCACTCTCACAGAGTTGCAAACTGCTCTACAGGAGGAATGGCGATTACTTGACTCTGGGGTGGTTGATCACCTCATGGAAAGCATGGTCATACGCTGTAAGCTTTGTTTGAGGATGAGGGGTGGTCACATACCCTATTAATGTCGGTTTTGTTTGTTTTGGATTTCAACATCATTTTGTTAATGACTCCAATATGACTTCATCTTATAATTTATGAAAATTCAATATTGTTTTCATCTTTGTATTTAATTCTGTTTTGTTTCATGCATAAACATATTTGCTACTTTCCTGCCGCATTTCATGTCAATCAAAGCTATACTTGTCGATTTTTTCGTATTTTATCGCTTCGTGCTTAACTTTTGGCAGTGTGAGTGTAACAAAACAAACGAATTAGAACGTGCAATCTGGATTAAATTAACATATTCACGTTATAAGTAGATGGTAGTTGAATATACGTCTCACTGGAACAATATAACGGGCTATCGTTGTAAGAATACTTAGATATAGCTAAAATAAAAAATTAATGTTGTCTAAATGTGAAAGTAAAAGTGAAAGGCTTTGAATAGATGTTTTTTAACGTAAAATGTGATTTGGTATGATTTCCGTTTTTTACTAGTGTGAAGGATGAACGTATAGTACAAAATTTAACTAGAAAGGCTTAGTATGTGCTTTCAGTATGTAGATAGGTATTTTAATTAACGTGACACTGGAGCAACACAGCGGGCTATTGGTGACGGTCCGGGATCAATCCCAAAGGGAAAGATCGAGGACAACAAAACGTAATTTTAAACCATGGTCAGATGACGAGGCAACACCTGAGCTGGCACCCCATGCGCCAAACTTCCACACCACGCCAACGTGAGGACATTTCAGCCACGACAGATTTAACGCCCCCTTTGTACACGACGGTCTTTGGTTGGATTCGAACTCGCAACCCTCCGGTTGCTAATCCGTTACTCTTCCAACCGGACTGCTCATGTGCTTTCAGTATTCAAGAAAAGAGGAAAACATTTTATAAATGGAAGATACGAGTAAAACTCATTTGATATTTATTCATATTTTGAAGATCAATTATTTCCCAAAGTAAGGAATTTATCTCCAGCAAAGAATAATGCACATGAAAACTCATAATAATCTAACTTTTTAGAAGTTCTCTCCAGTCTGTTTAAATTTTATTTGGTAGATCGGACAAATTTTCCTAAGTTGAAAAATCTTAAATTTGGCAGTCATTTACGAAAGTTACAGCTACAAACCAATGACGCGAAGTTCCTTTTGAAAATATAATAAATAAATATCTACTCCAAATATGGTTGGTTGGGTTTTATGGCGGAAGGACCATATTTTGGCCATGCTGCGACACACAAACACAAGACAGACAACATCAAGTAATGGAGACACACACAAAGGTACTGACACAGGAGAGAGAAATGCATCCAGGGAGGAATTGAACCTGATAGGAATGGAACTTGCGTCACCTACAATTCGCAGGTCGCTAGCGCAGTGGGCAAACTTACTAAGCTACAACGGTCAAGACTGCTCTAAATATGAAAGTATTTTTCAGTTACCTAGTTGAACTTATGAGTTTATATGGTTGCACGCGAAGCTGAATTTCCGCAGTAGTTTAGTAGCGCCTAAGCGTTTCCTTTGATCTGAAGCATATAGCTTGTATTTATTTCATTTGGAATCACTCCGCCAACAGGCCCTTCTGTAAAGAAATAATTCACTCCCACTCAATGCTTCTTTTGGATGACTGCATATGAATGCACACTCAAAATAATAGAGAAAAGACGTATCCTTAAATACGCATTAATTCTGACGAACCATTTCATTACTCCTGAATTCCCTACTGAGTTGCCCCATTCATAACAGGCAAGTCGGCGTAATTATTCGATTATCCAATGGCAGAGATGCCATTGTGGCAATTGACAGTTGGAGTTGAAAGTGAATAGTTTCATTTCAGTTTTATCCTTAATGTAGAAAGGATCCATTCAAGTACAAATTTGAACAGTGATATTCCTACGATGAATAAATATATTGTGTTTTACTATGGTTTTGTAATAACACGCGGGTACTATAGTTGTACCGCATTATGCCTTATAATTAATTCTCTGATCGTGTTTCTGTGTGGAAAAAGAGATAGGAAATATTCTCTCTCGGTAATTTTAAATTTAAAAGGATTGTATATTCCTTTTGTGTATTCAATATTACTTATAAGTTCGAAATGATTTCGGTCACCTAAAACTCGTCATTAAACAGGTTATAAATTATGCATTTCTTAACGAAATCACTTCAAAGGGATAATGCAATACAGATATTAAGGTGGATATTTTCTGAACCATTTGTTGTAGATACGTACTTCCACGCGTGATAAGAAAAATGATTCTCATTACCTTCTGTTGATATTAATGTGTTAGATATATCATTGATTTTACAAGGGGTTATATATGTACGAAATATTTCAAAAATCATAAGACCTTTCCACCAAGTAACATCCAGACTAATGCACGAGTTTGTCAAAAAATTTATTTGTTTAAGTGGAATATTCTGATATATTTCATTTCGAATTTTAGCATTTATCATCAGATGGTTACGGGGTAGATTGAAAGGAGATAACATTTTCAGTAAATTCTCAGTTATATCACGCACATAGAAAGAATATACTTGAAGAATTAGAATACATATGGTGATAAGGTTAACTTTCAACTCCGTGAATATTTCATTTGCAAAGATGGTATTACTTATCTGACAAATTATACACAGTACAATATTTGTGTAATTAGAAAATATTTTAGATGTGCTCCAACAAAATTAAAATTTTGATTTGTGTACAAAGTGTCCCTTTCGCAAAAAATTTCATCGAAGTCAATATACAAGATTCGGTACTTTTAAATTGGATCAAAAAGATAATCACCATAATATCTATTTCTGAACCCTGCGTACTTATTGGAAACCTAAGGGAAATTACTGTATGGTAGGTAGAAAGCTCTAAAGTGTAAACATAGCAATTTTTTTCTAAGGACTTCATACCAAATAAACTTGAGACTATTAATATAATTTGTGCGCGTCAAACTTTTTAACTTTTTTACAAAGAATTCCCCTGAATAATTGTGTTTCAACAGAATAATACATTTCATTATGTACCTTCAAGTTTAAGATATTCCATTACATGTTTCTGGATCGAGAATTCTTCGTCATTTAAATCCCGTTTTGCAAGCAATTGATTTTCGGTAAGTACATTTTACTTTCCAGCTCCAAATCATAAAAATAAAGAATTTTGACTATTCCAGTCACGTTCTTAAGCTTTGGATTACATGACTCAAATACATATTGATTTTTAGTCAGGAATTAATCCCCTTTTACATTGTTAAAAGTAATACGAATCCTTCTTTAAATTCATTTGTATCATTTCTGTGAAAAAAATATCTATACTTAAGTCTTGCATGTCTAGACGATAGGTAAAATTTTGAGACTTGATCATCAAGTAGAAGAATGTTTGATTCATACTTGTAAAATCTTTGTTCAGAGCAAAATGAGCTGATATGATATTCATTGGTAAATGCCCATCTTGAAATGTATAATGATGGGAATTAACATTATAACTTTACCAAATTCATCTAATCTATATTCAACGTGAATAAATTACGATGTAGAGACCACGACCCATTCCACGAGTATTCTACCACTCCTTTTAAAGTTACTCTGGTCTTTTTAAAATTGTACTAGTGTTGAACAGAAATCTCATGGACGGTACTGTTTAAATGCCTGATTAAATAGTACCATACATTTGTTCCTGTGCTTTACTTAGGTCAGATTCATGAAGTGGATAATAAAACCTGATGATCACTAATTAAAATGCTTATAATGAAGCATTTCAAAATGTCAGAATTGTAAGTTACATTTTTTTGAGTGATAGTTATGCATTTTGGAAATTCCAAATTTATTTTCCAAAATTCTCTCATTAGTTATTACTTAAATTTATTGTAGTGAGACTCTGGTGTGAAAGCAGATGATCTTAGGGAAATCCATTTCTAGAAAGGTGGTAAATTTGCCAGGAGAAAGGGCTTCTACGGCGATCGCCATAGCTGATTATTTGTTGCGCGAACTCGTAATTAGATATTCGGCACCGAAAGATTAACTCGGAGTTGGAACCTGCGCTAACGCTGATTGGGTTTATGCGCAAGAGGCCATATTTGGCCATGCTACGTCAAACAAACATCTAAAAAGAACACATCAAAAACATCTAAAAAACCATCAACATCTAAACTAAGACAAACATGAAGTAATAGACATGCACACACAAGGATAGATTTCACTAACACAGAAGAGAGAAATACATACAGGGTGGAATCGAACCTGCGCAGCCTACAACTCGCAGGTCTTTGCTAAGGACACCAATTGTGGTAAGGTATTGTTAACGTTTTACTTATCCCTTAATTTAACGAAGACTCGATCAAAACCACTTGACTCAAATGCGAACTTGCCAGAGCGGAAATAGGATATTCAAAATAACAGAAGATAATTAAAGTTTTGGAATTGTAAAAGAAAAAGTTAAGTTTCAGCATAGTTGAAATTCAAGACATCCGAGCTAACGTAATTATATATAATTCTGTCATTCACACGAATTTATTCAGCGCACTCGTTTGTATTCAATGATTAAATTTAAATTGACAAGGGAAAAGAATGAATAAAAATAAGTCAATACCTTGAAAATTTCCCTTTAGATAATTAAATAAGCAACCACACACACGCACACGCACACGCACGCACGCACGCACGCACGCACGCACACACACACACACACACACACACACACACACACACACACACACACACACACACACACACACACACACACACACACACACACACACACACACACACACACACACACACACACACACACACACACACACACACACACACACACACACACACACACACACACACACACACACACACACACACACACACACACACACACACACACACACACACACACACACACACACACACACACACACACACACACACACACACACACACACACACACACACACACACACACACACACACACACACACACACACACACACACACACACACACACACACACACACACACACACACACACACACACACACACACACACACACACACACACACACACACACACACACACACACACACACACACACACACACACACACACACACACACACACACACACACACACACACACACACACACACACACACACACACACACAATATTGTATCCAATACGCAGAAAAAAATCTATTTTCATCGCATCATATGAAATTTAGTTAGAAAGTTGTTTTTCAGTTTGTTTCCATTGGAGTCTAATGAATGTTTTTACCTTAACCGAATCACACACAAGAGAAAAAAAAATCGAAACTTCGCGCAATATCTGAATGACTTTTTCAAAATGTTAGCAAAAAAGTAAATGATACATTTTTATACTGAGGTTTTCTCACGGGTGTTTTAACAAATGAAACAAAGACTTAAAATATCATTAATTTTCTTCCAGTCGAAAAATTGAGCGAATCACAGTCATCAAAGAGAAAAAACAACTTTTTGAAGCTCAATATGAAGATCCACGTGACGAAAACCAGACTGAAGAAAAAAATAAATGTAATCAAATTTTTTACCTTCACTTTAAATTAAGAGTTCTCGTTTTTCAGGGACTGGGTAATCTCGAAACAGGAAAATTGGTTTGTGCGGTTAAAAAGGATTTTATGCCAAAGATCTTTGTCTTCGGTTTGATTAATGATGTTGAATCTGAAACTGCATTTTGTAGTGTTTTTAAGATTTATTTATTAGAATGAGCTCTTGAATAAACGGATTTGCATAGTCGAATGATCAATAGAAACCAACATATTTTAAAATCTTGTTAAGTTTACAAATTTGGAAAAAGGCAGAAAGTATCGTATGTAAAGAACTAAGTACTTAAAATACTAAAAATTGCTTTGGGATTTTTGAATTAAGATAACATATAAACTCAACTGAACACTTTTTTAGTGAGGTATTATTTAAAAAAAATAAAACTGAAAAGGAAAAGTCACATACTTGATTAACATCAGTTCTTAAAAGATTAAATTCTTATGCTTGTTAAATATTGCACTTTTATGTGAAACTATTGAAACCTCCAATATTTTGCATTTCTGTAATAATTAGTGTTTAAATAAATCATGAAAAATAAATAAGCACGAGTTTCTGTCATGAAATGGGGCCGCCCAGTTCGAAGAGTAGTGGATTAACAACCGTAGGGTTCCGAGTTCGAAACTCGATCCATTCAAAGACCGTCGCTTACGTGAGTGCCGGTTTGTTAAATTTGTCGTGGTCTCAAATGTCCTCACGTTGGCGTGGTGCGGAAGTTTGGAGTGGGGTGCCAGCTCAGGTGTTGACCTCGTCATCTGACCGTGATTCAAAATTACGAGATGTCGTAATTTCGTAATCGTCGCCTTCGGGAGGGACCCCGGACCGTCGCCAATAGCCTGTTGTGTTGCTCCAGTGCGACGTTAATTTACCTACCTACCTATTGTTAAACGTTTATTTTTATATACTGTCGGCTTATAAGTGACACCAAATCTAAAAACAGTTCTGAGAAACCGATCGGGAAGAAATTCTACTCCTATCGGTTTACTTTCTAAGTGTTTTTTATCAAGAATAAGTCTAGCGTTTATGTGAAGACGAAATCACTTAATGGGGGGGACTCCAGTCAGTCTAAAGATCACCACTTTTTGGACTAAAAAAACTCATACTTTGAGAATGTTGACAGTGCGTTTTATTTGTAAGCCGACAATATGTCGTATTAAAACGAAGCATGGCGTCATGGGCGTTGTTATTCACTTGAAAAGCTTGATTTATCAAGACATAATAAAACAAGATTTTGAAGATGAATTACTAATAGAGGTGAGACCTCGGAGCTGCGTGGAAGTAGATTTTTGGTTGATTTGGGTTTTACAGCGCAAGATCCAAAAATGAATTTAAAATATATAGAAAGATGGAATAGATTTAAAAGATACCAAGATAACAAACAGACCAACATTAAAAGGGAAGATGCAATAATGAAATGAGTTATCTAAAATTCAAATGTGAAGGTTAAAATTTTAATCACAAGAAAATGTAAAAGCTAATTATGGGAAAATGAGATCTAGAAGATGGGGTGTACCATCTTAGATATTAAAACTTGATGAAATGCAATTTAAAAGCTGATGATTTATAAATAAGGTAAAATTCTTGATGACGAGGGAATGTAAAAAGTAACGAATGCTGTGGTTGACCCAACAAATCCGATAAAATTGGTTGAGATATTAAAAAATAACGGTAAAAAGATTTAAAATTGAAATAAGAGGTTAAAATAGAGCTTATGAGGTTGTTGGCAATGATGGTACAATACATGTCTATGATTAATACATGCCTATGCATTAATACATATCTATGCATGCCTCTCGAATGGCCGATGCGAAAAGTAGAAGAGGGAGAAAAGTCAAGAAAAGCGCGTGAAAGGTGCATAATCAGGGATTGGTTCATACTTCTAAGAAATGCAATGGCATTCAAATAATGAGTGCAAATAATAGTGAAATAAATTAATTGTGAATGTGCAGTGTACTAAAAGGGTTTCGTCATATATACAGGGTGTCCCAAAAAGGTTGTTCCGCAATTTATCTTTTTACCATTTGGAGATAGGTAGGCAATGTAAATTGCAAAAGTGCACCAAATAAGGTAAGTAATTAAGATATGTGAATAAAATTATCACGTGATAACAATTTAAGCGGATACAGTTTTTAATTTGTATACAACCCCTCTAGATAAAAATAAAAATCCGAGAGAGCAAAAATGTTCCTTACCTGTATCCCTATCGTTAGTAAAAAACCATATATCTGTAGGTTGAATAGTAACGGAGATACAAAAGTTTCCATTTTAAGGGGGCCGAATCTAATTTAGAACGATGGCCAAAAATGAAGAGCGAAGTTCTGCATTGCTGCAGATGGAAAACATTTTGAACATGCGTTGCAAATTTCCTTTTATTTTTATTTAAACCATTTTTTCTACAATATTTTTATTGAAGATTACATTGTCTACTATTATTCAGTGCGATTTTCATCTGCAGTTGCAATACTACATTACTTTGCACAATGTTGCCCTTTCTGACCGAAAAAAATGCTTTTAGCATTGTGTATACGGTCCCTAATCTGACTGCTTGAACAGCTGTGCACAAGCGGTATAAGTCAACTTTTTTGCGTCATTATACCTCCGTTACTGTTCAACCTACAGAAATGCAGTTTTCTGCTAACGATAGGGATGCAGGTAAAGGAACATTTTTGCTATCTCGGATTTTTATCTAGAGGGGTTGTATAAAAATTAAAAACAGAATCCGCTTAAATTGTTATCACGTGATAATTTTATTCACATATCTTAATTACCTACCTTATTTGGTGTACTTTTGCAATTTACATTGCCTACCTATCTCCAATTGGTAAAAAGATAAATTGCGGAACAACCTTTTTGGGACACCCTGTATACTGTCTGTCTACCACGAGAACCTTTCCAAAGACTGCCCCTGTTTGGTGCCGTAGGAACGGATCATATCCTATTTTCCATAGGGGATGACAGAAAAATGTTTTTTTTTCACACTGGCGCACTTGATCACAAATTGGAAATATATTTTTACGTGTTGCTGAGAACATCTACACTTGTAAAGTAGCTTTTTCCAGCCCCAATATTCGTGGAAAACAAATAAAATGAAGTCAACCCCGAGTCACCCCTACTCACAATGGACGAGCCCCGTTTCTATGGAGACCGCCACCACCCAGACTTGGTGTCGGGAGCAGTTATCGTGTAAGACAGAAGGTACTAAAATTCATTTTCGAAAGCGCAATTTCAATGGTCATAAGTCGACGATTGAATGAAGATGAAAGTTTCCATTCAATCGCTTATAATTTCATCTCTTTTTTCATGCCGCGTGTTACAATTTGAAAGGAATGCCAATAAAGCGTTGCAATGAATCTTGTGCTTCATTAAGCTGACAAGTGCCTTGCTTATTTTGCTACAATGGAGTGAAAGCTATTCATTCCGCGTTACTTCGCACATCGCGTGCAACATTTGCCCATCGATATTTCCTCACATATCAATAAATCATTAAACCCTTAGCCCCCAATGCTCATTTTCATTCCTATACTCACATATTAGCGGCAAGTCTGCAGATACTGTGTTGCACCAGAGGGAGGTACCCATATTTCGTGTTTGAGAGAACATTAGGAGCATTAAGTACACATGAAACATTGATCGCAATAAATTAAGTGCATCGCGATACTTTACAATTCAGGAGGAACTGAGGAAAGTGGGAGTTGTCTTACATATAATCGGGACTATAAGTAGAATTAGAGTCCAAAATGCTTTCTGATGACGTTCGACGCAAGCCCTTGTCTCGGGGACATATATTTAAGTTTAAATACTGAATTGTAAAGCTCAGGTCATGTGACATTAAGCTCGAGCAATTTGGTTGTCATTTGTGGTAGATTACGACTTTGAAGTCGAATAGTATTTGAAATTCTTCACTCTTATGCGTTATTAATTTCATAGTAATACATAGGTATGCTTTGGATGAATTAGACTAATAGAACAGATTATTAAACTAGTTAATTATTTTCATAAGATTTAGGGAATGGTAATAAATCTTAGAAAAAGTATATATATGTATGTATCAGGTTTGAAAACAAACTAAAGGCAATGGAAAATTATATCTGAATTTATGTAAAGTATGCAATTGAAGGAAACGTAGATATTTTGTAAAAAAGCTCTCCGGAACTCGAGTTTATATAATTTTATACATTTAGACTTAAAAGCTGAACTGATTATATGAATTTGAAATGAGTTTTAGGCATTTCTATTCATAACTACTTTAATCTGTATAGTTACATTGTACAATATTTTGTATGTCATAAAAACGATTTTAAATTTTCCAGTCTAGTGACGCTTCAGTCAATTAGATTAAAGAGACAATTTTTAATATTTATCTTTGCACTCATCTAGTCCAAAAATAAGTATTTAAACTAACTTTTCGGTACATTTATAATGTATTTGGATGCCAGTATTCTAATGTAAAGTCAACGCAAGCTCCGCATAATTTAACCGACCTGGAACTGATCCATTTGGCTCCACACACACACAATTAAGTAATAGTATTAAATTTTTTCTAATTAAACTAAGGCTAGTTTTGGAAAATTCATCCCTGATAATTTTAACAGAAGTTCAAGTAACAGAAGCACAATAGGGTGTGGGAAATAGTTTGTCCTATCGGCTATTTGGGACAGCACATAATACTGCTTCCATTACTTTCGGAGAATATTATTAGTGTTGTGAGAGAGGAACTCCGTCATTTCTCTGAAGCTTTTACACTCGACATCATACCTATGAAAAGCTACATTCCCATGTTTTTCTAACCGTAATTGTTACCTTTCCTCTAATTTTTCCAGGAATACTGATTTTGGGTAGGTCGGAATATACGTAAATTGGCCGTACTTTGTTGCAGCCTTCATTGCTCATTTGTTGCAACAATCTTTACTTATTATTACCACATTCATGTTTCTCAAGTTTATTGGAAGCATAAGTATTTTGTAGGAAGCCATATTTTATGTTCTACTTTGCTATCTTTATTGAAATACAAGGTTTACTAAAGATAATTAAATATATTCGTTTGATCATTAAAGTATTTATTCTTACTTTTTTTATCTGTCCCTTCAAATGTTGATTTAAGTTTCTTATCTCTATGGCTATTTTATAGAGATCACTAATCCGGCACATCCGGTTTATAACGATTACAATCCACTATGAGCATTCATATCTAGACCGAGATTTGAATCCAAAGTCTATATAGAACCAAGGATTAGATCACTAACCCAGCGGGTTTCACCAGTTTACATAGTTATCATCGGTTACCTAAAATGTTTTCACTGTACTTAGCTACAAAAAGTGAGTCATTGCAGAATGCGTTTAATTTTCATAAGATTTGTTGATTGGGTTTAATTCAATGATTGTTGATCGCCATAGTGTTGGTATTTGTGCTTAGGTACTGCATTTCCGAATCGTTTCTGCGGGTGATAGACGAAATGATTTTTTCAAATGCTTCGTTCCTTTGTAATATCATGAAAAAAGAGTTAATAAATTCACAAATAGAAAGAAGTATCTATTAGCCTTGTGTCGTTTCTTAGTTACAACTTTACCACAAACAGCGAAAAACAGGATTCCTGCCATTTTCTTTTATACAAAGGAAGTATATATTTAAATCAAAGTTCTAGTTATTGTGATGTCTTCTCATATCTTGTCGTTTATTGGCGTAGTTATTATAATCCACCACAATCGCGTGACTTAGTTCAACAAAATTTCACAGAAAATATTGTAAAATGAGTATTTAATGAATGCGTATTAAAATGGGTAATCAAGCCCAAAATTAGTGAGTGCTCATGGTACTCTACTAGATTATTAGGGAGACTGGAATCTGATGATAATAAGAATGCATGACAAAAAACGAATTTTAAGCATTTTGTTTAATTTTTGAAAGTAACCTGGTCGCTCTCGCCGGTAGAAATCAGATACCCGAACCGTGTCCACGACCGGGTTTAATGAATTAAAGCAGGTTGAAAGTAAAAAAGTATTGCAATGTGGTTTTCAGAGTTGAGTTTTAAATGGGCTTCGTCGAACAGTTTATAAGGGATCCTTTCAATAATAATGCATTAAATTAGAATCTAAGGATCGTCGTAAAGTTATATCGCATATATAGCGTATTGCAGTTTTGGTAGCAACCCTCCTGGTGATTGTCTTGACGAGATATCTCGTCTTTAGCTAAATCATTTTTACCATCTTTAGCAAAGCCTCGTTAGCTAAACCATTAGCAGATATTGATGGACGAGTTATCTCGTCACTAGAAAAAACTGATCAAATCTTGATCTCGTCATCATAAAAAATTGTCAGTATCTTGATGGCGATATATCTCGTCATTAGCAAAACTGGTCAGATCTTGATCTTGATGGACGAGATATCTCGTCGGAACCACTTGGAGGGTTAAATAACATAACTGCATTCTAATTTTTCTGTAATGGCCACACTGTAGGCTTTATTTAGCTGTACGAACTACTATCCTGTGGAATCCAGGACTATTTATACGATAAGCACGCATATATATTTTTAATTGTCGTAGTACTTTATTAAAGTACTAAACTGTACTGCAGTATATGCTTATAACTACTTTGGACTTAGGGCTATCGTCTTCCCAAGTATGTTTCCGCCAACATAATAACATTTCTTATCTACAGGAGCAAGTCCCTTGCATCTCCTCACCGGAAAATTTATCGTTACTTAAAAGTTATCTACCTAATCCGTAAGTTTATGGGCACAGGTTTATGCTTTTCGCATCATTTTTTCTTCACCAAAATATGATAATGAAAGCGATTAGAATCCCGAAGTAATTTGAAGCCCGGTTTTGCTCCAATAAACGTCCGCTCATACATATTTTTATTTTACTGGCAATAGCAGCTAAAGTTCGAAATTTGCTGATGCACAAGTTTCATCTGACGCATCCGATGCAATAATTTCTACGAGGCTAGATACCATTATCGAGTAATGGCTCGCCGTTTCCATCACTTATAAGAACCACATTTTGCGTTGGGAGATAAAGCTTTTTCAAATCTGCATCTAAATGGATTGAAGTGAGATCCCAGAATGAACGTATAGCTATATAGACATATTTGGGATGGCCTTTATTGTTGCTAGAATTAATCGCTTGTGCATGTCTAGATGCATCGCAGCAAGAAATGTATACGCATAAATGATTATTAAAGTTGTATTCTCGGAAGACTTTTCGGTAAATGTTCGCAGCTGAACTATTTTTAATTGGTCTTTAAAATTGAAGGGAAACTCTTGGATATTATCATGAACCTATTAAAATT
The DNA here is from genome assembly GCA_933210815.1 of Meta bourneti. NCBI lineage: Eukaryota > Metazoa > Arthropoda > Arachnida > Araneae > Tetragnathidae > Meta > Meta bourneti. Next base: position 12,824,754 of record OW119934.1, on the reverse strand, counting down.
AATCTTAAAATGTCATTCTTGAAGAAAGTATTCGTTTAGGGGAAGAATTTTCTATCAGAGGTTCAAAAATGTCTTTTAATTTCACGAATAATATTTATAATTTACTGGTAGATAGGACAAAATAGAAATATGTTTAAAAATTCATTTTAAAATGTCATTCCCTAATACACTGGTCTACAGGAATAATGCTCATTCAAAAGTTTGTAAAATTATAATCTCAAGAATTGACATGGATTTCGAGAGTTGAAATTCCCTTGCGTTCGATTACGTTATTACGTTTTTTTATCAATTGAGTTGAACTAAATCACGGCTTAAATGAGGTGCGATGATTATGTTCAAAATTAATTATACAACTAGGTCTCAGATATAAGGTATTTTCTGACAGGTTAAGGGCTGATGACTGTTTGAGCTACTAATTTCACCTAATCTTGACATTTTACGTTGCTTTATGGTTGTTTCCAACTTTATATTTGCTACTTGTTTGAGCTCGACAATCTGCAGGAGTTTCTCGTACGCTGTAAATATTTCAAATATTTTTCAACAATTCCTTTATATTCCACTGTATACACATTCTTTATTATACATGGTTTGGAATTTCTTCGATGTGAGATTACTAGTTAACTCTGCCTATTTTTCTTAATTAGAAAAATAATTTGAGTGGTTATGTAATTTTACATAGCTCCTTACCCTTTCACTTTTGAAGAAAAATTTCATTGTTTTCTGATCGTGCAGCAAAACTAACCTATCACTGTCACCGACACGTTCCAACATAATATATTATTTATAATATTAACATATTGTCAGTACTTGCTACAATTTTCTTCCAAAATTAAAGATAAGAGTTATTTCTTAAGCGGCAGTTGAAGTGATAAAACACTCGCTTTAAATTCTAATAATTGTCATTTCAACAGCTGTAAAATAGTTAATATATCACTTCGCCAGAATTGAAAACAATAAGTTAAAATGCATAAAAAAGTACCTACGAAGCGAGAGAAGGCTAATGAATCTTAAATTAAAGCCTTACTTTTTGACATCAAACTAACAGATTACGCATTCAAAAATAAATGCTAAAAATGAAAGCATAATTTCTATAGCAGGTAGTTAGGTAGGTAGTTAAATTCACGTCACACTAGAGCAACACAACGGGCTATTAGCGATGGTCCGGGATCCGTCCTGAAGGGAAAGACCGGGGACAACACCTCGTAATTTTGAACCACTTTCAATAACCAACTAAAGATAACTCTTATATGCAATGGAAGAAGTACTCAAATTAAGCAAATGGTTATGAAAATCGTTCCAAAATGAATATCACAATACACGCAGCTAAAGTATTTGCTTTTAATCTCTTTCTACATTTAATTTCTTTGTAAATGATAAAAAAAACTTCCTAAAATCTTTTCAAAATTTCAATAAAAAAAATCGATCAAAAATTTTGAACCACGGTCAGATGACGAGGTCAACACCTGAACTGGCACCTCACTCTCCAAACTTCCACACCACGCCAATGTGAGTAATTTCTATTGCAAGCACTTTTTGAACACTATCCTAAACATCCATTCATAGAGCGTTTCAAAACTTACTTCTTTTAACTACACTGAACGCTACGAAGTCATGGCCCATTTGGTTTTCAGCGATGCATGTGTAAACGCCATAGTCCCCTTGGTTTACAGACTTAACCACCAATGTACTCCACCTTTCATTAGCACCCTTCCGCCTCTGTCTCACACTGTGCTTGAGCATGTCGGACTGTCCGGAGTTTATGGTGGACCCATTGAAAGACCATGCAAAGGTGATATCTGGGTATCCCTCAGCCATGCACGTTAGTTCAGCAGCATCTCTCTCACCGGCAGCTACACGGCGTTGAAGAAGGTTTTTCAGGATTGATGGACGATCTGGAAAAGTTTAAAAAAAGAAAATATAATTATATTTTGAAATTGTATCCCAGAGATTAATTAATTTTTTAGTCAACGGACTTACTTTGACTGAGATAATTATATTGAGGTGAGAATGTTGCATTTTCGTATTTGTAATGAAGTAAAATGCACTAATCACAATGCTGATAAAATTGCAGGTTCTTCAGACATATTACCACGATTTTCAAATTGGGGAGTTCAATATCTCAACTGGTTTTGCGTTAGTATTTAAAATAAAAAATTAAACGCCTAATTCTTGAGTTTTTTCTCATGTAAAACTTCCCTCGCACTTAGCCCTTCAAGTGATTTCTACGAGATATCTCGTCCATGAAGATCTGAAGATATGTATCTTATCAAAATAATGCCGATTTTTCGTTGGTGACAAGATTAAGATCTGGTCTGTTTTCTTCTAATAACGAGATATCTCAAACATCAAGATATTTTATGATTTTACTAATGACGAGATATCTTCTTGTCAAGACAACCACCAAAATGGTTAATTTTCGGTAACATTAAGGAACTTTTTCTTGAAAATCTACAGAAAAACTAATAAATAAAATCGATGATTATAAGGGTCAAAAAAATTGAAAAAGCTACATTTCATAACATTGCAAATAAGGTATTTCTTGCTATTTTGTCTAGCTTTGTTTGCATATATTTTATTTTTATTTCATTTGATTAAAAATATTATTCTTAAAAGTAAAAATTATTTATTTCAGAATCGTCTCTCTACTCGTATATATAGTGTCCTGGATGTCCATATAACTTATAACTTCGCAACAGTAAGTTGCAGGTCTAAACTTCCATTTACAAAATTCCATTCCAAATGAGGTTAGCAATTTCTTTTAAAAATGTAAATCAAGAACCGTTATCGTTTTTAAACGGTCTCCCAATCCTGTGTTGCTGAGAACTTAAATATTTTCAAAATAGTGAATATTCAATATTTTACTTATAGCGGAAGCTGTTAACTTCTATAAGTTGTTAACTGTTATCTTCTAGGAGAATCTTGAACTTAATTATTCCATCAGGATCGAAAATAAATTTCCTTTCTTGACTTGTATAGTTTTAAAAATGAATTCAATTAAATTCAAACTCAGATTTATTTTTAAATGATTTTTATAAATCCAATTTTCTTCGTAGAGTGCAATACAAGAGGGCATAACATCATATTGATACGCACATCAAGGCTTATAATTTTTAATTAACTTCATATAAATTGATTTAGCTTCTAAAATTTTCCATAACTATCGGCACTGTCTTAACCGTAAACCCTTCCATTGGCAAAACAACTTCAAAGCTAATCTTTTCTAAACTAAGTCACACATTTTCAATACTTTCAATTTATAAAAATGTATTGCATGATATTAATTATAGTACTATTTTACGTTACACCCACTATACTACATAGATGTTGACATGGACACCGCAGGCTGACTTCAACATATTCTAGAGTTGGGCTGAACAAAGCAATGGAAGTCTGCGGATTCCCATCTCTGATATACACCTCTGGGGTATGCATTACACTATACTACTTGACATTTACTTAAAAAGGTCAGAATATTTTAATTAATCAGAAAAGAGAGATAGTTGAAACAATGGGCAGGTTTGGGTGGTTGAAGATTTAATGAAACTTAATTGGGAATTGTAGGAGTTTATCTAAGAGTAAAAGAGGGTTTGGATTAAAAATGGTAAGTAAAAATGTTTAGATACATTATGAGGAAGTTATGATTCGTCAGAAATTGGCGAAATTTATTTCACAATTTTGTGAGAATGATAAGGATTTTAGAGCAAGGGTAAAACAAAGGCAACGAATATAAAAATTCTTGAACACAAAATCATATTCATTTTCTGTTACCAGATGTACATATTAAATACAGATATACAGATTGAAAAGGGGGAAAATACTTATTTTCTTATAATCTGTAAATAAAAGCATCGAAAAATTCTCAAAAAATGAATATTTACAAATCTCAGAATATAATTGTTGGCGAAAGCTTTTTATAATCAAAGTTCATTTTCTAGTCATGAAATGCCCACGAAATTTTCAAGAGCTGAAATTGGCTAAACCTGGGGCAAATATTTTACGTACGTATACGTATTTTTTACGAATTTTTCGCGTGTACGCAATTCCAATCTTCGATTACATTAAACTATATTTCACGCTACCTTAACTTTACATTAGAAACAATTTTTGAGGCAAAAACCTTACTTTTTACTCTCTCAATTTATAAAATATTGAATCAATTCATAGGTGAGAGCTAAATTTCATTTTCATCCAAAACAACTCTTCGACTACTCTTTTATGGAACGTGAAAGAAAATACTGTTATACTTTCTACCACATTGTAACACCACAAACAGCAGAAATATACAACAATCACTTTGCAACTTTCAAATTAGCGTAGCTAGGTGAACGAAATTATTTTTCAAGTAAGCTTCTTTCGGTTAGGAACCATAAGCTTGTTTTCACTTGTTTCTTGAATTATTTCAGTAGAGTTATTGTGATATCTTTCAGTAGTAATGAATATCTAAAATTTTATCACCTGTTGAACGTAAGTTTATTACTACTTAGATTGCATGAAAATGAAAACCACTACTGAGTGAAAAGTGCAAGAAAAATTTGAATTTATTTCAACTCAACGCATGAGAACCAACTTTTCTTTTGAAAACACGAAAAAAGTATTTCATATCTTGCTAGCAATTATTATCAAAAATAAATTCTGTCTCATGCCAAGAACTCAAAAAAATCCCACTAAAGTACAAATGGCGGATGAAAGTAGCGGTTACATTTGAAATACAAAATGTATTTTTAATGTTTTACGAGACCGGATTAGCTGTGTTATCTTTCTTTCGTTTCCTTTTAATCTTCAAAGCCTCACGTTGAGTTCCCCGAGAAGCATAATTTCACTAATGGCAAAGAAGCTCTTCGTAGAAACATCCAGAAAAGATGATTCCACAAGAATACTTTCCTCTTGACTATGAGTAACCAAAACCTGGGAACAAAGAGAAATACCACGGAGTGCAAAACTTTTTACTGCCTACAATGGGATAAGTAAATATCTGTTACATTATAGGCTGTAAGGAAGTTGTCTTAAAAGGAAGGAAGTATTTGTATCCGTGGAAAGACTTGAATATTAAGGAAAAATACGTTTTAAGATTTATCTTTTCGGAATTTTTGAATGCAGATTTTTTTATACTTTGTGCAAAATATGATGTGTCAATATAACAAACTCAAATATATAAGACTCTCATGAACTACAACTAATTTATTCATTATTTAATATCGTCGGCTTAGAGCAGAAACTCATTAACTGACATTTTTGTGAAAAAGAATGCACATTTTCATACTCATCGTATTATAATGAGTAATATTGTAATCTGATTAAAATATATCACACTACCAAAATGCTTACAATTTTTAATCTCACCTAAAACCTCTTTAAACACATCAAATATATTTTTCCTCAGTTATAAATTTCTTATGAGCTCTAAGCCGACGATCTGAACTTCTCACAAAAAGTTAGGAATATACGAGTAAATATTTTTGTGTATTAGAAACAATAACAATTCGCAAATTTAGTTTGTCGGTTGGTTTTGGGTCTTATGGTGTTATGGTGCAAGGGCCATATTTGGCCAAACTGCGCCAAGACGATGTCGAGTAATAGAAAAAAAGGATGGAGAGAGGAAAGTATAAAGATCGCTTGGGTCACAAATTTAGGAATGCATTATATACGATTACGACATTAGCTCGCATTATATACGATACTTACGCATACAAAGTTTCTACACTGAAGAAAAAATACGCAAGTTTTAGGCTGTTTAATGATCAACTGGATAAAAGGAATCACTCATTGCGAGTTTACAGAATAACAAGTGTTGGTGTTATTGTAAGTAGTTGACTGCCAAACAATATCTAGACAATTCCTTAGAATTAAGATAGGTTTAGTTTCTCAGACTACAATTTATCGATAGAGGTTATCAATTTACATATAGAGGGGTATTATTCAACAAGGAAAGGTTAAAGATCTTCTAAGGAGTGATCATCCGAGGGTTACTACCACAAGGAGAGCAGATATCTGACATTAGAAGTCCTAAAGAGCCGAAACATGACAAGACGTTTCCTTCGAGAATCACTAAGATTTGCTCTGGATGTAAGAGTAAATGAATGAAATAATGAAACAAGCTTTACCATTATGGATCGCGAGCCCGGCAGCTCTTGAAACGTATTGAACTTATATTAACTCACCGTCGTGAAAGATGCCTCCAGTAATACTAATCATGTAGAAGAGAATCATGTAGCATGCTTCACTTCTTTCGTGAGTCTCCTTTTGTTGTTTTGCTAGTCGACGTAAAGTCTGGAAATACGTTGATACCCTCAAGGAGGCATATTTCGTACAGTCTGTGCATCCGTATTTTAAAAACGCAGCCTTAGTAAGAACAGAAATTTGTTTTGATGAACATATAAATGTATGCATATTTAATATAAGAAATTTGTTTTATTTTGAGGGTTGGTTGGCTGTTTTGGGGTGCAAGGGCTATATTTGGCCAAGTTGCGCCAAATACAAGACAATGTCAAGTAATTGTGAAAAGAAAGGATGAAGAAAGTAGAGAAAGATCGCTTAGGTATCCTGGGGTCGTGACCTCCATGTTTATTTTGAAGGTTGTGCCTATTTTTCATACTATTGATCAATCATCGTTTCCACGATTTGGACAATAATACAACCAGTAATAGAGAAAAACCGTACTCCAGTAACTGGAAACTCAAGATAGTGATACTCAAGATGCTTCCGAGGACCTCTAACCTCAATCAGAATCAGAATGTTTGGGATGCTTTGAAGATTTTAAAGTTCCTAATTAAGAATTAACTTTAACCAATTTCTTAATTCAACTTTTAATGAATACTTCTATCAATATTATTTTATATAACTTATAATTAGTGAACTTTTAAATGAAAATATATTTACTTAGTAGTAAAACAATAAAGCTAACACACTTGCCCATATACTTGTCAGATATGTATAGCTGTGGAAATAAAAACCGAACCACTCCTCTAAATTTGGTCATAGTTCATAGTATATATATAGAGAGAAAATTCAATGATACTATTCGATAAAATTGATTTGGTGTGTTAGGTTTTATGGACGCAAGGGCCATTTTGGGTCGAGTCCATTCGATACGGAATGACTTCAATAAATTTAGATGAATAGAATTTGCATCAGGGGCTGTGTTTACGCCACATTAAGCTCAACTTTTGTAACTAGACAATGCCCAAGTTTTGAATCTTAAAACAAATCTTAACTTTAGGAGTTCCAAACTTTCCACTCATACATCAGATGATTCAATCGAATCATTTCGTACTTGATATTTCAGATTAAATTCTAATATAATTTTAAATTTAAGGAACAAAATCTGTTATTGCTATGGGGAGTTGTGAAGTTTACGTATTTTGAAATAAGAACGGCACCATATAAATTTATAGAACATGGTATTCCTTATCGAAGGGTACCTTTGAATTACTATACTATAAACGATGCACGCATAAAGAAAGATGGTTGTTTTTCTTTCCGTAGCTTTGCATTAAACTTTTCATAAATAAATTTTATAAGTTTAAATAAATATGTTTACCATTCGCGTCTTAAATTTTCTCACTGAATTATCATGGTCCCTTTATAGATCCTCACCATTGTAGATTAGTTTATTATTATTTCTATTATTGGAAAGAAATTTATGTTTTGCGTTTTAACCCTCCTGGTGGTTGTTTTGTCGAAGTATCCTGTCATCAAAAACGACCAGACCTTTATGGACGAAATATCTGGTTATTAGAAGAAAACTGACCAGATCTTGATCTCGTCATCATAAAAAATGGCAATATCTTGATGACGAGATATATCGCTATTATCAAAATTGGTCAGATCTTGATGGACGAGATATCTCGTCGAAACCACTTGGAGGGTAAAAAATGCACTGTAAGGAATTGCTTCAAACATTTTGTTGCAGGCTTTACAAAACAATGCAAACTTATTTTCCGTGCTTTGCCCAGTATCTAAAACTCCCAAAACAATTTTTCTCGAAAGCAAAGATGAGAAATGTACATAGGAGTATCCTTTATGAATTGTGAACCGCATCGGCATGCACTCAATTTGTAAATACCGTCTCTCAGAAAGAACTGCATAACTAATCACGAACCACAAAAACAAGTCAACTAGAAACTATTTAGAGCTTGTATTGCCTTCCGTACGAGGCGCGACGATGTTGAGAGCATTGTTCAGTAGTTTGCTTAAATTAGCTGTAAAGACGTTACTTAAATGGAGTGCGGCGAGTAGCGGCTGTAACAAGTTGATGCGAAGAGAGGAAACTTTCCTTGGGTTGAAAGATTAATAACGAAATATGAATCGATTAAAATGAATTGATTCTTATAAACGATAGTAATTAATCAGATCTTTGCAAGTCATCGAAGGCTTTACAGCTTCAATGGAAGAAAAAGTTTTCCACCCACATGAATAGTTTCGCGTTCCAAGAGAATCTTTGATGAAGGTTATTAAGACTAGTGTTATGTAACCCTGTTCTATCAATTAAATACTTTGTGTGTGAGAGTAAATGGATTACTCTATCCAAAGAAATTGATACCTGTAATGTAATATCAATTTGAATTAAAATATTATTTCGCGACTGCATGGCTCGTAATTAAGTGGTGTTTTTGCATCATAAAAAGTCATGTGTGAATAAATCTAGGAAATTTACTTTATTATAAATCTAAAAGGCATAAAATTTCAGTTAAAATGCACATAAAATAAAGCACGAAAATTCATTTTTGAACTAATTAAGTATGTTTTTAATGGGTTATACACATTGCAATTTGAAAAAATGTTTCATGTGAAACAATACCTTCAGTCTTTTCTTGACGTCCACATTCTGTATTGAAACGCCAAGCAGCATTCATTTATTGACTATTGAAAAAGTGAAACCTTTATATATCGAGCAAGGAATGTATAGAATGATGCGAAACGCTGGAATCGACTGGAACATACTCGACTATCGTTATAGCTTTCAATTCAAGAGATTCGAAAAATATTTTCTTCTTAAAAGCAATCTACTCTCGGTATCAATATAAGGAATCTGGGAGGATAAAGTGCAGAGTATTTCGTTACCTACTTTTATAGAGTAATACTGATACTTTCTTTAAACCAATATCGAGCGAAAAAGTTTTCAATTCAAATAATCCAGGCTACTAGAAGAGAAAATATCACTCCAACATAAAGATTTTGCCGAAATATAATACAATGCGAATTACTGGGTAAATTTCGACACGTGAGCAATCTTGCAATGTTAAAATGACAACATCATAAGAATGAGATAATAGCTCTGTTGTATTAATTTACGTAATTTTTTAAATTTTTTGAAGTGATTTCGGAATAAATAAAATTTTATAACGCCTTAGGATCAGATTAAAGTCTTCGAGGTGAAAATACTTCATCGACACTGACGACAACCTTGTAATCAAACAAATACATTTATTAGTTAATTCTATTTATAGGAGGCATATATCCTTGGTAAGTCTACGGAATATTTATTGAGGTGGAAATAGAACGCTTTGCAACATGGCCTGCAGGATCCCCAGATTGACTCTAATATATGAACTGTTGAGTAATAGCTAATACTAAGTTGAGGTTTGTACCCTCAAAATAAAAGTGATTGTGGATCCTTATTCCATACCACATGGTCGGCAACATCTCAAGACGCAATTTGACTTATAAACGAGGGGAAATTCATGCAGTTGCCTAATATAGCATCCACAATCATGGTCTTCCGACTTGTTGCTTCAACCTAAGATAGACTATAATTTAGTGATTCATACATTAAAGTAAATTTACTTTTAACATACTATGTGTAGTTCAAGTTCCTTAGAATTAAGGTTTCCTTTAAGAGTGAGATTTTCTGACAAAAAGTGTAGTTACCAGTTACATTTCCATACGCTTAATGTGATTAATGGCTACAATAAACATGCGTTAATCGTTATCAGCTTGGAGACACAAGAACTCACCGAATTTAAATTAGACTGAATTTAACTGTTTTATATATGAACTTACTACTGAACATTCTACCAATTGGATAACACTTGTAATTGTTAGGTGTACTTCTGACGAACTTGAAAATATGTATTTTGACGAAAATATTATCAAGAGAAAGCACAAACCAGTCGTTCCTTGTAGAAAATATTATGAATAACTCTTAGAACAAATACGCGCGTTTAATTTTATTTAGATTACGGAGGTGAAGTTTATATTTCTGTAAAAAAGGATGTTTCTATATATTTACCCAAATTACACAACGCAGAAATTAAATCGATACGAAGGGAAAATTCGTCTTGAATCAAATGAAGTCAGATTGATTTGTTTTCAAAGGCTTTGTTGAAACGAAAAAACCTATAGGGATGGAGAAAACATTCAGATAAAAATAGACTACTGCGATCAGTTCAATTTATTACCCAGATTAAGAGCCCGAAAATAATCCATTTTGGAAGAAAACATGCGTTATTCAAAGTATTTTTATTACAAGTATTATTATTAAAGTAACAGATTACACATTGCAAAACGGAAGTAAAAAAGAGCATCGAAAAATGAAGGGGAAAATCTATCGAGGGCAAGCAATTACAAAAAAACGTAGCAACGCTCCCTTTTTATGTAGATCCGAATTTTAAGTTGTTTTCCACGACTTCAATCTGCTTGATCGGAAAACTCAAGAAAACATCAAACTATTCAATGAGCTTCAAACTTTTTTCTGAAAATGCACAGAAAAAAAGACAGTCATTTCCTGATTCGGATCCATTTCATTATAGACGTTCTCGGGGATGATTTTCCTTACATACTTCGGAACAAAATATGTGTTGGAGATGAAAACGCCAGTACGTTCTTTTGTATTTATTTTTATTATGTGCATATGCAGCTTTATTCGTCATGCATAAACATCAGAGTAAACAATGGCAGAAAGAAAATAAACCTTCGATTTTCGTCAGTTACGCACAAAAAGTGAAGGAATGATCAGTTTTTATTTACATTCTTTTTCGTACGCTTGTAAAATGGTGATAAAATATTTTTAAACGAAAGTTTAGTAACAACTGAATTAATCTCAAGGTGATACCACTTCGATTTGGAGAAAAAACTTGCAGATATGACATTTTAAAGTTTATCGATAGTTTAATATCAGACTGAATAAAAGGCGATCCAAATAATTCCTAGCGTTTTAATCGATGTTAGAAATTGATTGAAGGTTATTTTGAGAAAGAGTTGACAATGCCCCGAATGGCTTAATCTAAATTTTTTTAATATCGTTTGAAAAAAATTTGAATTTAAAGTCTGACTAACTTGAAGACTGACTAAAAGTTAGTGCTTCGTCAACATGAGGTTTATTTTTCCTAAAATATTTTGAATCACAATCCATAAAATTTGGTCATTTTATGAACTTGACTCGTTCATAAGACAATTTTTAATAGCTTTTGAATCGTCTAGTTGAGACACAACTAGATGTGAGATAGTTAAACCTTCAAAAAGCTACTTTTAAAATTTAGACTTAGATTCGGTTTGTCTCTTTACTGTCATTCTTTGCAATGAAAGGGCTTATTAGACCACTTAGACTTACCACCCGAAGAGGAAAAGTTATTTGAATACAAATATACATGCTACTTCAATCAGGACAGTGTAAAATTCCAAAAATTGTGAATGTAAAGGAAGAACCTTTTCCGATGGTTCTGGTTGAATGGTTAGCTTTTATGATTTTGTGGCACAAGCTTGATTACGCATTTTATTGACAAATTCCGTCAAAGTTAAGTAAATGAACATACACAGAGACAGTATTTACTAACATAGAAGAGAGAAATACACCCAGGGAGGAATTAAATTTGACAGCAATCGAATCTGCGCGCTTACAACTCGCCGGTTAGTGGCTCAATTGGCAAACCCTGAGCCACTGTGATATCTTCAATGGTTCTGAATTTCTCTGAACGCATTTGTAAAAAATCCGTTGATTGAGGCTTCGGCGAACTTATAGCTTGAAATGAATTAATTCATGGGAAATCTGTCAGCCTATGTCGTCTGTCAAGTTTAATTATCTATATTCGAAGAAGTCCTCTAATTTTAAGCTTTGATTTCGCATTTTATCAATAAATTGTATCTAAAGAGAAAACAATAATTTGTTTACGTTTACTTAAGATTATGAATCGTTTAGTACTTACATAGAATGACTATTTGAGCTTTACTTGTTGAAGGACGTCCAATTCCATTGTCGGCTACACACTCCACAACACCAGCGTCTCTCTTTGTTATATTTGAAATAGTGAGGATGGAATGTCCCAACTCTGAATTTAGAGCATTTAGTTGTGTTCCTGGGGCATCCTGCCTCCTCCACCATATAGTATCTTCGTTTAGAGGGTTTCCATCGACCAAACATTCCAGTTGAGCAGATTCACCTTCAGCGATTTCGATACTTCCTGTAATATTTGTTATGGTGGCTGGATCTGAAATACGAACACATTAGCTTTCATTAGTAAATGAGCTACGAAATTTCACATTTTTAATTTGCATCCATTGATCTAGAAAGATGAATGCGTAATAAAAGGCTTAATTTTGCTTGTCGCCGACGCACGAACGAACGAATCTGAAGGAACGAATCTGAAGGAAGACGGGAATTTTGCTTCCTCTTTCCCAAATGCTCTTGCATAATACACATAGGAGGAACCTTAACCCTCTAAATGGTTACTACGAGATAACTCGTCCATCAAGGTCAGTTTTGCTAATGAGAGGACATACCTCGTCGAGACAACCACCCGGAGGGTTAAAATGTAGTTTATCGTCGTTTCAACTGGTATGACAATAGTAATGTAATTAGTCAATTCACTATTGACTGACCAATTAACTATCATATAGATTCGGAATTCATTCTTTGGACTTTCTATTGACGATGTGCTGAAATTGTTTTCGAAAAACAAGTCAAATGGCATCCGTCCCACGAGCCGGAACACGTTCCCCACAAAAACACTACCGCCATCCACATTTACCTTGACTGACAGTCTCTCACATATACCTGTCATACTAGGATTATGAAATATCGTGGGAATGGTTAAAAATCAACTTATTGGCTTAAATTACTCTGCTATTAGTTGACTTAAAAATTAAACACATTTTTGTTTTTAATTGCATTTTTGATATTTTACTCAATTAAAATATTAAACTTCTAAAATTGCCACAATAATTTACGTTGCATATTTAAATCAAACATTAATGCTAAGGAATATTTCCATGAATTGCAGTATTACCACACCGTGGGTGTTGGTATATACGATATTCTGAATACATTCGAACACAGCTTTAAAGCACATCTCATTTCATTAATGCAAATTTGCTTACTTTGGAATGGATGTTTGCGTTGGATGACACTAACTTGAGATCACGGCTTCGGTGTTAAGTGTATATGGTGGATTATCTACACTTCCTCTACGATGTATGTTATGCAGTCTTATGCCTTTGAATCATTACGTATTGTCACGTAATCGCAAATTATATGCAATACATACTACTCATGCTTATTAAGCAAGAGAACTCGATATATATATATATATATATATATATATATATATATATTACATTACAAAATAATAAGGCGTTCCACTTCATAGCTTTGTTTATGCAACAGCATTGGCTACTCGGTAACATAACATTAGTACCCGGAAGATTTATGTTCTAATTTAATTCAAGTTTAAAAATTTGAAGCTAAATCTAAAACAGTCTAAAACAGGGGTGGGGAACCTGTGACCTAGGTCTTTAAGTGCGGCCTTTTTACTGAATTCAAATTTTACAGAACAAATCATTTAATTATTAATACATAAAAAGCTATCTTTTTTTTCAAAGCACGTTTTCAAAAGGAAATTTCGGATGAGCACCTCGCCCAGTTAACAAAGGTCATTGATGAACAGGATATATACGAATCATTTGAAGATGAAGCTGTAAAAGACTTATCAACACTCCAGGTGGTTGTCTCTACATCGTCATTAGCAAAATTGGTCAGATCTGGATCGACGAGATATCTCGCTGAAATTACATGGAGGGTTAATTGGAGAATTATGGAAAGGTGCACTGACTGAGAATCATGACATCACATTCAAATTAGCATTTCAGCCTCATCTGGTTGATATCACCGAGGCACCTAAAGACCTAAAGGGAATTGATTGAGCTCACAGAAGATGAAATTTTAAAGTCATTGTTCGATCCTAGGATCCAATTGAAATATGGCAAAATGCAGTAAAATACCCACGACTTTGGAAACATGCCTATAAAATGCTTTCTTGCTTTCAACTACTTATTGCTGTGAATATAATTCTCTTAACTCAAATGAAGATACCGTACGATCACAAATGACGGATACCCACCTAGAGAATCAACTGAAACTGCAGACCTTCATGCTGCAAACAAATATTCAAATGCCTTCCAACAAAAAGTAGATGCAACAAAATAATTAAAACATTAGTTAACTTTAAAACTGACAAGCGGTTTTCGTTCTTTGAAATTATTGTATATAGTAGTTAGATGTTTACAAAATACTGTACATTTTTATGTATTTAATTGAAATTTCTTGAATGCTGTCTTATTTGATTACAGCTAAATTCAAGATGACTTCCAACATGAAAACGCTCTAGAACATAGTTCTACAGAGAAAATACTGGTAGATCGCATACAGGAATTATGTAATAATGCAATGGGTTTTTTAAATGTTCCGGATCATCTTCAATGTACATAATTAAAGTTCAATAGATCAATCACTCCTTTATGAAACTCTTGGTGGGACTTGATACAATTAAACTTATTTATCCCAAAATATCGAAACTCATGCGACAATACTTACAAAGGACATTTAGGGTGAGTGTGGCACTAGCTGAGCCTTCTATATTTTGAGCAACGCATGTGTATGCTCCAGAATCATGCCTGGATACGTGGTTGAAATACAGGACAGCACCATCAGTCGTGACAGTCGTAAGTTGTTCAGTTCTACGAGGAATGAAGGATCCACTTTTGCTCCACCTGTAGCTGTGGACTTCGGGATAGGCATTCGCCGTGATGTTCACTTCCCCTGATCGACCTTCAATCATTTCCACAACTTTGCCGGAGGTCACGAACACTGGAGCATCTGAAAAAAAGTGAAACGTGGCTCAATATTAAATTATAAAACATTTCAATAAATAAGACGTGTTTGTGTGTTGCTGTAACTAGATATCCCTACTGTAACTTGAGAAAAGAAGTTTATAACTGAGGTATATTTATTTGAGTGACGAATGTGTTTCGGAGCTTATGTTCTCTTTATATTATTCAATGGTTTAGTTCAATTTGAATTACATTGCTAGCATCGTGATATGATCAACTTTCTATTCTCCAGAATTATCATAATCACCATCAAAACATAAACTTTCTGAAAATATTGGCCTTACGATTTAGAATGTGTCTTTCTGGCGCCAATCCAGATGTTTGCTGTGTGTATGCATTCTAAGCAACGTTGCAATATAACTCACAGCGGAAAGAAAAACTAAATAAAAATCTTTAGATACATTACGGAAATGGGATATTTGGCATGTGTTTAGTTACGCATAGATGACAAAAACACTTTATTTTAGACATTTCAGATTCAGAATACCCTTAAAGTACGATAATGAAACTTTAGCGCTCAGTAGATCATTAAGTGCAACGAACATAGTACCAAGAAAGATTTTGCGTGCTGTTTTACAGTGACTGGCTGTGAGCCAGGTTATTTTGAATATATCTTTTTTATACGATATAAGTAATGCCTAATGAAATTTTCAGAAAAACTTCAGTTAATGCCTTGGATTATGATTGATGCAATTGTGTCTGTAATAGAATTTGAGAATGTTACAGCTCCGTATTTTTAAGGGACAAAGACAGAACATTACGAATTTTAGTTTTACAAATGGACCTCGGTTTTAAAAAGCAGATTATTTTCTAAGAAAAAATTAATTTTTTATTTGATGGAAACAGGGCATCACAACTAATTAAATTCTTTTACAAATTACACGGATCGTTAGGCCGATCATTATTTAGGCAATAAAAAAGGTCAAGGAATTTAATTTTGGAAAATGAATACAACTAGTACTAATGCGTACAAAGGTTCCTATCCTGTGAGATTAAGCCTGTGAACAGAGTATATAGGATTACACAATTATAAGTAATGGCTGAACCAAGAGACTGATAAAAAGCTTACTTTTCTAGTGCCTTTTATAAAGTTGAGCTTTCCTTCCAAAAACCTCTAATTAAAATAAGCACCATATTAAGCCGAATGCAGGTCCAGATTTGTCTCTAGTGACTAAGCTAGCATGCGCCAGGAAACAAATTGAACGATTGCATTAGACACTTGTGAATTTTATAAAAATTAATTTCTCAATTTAAAAACAACTTCTTATTAATAATTTATATGTATTTTAATTATCGTTGTACTGGAGCAACACAACGTGCTATTGGAGACGGTCCGGGATCAATCCCAAAGGGAAAGATCGAGGACAACACCACGTAATTTTGAACCACGGTCAGATGACGAAGCAACACCTGAGCTGTCATCCCACTCTCCAAATTTCCACACCACTCCAACGTGAGGACATTTGAGGCCGCGACAGATTTAACGTGCACCAGTCCCCTCTGTAACGACGGTCTTTGGCTGGATTCGAACTTACAACCCTCCGGTTGCTAATCCGTTCCTCTTCCAACCAGGCTACCGTGGCACTTAAATGTACTAATAATCAGTTGTGGGGAAATCATCGAACCGCCCTCCTTATACGAGATTTTCATAGTAAAGCAAATTCAAATGTACCACTCAATAGGGAATAACCTCTTCTATAAATTCATACACGTGTATCTTTATATTAATTTTTGCACAAACTTCATAATTTCCAAAGGCAACACAGAATTGGGATGCTAAATTTCGAATCCATATCAAAATTCAGTTCCGAACACCAAATTTTAAGTCATTTGGTTCAACTGTTTCCCGACAATAAGGATGAAACTTTGGAGCACATGTTAAATTAGCTAATCAGCCGCAGTCCTTTATTCATATCTCCCAAAGTGTAATCTTTCTATCAGGCTACAATTTTTGATGCTACTATTAAAAACTCCAAACAAAAACTACGCAATGTTCCTTTATTAAGTTAATTTTTAATGTGCAATATAAATCAAGAAATTAAGATTAACAAAATTATGAATAGCATTCGTCATATATTTTCGAAAGTAATCGATTCTTAAAGACTCTTTATGCAACCATGCAAAATTTCAGATTTTCCCTTTTGTTTATCTGAAGTTATAAAAAAATGTCTAAGAATTGCTGATATTAAATTTATCATAGTGAAAAACAATCAGGAGGAAAAACTGAAATTTTATACTTACTACTACTAGTGTACTAGTACATTAAATCCAAATCACAAAAGTTATCGCAGTTCCTTTAATTTGTGTGTGCTATATAACATTTATTTCCTTAAAAACATCACGATTCTTGTCATATTTTAGTAGTTCTCATTTGACACAAAGTGTTACATATATTTTAAAAGACTAAGAGTTCAGGTAATTAAAAGAAAAACTCAATTTATGTCAATTATTCAGATATTATTGCCAAATTAACTAATTAGTTCCAGAGAATAATACACAATCAAAACTAATTAAGAAATTTGATCTCAATTAGGGAATTTAAAAACTAATTAGGGATTAAGTATATAATGAAAATTGACGGGCTCTTTCAGAACGAAATACTAACGCACCAATAGTTTCAGTTAACACTTTAAAAATACGAAATAAAATAGTAGCTCTCCCAGAACATTGAAAAACTAATTTTCATTTCAGAATATGAACAAACTGAAAAAAATGGCGTAATTATATTCTGTCACTAACACACACGTAATAAATACTTTAATTAATGAGATTGCTGCCCGAAGAAATAGAAATCTTTTCAAAACGTATTTAATTGAAGAATGAATATCTTGAGACATATTGAATATAGTGTTCTTTCTCATTTGAAAAATTCAATTTTTTATGGGTTCGAAACTCGTAATTCAGGTTCCTAAAAAATTTAGCTAGTATTGTAAACAAATTAATTTGAAATCCAGTGATAAGGCAAGATATATAATATATGAAACACTTGCGCTTGTATGTTATGGCAATTAATATCTAAGAATTACTCTAATTGGGAGAAAGTTGCAACAGACAGAAATACCTCAGGCATATTAATCTGCATCAAAACCCGTATTACGTTAATTGCGTTCGTTTAAATTACATCAATTATAAACTAAGATGCTCGAAATATAGCTTATAATTGCAAAGCTGCTATTATTAAGCTAATTCTCACCACAATAAAATTATATATGGTATAGGATTCCAAACTAAATTCATTTCTCCACAATTGAAAGAAAGAATGTAAACACTTCTAAGAATAAATACTGATTAATTCATAATACTTGGAAGAAATACGATTCAATCTCTACAGCGGGGCGAAGCAATTTTGCTACCGATACGTGTAATTTCATTATAAAAATGATTTCTTAGAAAAGGAAAACAGGATGATTTATCCATGTAAGACAAATACGTTCTGATCCATTAAAGAAATTGTAAACAGACGTCAAACCATCAGTCTGAAAGCATAGATATTTACAAGTGACCATTAAAGAATTACTTGGACTTCCATTGAATTAAGATTAGGAAAGATGAATGACTTTTTGTAAGAAATTTGCCACTTAAAATTCATTGATGGATTAGATTAAAATTATATTTAACCTTTCAGTATCAATATTACAATTCAAATAGGTTTAATACATATCGATGGTGCTTTAGATGCGTCAAATTAATTATTTCTTAGCTATCCTTTTCCAGGAAACCTATTAGTTATCTTCAACAAAAGAAATTAAAACCAAAATACTTCAGTAAAGTGGGTGTTTTAGCCTCACTTTAACAAAACCTAGTGTTTTTTCATTATTTTCCAATACATTCATTTACTTGATGATCTGAAAACCTATACAGCAGCACTAAAACGATAACCCAAAATAAAGCTCCATTAATATATCCCCAAACTTGAATGAACTAAGAATTGAGCATCCGCATGTATAGCTAAATATGTTAACACCTGTAGAAAATGACCTGCGAGTTGTAGGTTCCTCCCTAAGTGTATTTCTCTCTTCTATGTAAGTGAAACTTTCCTTGTATGTGTATGACGAAGATTGTTTTATCATTATTTTAACACGGTGGTTGTTTGAGTTTTATGGGGGTCATATTTGGCCAAACTTCTCCAAACACAAGTCAGACAGCGTCAAGTAATGGATATACAGAGAAGGAACGTTTTACTGACATAGAAGAGAGAAATACACCCAGGGTAAGTTATAGGATTCGAACCAGCGCAGCCTACAACTCGTAGGTTGCTAGAGCAGTGGGAAAACCCACTGAGTCACTGTTTAACAAGAAAAGATGAGAAAAGCAATGAAAAACATGAAAAAAGTTATAGTAATACCTTATGTGATATATTTTAGAGAAGCTTCAATTTTTACACATTCATTTACTTTAATTAAATTGACTATTTTCGTAAAACATAGCGCTTGCTAATAAAAAGAAGCACCACCCAAATTATGTTTCGAAGAAAACAGATAATCCTTGTAAAGCTTCTTATCTCAAAAGGATTCAACGCCCTGTAATCGTCTTCCTTTAAGATGAGATGGCTTCTCCTGTCCTATGTATAAAGCGGAATCCCAGCGCAATTAGTCACTTGGGATTGCACCGGCAGTCCACTGTCTTAGGGGTCACCGTTAAGTCACACATCGCATTAAAGCAGAAATATAACGGGATAAATGACGTTGATCCAGCTTATTTTGACAACACCAGTACTATGAATGAGGTAAACAGTGGCACTGACTTCTAACACTGTTGATCAATCACCGAGTCGTGTATTATACTGACAAACTCTGATCATGCTTCTACAAATATCTCAATCTCCAGGGGTTCAAATATGCTTACATTTTACGGAATACCATGCTTGTATAGGGGCACAAATATTTTCCTGTTGGATGAATATTTCTTAAAATTTCGTTATTATTTAATAAAGATACAAACAAGATAAAAAAACAAATGATTAATTTTTCAAAAGAGCGCCTTTATACCTCCAGGAGTTTAATGTGGAAATAACTGAAAGTTTAAGGGTATATTATAAAAATTATATTTTGGCCCATCTAAATTAAAGTAACAATTTTGTAGTTCCTTTTTATTTTAGAGGACTCAATAGTAGGATACATAATTTGTTAGTTGACTATGCAATATTTATAGATACAAGTAATTTTTTTTTATTACAGGATGCCTCGGAAAGCCCTTTAACAACTATTAACACTCCATGTGGTTTTGACGAGACATCTCGTCCAAGATCTGGTCAATTTTGCTAATAATGAGATATTTCGTCGAGACAAACTGCCTTATTACAAGAGGAATGAAGATACAAGTACGAAAAACAAATTATTCCTTGCCTAGAACTGGTGAGTTTGGAAGTTTTTTGCATTAGTGACTGGTCCTACAAGGTGGTTTTCGACGCGGAGATAAAAAACATGGAGGGTTAATTGAAAATTTTTTGACAAAATAGGTTAAATTAAATTAACAGTTTATGCTATATAATAGCTCTAAATTGAGAAAGGTATTTAAAAATATCAAATCTAACTTTTCAAAAGCCTTAAATTCAAGTTTCCAATTTGTAAAAATTTGCAACAGTTTGGTTTTATTTAGACCATATTTGGAGATATTGGTTGCATGTTTGTGCTGAAAAGCAAATTAAATTACGAAAGATGACTACTTGTCCACAAATTTCTGAAAAATAATTAAATCTGCTTCATACCAGTTAAAAAGAATGGATTTTAATAATGAAAATTGTAACTTGTGTTTCGAGAAAACTCCTTAATCACTAAATAACTTGTTTAGATTTAAGAATAGTTATATAAATGGGTTTCTTTTATAGACAAATGAGTATGTGGCTTCAAGTTGAGCAACAGCAGCGATCTGAATTCCAAATGTATAAAAGTTAAGTAAATAAAAAGTAAGCAGTAAAAACCAAAATTCAAGGTTGCCGATTGCATTCTAATTACCAGGAATATGAATTTGATGACTTAAAACAACGAGAAAATACTCCGTAAAAATGAATTTATAACCTAAATAATATAAAAATTGCAATAAAAACCTACCAAAATGACCTAAAAATATATTTTGGAACACTTTTTAAGATTTGCATGGAAATAACATTAAAAAAGTAAGTATCTAAACATCCCTTTTATCATCAAAAAATCATCTTTAAAATAACTTTAACTTTTAACAGTTTTTCTCCAAAACTGAAAGTTTATTTTGTTAATAGAAGATAGATCCCATAAAAATAAAAACAAATATTTAAATATAATTTACATTCTCTGACCCCTTCTGTCAAATTTAAAGTTTGAAATTTACTTAGAAAATATTTAATTGACTAATTTTTGTTTTCCGAGCCAAACTGGGTCATCAATTTAGAACTTCTAAGATAATAAAAACTGAGCAGAATTTTCGAAAAGGTTTCAAAAGAGAATGATTTCTATGATCAGCCGAATGTGGGTAAAAAATTGAAGTCTCTCCTCTTTTACCGAAACCATTAGATCACACTTTAAATAAACTACATCACTTTATTCAGTCCTCTTAAATTTTACCAATAGTTTTTCTTCGACGTGGGTAAAAAAGGGGGTTCGTGTAAATTCATCCAGCCTTTTTTCTTGAAAACACTAAAATATGTAAAACAATGATCTCAAAATATAAATGCCTCAAAAGGACCAAAAAATATGAAAAGTACCGTTTTGCACACAAATGCCGTAGGATGCATGAAAAAAAATACCATAACAAAGATACTTATAATTAGCTTAGTTGTTATGAAATACTTTTCTATTTACACGAAAAACATTTAAACAAAATCATCAAAATCCTTAATCTTACCAATTACCTTTAAATAGCTAATAACTCGATCAAACACAGGTAATCAAAGAAAAACTTGAAAAATAGCACGAAACTGTTAAAAGATCCACATACTATATATTCATAACAAATAAAGACACTAAATTTGAAACCTTGTATGACTGGCTACGTGTTAGTTATTGTGAAGAGCTCAAATGTGTATTATAAGTTTGGCAAGAAGTCTACTATTACCAAATATTTTTTAATAGATGTATTTTAATTCCTCTTTTTTTAAAACTAAGACAACGATTTTAAACCGGTGTGCTATAAGAATGGCACTGGTGTGTTTTATGGATGGTGAAACGATATTAATTGCGATTTTCTTCGTTTCAACGGCTAGTTTGTACTTTTCACAAGTGTGTTCACAAATAATTTCAAGTAATACCAATATCAATAATTTTTAGTTTCAATTTTTAATAACAAAGTATCATAATTAGTTTCAAAAATATTTTAAAAAAGCAACTTTGGGCCAAAAAGGGTTGTAAATTACTATTATATTTTTGTAAAGCAACCAAAATTATACCTTTTTGTGAGGTCTGCTAAAGATATAACACATTTTTTGTTGTGCATTAAAATTTTAGAAATTAATATGACATGAGATATGAAAAAGGTCCAAGGTAGGTTGTTGAGTTAACGGTTCCTGGCTATTGGACACAGTCAGGGATCAATCCCGAAGGGAAAGATCCGAGGACAACACCTCGCAATTTGGAATCAGGGTCACACCTTAGCTGGCACCCCACTCTCCAAACTTCCACATCATGGCAAAGTGAGTACATTTTAGGCCATGACAGATTTGACATGTACCAGTCTAACGTACATGACGGTTTTATTATGAACTGAAATTCTAATTATTTTTAGCTATTAATTGGTTCAAACGTTTAGTTATAAATGTTTACACTTAACCCTTAAACTGTTTTGACGAGATATCTCGTCCAAGATTTGCTCAATTTTGCTAGAGATGAGGTATCTCGTCGAAACAAAACTGTCTTATTACTCCAAGGGAAACTAAGATCCAAGTAGGAAAAACAAAATGTCCTTTGCACAGAACTGGTGAGTCTGGAACAGGTTTTTGCACCAGAGGCTGGCCACTACAGATTTTGACAAGATAAACCACCAGGATTTAAAACTTTCTTGCTCGTGTTGATTTAAAAATTGTGGAATTAAACATACTTTACGTAGCCGAACCCTATCACTGCTGTTTCCTATCTTTGGTTCACGAATGCTTTATATTTAACTGATTTATTTTTTATGAGGTGACGTCCCCCTCATTTGGATACTTACAATTATTCCAAAACCTAATACTTCTCGACTTTAAAGCAAAT
Source organism: Meta bourneti (assembly GCA_933210815.1). Lineage (NCBI taxonomy): Eukaryota > Metazoa > Arthropoda > Arachnida > Araneae > Tetragnathidae > Meta > Meta bourneti. The sequence goes on along the minus strand of OW119934.1, from coordinate 12,801,496 downwards.
CACCTCAGCTAAGGAAGTTTCAGCCCAGAACTAAAGTTGTTACATGATCATTTAATTATACAGTTGACGCTTCTATTTGATATACGTGGATTCGAAAAATTTGCTTTTAATTTATTATTGAAATAGAGTGATATAAAATTCTGTTTGATTATTTAATATCGAGTTATTCTACCAGGCAATTCTGGAAGTGAGTGCACATTTCATCTTCGTGAACTTTAATAATCGAGAGAAAATGCAAGGTTCGCTTCCTTTTCGAAATAATTGTATTCCCTATTCAGAAGGTGCCTTAAATTAAATACAAAGGCTTGTTCACCCCAGAGGCGCAGTGTGGAGAGAGAAAATTTAGCATTTAATTGTTTAATTACGGCACAGATAAAAGGACGGAAAGTTGAGGAACTATATTCGGTTAGGTGTGCTACATTAGCTGATTATGATGTTGCATTTCTGCTTAGCTTCTGAAACGAAACTTTTCGGTACAAGATCAGTTAGCCAGAAATATAAACATTCAAAACTGAAACTTTCAGTTAATGTTCTGATTTTTACCGGCTCTGATAACTTTCATTAAAGGTGGGAGTTTTTAGTTTCAAAGGTGCATCTCTGCAAAGGCAATGTCATTTCAAATAAATTTTACGCTTAGTGTTACTTGGTTCTCAATGAGCACTCAAGTTTTAAAATAAAAAATGTAGAGAACGGGTACCGCATGAAATATTATATGTAGCCCAAATCATATCAATGTTTAACGTGCATAAATGTATACATTTACCTCTATACAATTGTTGTACACCTTTTAACACAATGCTAAACATCTATAACTTTTGAACTTAAGGGGACAGTGGACTTTTCAAAATCACCAAAATCGATCGAAAAATCATTTATTTTAGTGTTCAAATTTATTGATATCAAACTCTGAATAGCTAAAAACTTTTTCAATTACGATCATTTTTTGACGGAGTTATATATACCAACAAAAACTGGATAAGCAGAGTAAGTCTACGAAAACACAGATTCGATTGAGATTTTTCGACATTCTGATTTCAAAATGTTCCCTGCATATCAGGTTTCGATAGATTTTGAAGTTGTTTTTGGATAATCCTTATAATCTGTTGTATCTGTCTAAGTGCAAATAAGAAATTCACCAGGCTTCCAAATTATGAAATTTTTGTTTAAAATGTTGCGTAACCTATGCTTTTTTCTCCTAAATTTTAGGTGTTTTGGTACGTTTTGTTTGCTTCACAAATGATCTTACTTACCAGATAGTGTTAATTTGATTTTGTATACAAACTATTACTCGAATCAAAATTTTGACACTACATGGAAAATTAATTCACATAGGACCTGTTTTGATAATTTATATAAATTTTTGAATATGTTTTATGTAATAACTTCCTCACAACTTACTATTTTGTGTCTAAACTTTTTATGTAGGTTTTATAGTAAAAAACAGTTTGTACAAATTTTATAACAATCGGATACTAACTGGAAAAGTTTCTCTTTTGAAAGTCTATTGTACCCTTTAAAAGTAGACTGCCACTTTATGGTACAAAACTTTCACTACCCGGAAGTCTCCTTAGACACAGGACCGACGATCTTCCTATGTGGGGATCCTGGTTTTATTATATTGTCCTCTAAGAGAGCCAGACAGGACGTAAATAACAGAATAGAATGGAAGTATATATTTAGTAATATGTAATCCATTTAAATAAACACTAGACTAGAATTTTTAAACTTAAAAAACCGAACATATTCTTTCCAACTTATTAAGACATTCATCGAGACAATCTCTAGCCACATTCCTTAAGCATAACCTGATTGTAGAATAAAATGTTTTTAACTTGATAAATCTGAATTTGTAATATTCCATTAAAATAATTGAATTAAAACTATAAATATTTACTAATAACAAAAACTCAGTTTATACCACAAGATGTTTGATGCTGTTTCTTTCCCAGGTTGCTCTAAAATTCTAAAGAAATTTCGATGCTCTACCTTATTTTTAAGGTGGAAAGAGATATTAACGTTTTAAAAACTAGAAAAATTTGAGATTGCTTTCTAAAATTAAAAATTCTCGAAACCTAGCAGATGACTCGCTCGTTTGCATACTGGAATATTTTAATTAGTAAGATGCTGAGCTTAGAGAAAATTACTTTTAAAGGAATTGTTTCTCATGATATTTCAAATTTCTTACTTGAGATTTCATATTTATCACTTATAATAAATAATCCAGAATTCTCTTGCGAAAACTTCATTCCTGCCTTTTATTTGTATTTTTACTTTACCATCGAAATTCAAAGATTTTTGTACAGTTAATTGCACAGTAAGTTGAATAGTTTACATTAATAATAAATTTCTATACATAATTTCTATTTATAATAGTAAATGTGTGGCCTAAAATGTGTTTTCTAAAGTGGGTTATGGTAACAGACATATGTACAGAAAAATATATCTTCTGCAGTTATCGAAATGTCTCTATGGATGCTAAAGACGTTACAAAATGTACTTATATATTTTAATCTCGTTATGGAAATTTAGCTACTTAAGAAATACATTTCTTTTATACTTGCCGAATATATAGCAATCTACAGGATTGGATAAATGGGTACATAAATATATGCCTTAAACTAAGCAATTATTATTAGATTCTAATGATATAAGTTTTATCTTTGCATTGAAAGATGTTTTTACATTATAAAGCTGCATTCTAAAACTACTCTTAAGATCGTCTTTTAATATACTCAGCCTCAATTATAAAACTTTATATTGAATACTTCAATAGTTATATTTGACAGGATGAAATACTAGGATCAACTTTATAATATATCTCAAATAGCAATTTACAGCAGACACACGAATCAGGTTATTTGGTTTCACTAGAAGCAGAAGTTGAGCTGTGTATCTTATGTATGTGACTTTAATTGGTTGGTTTCGACCAATAATTAATCAGCCCTAAAACGATTTAAAACTCTGAGGTTCACGAGATTTCCAAGTAGTGTAGAGCTGGTTTTCGCATAACACACATATAATGACTAAATTAACGTCTATTGGTTGAAAGAATCACGGGAAAGGTTTTATTTACCACAAGGGTCAAACTGATTAGAAGTCGTACAGGGAAGACTGCAGGTTGCAGAACGGATATATTTGTGTGAACTCCTCAGTATATTAACAATTAATAACTTATGAATAAAATATTTTGTCGAAGTTTTCTTTTTCATGAAATGTCGCTTTTATTTCAAAAAATAAAGTAATGATTTAGAGGAAACTTTTCTCCCTATTTTGATATTAAAAACATTCAGGATGAGCGAATTTAAAATTAAAATAAGAAACAAATTAGATCAATAGAAATGCTACAAAAATTATACCAGTTTCATATACTAAACCAGTGGTCGGCAAACTCATTATTCAAAAGATCCAAAGATCAGCAGTACAACGTTTAAAATTTCTTTTGAGAGCCAAATTTCTTTTCAAGAACCATGTTTTTAGGAGTCAGTTTAAACTAGCTACTAACATTAAATAAAACCAGATATCATCATAATAATAATCTTATTTATTGACATAAAATATTTTTACATTAAAATAAAAATAGACAAAACACGCATTATGTGAACCTTGCATTTCCTTGGAAAGTTTGGATAAGTCAGGTTTGTATGTCGTTGTTTTTAATTTGAAGCAGGATACCAGGTTCTCATCAATAAGACGATTCCTCAATTTATTTTTGATAAGGTTCATGCTTGAAAAAGATTGTTCGCATGAATATGTAGAGCCAAAGAGTGAAAGAACAGCAAATGCTAGTTTTTTAACTGATCATGAGACAGGAATACTATTCCAGGTGTTGAAAATTATCATGTTTTCCTTCTCCAGGTTCTCTTCGCCGCATACCCCGCGCCCGCCTGCGCTACGTCAACACGACCGACACCCCACTCGCCCGCACGTAGTCGAAATCGATTCGTGGCAGAGCCGTACTCAAGTGGCGAAAGAGCCGCATGCGGCTCGGGAGCCGCGGTTTGCCGACCACTGCACTAAACTTTGCATTTGGGCTTGGTAAAATTTTTCAATTTTAAATTTGTGTGATCTTAGTTTTACCGGAAGTGTTTTCTCCCTTTAGAAAAGAGTATCTAAAAATCAATCTAATCTCATGAAATAAATTAAAATTACATATTTTAACATGCCCCTATAAAGACTTCAAATTGAATTTAGAAAAAACTCGAAGATATAAATCATATGAACGCTGTAGAGTAAGAAAATTGTAAAGCAGGTAGTAGGTAGGTAGTGAGTATATACATTATTGAGCATACTATGCATTAACCATATCTGCAGATCATTTGACTCTACTTATATGTACAAAATGCTGAATAAGAGACATAATAAATGAAAAATGTTTTGGTTACTTACAGAAAACATTTAAAATGACATGTTCTTGAACAGAACGCTGAAAGGCGTCGTTTTTAGCTTCGCAAGTGAATCTACTCCTATGGTCTGCCAAGGTTACTGGTACACTGATCTTGCTTCTTGTAGATGATCCCCCATACATTGAATCTGTAGTCTGCGACTGATGCTGATCTTTGAAAAGAGAGCCATCTTTCCACCACAAAATGTAAGCCACTGGATTGCTACTCCCGGACCAGCATTCCAGTTTTACCTGAACAGAAGATAAAGAACTTTATGACCAAATATATCTGGTCATCAAGATATTTTTTGCCCACTTTTTTATGAGATCAAAATTTGGTCAATTTTCTTCCAATAACGAGATATCTCGTCACCAAAGATCCCCTCACTTTTGCTAATGACGAGATACGTCGTCGAAGCAACCACCAAGAGGGTTAAAATATTGTACTTCTTGTGTCATGAAACAAGAAACACTATAAGTGCCGGAAACAATACATTTTTGAAAATACAAAATAAATAACTTTTGTATTGTTCGTTCACCATTATCATTTTAGATGCAAGACGAACGCATATGTTTAAAATGTGATGACTGACGATGCTTGTACTAAAATATTAAAAATAAAATAAATAAAAAGCGTAGAATTGACTTAAAATTAAAAGCTCTAGTGCCTATAAAAATAGCTTTCATGTACTGAACGCTTGTATTCTAATTAAAACGCAAGCTAAACTTTCATTATACAAACGGCATACCGCAAAAGGTTGAAATTAAAATTTCGATGAATTGCCTATTACTCGGAACAAGCAAGTTGGTAAACCTCATGAAGAGTGTAAAGCTCTGGATGAGGCTCAACTGACGAAATGCCATTCGAAATAGGGAGATCCAATTTAGACTGTTAAGCTGAGTTATCCCCAATGATTCTGGTTAATTCATTCAAATATGCGGTTAAAATGGGGAAGGAAACGATATGTTTAGCTTCACGAGCCGTTTATAATGAAACGCGGATATCGTCGGATTTCTGCGATGTAGAGAAAATATTGGAGCCTTGTTTGTCAATTATTAATTAACTTTAGAATGTGCTGGTTCGCGCATTTCGGCCTCCGCATCCTTTGTTTAAGTGAATGAACATAGAAAGGAAGACAATTACGAATGTTTACACAACAATAAAATTCTTTTCAGAACTATTGGAGATGATTTTTAAAAGGTGCTATGTTTAACATAGTTATTTGAAACAATACATTTCAGTAAAATTTACCACAGAAGTGTAGACCATGCAATTCAAATAACAATGCTGAGTTGTTCGTAAATTGTAAGTTGAGATTTTATTTCAATTTAAATTATGACTTACCCCAATAAAATGTTTATATATCCAATAACTCTTTATATTCATTGAATAATTCATTTTTTGACGAATATAATTTACTTACAACTGGAATAAATAAGGATTTTAGTTAAAAAGGGGTTTTTGTATGCTTTTTAAGTATAATTTAAAATCACTTTTCATACAGAAAATAATTTAATAAAAGTAAGTGTATTTTATTTCCATTTTCCATTTGTAATGAAACTTTCCAGTATTTTACTTGTGATGTTAGACCACAAGTTATTTATGAATTAATATAATACAAGAGTTATTAATGTCTTATATTACAGTACTTCAGAATCATCTCAAAAATGAAATCTTTGTTCGCACTCGAAACTAACGCGTTCTTCACTTTCTACTAGAAACGAGTTTCATCATAAGTATTACAAGTAAAATATTTAAAGGTATATTAAACGATTAATCGTTTCAGAATTAAACTTTTTATTACCGTATCTCCTTCTCTTGGCTGCAATGGCTCTACTGAGATCGTTACATTTTGAGGTGGAACTAGAAAAAACATACAAAGAGTGTACTAAGATAAGAAATTCATGAGAATTTTAATATATCGTCGTTTTACTTTTAAAACCCCGTAAGTCTTGAAATAAAACATTTTGGGAATCGACGAAAATTTAGATGCCGAACTGTAGACCTATTAGATACGAGGTTGCAAAATTATCCGATAAGGGCTTTATAAGTGACTTAAGAGCTTTCAAACAGATTAAGTACACATATCTGTAACTGAGTAGTATAAAAACCTCAAAAACTAAAAAAAATGAACTTAACGATGTTTTGATAGTAAAACGACGATATATATATAAGTTTTATAAGGTAACTACATAACAGAAAGTGTTACGGAACAAATTCGTCTATAAGGCAATGCACGAATAGGCGATTAAACATTTGAATCAGCGTAAGGGTGCCTTTCAAAAATTAATATTCATAAAATTTTAGCGCCTTGGTGAGGAAGAGACTTTGGAGTATATCTTGTTCAACTTCACCGGAGGGAACATTTTTAGAATTCTTCCTTAAAGAAAATTTGTGACTCATCTTCTATTCTTACTGTTTTTGTAATGTTCATTTTATGCATATTACTTCGCTGGTTAATAAAAGACATTGTGAAATAGGCGTTCAAACGCCGGACTCATGTATCAAGATGTAATAAAATTTTAGAAAAATAGACACAATTAGTATTTATAATTCATATGAACTGATTTCTTTCCAAACATGTGTTTCAAGAGTTTATTGTTTTCACGTAAAAATAAATTAAAATGATACTTTAGGCAATAAAAACACAGCGGGTAGGCAGTCCCCACTGTACCGTGAATACATTTGGGCGGAATACCTGGTAAGTGGGTCGCTGGTGAAATGAAGACGCCTGGTATTTGTTTGACATTTATTTATTTAGCCAATTTTGGTGGATACATAACAGTGATGTTAGAGTGTGGGCAATGCTTAGTATTCTATGGATGATGGGTCTGTCATAGCTAAAGTACGAAAAAAACTGCATGGTGTCGATGCTGATGTTCCTGACAAAGGCAAGGTCAATGGTGGTGTTTCCAAGCGTGATGGCAGCTCGCTAGATGGTCCAGCGACTTCGCCGCGTACGCGCGCCTGCTCAGCCTGCTCTTTGCTTCTTCGGTAAGCTCTAGATCTCTCCGCACTTGTCATAGGTTTAGACTTGGTATAATTTTGTTCGTCTTGAACTGCTCTTTCTACCTGCTTACGTTTCCTATGCCACAATTGAAATTCAGTGTGATATTTTGGGAGAAATTCAGTGTGATATAGTGAAATCTTCGACAAATCGTCACTTTTCACTGCCCACAATTTTCCCACAAATGGTTTAAACCGTCAACTAGTTAAATGGAATTGTAGAACTCGTCGTTCTCTTCAATTTAAGCACGCACTCACCACGACCCGTCGATTAGAACTGAAGTTACCCCGGTTAACAGGCCAACATATGCCCGAAATGTGACTCATTTCCCCCACCATCCGGTACAAAGGTCAGAAGGGGAGTGGATTAGTGGTCAACCTGCTTGACGCGGTCCACCTTCCTCTACATGATGGTAGGTCATTTATCCTCATAGGCTGATTCACCCTGGAGTTAAGAGGCTTTGAGATATCAACACTTTTCGTGAAGCGCAAGTTTCTGCCGATGACCTCCATACTGATTTTAAAGACGTATTCACATCAAAAACAATATGTACACAAATCTCTACATCAAAAAACGATTGTGTTAAAGATATGAGGCATTTTTTTACTATTTCAAGTGGAAACAAATGTGATTCATTCGCATAAAAAAGAATAATAAACGCATTGTTTTATAAAATGCTTCTAATCTAGTTCATAGATTACACTGCTATAAGAATACACAAGGAAAACAACATTTCTCAGAATTTAATACATTCATTAAGTAGCAAGAGTTATCAAGAATTAAGTTCCGTACTACACCCCCGCTTGTTTGCCGACAAGACTTGTGTGTACCACATTCTTTGTTTAACACTTTACCTCATATAAACAAATCAAATTATCCTTTGCAAGCATAACCATCCATCAAATGAAAATTCAAAAAGAAAAACTGGTCAGATTCTTGATCGAGCTGATGAGAATACAGCCTCGTGACCACGCGTTTCCGGAAATAAAAAAAGAATTCGGAGAGCCCCCAGTGACTTTAAATAGATAGTATCGTGACTATGTGGTCTTGAATGAAACAGCGTCGTGCACCTCAAGAATCTAGTAAACTAAAATGAAAGTAGTCTCTTGACAGTACATTATCAGATCCTCCATTGAAATCTACTGACCATGGACACGCACAGTTCTAGTCGGGGATATATTATGCAGAACGTTAAAAATTCTAGCAATTTTATTTAGAGCTAGATTTCTGGTGATATAAAAAATTAATTTTTAAATTCTTTAGAATTTAGAAAATTAATGCCTTACTCTTAGATATACGAATATATTATGTTTACATTTACAATTTATTTTGAATATTTATCGTTATAATTGGGATGTTTTGTAGTTTGCATATTTTCTATTATTTACTATCTTTAATATAAATGATTATACTGTTACATGGTGTTACTCAGCTAGGAAATTCTTTTGGATATACCGACTCCCACAATGGCAAAATCCTTTAGGAAAAGGAGCACATACTCATATTTGACGACAAAATATTTTTGCCTGACATAGTAATCCATAGATATTTTAGTTCATCATACGGATAGATTTTACTGGTATCTACCCATTTATCATATTTCTATTATTACTTGACGTACAAAGGATGAATTGAACAGAAAATGTCATTCAGTCTTAGCAAAATACAGTAACTATTTTAGACATCACATTTAAAATAGTTATGTATAGCTGGAAAAACAACTGTAATATTTTAAATCTTTAAATCCTAATACGTCTGGTTTCATCAGTATAGCAAGCAAGTGTTAACAATTCTAATATTCCCTATGGCCGTGTAAGACACGTCTGAACTATGTTTCTTATTTCTTTCTTCTTCATGGCACAAAATAGTTTTATTCAGCATTAACACTTTTCTCGAGAAGAAAATTCAACTAGACTAAAAAAGGTGTAAGAAATACCCCTTTTCGGAGCATTTTTTCGGGATAACTCTTTAGTCAGCCTTCGTACCTTAGAATTTGAAGAGTAAGGGTCCAAGACTTACATTGAGATAAAATCCCGTTCTTTAAAAAAATTATTACTTTTTCTGTATATAAACTCATCTCAAACGAAGCCGGTTTTCTTTCATTGAAGTTGCATTTTCCCCAGATGGGAACGCATTATGAAGCTGTAATTTCTTTCGGTAGAGTCATATTTCCTCTGGAGGATTTCTTTTGAGTTGAGCTGTTTTTAGAAGTTTCGGCTGTCTGGGCGGAGGAGATGCCGGATTTCTTTTGATATATCAATCGAGGAAATTTTTCAATCACTGCTGATCTGTTCATTTCGGTGCTGAGAAAATTGATTAAAACTTTTTCTCCTCATGAGAAGCAAAAGTGAATTGTTAAGAATCAATTGAGAAATGGTGATATTGTTAAGTAAATTTGCAGAGCAAAAAGGATTAGCTCTCGGGCTCTCACTTAACTTTACTAAATAAGTATAACCTTTTCAAACATTTTGTCGTGGCATCTTTTCAGAGGTTGTATTGTTTTCAGTATAATCATAATACTCCCTTTCGAAATCATTCTGTTTAGTCGCCTAACTGGTATAGTGTATCTTAGCGTTTGTCTTCAACCCAATCTGTCCCGGATGTGTATGAATGTTGGTGATTGTCCCCGTTAGGAATAATAGTGGTTTACCCACTTGATGCTCCTTCACAAATAGCTCTCAGTCTTGGATCCAACACAAAATATTATTTTACTTTCATTATTGAAACGATGTTTATGGACTCAAAAATACATTCAAACAAAGGAGCAATTCAAACTGTCTTTTGAATGAATATAGGCGAATGCCGAAATAATTTGACCCTCCAAGTGGCTTTGACGAGATAGCTCTTTCAAGACCTGACCAATTTTGCTAATGGCGAGATATCACTTCATCAAGATTTTGCCGACTTTTAGGTGATGATGAGATCAAGATCTGATGAGTTTTCTCCTAATGACAAGAGACGACCAGATCTTGAGGGACGAGATATCTAGTTCATCAAGATCTGGTCAATTATGACCTTGTCAAGCTAACCACCAGGATGGTTAAAGGTATCAGAAAGGTAAAATTAAAAAGGAGGATTGAAACGAATTGTGTGAAAAGGAAAGAAAGGCGAAAACTGATATAATACCAAAGGATTAAAGTTGTATACAAAGAAAAAGGTTTCATGCGAGACATTTATTTTGAAAAAAATAGAGTATACATATTCATCAATTGCAGGTTGTTCTAAAAGGCTTACATTGTATGTCGGATTAAAGAACGTATTGCAAAGATGCTCTTTACCCGGCTGATTGATATTGAAAAATGCTACTCTTTTTTCCCACGAACATTGAAAGCAACCTGTCCTCCTTTGTTTGAGAACTCTTCTTCTATTGGCTGCCTTCACCCATTCTCAGATCCATTTCCCTTGCATTCTGGTTGGAGGTTCATAGGTTGATACACCGCTCTGGAATGTGAGGGGGCAGGAGAACTCTTCATAGAAGCGGGGAGTAAAAAAATGAATAACCTCACCAAAAAATAAGAAAACGGATAGTGAGCCTTCTCCTCACAATGGAAGTTGGTGTCTCGATTCGCACAGTAGCGTAGCTTCTCGAAAATGCTGGTTATATTGGTCTTTAAAAAGCTACTAGCAAAGAAAATACCATACATACTTTTAGAATTTTTCTTCTTTAGTAAGCAGTAGTTATTTTATTATTAAATGATTGCTTTTTTGTAATTTACTTTCATATTTCATATTGAATTAACTATTCATTTCAAAATATTAAAGCAATGATTGTGAAATGTGTTTATTCTGAGCCGACTCAGCCACAATCCCTCTATGTTCATTTTTTTATCTATAAACTAACACCAGCTCTTCCAGTTGTGATGCAGAAGTAAAAAGTGAATTTCCAAAAACGATGTTTAAATATTTTCTTAATGCTAATTATTGTCATTAAAAATATTTGCGCAATAACCATTGTAAAGTCATTTCTACACTCAAATCTAAAATATCAGTTTTCTTACAGACAGTAATCACTTTAAAATAAGTCATGTGATCAAATGAAACATGAAAAATTTTCGCTGACCAAAAACCTTTTTGAAACTATTTCGAAATATTCATTTGGCATAAAAAGGTCTTTTAATTTCAGACCCTATGCGAAATAAAATTCTGGCTATGCTATTGGAAATGTAGAGGTATGAAAAACAATTCCTAACAAACAAGCTTCACGAATCAAAGAATACAGAGAAATATATATTTAATATATCTATGTACTCATATCTATAAATTGAATATGAACATTACGTGCTTCCAGTAGCTTCAAAGCATTCGACTGAACACTCCAAAATCCCGTCTACTTTTTTATCTTTCTCAGAAATTGTAAACAGGAACACCAGATTCTTTCATGAGGGGGTGTCAGTCGAGAGGGTGCGTAGCAGCGCCACCCTCGATATCCAATCAACTTCACTAAATACCCCACACACTATCGTTAGAATACTCGATGATGCTAACGCCTAAAAAGTAAATTTTCCACAGGATACGTTTCCATCAGTAATCGTAAAATTACGAGGTATTTATTGTGAATTATATGCGTTTAATCTTTTAAAAATTATTTTGAATATAGCATTCATTGCATACAAAATAACCAGCTGATAACTCGTTCTCCTCCAAATCACATTTTTCAGAAGCAGAGAAACTATTTAAAGTCAGAGATAAAAACTTTCTAAAACAGTAAAAAAATTGTTTTGACAAAAATTGTGGATCGTTTTCGAGTTAAGGGGTAATCAGTATTCACTCAGAATTATGCAACTACATGTATGTCGATAACAATTATTTTAAAATCGATATTGGTATGTAAGAAAACATTGGTTAATTATTAATGTTTTATTAACTGTAAAACAAGTAAATCGGCATCGTTCCATACTTATCGGATGTTTAAATACGCGAACGAGAGTTGATTTTCAATGCTATGATGTTTGGTTGTTTTGGGGTTTTATGGTGCAAGGGCCATATTTGGCCATGCTACGTCAGACAAAAGACATACAATATCAATTTCAATTCTATGAAATCGAGACAATTTAATTCATGAAATTTAATATTTTCACTCATGATTTCGGAAATTTCACCATTAAAAAACTATCTAAGTAATGATACTTACATAATACTGATAGCTTTACTTCAGTTGTAAGAGGCTCCATGTTTGCACTGTTGTTCACTTCACACCGGATGATTATGTCATTATCGGACGCATCAATTTCAAAGGTAAGTATGCTTGATATGTGGCCCATCCCTATGTTGGTAACACTTGGAACCTGAAGGAAAGAACTCCGTTAAAATATTTTTACAAACATAAAATCAAGCATCAATTATAGTTTGAATTTTATTCACAATTCGTTGACATGGCTTACATCTGCATGTATTGCTCTTAGATGAAGGTAGATAAAGTGATGCTCTCGTTTGTTTTTAATTCTTGGTAGTTGTTAGTACTGGGTTTTGGGTTTTATGGTGCAAGGGCTATAATTGGCCAAACACAAGATAGACAATGTCACGTTATTGTGAAGAGAAAGAATGGAGAAAAAAGAAAGATGGCTTGGGCATCCTGGGGTCGCGACCCCCCTGTTTACCAGAGACAGTAAACTCCATGGGAAAGAATAGATCGCTATGGTACCTCGAGTTCGTAAAGCCCGTGCACACTTAAAGATGAGCCCCTGAGGGGTAGTTGACAGTGAAAATCAAAATAGGAGTATATTGTAAGGGGAATGGTTTAAAAATTTATAAATCTCAATTTCTTGCTATTTTACGTTCTTAAGTATTAAAAGTAGGAAACTAAAAAAAGTGGTTAAAAAGTAAAATTATATTGGAACATATTGTGGGTAATATGTTAACGATTGATTATAACAATTTCAATGAGAATGTAGGAATTTATAGTTCAGATAAAAACAAATTTAACAAAATCCAAAAATCCCATATTTGTTCTTGCTATATAAACCTTAGCCAATCACGAAAACTAACCGACCTTTATGAAAAATACACGTTTCTACAATGGCGATATGAATTTTCGTCATCCATTGGTTGGTGAAATGTGTGCAAACTATATCTTTTGCTTTAAAAATTAATAATAATTTATAACAAATTATCACATTTTTGAGTTAACCCTCCTAGTGCATGGTTGTCTTGACGAGGTATCTCGCCATTAGTAAAACTGATCTGATCTTGATCTCGTCATCATCAAAAACGTTAATATCTTCTCATTTGGAATTCAATCAGCATTCTTGATGAAGATATCTCGTCAAAACCACTTGGAGGATTAAAATTTATTTCAATGGCAATAAATGACAATAGGCTAGAGCGATTTCAAGAAAAGTGTGTAATTACCAAAAATATCATCAAACATATTTTAGAGTTAAATTCTATGCAATTTTTCTGTAAGTCAATATGATTTTTGGAGAATAAATTCCCCCCCATCCGTCACTGTATTCTAAATGTGAATGAAATGAAAAATGTTCTTGCTGAATAAAATGTGTCTGTATGTGATCTCCGCTGGAATCCCACCGATGCCTGTACAGCATAATTTTCCTCCAAACACCCAGCCAAGGGAGCGAACGTAGAAAGTATTCTCTCTGGATCTATTTTCACTCTAAATATATGAAACGCAATTTGAGAAGAGTTAACGCTTCAAATGAAATAACAGCGTCGCCCCGAAGGGCAGAAGAAGGAAAATGAATCCGCATAGCCACCATCTTCCTGTTCTTCCTCCAAGTCTATACAATGGCAGAAAGAACGTCACTATCCATTGCAAACAGTTTACTCAGCAGTAATCGTTTTAAATGGGTTAGGAAAAATTGAATTAGATGCATCACCTCTCATGAAAGTGGAGTAATGGGAGAAACGTCGAGGAAATATTGACTTAGCTACATAAAGCAATGTCTAATTAAAAGGCAATGAATTCATAAATATTAGAGAACGTCTCGAATATTTTGTTTCTTTCCCTTTTAGCTGCAGGTAAAGAGTAGATTTGAAGATATTTATTTGCCATTTCTGTTGACACATCATCGACGCCTAAAGCGCTTTCACTTCATTTTGCTGTCAGGACGTATTTTTTCACTTTCAACGCCTTTACATCGCCGAATTTTATTGCTCGAATTCCCGAGAAGTTTTTTTCGAGGCATGGGAACCATGATACAATTCCATGTCTTCTCTTAGTTAATAAAAGCAAATTATTTCAATATTCTGGCAGTTTGACGTGAAAAAATTATCGCAGTTCATGTTTGGACAAGAGTTTCCCGTATATTAGAAATGAATCGTAAAAGGTCGTTTGAAGACTGTCTTCCTCTCTCGACTAATTAAACGCACTTTTTTGCTTTCAATGATTGTTCAGGACACTTTATTAAAGGGGAACACTTTATTAAAAATGGAACTGATGTCATTCGTTTGTTTTGGTGGAAGTATATTTTCGTTCGACTCATTTAAATTATCATTCGGGTTTTAGAACAATTAAATATTTTAGCGTTCTGTATTTGATAAAGGTAATTATGATATTCAACTGGTGAATAGTTTTTCAGTTTCAAGTCAAGATCTTATTGTGGGCCTTTGGTTTTTATGGTTATTACAATTCATTGTATGTATACAATTACTACAATATATTATGATTTTACAATCATTGATTACATAAGAAAATTGTGTAGTGTATTTATAAATATTTTTTCAGAACATTTGCAGTGATTTAGTATCCTTTGTTTGAAATTGCGATGAAAAGAAAGTGTACCTTGTTGAGATATATTCATTTTAAGAATTATGAAACTTCAGGTGTACATTCTTCACAATTACGAAATCATTTCGGTTTCACTACTTTGAAGCTCCGTAACCGTTGCTTTTACAAATTTTTTAGCCTCCTACATAACAAAATTTATTCGCCTTTTTAATTTCTTGTATTGATTTTAACGTCCCCAGGTATATCACCAGAAATTGAAAATTAGTTTCCGTTAGACCTTTAAAAATGTATAACAATTGTACTACAAATAGATTTTTAAGGTGTATAGTTCTTTCTCGGAGGTGGATATATTTTAAAGATTTAAATTCAATATTAATCTGCTTCAGTGAAGTGTTTTGTTTTCTCTCTTAACTGTATATCTAGCTATGTATGTCTTTTCTTTCATTTTGGGATAATATTTTTTGTCCTCTGTAATTGGATAGTTTTCTGTAGAGAAACAATTAAATAAATGAATACTCAATTTAAGGCCTCAAATATGGTAATGGTTTAGATTATCGCTATGCGATCATTGTTTGCACAACTGCTAACTGGATCTCACATGCGTTGATGGAAGACGCAGAAATCATGTAATATTACACGTATATTTAATGAATCTTTCATAGCCTGCACACTGTCAGTAAGTTATACAAATGTAATTTTAAATATTTGATAAGAACGCATATATTGATATAGTTTATAGCGATCATTTTATAATATAGAGAACTCTACTAGTCTAGCTTTGCATGCACGTGTCTGTTAAGAAATATGCCACTTCGAAATGGAATTGTTACGTATTGTAAAATAAATTTTAAAAAATTAATTGCGCAATGGAGAATGATACGGACAGGTTAGTATTTCTTTCTACTGTTGTGTAAAGGATTAGAAATTTGGAGTGTAGCGGCATTTCAATTTTCCTGCCCAGAAATGGATTCATGTAATTTTATATAAAAAGGACAATTTTAAGAAACCATAACGCTATAGCATTTTATTTTGGAAAATTTATTAAAATATTATAAATAAATTTTCAAAACGTTTACTTTTTTGATACAATGATCAAATTAATCCGATTGCTTTTAAATTTCGAACCAGAATACAAAATTATGCCACATATTTCACGAACTTCACAGTATGTCATTTTATACAAACAGCAAACAAATTATTATTAAAACAGAATTAAATTGTAATTATATTATTACTAATATAACTAACACTCAATAAAGATTGCTTTTCCAGCGGACTTATGTGGATAACGTTAATTCTTTGTATCATTACAGATCGAGATAAGAGTCATATATCTGGAATTAATCCCATTTTAGTACTTTTAGCAAAACTCTATAGAATCATCGGAAGCGCATAGCGTCTAATGCAGGAATATAATTGGAATTTTATTCTCATTAGAGATTATAGGGACATTTGTCTGACGTCATTCCGATTGGGAGCTTGGAAGAGAGCCAATACGAAGTGGTATTCTATCTTCCACCCACATATATGATCTGCGATGAAATATTAAACGCCATAAAACTTTTCAATTTAGAATTGGAGTTTCGCAGTTACATGGAAAACTCCTTTTATTCCTTCAACCTGCAGCCACAAAATACTTTCGTTTTAATATTTTATACGAATATAATGATGGAACCGTTTCGAGAGCGGAAAAATAATCGTAACGTACTGATAACTATATCGTCAGAAAAAAGTTCCCTTAAACATGGGTTTTACTTCCACAATAAGCTGTGTAAGATTCAGCATACTGAAAAGATGAATTTGTGTCTGATGTCAGATATAAATGATGAATTCTTCAAACAATTCAAGTGTGGTTGGCGATTAAAACTTAGTGTAACTAAAACTGAGTAAACTAGGAGCCGAAATTCTCCAAGGAAATAAAATATAAAAAACATATATCACGCTATTATTTGTAATTAGACAGTCTTTCATTAAAAAGAAACTAAATAGGGAATATCGTAAGATTTTAGAGATTCACAAATCCATTGAAGTTTGATGTGAAATTTTTGAAACTTTGACGCTTCAAACGGACACATTAATTCTTTGTAAAAAATTTTCTAGTTTTCAAGCACTTCTTTTTTAAACGACCCTTAACATCACAAGCATGACATGTAGTTTGTAAAAATGGACAACTTGAAGGCACGTGATCGGTTCTACCACACCGGATACATTCCCTAAGACTTGAGCAGTTTTTGACATGACCTGGAATTAGAATTTTGATAATTTCTTACATTTTTTGGCGATTGAAGTTTGTGCACATGTATTGCCGTTAGAGCTTGTAAATCTAAAACTTCTCGAGCTGCGTTTCCATTGAAATCGAAATATCTACCATTCCTCTGTAATGTAAGCTGCTGTCTGATAGTAGCCGACACTGTATCGCGTTGTCTTGTATACCCCACATCAGTCGGTCTCGCAACAAAGTATTCAATGTATCACAGAAATTGTAGTACTCAGAAGGCTGCCGAAATTCCAACGTAAACACAGAAACCGTCTCTTCCAGTTTACGCATTCGTATATCAAATTTAAATGTCTCCACAATTCCTGAGGAGTAGGGGTGTAATGCTGGAAGAGTAGTATTTGCAATTCGTTGTAGCTTTCACTTTCGGTTGTGTCCGGAGACAAAAAGTAAGCTTCGAAGTAATTTGTAAGCTGAAGGCCCGATAACAGTTAGAAATATTGCTTTTTTCTTCCCGAAATCTTTAATACCATTTGCTACGATAAAGTGCTCGAACCTTTCCATGTATTGTGCCCAATTTTCAATAGAGGGTATTATCCCACAAGATTGAATCGAAAGAGAGACCAATAACTTTTGCTTCACTTACATCTGCGGATAAAAATTATTATTATTTACAGATAGAAGCTGTTGCACTAGTTTTTGGTGTCATTAAATTTCGAGACTACCTGCTAGACCGAAAGTTTATACTTCTTACAGACCAATAACCTCTTAGTAACCATCTTCTCAGAAAAGAAACGTACTAGCTATGGCAAATTCACGAATATGCAGTTGAAACAGTTGCTTCAGTCTTTTACGTTGTTCGTATTGTGTTATATGCTTGTCCGTTGTGATGTCTCTTTGTATTCATTAATGCTTGTTAGTACTTAGAGTTACACTCTTATTCCAATATTACAAGACAAGACTGTAAAAATATTTTGGCCTTTCTTTTGTTGGCTACTCCGAGTTGAATGTTTTCTTTCATTATCGTTAACAAAGTATCTGGCAGTTCCTTCAGCAACGATGCCACTGATATTGCCTACTACAGATAAAAACTATATTTTTATCATGCGTGATTCACAATTTTAAGTTCTTTACATTAAAAACTAAATTCCTGTAATATAATTTAATTAGTTCGGAACTAGAAATATGTTTTACTTTTTCGTACATTATGCTTATAATTTGTCTCTAAATAGTTGCATAATACTGAAATATAAAGTTGCATGCATTTCAAACTTTTCTTGATGATTTTAAGTAATTTGGAGACAGTCAAATGCTCTTTGTAAGGAGTCTCATTCTGAGATTGTAATTTATCTGTTTCTAAATTCAGCGCTATCTCTTCAGTAGCTTTAATTTAAATCAGATTTGCAAGATATGATTGATGCGAAAGCTCAAAATTTAGCTATCTGAATCTGAGTTCTCTAATTTGAGGGTTTTGTTTTGGTTTGCCATTTTTGAGAATTATAATTTAAGTTAAACAAATAATTAATTTTCTTTAAGATCCCGAGAAAGCTCACTTAATTCATATGAACATACGTCATTGTGCATTAAAATTTACTTAAAAAAATAAGTTCATTAATTGTTATGTGTGTTATTTTATTTGTCTGTTGAATTTCAATAAAATTGTTCAACTAATTATTGCAAAGCATAAGTACATTAATAAGATAAAAAACATGGATGCATTTATCAAGTATGATATATTTTTCAAATATATCAGTTTTTCTTAAGTTAAATACATTAATTTGAAATGTGTTACCGTCAGATGTCTTAGGAAGAAGCAACGATGATCAATTACAAATTTGAGGCAGTATTAGTACAAGATTTTATGAGAGAAATTCGTGAAGGGTAATTAATTACGTGCACTTAGTAGTTTTGACAGCAAAGCTTCATGTTTCAGTTCTCAAGAGTTCGAAAATTATCATTTCAAAAATTAATTTAATTTTTCTGCCTGTGCTTCGCGTTAACTTG
Organism: Meta bourneti; assembly: GCA_933210815.1. Classification (NCBI taxonomy): domain Eukaryota; kingdom Metazoa; phylum Arthropoda; class Arachnida; order Araneae; family Tetragnathidae; genus Meta; species Meta bourneti. Next base: position 12,782,204 of record OW119934.1, on the reverse strand, counting down.
ATTTCATAGCACCATACTATATCAATGAATATAAAACAGAAAATTTGATTTTGAAAGCTTCATCCTTTTCCTGACGTCATGAAAGCTGGTAACGTGTAATTTCTGTTAACTTTTATTGAGTCGTTAAATCACAATACAAAAACATTAGAGATAATTGATACAACAGCATTCTAATAATAGAAATTTTCAAGCTTGGTCTGTTGTTTTCGGGTTGTACGGCGCAAGGGCCATATTTGACTAAGCTGCGCCAAACACAAGACAAACAACTTCAAATAAAAAATGTCCTAAAAGTGAAAAAGGAATTGGGGAATAAAATAATAGGATGAAACAGAAAAAGATCGCTTGGGTATCTCGGAGCGCGATCCCCTTTTTACTATATAGACATTAAACCCCATGGGGGAAAATATCACTAGAGTACCTCGGGGTCCGTGAAGCCTAAAGGAGATGTGCCCCTGAGCGCAAAAATTTTCAACAAAATTAAAATTGCATATATATTAAAGATTCATTTCCATTTCTACACAGAGTGATTTAATAATTTAACTGGAGCAAAGCAACTAGTTGAATTCTTTACTGAAACTAGCCAATTTTACACGAGTTTCAAACATTTTTTCAAGTTTCGAATCGCATCAGACTTCGCAACATCCATATTTAAAACTACTATCCAGGAAACTATTTACGACCGACGTGCTTCTTCAAGAAAACTTTAAAAACACCATTTTGCTAATTAAAAGTCGCCCAATTTCCGAAACTCGGCGAATGTGTGTCCTAATAACGACTGTTTCTTCCACCCTCACGCGAGAAGCCGGGGCCCTAACGAGAGGGCAAACTTTAGGCACCGACACGAAATTAATCCAGCATGTTTGGATATAAAATTATTTATTGCGAGCGAGCATGGAAGGCAGCTGACACACATTTGAGGCTCTTCAGAACTCAAGAGAAGCGTTAACTGGAACTGAACAAGATGGTATACCTCTTTTCCTCGTTAATAGGATGCAGAAACTGGATATTGTATTCCGAATGCCGCCCAATTCGAAGCAAATGGACGTGTTAAAGGGATTTGCATCGTTTTGGATGCCCTCGAACCTCGGAAACGTGCTTCATAAATAAGAATGCAAGATGCAGTTTAGGATCTCCTAACGAGAGGTCGCTCTGATGAACCCCGCTGTTCCTGTGCACCATGTGGAAGGGAACACTGGAGTTCTCGGAGAAGACGAAATCGGGCTTGTTCTCGGTGTAACTTCCAGTAGAGCTGTTTGTTCTTTTTGAGATCGCATTTTCATTTCTTTGATGCAGCGTAGTTGCAATTGTAGCTGCATGATCACGAAATTCCGGATTCAATTTAATTAATCGTTCAGAATTTGTATGCGAGGTGTTTCGAAACTTCCTATACAAACTTGAAGGGAAGGTAGGAAACACAAATTAACCCTCCTGGTGGTTGTCTCCAAGAGGCGTCTCATCATAAGCAAAACTGAACATGGATGGACGAGATATCTTGTCATAAGCAAATTGGTCAGATCTTGATGTATGAGATGTCTCGTCATCAGCAAAATTGGTCAGATCTTGAGGGACGAGATATCTCGTCATTAGCGAAATTGGTCAGATCTTGATGGACGGGATATCTCGTCGAAACCACTAGGAGGCTTAAACGGCATTCACATAGCGAGGTCTAAGGTGCACTAAGAAAAAACTCTAAACTCTAAGGTGCAATAATGAAAGAGCAAATATGTGAAAAAGCCCTAATTTTAGTTTGACAGTATTTTTTATACAACATTCCATGGTAGGTAGATAATTAACTTTGCACTGGAGCAACAAGAGCTATTGTAGACGGTCCGAGATCAATCTCGAAGGGAAAGATCCAAGAAAACCCCGTAATTTTGAACCACGGTCAGATGACGAGGTCTACACCTGAGCTGGCACCCCATTAACCCAACAAACAGTCACAACATTACATGGAATCTTTCAGTTTCAGACAAAGCCTGGTGCAAAGGTTAGACGATTTGGCCTCCGCAATCGGGATACCTTTCAAGGTACAATATCACAGCTGCTCGCTCGTTTCCATTAGCTGTCGCATAATACTATATGTGTATTTCTGCCACATCAGCATTCATGAAATGATAGGTTAACAATACGGAGTCTGTGTAAAATGACGATGACCTAAACTGGCCAACTCCCCAGCAAAATTATCGAGCACATCCACATGGCGCTTACAGATATGCATCCCAATGTGAATAGGACTTGATTTTGTGAGTTTCCTATCTCCCTTTAAATTTAAACAGGTTTTACTGTTAGAAACCCTCTGTTCAGCAATATGTGAGTGAATGTATATATTGCACACGTAAATATATATATGCAGGCATGTTTTATTTCAGAATGTGAAACCTCAACAGATATTTAAAGATAACATATTTTTGAAAATAAAATTTGAATAACTAAGCGGCGATTTCGATATAAATTGAAACAGGCAAAAAAAATGTACCCTTTTAAAAATTAGCTATAATTTTGAAAAATATGAATTTTTATAACAAAAATAAGTTACCAACAACTAAAAACACTTGCACTATAAGCTCCTTAGAAATTAACGATTTTTTATTAAAAATCTGAAATTAATTATTCATTAAGAAATGTGATTTAATTAACATATCTTACCTTTATTTCAGAACACCTGGGTCATTGCATTTAAGTTGTTTAAAAAAGTGCTTAAAAGGGTTTTTTAAAACAGTTCAGTAGTTCTTTATCGTATAAACCCTCATAATTTAAATTGAAAACTTTAAACAGCTAAAAATTAAAATATTGTCATTTTATAAGTAATTAATATGGAACCGTAAGCAAAACAAGTTTTTTAACTTTCAAAGAAGCCAAAAATGGCATATTTGTGAAAAATGTGTCACTTCGTCATTTAATTAAGTGTTGTTTCTTTAATCTGAATGCTTATGCTGGGTGCGTGCATTATTCTAAAAGTTTTATGGTGTCAAATTTTACTATAAAGATTTGTTTTGCTTCTATAACGTAAACTGAAAGTTTAAGACTTAACTAATATTCTTAAGCTTTATTAAAATAGCAAAATAAATTGATAAATAAAGTGTAAATATAAAGATGGTTTTAGGCGAACCTATTCTACTAGATACATACATACAGTAATCACTGTCCTTTTTGACCGATGTATGTAGACGGACGTAAAAAGCAAACATTAAGAAACAATATATCCTTTAACTCATACTAGCACCATGTAGAAAAGTTTCTAAATGGTGCTAGTATGAGTTAAAGGATACATTGTTTCTTGATGTTTGCTTTTTGATGAATTTTCTGATATTAAGAGAAAACTTATTTACTATGCGCATAGACAAAAAATTAAAGTTTAACCATCGAGAACATTAAGATATAATAGAAAACAAAAAATAAATGCCAAATCCACAACACAAAAATTGCAATTGAATATCGTACACACTCACAAATTTCGTAAACCTGTATCAGAGTTAGAAAATTCAGTCTGCACAACCAACACAAACCATAAACGTGATCTCTACAAATAATTGGAACAATCGCGGCACATTCGTTGTCTCATTTTTTGTGGTAGAGCAGGTCACCCTCCAATGTTGCTATGACAAGGCCTTTTTACTTTTCCACAAAAAGTTGCAATTGTTTCTTTTCAAAGAATTCGGCAGACAGGCTTCCTTTTTCCGTTCACCTGTTTTGTGTCACCAAATCCAGGCGAAAATGGTTTTTAAATTGTGTCTAATTTTATTCCTCTGCTTGATAAATTATTTGAGAGTTTATTCCTGCTATGTTCGTCGTGGAAAAATATCGTTAGCACTAGAACGTTCTGTGGTGTCATTTTGATACCGTGGCGAATTTGTCGCTTTCTTCCTTTCGCATTATTTAACGGATTTTGACAATTTCTTGTTGGGCAACATTGGAGGGTGACCTGCTCTACCACAAAAAATGAGACAACGAATGTGCCACGATTGTTCCAATTATTTGTAGAGATCACGTGTGTATGGTTTGTGTTGGTTGTGCAGACTGAATTTTCTAACTCTGATACAGGTTTACGAAATTTGTGAGTGTGCACGATATTCAATTGCAATTTTAATAATTTTACTTGATAAACAATTTTTTTTGTGTGACTCAATTTAGAAAAGTTCTACAGCTAAATTTATCTGCAACGTCCACCGTTGTCTTTTCGAAACCAAGCAGATTTCCCGGTTCGTTTTAGCAAAAAAAATGACCATAGAAGTAGCAAACCAAGCAGATTTTTAACCACAGTTAGTTTAACAGTGCTTTTTTTTGTTTACTTGACATTGAATACATTGACATCATCTTTTCAACGGCTAAAATGGGTCATTCGTACTCGCATGTTCATGTCTAAGTGCAAGCCTTGTTTGCTGATTCCAATTATAAAGCTATTCACAGGCGATTTTCAATCCTCCCAGACACAAAAGCAGTGATTTACAGAAAAGATCCAAGACCTGAAATTGTAAATCTATTTTGCGAGAACTATTCGCAAATGAATCTGATGGTGGTGAGCTATCCTCCTGCGATTTAGATTCCGGTAAAGAAACCGGATTATGGGAAAATAAATCAGAATACCCTGAGGAAAGTGACACAGATGATGCTGGCGATACCCAAAATAATTTGGATTCATACCATTCGGGATGGCACAGAATGGAAAATGTATAATGTATATCGAGTAAAAGTACTAAACTCATAAATGAAATTAAGAAATTTGTCTCTAGCACAGGGAATGTGAAATTAAGTAGTTTATATGCATTGAACGCACACAAAACATGCTGTTCAGTCAAGTTAATGGTTCACGGAAACTATTCCGAAGAAATTGCTTATTACTGTATCAATTTTGATTAAGGTACGTATAATATAAATTTGATGAATTAATGAATCTGAGCATTGTTTTGTCAAAAAAATGCATTTTTTAAACTGTAAATTTTATTTATTTTTAGTGTGTTTAACAATTGATTTATCATACCTTTTTGTGGAATAAATAATCATAAGTTTACGAAACTATTGTAAAATAAACTTTAAATTAACCATAATTAAAGATAGCGATGCCATTAAATAAAGGTACTTCATGCAATTTATTTTCCGGTGTCTAAACGACACTGCGACTGTCAAGGTCGGGAAAATAAGGTAGTGATCGACGAAAAGTCTAATCGAAGCAGATTCCCAAAGGGTGACCATAAACTTTGGCTCTGCTGAGTTCGTCGAACAGGATAAAATATACAAGTTATACTGATCGCCCAACACTAGCTTCACACTTTCCAAAATTTCAGACTTCAGTAGGCTCATGTGGATCTAAAGACATTCTAGAACTAATATTTTCCGAGGCAATCGCAGGAATGCAACCAAACTTGGCCAGCTAGTATAGGGATTGTCAAGATCAGCTACAAAGCTATTCCATTCTATTTACAAAAGAGGAGCAACTGCTTAAGTATGGAGCGGAATGGTGCGAGACTATTGTCGGGTTAACCATCCTGGTGGTTGTTTCGATGAGGAATCTAGTCATTAGCAAAACTGACCAGATCTTGATGAACGAGATATTTCGTCATTAGAAGAAAGCTCTGGAGATCTTAATCTCGTCAACATAAAAAAACACCGGCAATATCTTGATGACGAGAGATCTCGTCATCAGAAAAATTTGTCAGATCTTGATGGACGAGATATTTCGTCGAAACACTTGGAGGGCCTAATATATCAATACATAGAATTATTTTAAGTATGATCTAAATAGAGAATAACATGGTAATACTATATCGAAGTAAAACATTCTGAAAAATTCATATGGTACAGATTGTTTCTTTTTAACCGCTGGTTGAGTCTATATTGACTCGCATTGCAGCAGCAATTTCCAACTGGTGTCTTATGGACAGTAACGTATTTCATTCGTATGTAAGATTTGTTTCATTTCAATGGTTTAGTTTTGAACTTTTGACAAGTGTATGAGTTCACAGATAATTTCATATAATATCCGTAGAAATAATTGTATTCTTTTTTTTCAAAGTAGAAAGTCACTTTGGAGCAGAAAGGGTTGGTAATTATTTTTTGTTATTCAATCAAAATTATACCCATTTTTTAAGATCTGTAAAAAACAGTATTTTTTTTAGTGTGACGCAAAATTTTAATTATTATTTTATGTGAGCCATACGATGAAAAAAGTAAAAAATCGCTGCTTTACTGGGTAAATTTTATAAAATAACTATATAGACGGTCTATCGAAATAAATTTAACCCCCATACAGCAGAAAATCCCTTGCTTGTAGATTTTATTTTTGGTAATAAGATATAGCAGATAATAAAATACTTTTTCAGTAGGATTTAACTTCTATAGAAAATGCGTAGTCGAAAATAGTCTATTATCTACTTCATAGATAGATTGTTGAAGCGGGCAATGTCTGACATTCAATTTTATACTGGATCAAGTTATTTTATAAAATGATATTGCGAATATTTCTTGCATAAAGTTCTTTTATAAAATCCAATTCAATGCGGCTTACTTCAACGCACATTCAATCTTTTAAAGGTATTAATCATGATATATGAGTGACTGTGTGTTTAAAAAGAATGATTTTTATTTTCATCAAAATCTAATTCAATCAAGTTAACAAATATCTGCCATACGTGAACTCTATAGAAATCAGAGTTTCACATTTTATGTACACGGAAAAAAGTAAATATGTATATTATTTCAAACGCAATAGTCTAGTGAAATATGGGATTGTGCTGTTATAGAAATACACAAAATTATACTAGTGGACAGATAGTGTGAATATGCCTTACAACGAATTTTTTTCATATGCTTAGTAAGGTGGCTGAACTTGTATGGAAAATCTAACTAATTTCTATAACTCAGCAAATTTTAAAATGGTAATTATGTACAACAGAACGGTCATTATCCTCAAAATGAATGAAAAGATCTAACATAAAATCCCTCACTAAGTTTAAATGACCTAAATTTACGAATTTTTTTGAATTAATAAGAAAACATATTTATAATCAAATAAATATTCTAAGATCTTTTGAATATAGAAATGAAAAATACATTTATTAAATCTCTGAGCGTTTCGCACAAATATCCGTTCAGAAACCTGACGTTTTCCCTGTATGACTTTGAATCAGTTTCGATCTTTAGAATCTTTCCTAGTATTCTATCAATCAATCCTGTGGTTATTTAGTCACTAAGTATGACGTGGGGAAAACTACAGAAAATCGCTCAGAGGGTTGAGTTGGTTGGCTATTTTGGATTTTTATGGGCCATATTTGACCAAGCTGCGTCAAACACAAGACAACGTCAAGTCAAAAATGTCATGAAAGGGGAAAAGGCATTGGGAACAGAATAGGTGGGATGAAAGCAGAAAAGATCTCTTGGGTATCCAAAAGCGCAACCTCCGAGTTTAATAAAGATAGTAAGCCCCATGGGAAAAAGATCACTCAGGTACCTCGGGTCCGTAAAGCCCGTACACATCTAAAGGAGGTGTGCTCCTGAGGCTCAGAAGAATTTTACGAAAAGAATGTTACAAGATGTTGGATACTAACACGCATGCATAATTGCAGAGTGGTTTATTTGATTCACGGTTTAATATTTGAGAACAAATGAAATCAGTTAAAACACTAGCGTAACTTAACAATATTTAGTTTCTGTGGCGGAAGTGAATTTTAGACTTAAGCGCACACTTCGAATCTACCGACATAATCAGCATTCCGAAATTTGCTTGTGGCACACACATTTGACAAATAGCAATTTCTCTTGAAACTTACCGTGGTATTTCTCGAAATAGCTGTCCTAAGTTAAACAGAAGACAGTATGAATGTAATCAACCTAACTTTAAATGAGGCACTCCAATTGGAAATATAACAACGCGATATTGATGAAATGGAATTGAAAGTAAGCGCATTTATTAATTGCATTACTTTAGCTGTAGGGAAACGGTATTAGGATTGTATTTGCATAGCTCTGCTCCATAAAGAATGAATGCATCAAATATTTGGTTGGGATCGGATTAAAATAATGTAACAAGTGAATACAGAGCTAGTGCAATTTTACATTGGATTAGAGCATTTCTGTTCTCGGAAAACATGTCAGAGTAAGGACATTTATGCATTAGGCAATCAGAAAACGGGACTCCTGTCTTTGCTTGTCAAGTTACCAGTGCATTCAATTTTATGAAGGAAAGGTAAGCTAGATTGCACTTAAGATTTAAGATAATTTTATACAACAGAAACATACGAATACATTTTTATTCGATTTTGATATTTTAACATTAGAGGCGTGAAAGAATATTCAGATTCAGAGAATATTCATTACTCAATGAAAAGAGAAATAAAAACATTAATTTCCTTGTAAGATATCTCGTCCATCAAGATCTGGTCAGTTTTGCTAATGACGGGAGATACCTGGTCAAGACAACCACCAGAAGGGTTCAAAATATAAAAGCTATTGGACATGGCATTTGTTAGAGCTTAGAACAGAGCAAATGTTTAAAGAACTAACTCATAAATGCACTTTAGAAACTTGTTATTCTTCCCTTGCTTGGAAGAACAGATTGACAACTTCGCTATTACGCATTGTTTGGTACAGCTGGTTCATACTCTGGATAACGTGACATGCCTGTGATTCAGATATCTCTACAGAACATCCTAAATTATCTTGATCGGATTGAGAATACATTTTAGAAGCTGTAGAGTATAAATCGGAAGAACATTTCTTGAACAAGGATTAGTTGGGTTGCCATCCAGAAAATAGAAATCATGACTTACAGCACATTGAAAGTCACAATGTTAAAATACAATGTTATTTCTCTACACTGAAGAGCACGTTTCCTTGACAAGCAAACAGATTTATACTTTCATATCGTCCCACTTTCAAATTGAGTACCTAAATTACGGATGCATATACTAATGAGTCTAAATGGTACTTTAGAAGCCTATTAATTCTTCTTGACATGTTTGCATTAACTATCGTAATGGAGTAAAAGGAAACGCATCGGAAAAAAGGTCCGTTTTGCCATTTTCTTCCGCATGACTATTGCTGATCCCATTCATATCTTTTTCGGCAATGAGATTATTTAAGTTCAATAAGTCTCAAGGGTTGCCAAGTTCGTAACCTATAATACTAAAGTCGGCTTCTTGTGCTTTCACAAACTTTTACAAGAGAACTCGTAGTTCTCGAATCTGATGACGATAATGCTTAGGTTCCTTCACGTTATTATTATCAAATGGCGGTGTAATAAAGTATGTAACACTACTTATCGACATAAATAAAGATAAGTATCATGCATAGAAATAATCCCTTAACGTATTAGTGGATAATTTACCATCATCGATCAAGCAATAATTTATCTTTTAAGTCATTCTGGTTTTATTATTTCACCATTTAAAAAAAAGTCAGAACAAAGTAAAATAAGATACCTACTTGGTTTGGATGTAATACGCAGTAAAAAGTAACAAGGTTTAGTGTATAAAGCGACAGTGAAGTATCCACAACTATTTAAATTAAGTGATGCTGTGCTTTCGAAATTCCTTAGTATGGAATCCTCAAACAAGCAGCTCAAGGACTGATAATTGTTAATGAGCGTCGAACATGGGATGATTTTCTTATGAAAAGTTATTTAACTTAACCTTTCTGCAATATTATTACGATACGATTACAAAATATTACCCAGACAGGCAGCTGTTATTAAATAATTGAATATGCCTTTAAAATAACGAATTTATCAGTAAAGCGGTTATTATAATTTAGAAACTGCTATATTTATGTAAAACTAATAACTAGTTTAGACACTATTCAACCCAATAGGAGTTTACACTAAAGCTAGATTTCCTCTATTCATATTGCCGTGTTCTACTTCTCATAAGCATCTCATCTTCTTTGAGCCGCAAAGTCAAAGATTGAACGGAATAAGAATAGCATTCGTATATAATACAATTCTTTCACTTCCATATATATCACAGCGACGCGGAACAAGATTACATTGTCAAAGGAATTTTCTATATCAGGTAACGTACGCTGTTCGATCAACACTTAATAACAGAATTTCGCAAAAGGAAGTGTCAGTCAGAAACTGAGGAGATGAAATACAGCTGTTCGTTGTTGTATTACAGTTCAGGCTGTATATCCGTTCGTATGTCATTCAATGTCTTCTACAACATTCGGCTGCAAATATTTGACCAGATCTCCCTAGCAGAGAGGATCAGTTTAATAAAATTGAATACATGAACTCGAAACACCATGCACAACGAAGAATTTTATTATTTCAAAGCATCTTCGGATTTCGACTGTAGGAATCTACATCCTATGTTTTCTATTCTAAATAAAAGGGAAGATTTCTAAATGTGGATACAACTTTTATGCAAATATTCTTCATTCCTCCTTTCTATTTTGAGAATCAAGTAAATTCTCGAAAAAATAAAATATTTATTCAATTAGATATTTTTACGAGATAACTCCTAATTTGCTGAATTCTACATCAGATTCAATGATGGCATTAGATAAATGAGATTCTTCTTTAAGTTTCTGTGGTTGACAAGCGATATCGAATTTCCGATAAAAATTTTGATATTGCCGTAATTTATTCATTCTGATTACACATTTTATTTGTTTTTTTCATTTTCACTGTCTGAATGAGTTTGGAGTTTTATCCTCCTTTTTTTATTGATTCTTCCCCCTGATATTTAGAAAAAACTACCGAATCATTAATTTACATATCAGTTTTTAATCAATTTCTTCTACTCGAAAAACGCGCACGCGTTATATAATCAATAGTAAAGTAAAAAAATGTCGAAAATATTCAACTTACTTCTACGATGCTATTCATCGTGATGAAATAAGCTCACACAGCGTATAGAAATTTCAATTCATAAATTAATTTCTGATTAATTCGTCTTGCTTAATTAATTTTGAGAGTAATTTGCGAATGGAACTTTATCGGATTTCCTTCAGTGTTCGTGAGAGCAACAAAAGCTGTAAATATATGAAGAGCATAAAAAGTACTACTTTTAACTTAACTTTCGTAACCCTCCAAGTGGTTTCGACGAAATATTTCGTCCATCAAGATCTGCAAATTTTGTTAATGACGAGATACTTCGTCATCAAGAATGCCGATTGAATTCCAAATGAAGATATTCCCGTTTTTCGATGATGACGAGATCAAGATCAGTTCAGGTTTCTCTAATGACTAGATATCTTGTCCAAGATCTGGCTAGTTTTGCTAATAACGAGATACCTCGTCGAGACAATCACCAGGAGGTTTATAAAAGCAATTTATATATTGACCGTTCAACAGTTTCCAATAACTGTATTATAATTTTATCATAGTATTTATGTATAAAAACTATAATTGTAGTGAACTAAATACATTCTAAAGATTCTGTCCTGAAACATTAACGTTTTTCTAAAAAGAGCATTATAGCGCACAATTTTCATTGTCTTATTTAAAAGGTTTGTTCATTCTTGCTAAGCATTACCTATGTTGGACATAATAGATAACGTTAACTTGCACAGAAAAAGTGTCTGAAACACCACATTTTTTCTCTTTTCAATAAGCGTTTATGAAAAAGCTTACATTCCTTAACAGTTTTTACGTATCGTTAAGTAAATATATTAGTCACAAAAGCATAAAAAACTGTGGAAGGAATCAGCATAATGTGTAATCAAGCATACTTCATTTATCACATCACAAGATAGGCATATGCAAACAATGGGATAACAAAAGCCCTCTAAAAAATAATATTCCATGTTTTTCAGCAAAACTATATTGCGTTTTTTAATCTTTCATTCCTTTAAGTTCTTTGCAATCTAATTAGCTGTGAGTGTATCATACAAGTTAAGATAATCTTTAAAATTCAGTGGAGGGAATTTTACTTTCCATGAAAGCGCTGTAGGAATGTTGCTCTAATTTTTACCATTTATGAAAAAAAATTAGAGATGAATCCACATATTAGACTTATCTATGTCGAATTGGATGAAACCTTTTTGAGAGCTATTATGGTAGAACTTTTTAACACTAGTGAGACGAAAAATTCTATTGTTAATTTAGAAATATAAATTATCAAATAAAAAGTTTAATATGTAAAATTGCAAAAAATTTATAAAATAAATACCAATAAATAAGATTTAATTTTGAAAATCTAGAATGCCTTTTAAGGTAGGAACATTTATTATTAGTTAAAATTATCAGTTAAAAATAAAAGTTATGAAACAGTACATCTACTTTTATTATTTTAGAGCATACTTATTACACAAAGAAAAATGTTTGTGTATACTGACTGTTTGAAATTAGCATAAACCAAAAAATATGTCAAAACAAATACCACAGCAAAAAGGCACAATGTTCCAATAAAAATGATGAAAAAATTAGAATCCGGAAGTTTGAGTTGAGTTAGATAACAAAATTACGTTCATTGAGCTTCTTAAAACAAGTAACAAGTGCTAAGAGAAATAGAGGAACGATATTATTTTCTAAAGGCTTATACAGTTACCACCGAGATAACAATGTTATCTCGGTGGTAACGCTAATACTCGGTATTCATAATACAAGAGTATGTATGAACAAGAAATAACAATGTTGATGCACGCAATATTGTTTCCAATTATTGGTAAATGTACAAGGCACGCCAATGATATGTAGCTTTTTATCTCATTTGTCGTATGATAGTATTAGTTTTAACGAATACCAGGGCATCATAAGCCCATAAAATCCCAATTACTTACCTACCAGGGAATCACAAAGTCAATCGAATTGAGATCTGGATTTTTAGTAGGCTAGTTTATATATAACACATTCGCTACCAGAATCAATATTTGACTACGTAGCTAAGCTGGTCAGTGTCAAGATGAATTGAAAAATGGCCATAACTCTCCTGGTGGTTGACTCGAAAAGGTACCTTGTCATTAGCAAAATTCACCAAATCTTGATGGACGAGATATTTCATTATTAGAAGAAAACTGACCAGGCCTTGATCTCGTCATCATCCAAAAATCGTCAATATCTTCATGGCGAGATATCTCGTCATTAGCAAAATTGATCAGATCTTGTTGGACGAAATAACTCGTTGAAACCACTTGGAGTGTTAAGAAATAGCTTGTAACCCTCCAATTCGTTTTCACGAAATAGCTCATCCATCAAGATCTGACCAATTTTGCTAATGATGCGATATCTCGTCATTACGATAATGCCGATTTTTTATGACTAGATCATGATCTGGTCAGTTTTCTTCTAATGACGAGAAATCTCGTTCATTAGGATCTTGTCAATCTTGATAATGAGACGAGATACCTCGTCGAGACAACCACCAGGAGGTTTAAATGAATTTGCAAGATTATTTAGTACACTACTGAATTCATATGTCCTGAAATAAATAAGAAACTGGCTGTTCTGATCCAGAAGACAGCTCCGGAAATCATTACCTTCCTCCCTTCCTTAAAATGCTTAAAAAGTATCGGAGTCTTTTACTTAAACTATGTCAGTATTTTTCGAGTTCATTTTGTTTAGATTGAACTTTTCTTGTCTAAGAATATTACTTTCAACTACTAGTGCCCTTTGTTTTTATTTTTAAGCTGTCCTTGATTCAATGCTATTTTATGAGTTTGAATTTTGATCTTTTATATGCCTTACGTTTAACTCTTAAAATAATTCTCTATGTGTCGGTATTCCTTATGTGAGTTTGATTCTTTCCCTGACCTGTTATTTCTCATTTCTAGCCTACAATGGAAATCGCGCTTCTATAAGTGAATTATATTTTTCGTTCGCTTTTCTATTTTTATGCGCATTGTGCTTGTTTATAAAATTTGACAGTTCTGCACTTTCTAATGTGCTGCAAATTTTTATGAAACATGTTTCGCGAGCCTAGCTCGATTTTACTGGTTTCGGAATATCAATTGACTTGTTCATGGTTCTTCTGATTTCTGAATCCTAGTTCTCAAGTATCAAATACCAACTAATATAGTTTGAAAACTATCACGCAATTTAAGTTTCAAATGTGAAATTTGAAATACCGTGATCCTTTATCACCAAATACTTACAAAATTTTAAAGTGAGTTTACATTTAATGACAGAATCTATTCTAAGAGTAAAAACTGCAAGAATTAAGTAAACTTGATGGAAAATATATTGGAAAGAAATTTTAAATTAATAATTTTCTAATTCATTATCTGTTCTATATAGCCAGATGATTTCTGTTCATTTTTATGTAAACTTATACAAGGTTCATACCGTTTTTGAAAATGAAAATCAAGCAATTTTAAGCACTAATCCTTTTACGGGTGGTAGGACTGTGCGTATGAAAGGGTTAAAAACGGTTTATTTTGATCGGTTGAATTTAAAAATGCATTACTGTGTATTTCATTGACTATATTTAAAGTAGAAATGTGCACATTTCATCAAAGGGACAAATAATATTAATATGTTAAGTTCAATAAAATGTTGCAGTGGTATAATTTTGAACTTTAGGGTTTGGTCTACCTTGATATAACAACATTAAATATACGTTTCAAGAGTACGTTTCGCCTGCTAATCTAAAGGAAGAAACCCAGTAACTTTTTTGGAGCACAAAAACACTTAATTCTCAAAAGGTGCTTACATAAAAAGCTATGCATTTAGTTTCGCACTTTTACAATGAAATCATCAAACAATGCACGCATAAATTGCTGTCATATTGTGCGACATGTGAAATAAAATATATTGTAAACATCAAAGATGTTGACTGTTATTATCAGGGTCTGGATTTTTGTTACTTAAAAACTGTTAGAAAATGCCCTATAAAAAGTATTTACTACCCCCCGAAAAAAAATCGAAGCTCCTTAGAACGAGATGACTTGAGTTTTAAATTGTCCATTGTTTTAAATTATAGCATAACTCTACTTTCTTGTGGACTTACTAATAAATATGTGAGGAAACGAGGTACACAACTTATGCGTTTTACTATTTTGGTTCCCAAAACTAACGTTTTGTTGAACCAAAGTATTCCTTATCAGATAAGAACCCTTAGAAAACAATTTAACGTTTCAGTTTAAGAGTCAAACTGAAATAAAACGTTGTATTAACAAATGATTTGCCTTTCAAAAGAAAGCAAGAAAATATTAATAAATTCAACTTAGTTTCTCTTAAATTGAAAATTTTGCATTTTACCAACAAAATACTACTTGAATATTTTTTATTTCGCCGCGCGAGCGCGCGCGTGGCAAATCAAAAGTTTTTATTTTATTAGTCAAGATTTAAAAGGCACAATAACCATATGGATTTTCGAATGATGTTTTATTGTCTGTCAAGGTAGGTAATCAATTAACATCGCACTTAAGCAACACAACGGGCTATTGGCGACGGTCCAGGATCAAACCCGAAGGGAAAGATCGAAGACAACACGTAATTTTGAACTACGGACAGATAACAAGGTCAATACCTGAGCTGGCACCCCACTCTCTAAACTTTCATACCACTCCGACGTGAGAACATTTGATGCCACGAAAGATTTAACGTGCACCAGCTCCCGTCTACACTACGGTCTTTGGTTGGACCTAGTTTCGAAATCGCAACCCTCCGGTTGCTAATCCGTTGCTCTTCCAACTGGGCTACCGCGGCCCTTGTCTGCCAAAAAATGTTAAGCATTGAATGTGGTACCCAATTCTACTGACATCTGACGTATACTTAAAATAAACATTGCCGTTTTATTCAATCTCCTAAAGTTTAAAAAGAAAATTTATCCCTAATAGGGTGAACAATGGGGTCTCAGAAAAATTCATTAAAAGATACCCATATTACTGAAACTACAACCAAAATATGAGAAATATTTCAAAAATTGCAACATAAAGGGCCTAAATTGATAGAGAAACCTGAAAAAAAAATACTATTTTGCATGAAAAACTGAATGAAATGCTCTAAGAGACACACAAGTTACCTTATATTTTTATGAAATACGTTTTTATACACTCAAATAAAGCTTGTCTTGCTTAAAAAAATATAAAATCACAAAAGCCCTATTTCTTGTTATGATCTATCTCCTATTCAATTATTCTTGAATCAATTGAAAATTGTCCACGTTTCTGAAATTATAATGGCAGTACTTTTATAAACGTATGAAGAGTAGAATCATGCATTTGATTACAGGCAAGAAAAAATGTTACACTTTGATTATCCTTTTGATTTGAAGAAAAACGCACTCTATTTTAGGAAAAACTAAAAATCTATAGTGGTAAAAATGTTAGTGCTTTGTTTAACAAAGCATAATTATTTTTGACATCTGAATGCCAAATTCCAAATTTCCATTCAGAGTTCATATAAAAAAGTTACAAATTAAGTTTTTCAAAAACCTACAAAAACTTCAAGATCTCCAGAAAAGTACTTGTTTCAGTGTTTAATAGTACTAAAGTAAAAAAAGTAAAGTAAAAAAAATCTAAAAATGATCATTTATAGTGTAGTTTAAATAAAAAATATATTAAGATTTCGCATAGACTACCAATTCCTACGGAATAATTTTCCAAAACAGTAATTTCGTTAGCGAAAACCAACATTTAAGTGTATCAAATTCCTAAGGAATCCTTAATGATACTTTAGATTAAAAAGTAAAAAGCGCCAAGTTTAAGATAATTGCACCAAATATAAGACATTTGAAGAACTAGAAAAGTAAACCTGCTCTGTTACAAGCTTGGCTGAAGTTCGTACTTAGCGTCAGATTTGGCGATCACTTAAGCTTTAGATTTAGATTTTGCGACAATTTAAGTTTTAAAAGTGCCAAATTGGACGCCTTTAGGAAATATCCCTGTTTTCTGTTATCTCAGGTATATGAAACAAATCCAATCAAATCTGAAAAAGTTGCCAGGTATGGTCAGTAGGCAAGAGATAAAAAGTCAGATTTGTATTTTGTTCAAAAAAGTGCTTTTAAAAATAAAAATATAAACACTTGGCAGGGGGTCCTTTTTTCAAAATCAAAATTAAACACTTTATGTACTTTTAAGACAAACCCTGCATTAGCCCTTACTACTGCATATCATAGACAACAATAGCTTACAAACAATCATGAAATTTATGTAACAGATGCGAAATTCAAAACCCCCGATAGTTTTGTTACCAAACATTTACATAATTTAGAATGAGTTTAAATTTATTGTTGACAGAATCTATTTTAAAAACAAAGAAAAATGGAAGCCTTATGCTAATACGCGATGTGCAGAAAAAAGGAAAATAGACATTGAACCGTAGTAATTTTTTGTTATCCATTATCTTTTCTACCGATCTAAATTATTTCTATTGCTTCTATTTAAAGGTAAACTTATAGCCGTTACTACTACATACCAATGCAATGCATTGACAGAAATATTTTTCGCTCATTTATTCGATTCATTCGGAAACAGTTTGTCCTAGTTGGCGTATTTTCTTCGCCGCTGGCTACAATCCAATATATTTATATATATGTTGTATCTCCACATATATATATAGATGTGGAGATTTCCTTTAAAAGCTCATTATCTTTCTCGGCAGAGATTTTGATTCTAGAACATACTGCTCTCCAGAACATTCCGAATATGGAAGGAGTCGGATGTAATAAAAATCTTGAGACTACCTTAGTAGTCAAATAAATAGAAAAAATACATTGAGCTAACAATTTTGTATGTATAATATAAAAGTTACACACGATGAAGCAAAAGGTTAAATAAAGAAGTATCACTAGAGAGAACATTTAATCTCTGTTCGATAAAAGGAATCTTTAGTAGCGTTTTATTTAAAATAATTTTTACATTTTTTAATCTTTTGAACTTAGTATTTTGCTTATGCAGACTATAAATCATTATTTCTAACTTAAATAAAAACGTTTAAAAATAAAATATATGAATATTAATATATTTTTCCGTGATCGAACATTAAGAAACATTACAGCACATTACAAAAAGCATTAGTGTGAAGATGTTTAATAGGCATGTAATTATAAACATAGGTATATGCAGGTAGTAGACAAAATAATATGAACCCTGTGAAATGACACAAAACCTTCATTATATTTCAATGCAAATGTACATTTTTTATTCTTATGTACGTACTTCATTCACAAGCAATTTGAAACAAAACTAATTTTTATAGATATTGAAGTTAGAAAGTTAAAAGTAAATAAGATGTTCCAAAAGCGTTACAAACTTCAGTCAAGTGTTAAAAAGTTAACTTTAAATTCTAAAATAATTATGGAAAGTCACAAAAGTAAAATGAAATTGAAAAATAAATTAAATTAAGTTAAATTAAGACCGAAGTTTCTATACTTTTAAATATTTAGTCAGTTTGAAATTACTTAGTGGCTATTACAATAGTTACTAACATAAAAATAATAGCTAACGTCAATTTCTAACAGTTAATAATGACTGTCAACAAAATCTATTATATATCGGAGTTATTGATAACTATTTAAACAACAATTTTTCCATCTTTGACTGTAGCATTTAACCCATTCATTATTTCCTTACTATTCCCTTCTTAGGACCACGTCATGTGGCAGTCATAGAACCATCTAATGTTATCAATTCGTGAAATCAATTTGTTTAAACTCAAAACCTTTTTTTAATTTCAAAATTAGATTACATTAATCATTAGGTACTGACGATGTTTCGGGCTTTTGTATGGATTTCTATACACACAAACAAAATAATAAATGGATAAAAACCTCTAATCGGGAATTTTAAGAACTGCGCAACAGGAAACACTAAAATTGATCTTGAACACCATTAAAGAGATTTGTGGTCAAAAGAAGTTTCATGCTCAAACTAATGGGAAAACAGTTTTGTGTGACAGATTTTTGCTTTAAATAAACTACAGAAGTCATTCGCCCAATGAGCATTCGTTTTACGTACTGAAAACACAAGAATTGATTTTGGGAAAGAAATTGTTTTCTGTTCGAAGAGTATCGTTGGGAGATTATCCTTGTGCTGATTGTCGGGCACAACAGTAGCATTGACTATTTGATCGATGCTCGCTTCCATTCCATTTCAGATCTCCAAATGATGCAGATCGGACATGTTTTTCTAACGCTTTAATTGATTTTCCGATGACTTGCGGGTATTTGATACAAAGGGTTTGATGTCTGCTTGCAAAGAGCTTGGATATCTTAAATTCTTCGCGAATAAATGCCACATTTTAAGGAATTGTTTCTAGTTGTATGTACGAAAATATACTAGGTTTATAAACCTAAGTGGCGTTCAATTTCGCCCATCATTTGATTCAACGAAAGAGGAACTAATAATAGTATAATGTGAAGTTTCTATTAATCGAATATAAGCCACAGCGTCAATTAGTAGCTATTTCATTTCCATTAAATTTACTTTTATAATTGAGTTTCATAAGTAACAAATTAATGAGCGGAACAGTTATTAAATACATTTCACATCGTGTATCCAAACTACGCTTCATACTTTAACCCTCCTGGTGGTTGTCTCGACGAGGCATCTCGTCACTAGAAGAAAATTCACCAGATCTTGATCTCATCATCGAAAAATCGGTAATATCTTAATGACGATATATCTCGTCATTAATAAGATTAGTTAGATCTTGATGGACGAGATATCTCGTCGAAACCACTGGGAAGGTTAAGAAAACTATCGCATGGATATTAAGAAAATATTTTATTAGACATAAGTATATCTACGAAGTTAATTCCCTAACCCCCTATGGTTTCTCAAATATACACCAAATTTTCGGTAATTGATTCAGATTTATAATGTCTCATTGTCTTAAGCATTTTTCTAGTGTTTGAAATTTTAAATCAAAGCTGAGCTTAATTGCTTAGAAGTTAAAAATAGGTCTTTAATTTGTAAATAAATTCCTAGAAAAATATATCGTTGTATTTTTGATAGTAATGATGTGGATATTAATTAGTATTAATGAGTGTGTTAACATATTAGATTGTATTGTAATGAAATAAATAGTGATATAACGTAACGTCTGGTTGGTTGGGTTTCATGACGCAAAAAAGAGCCATACTTGGCAAAGTACGCCAAACACAAGCCAGAAGACGTCAAGTAATAGACACACAAGGAAAGTTTTACTGACACAGAGGAGAGAAATGCACTGAGGGTAAGTTACAGGAATCGCCACCTAGTAGATTACCATCGCAGTGGGCCAACCCACTGAGTCACATGTAACGTCTGGAGTTACATGATTTATGAGAGCAGTGTTAGCTTTCACTTCTCAGAATGCTCATATACTTAAAGAAAATTTTTGTTAGTTTTTTGCGTATTGTTTTCAGTTTAAAACCAATACTATGAAATCTGAGTTATGATGAAGTGAGCAATAATTTTCTTCTATTCTTTCCTCTTTATCTGACCGTGGGCTTCGGTTCTCAGAGAAATGGTTTCATAATGTTCTGAAATGTTTCAGCTTTGAATTAATAGTGTAGAAGATAAATGCTGGGTCTAAAAGCGGGTCGTAAAATAATGTACGGCCCTTTTAGAGCAAAGAATCGGGACACGCTTTTTCATCTGAATCATAACGGGTCATAAAACGTCTGAAGAAAGATAGAAGTATAGAAGAAAAAGAACTGGGATATTTTCAAGAATGTCATCTGAAGTGATCCGTTTCTACGATAAAACTTTCAGTTTTGAAAATGTATTTTGTCGTGGCTGATAAGTTTGTTTTGGGGAACAGATAGATTTTTACAACGTAAAATTGACAAGATATTCATTTTCGATCCACTGTACATGCCGTAAAGAAAAGAAATTTAGCAGTTTGACGCAGTATTGGCACGTTTGGTTTATCTTAATCTCAACGCTTACATAGTATACACTGCAGTAGAACAAAATTTTAACACAACCTACAAAGGATGAAAATAAAAGCTTATTATTAATAGAATCTTTGTTAATTTTTCATACTTCCTAGTTATATTTTATGAAATAAGATCGATAAGAATGTTTTCAAAAGCCTCCGAATCTTGGATTGTCTGCAGTTTAGACTGTTTATTTTTCTCTTCCGTACCATTAAAAGCTTTCCTTGAGTGTTAGCTGCTTTTGGAAGACATAAGTTCCAGATGTGTAGTTCACAAGTTAAAATATCTGTGTAGTCAATCAAAATAACATTCAAACCTTAAAATTTGCTCAACAAATTCAAGCAATTTTCAAGAAAAACTTATTTGTCTTTAATAGACTTTTTATAATACTCATTTGCTTTAACTTTAACTACAAGTTTTATTCAAGAGCCATTTTTTCTTCTCAGCAGTTCAACATTCGATATTGCAAAAGTATAGGATCTTATACGTGATACAATGAAACTAAGACTTTTTACAAATAATTGTAGTAAATCAAAACTAGTTTTTATTTGAGAAAAAAAGGCCGTGGAGAACAAATTAATTTACGTCCATTTTCTGATATTTTGGGTATATTTGATTCTCTTATAGCAATTTTTGAGAATGCACGAAAACAGGTTTGTCTAGAGAAAGGGATGTAAAACATTTAGACAGAAGAGACCCTGCACAAAAAATGCACATTTACGCCCTAAAATAATTTTGCTCTAATATGAACATTCGAAAACGAGTTAGCAATTTTACAAGTCAAGCGAAACGATCCAATTTCAAAATGCAAATTTTAAATTATGTATTACTGAATCAGACGGGCTTTCTTTTAATTCCACATGTATTTAATATTTAAAGTCATGGTTGCTACCTTTAAGAGAAGCTCACATTCTACGTAGATTTAACCCAGTTCTAAATTTAATGTCATTTTTCAATGAAGATATTTTCTCATAAAATTGTTTCAACCCTTGTTTCCTAACTTCAAGATATTTCAACTTCAAATTTTATAAATTGTAACATCATTTATACTTTTTATTCATGAATGCATTTTTAAAAACTTATTGCGCAAGATTATTTATTTTTTAATATTTAGAACAGTTTTTAATTCACTTTATGCGTAGCGAAATGTTTTGTAATTTGTTGAAATAACAGCTGAATTACGATGGTAAGAAACTTTTTATGTTACTTGTTTTCTACTTGAGTCTCAGTGATAGCATTAAAAGGTTAGCATATTCCACAATCTTTAGAATTTTTTTTAAAAATAGCTTTTATATCAAAATTCAAAGTTCTAAATTCATAAAAGTGAACAAATAATTACCTTTGTAGGATTAAATTTCATCTAGTATAAAACTAAATTAGAATTTGAAATTTGATAAAATAGTCATTTAATTTAAGACAATAATTATATTATGTATATACTATGTATCGTAAATTATTTGTATTAGCACAAATTACGGTTTTAATTATAACTCAGTATAATTGTATCTAAAATGTACCAGAAAAAGGATCCTATAAAACCTGAGCTAGGTAATCCAAAGTGGCACAAAAAATTAATTTTTGTGACACTTAATTTAGCACAAAACTGATGTATCTGAAAACGTACCTAAATACACTGCTAGCCATTGAAAATGCAACACCATAAAGGAAATCTAGAATAGCGTTGAAATTTGCATGATGCATTGATCATGGAATGATACGCAGATGATTAGCACTGCAACAAACTATGTGCTCCAGTAACGCCTCCTGTAAGCATTACAAAAAGGGAGAACGAGACTGTTTTAAGCATTGGAATTGTTTTCTCACTATAACTGTGAATTAATTATGCGAGGCTTAATTATGCCTAATCGAAAAATAAGGCAGTTATATGAGCACAGTTCTGAGTTTGACAGCGGAAGAATTGTGGCTGATCTAGAGACTGCGGATTATCCTTCCAAGAAATCAGTGCTCCAGTTGGACGAAATCAAGCCATAGTGATGCGAATATGGAATTGGTAGATGCACTGATCTATGTGAACGATTTCAGCAGCTCGTCACACCAACGAACGAAAGAACCGACTTATTGTTCGTATGGCTATTACGGATCATACTGCAACATCAAGAACCCTATCTCACGAATTTTTCAAGATGTCCATTGCTGCGACCACCTTTGACTCTACATCACAAGCGTTTGCGGCTGCAATGCGTGTAAAACGCCGCCTGGACAAACGCATGTCATGACATCATCTTTTCAGATGAACTTCGATTCTGTCTACAGAACCCCGATGGTCTGATGGTCCGTATCCCGAGTCGCCGCGGTATTGCGGCGACAGAATTCATGACTCTTGTCATTATGCATCGGTCTACTGTTTCGTCACTTGACGTCATATTATGGGGCGCCATTAGATTCTACTCCCGCACCATCCTAGTACGCTTAGCTGGTACACTCAACATACAGCACATCTCTGAAGTTTTGGAGCTTATCACAGTCTGCCCTCTTACAGCATCATGGCATATATGGACACCTACCGACTACCTTAAAATCGCATGGATTAGGAACACTGCTAATTACAAGGGCTCGAGGGTAAAAACTATCAACATGGTGAGATTCATTGAAAATCATCAGGACTTGGTTATCCCAAGAGATGAAAAAGAAACTTTTTTCTTGCATTTTGTATATATAGTATGTAGATTTAATTACTGTATAGATGTAATAATGTATAGAAGTGATGTGCCCCAATATTATGGATAGACATGCCACCTCGGTGGCATGCTCTATTCATCCCAACCACACTAATTCAAACTGATAGTGTCTCGCGACACTAGGCACGGGAGTGTGTGTTGGTGTTAGTTGTCCTCCCCTATGTTCAGAACTTACCTGCGGCCAGGTTTCAACGGGAGAATGCACGATCGCACGTGGAATTCAATGTACAATTCCTCAATACCAACCATGATTCACTTCCTCCAGGGCCCCACCCGTTCACATGATCTGTCACCCATCGAACATCTCTGGTCGATGATAGCTCAACGACTGGCAGACCACTGACCACCCGCGGCTACGCCAGATGAACTTTGGTAGCGTGTGGAAGCAGCATGGACTGACATACCCTAAACGCAACACACATTCAAAGTCTCTTTCTTTCAGTGGTGAGATGTGTAGCAGCAATTATTGCCGCCTATGGTGGCTACACAAAATACTGAACTCTTCGTGTTCCGCAAGTGGAATGGAGTTGTAATTTCTAGTTTCACCCTTGTGCCTCATGTTATCGGTATAATAAATATTGTTTTGATATTTTTTGTCCTTCATGATGTTGCATGTTGGATGGCCAGCAGTGTATATACATAGAAGTATATTTTGTATATTTTACAGAACAAGCACGGTAGGTTAATTTTCTATAATTGTCTTATTTCGTTAAAATCTGTGTTTAAAACTGACATTTTCTACACAAAGACGTACTTTGAAATAATTTGCTTTCAATCTTGAAAATACTTTTCCCAGAAAATGAAATTTCACTTCATGGTCATTTTTCAATTTTAATTAATTTATTGAAACCTTTTAGAAAGATCTCCTTTTTTTAAAGCCGGTGTAATGGAAAATCAGTAGCAAAAATACTTCTCAGGCTTTAAGCCGTAGTGGAATGTACTTTCTAAATGAAGTCTGCCGTAAATTTTCCTTCCTGTGCGAATAGATAAAAAGTACCTTCTAAAGAAATCATAATCTCCAGAACAGTTAAAAAATGTCCTATCTGGACCAATTTCTTTTTAAAGGAACACGCACCACATCAGAAGTGAAAGTAATTAAAAGGAAAAATGTATTACAAGACATTTTTTGACCGACATAAAAATGTATTCATTCTTTCTCAAACGACAACTTTTTTCTACCTTAGGAGAAGATCAAAGCAAAAAAAATCGAAGTTTAAACTTCTTTTCGGGCACTTTTGCCTTCTGGTTAAGTTTTGAATTAAAGAAATGTGTAAAATGTATTACACGCTTTTCCTTAAAGAAAGTAAGTTAATTTTAAAACATGCTGCACATTCATCTGGATCATAATTTTCTGTTTTCTTGACATTTAATTCTTCAGAAATTAGAGATTGTTCCGTGTGGCAGTTTTCATAGTATTTGTATGGAAATGGGACGAAATATGAGCAGTATAGGATTAAAGTACATTAAAATTCCTTTAAAATCTGGTACATTTCCCCACAACTATTTATTTGGTTTAACTTTGAGTAACGCCCTCCTTCCATGACAGAATCCTAGGAAAAATAAGCTGGTATACGAGGTCACCCCCTTCCAATATGCTTCCCTTGAGTCAAGAAACACTTTCTTGAGATTTCAGGTTCTTGAAGAAGACTTCTAGAAGAGTCAAACCGACGTTAAAGTCATGCATTTTTTATAGGTAAACTTTCCATTTTAAATTTACCTATTCTTAACTTTTTAATGTATTTTTAGATATCATTCATATAAGATTCATTTAAATTGATTTTAACACCATTAGGAGTTCCATATAACTGTTACAAAATAAATCTACAATTTTACTCGGAGTATCAAGTGGAAGTATTGTTAGCCTATATGCAAGAGTTTCGTTATATTAAAATACTTGAAACTAATAAAATCTTGACAATCTTTAGCAGTGAGAAAAATTATATTTGAATTAAATCAGGCACATATATTTTATAGCGGTACAAACATCGTGTAAATCAATGTTATTTTAAAATTTGTGAGTCTTATATTAGTGTGTCGGAATGTAAAGTAGATCTACCTCAGCATGGTACATCCTGGGGTGAGTCCTTGATGGAAATTGCTTTGTCTACACTTTTCTGCATGTGTTCCAAGTCCTCTCAATTTACCATATTTCGGAGAACACAGAAGATGAATGGTTACACATTTATATGGATGGTTCCAAATTTGACTGACATATTAATATGGGTGCTGGAGTCTTTTCAAAGCTATTTGCATTCTATGCTTCTGCAGGAAATTTCGGTAATCCTTCAGCCCAAATTTGAAAAGGTATTTTGATTTGTTTTGTAGTTTCTCAAATTTAGCTATTAAAAGTTGAAATCATTTATAGGGTCAACCTATCCTGTTGGATGTGGTACGTTAGTCCAGTGATTTGGTGTCACCTTTAGCTTTATTTTCATACTGCTATTTAATTTTCTCAAATTTTCTCATACCTATCTTACCTTTAAAGATAAGACTAATAGTAAAAATAAAAAAGGTTTAGCCAATTTTAAAGTAAAGGTTACGACAAAGATGGGGCATCGTGTCTCCCCAATAAGAGTTTTAGAACTAGAAACTTACCTCTATATCTCCTCTGTACCATCTCAGATCTGCCGGTGGATTTCCCGCTAAAGCAGAACAAGTGAAGCTCTGGTGATCACCCTCTCTCAATTCTGAACTGTCGTCGTAACCTGTAATGGTCGGGGATTCGGGTGGATCTGAAAAGTTAATGTTCTTAACTATTCATAAAGTTAAAACATCTTATTATAACATGTCTATTTCCCTCTTACTAAGTCTTCAATTATTTTATATTTGCATAAATACTCTACGCATCTATTGTAAAATATCATTTCGTTGCTAGAAAATGACGAATGGGGAATAGACCCTTAAAACTGTTTTATTTATTCACTTGAAATGTATGAAAAGGCAACTGGAGTTGACTTTGGCGTTGTATTCAAATTAAAGAAAGTACATTTACGCTGTTGGTTGTGATTCGGAATAAGATTATATAATGTAGGCTGCTAAATTAAATAAAACATACATACCAAAAGTTATTTTCGGCAGTATTGTTTGTGAAAATTGAAATCTGAATACCAATATTCTACAGATACACTGAAGTGTCAGAAAAACTGTTACATAGGAGCCTATGCAAAATGCATTGGAGCGCCACATATGCACGTAATTGATTGCTTCTGTCAGTGCATATATAAAACGATAGGTATCTACGAAGCCATCTAGAGCTGTTCCCGCGGGGAGAATGGTAAGGAACTTCTGTGTACTTTTGTTGAAGTAGGTTCTGTTTACTTTTGCAGAGCTGTACAAATTTTTTACTTCAAAACTAAGTACCGTATGAAAACAGTTGCATAAATAGTAGCAATTTGTTTACTTCGTGGAACTGATCAAAAGATACTTTTTATGTCGTTCTGGGGCAATATCCTGCAAAAATGATTTTTTACGAGCTCCTGGCACATACTGTGAATGGAAAAAGCCCTTTATGTGCTAGTTACGTATATACCATGCCTAAACATTTATGCAGAACAATAAGGTAGGGCGAAGCCTTATCTTCCAATCGTGGAATAGGTCTTGGACTGTGCACATCACGTGCGGACAAATATCACTGGAATACAGCGTCAAGGCACACTGAAGGGTATACCATCTTCCTCTTTAACATCCCTGCATTTCGATTGATGTTTTATCTTAATTTGTATCAAGATCGCGGATGTAATCCAACGACAACCCAAACTGACACTTGGCGCTTGGCCTTTATAACTGACACTGCAAAATGAATGCAACAAGATCCCGTTTATCACGAAGTCTTCCATGAAATATGCGACCATCAGCTAAACGTACTTCTCCTGAAAATATGATGTTGCAATTCACACACATACCTCTCACCATTATTTTCATTTGAGATCCTTTTAAAGATATTTGTAGTTACGGGTCAAACACACAATTTCAATCAGTGGTATCAGGGATCATGTAAACAGACAATGGCGTACTACGTTCCTTGACAGTGAATCATCGTTGTGGTAATATTTTGAAATCAGTGTTCGATTGGTCACTTCCATGCAGTAATGCTATACTACCGATGGATTTTGCGGTTTAGCTGTTTTCCTGTGTTTCAAGTCACATTCCCACCTCTGGTAGTCCGTTTAATAAGAATGCCAATTTAGAGTAGGTAAGTTTGTCTTGTGCCACAACCCTTCCTCAGATGCTCAGTCAGGAGTTAAAGATGATTTTTATCTGACAGGGCATAAAAATAATATAATAAACACTTTACACCTTCATTTTCATTTGCAGAATTTTGGATGTTTATTTATACCCACTACCAAAGAGCTCAGAGTATTCTGATTCAAAACTTCATGCATATTTTCACTGTCGTTGTAATTTACGTGCCAAACGTGAAAGCTTCATGCTAATGATATGAAATTTTCACGGTATTGCGATGAGATTTTCAGAAACAGTTTAGTAAGTCATTTCTTGTTGATAGTTTTAACTCGTATGTCAGAGTTGATGTAAATTTGTACTAAATATGTTGTGCTAGTATGTCTAATCGAGACTGGGTGGCTATAGATGGAAGTAGCAACTAAAGCAATCAAATGTGATGAGTTAGAAAGTTTGGGGATGTTCTATATTTGATATAATTTTCGATGATTTCCAGCAATAAACTTAATACCTGTTATTGAATGAGATACTCCAAGGTAAAGGGTGTAAATGCATTTTTGTCATAAGAACAAAGTTCTCAGTCATTTATTCACCTTGGCTGTCTCCCTATGCATTTATTTTATGGCATAGCAATCCATTTGATGATTCTCATTTCCTTAGAATATCGTTATTGTTGCTATTATGCTCTAAGTACAGGATACATTGGCACCCTGCAACTTGCACTCTAACTTCACTACAGTAGTTTCATTATTTTGCTGCAAGATATTTTCAATATAATGCTCCTCATTGAAATTAATATAGCTTAACTCTTGGTTTCTTGTATTTGTAGAAGGAAAAAATTCTTTGTAGTTTATATAAGGGTTAATACTTTTAAAGACCTTCATACATTTTCCTTTCCGAGTAAAATGCTCTGAAGGTGAAATATTCTTCCCATTATCAGAACAAACAAGTCTATGGATTTTTAATTTATAATTACTCACGTGTAAAATGATATTTAGTTAACGTATTCAATAAAACCAATTATTAAATCCGTTAATACATACAATGCAATGTTTACATTAAAAATAAGGGGAAATGTCAGCAAAGCTTTGGTATCTGAAATTTCCACCTAATTGATGTAGTGCGGAAAGAGGTCGACCAATCAGCGGACGGAAATTCTGGTCTTATTACATGCTCACGTTCTAAACAAATGCCTCTTTTCGGACATAATGTTTTATGTTTCGTTCTATAAAGATGAAGCACGAAGGCCATACTTCTTAAAATTTGTCGCTAATTCCACTGCCGTTAAGAATGATTGGACGATGCAAACCGAAGTCTTTCAGTTTTATTACGAACGAAAATAACCTGAAATAAATCCCGAGGATGGCCAGGAGAAAGTAAATCGCAAACTTTATCACTGTTTTTATCAGGATAAAGTGGATTTAGTCACATGGATTTCTTATTTGCGGACGGCTGTCCAATTTCCGGTTAGTATTTTCTTTTCTGCCTTTGTTGGTAATATACAGCGTTGTGACTGCACGATGTTCCAAGCACTTACCTCTCTTAATAAGTCTCCTTCGAATGATACTGCTAAGCAATTGTTAAAAGCTCTCGATCTGATATGAAACCAAACCTCTTTCGCTTAATTAGCTCCTAAAATAGCGCACTCTTTCCTCGTTCTAAAAACACGAAGGTTTTTCAGGGTGCTTCTCTTTAATGTTAGATTTGCCTGATAACTTTCACACTGAAGCAAATAATGTCTTTCAAACTAATAATGAGAACTTTGCAATGGGTTGTGAAATTGCAAAGCAATGCTTGGCAAACTAAAAACTTTGATCTGGGATTTAAAAATCGACAGAATATTTTCAATACGAAGATAATCTTAAAAATAATACTTGTGCTAAATTATCTCTACAAAGTTATCTTTCGGAATAGAAATCTCAAAATAAAAGTCCAACTGTAATAGTTTATATGTTTAAATGGATATTCGTTTATTTGTTTTAACGAGAAACGAATCTCGTTTGGAAAATGAGAATTCCATAGTAGTGCAAACAATATCCAACCTCAACTTTTAAAAGTCAAAGCTCATTAAATGCGAACAATCTAAGAGAAATGCTACAACTATAAGGGATGAAAATGAGACTAATTTTTATTAAATTCTGAACTGGAAGCAAAGAAAAATTAAATACATTTAAGGAGGAATATTTCAAATATGATGCAAGCTTGATTTTGTCTTGATGTGTTCATGAAATAAAACCACATTCGGTAGGATGAACATTGACAGCTGTGTCCAAAGTATTGAATTAACTGTAAGATACATTCTGGCAGCCCAAAGGACAATCCATGTTCCATTTATATTCTTAGCCAAGTAATACCATCTACTTACTCGGAATGACCATATGCGCATGACAAGTCTGAGATCATTATTCATGTACTGGTGATGCATAATGAATTCGGGAATATCTAATTTAAAGGTGATTTGCTGTCATACTATCTGGCTTTTTGTGATTGTTATCTGACGGGAATAATGAAAAGACTCACCTACTAAGAAAACGGGCCAAAGCATTCCGCCCGAAAAGTTACCTTCAGTAATTTTATTAGGGATTCCCGATGTACTAGAAGCCATTCAGGTCAGTAATTCTTTAACGGATAATGCGCCTGGAAGACATTTTTCCTTTTATCCTCTATAATTTCGTTTTCTTCACATAAAGGAAAGCTCTTTATGCCTTTTTCGGAACATTATCGCCAGAAAACATTGAAAGGGTCATTTTAATAAAGAGGTGCGAGTAAAACCTGCATTAGAGTTTATGGAAAAAGCACCAACTCTTAATATCAGTTGCGTTATTTGTTTTTCTGACAGTGATCTTTCATTTTCCTCTGAATTTTAAGATTTGTAATTTGGTATTTTCTTAATGTGTAAGAGCATAAATCTGTTGTGTATGAAACTTTAAATTTTAAAAACAATAGATAAAATTGATTTTGGAGCTCCCTTAACAATTTACAAAAGTTTGGGTTTGCAGTATATGTACGTTATTTTCAATGAAACTTGTGTCATTCACAAACATTTGCTCAGGTAAGTCTACTAATGAATGTAAAGTATGCGTATGCATAAGAGGATAACGCAAGGAAATTTAAAATAGTGTATGGACATTATTCGATTCACCTTAAGTTTAGTGCCATATTTGAAGAACACCAGTCATTGCTAAATAGCTGAACATCTAACACACACCTCATTCCAGGATGATTTAGCAAACAACCTAGCTTGCATAGTTATATTTACAAGACAGAGATGGATACCAAAATATGTTTATGGGGTATTGTAGAATTTCTTCCCTTATTGCTGATTTATCAGTTTTCTATAATTAGATTTGAAACAAATATTTTAAGAGTCATATCGATATTTTCTTCTGCTAATGAATCAACGTGTATTCGAAACATTATTCTGTTGACCCCATGGTAATAAACTGTTTTCTTTCCATATTTCCACTTCGTGATCAAGTCTAAAACGGAATATATGATAACTGCAGATATACTCATTGTTGTTCTCTGAAAACAATATTTCAATTCAATTTATTTTAGAATGTGACTGATAATTTTTAGTACATAACTAATTTTAGGAAGCTATCTCTATTTCTATGCGATATTTTGAAACATTTTTCGTATCATTGATGATAGTGCATATCAATTATCAATACATCATACATACACCATCAGTCATACACATTAGATTCTTATTTAATTTCAGATATGAGTCGACAGATTCTAAACTCATTCTATCAGCTTTCAACAAGGTACCAGTTTTCATATTGCATGCAGTCATAAAGAACACATGTTCTATTACCTTACTCTTTTGGAATAGATAAAAATCATATTATTCTGTCAATTTATAGCTATCAACCAATCAGAGATAACAAATAAAGGGCTCATTTACTTCAAATAATTACTTACGTTAAATAAAAATAAGTTTGTAGGTACTAAAAAATATCATCTTTGAAAGCAAGTTCAGTGTTTAACTTTTAATTACTCTACTTTTGGAACTTCTTCTCTTGATGACAGAATTTATAACCCTTTTTGAACTCTAGATGATCTTATTTAGTAAAATAACAATTATAAGTAAGAAGGTTTTGATGGATATTGAATAAGTAAGGGATATGTGTTATTAAACATTTAAAATTCAATCGGTTTATAAATTATATCTCACAAATGAAGTACTAAGTATGTCATAAAGTAACATATTTTCTTTTGAACAACCTGCCAGCAAAAAACATTTTGGATAAATTGCCTTGAGTTAAACAATTTAAAAGTTGCTTAATTGTCGGCGTAAGAACAATTCAATTCTGATTTAATCAAATTAACACATGTGAAAAATGAAATGAAGATATTCAATTAAAAAATATCGTTTCAGATAAAAAAACATTTTATAATACCTACTGTACAGGAGTTTGATAAGTACATAATATTACTTACATAATACAGAGACATTGAATGCTTGGAAGACTTTCTCATGGCGTGGAGAGTTTTGGGCTATACATGTAAAAACTTTAGTATTCTTGCTCTGAAAATAAACAAAACATAATGCAGGACAAGAAACATGTAGATTCAAAGATCTCATTAGAATGCATAATGCTCATTAGAATGCATTGATTTAATAGGATTGTATAGGCTACTGCTTATTAATTCAGTACCAGTGCCCTTTCACTTATTTTCTTTAGAACTAAAAAAATTAAATATTTTAAAAGAAAATACCTTTAAATTCGTGATGTACCACGCTTTATATGTCTCACAATCACCATAAACTAATTTAAATTGAATTTTTAGGCAGGAGTAAATGCAGAATTTAAATAGCTTTTATTTTTAAATAACTTGAAGCAATTCTAGGGAAACTCCATCCAACTTTTAATTTTAACTTCGGTGTTCACTAAAGAAAAAACTATCGGGAACTAACTTTTACACAGCATTTCTGTCCGCATTCTAGAATTTTTAATGAGAAACGTTTCACTCTTTCGTGTTAATTACAATCGTACAGCTACAAAAATCAAAGCAGTGAGTTGGCTTATCTCAACAGAGGGCGCATTTTTTCAGATTTAACTTTAAGTAAATATGAATGGCGGCCTTTTCTGGCCGCGTTTGCAATTCTTCTCAGGTACTCGTGAGAAAGGGAAAAACAGCGAAAAGAAATGCATCCCCATTAAGAATGAGTCTAAATGATTTGTTGAAAGCGCGGTGGTACTTTTAAGGAATCTCCTTTCGAAAAACGGAAGTTATTCTTCTATCTCCTATCAGTGTAAATCTCTGTACAAATCAAAGTAATTCCTCCTACGTTGTTTGAATTGCAAAACAGTCATGTGGAAATCTTTCTTCCTATTTGTAAATTTAACATTTCAAGCTCATTGCTAAGCTGTCTTAATGCCGAATTGTCTGCAACTCCGGAATGTTAAGTGCGTCAGTGAAGATAAAAACACGAGTGCTTATTCCTACGAAGTTTATTCAGGCGCACACTTTTATTACAATTTACCCTGGCTCTAAGTTCCTTAAAAAGGTCTTTCGAGACATAAATTGTTGTTTCTCTGTACCTATCGATAGATGAACCCACGATTTTGTTCCATAGAAACTAATGCATCACGCACAATATAGCGCTTAAAAAGTTTGTTATTAGTATTACTGTAACATATTTGAGGCGGCTGAACTAAAACAAATTTATGCTTTGTTCTCCATA
Source organism: Meta bourneti (assembly GCA_933210815.1). NCBI lineage: Eukaryota > Metazoa > Arthropoda > Arachnida > Araneae > Tetragnathidae > Meta > Meta bourneti. The sequence continues at coordinate 12,748,893 of OW119934.1, read as the reverse complement.
AAAATTGATTTCATATTAAAAATTGCAACATTAAATGTTCTTAAGGTATGTATACGCTAGAATATTTTTTAAAAATTTTGACTTTAAAAATCCAGTTTTTTCACAATAGGTCATTGGTTTGTGCTTAAACTCATTTTAGTGTGAAAAATTCTGATTAAGCTACTAATTAATTGTCTAATTTAGATATAATTAGCTAATTAGCATATTTTTCGAACAGTGATATCTCGAATTCTAATGTGTTCAGAAAGACAATTCCTGTTGGAAATCATTCCTAATATTATTCTTCATGTTTTGACCCTCCATCAAGTTGCTAGAGGGAATACGTTCTATTTTACAACTTTTTTCACGAAGGAAGTCTAAAAAGAGAAGATTTTTTGAGGAATTTCAACATTTTAAAATCAACTAAAAATTCATTTCTTAACCAATAACTTCGACTGAGGGTCAAAACATCCACTGTATTACATAGATTATAATGACACAAAAGTAATTATAATAGATCAATTCATTGTTGAGTTATCACTGTTCGAAAGAAGCATCCTATTGCAAAAACATAGTTCTTCAGAAATCGAGTTTAAAGTTTTGGAAACGTGTTTGTCTATGGTGACAGTACCTAACCCAAACCCTTGTAACTTGAAAACTATTCCGAATATTTACAAGATCTTGGTATCGTTTGAAAGCTAAGGGGTTGGACAATATTTTGAATTATTAAAAATAGATCGATATTTTAGTCAATTTTCGTGATTTCTAGTGTACACATACACCTTAAATATAGTATTTGGTGACTGTTTTGAATCAGCATAATATCGTCGGCTTACAAGCGAAGCACACTAAGCTAAAAAATATAGTTATAAGAAAGTGAAGAGGAAAAAATTCTATTCACTGCTGAACTCATTATGTGTGTTAAAGTCATTAAGTGTCTCAAGAAATCTTACCTCCATGCAAAAAAATTAATGACTTAGTGGACTGGTCAAATCCACTCGTCACAAGTTTGATTCAAAAAAGCTGCTCATATCTTGAAAATTTTGACCCAGTGTGTTTCACTTGTAAGCCGACGATATAAAAAGCAAAAGTTGAGAACAAAAAATTAATTTTAGTTACGAAAACTCCAAGTCAAACATGTCGGAGCAATTTAATATTTAATTTAATTTCCATACCTAAATGTAATTGTATATAAAATTAATAAGTGTAGAGAATCTAATTCAATAACGTAGTTTCATAAACGGTCAAACAGACGAAAAAACGGTTGAAAATAGTTATTCATAGATCGAGATTAATTGTAATTATATCTACCCGAATTTCAAATTTGAACACTATTTCAAACGTATTTGTCAGCGCGTGCAAACGATCGGATAATTATTATACTATTTATTATGCAAGTGGCAAACGATCCGATAATTATTATCCGAGGTTTGTCAGACGGTATTTAAACTTTTGGTTTCGCCCTAAAATAGTCATAATGAGGAAAATTTAATGTAACGCAAAAACTAACCATTGGAATGAGATAAAAGTTGCATGGTCCTATTAGAAGTCTTTCTGAATCAATTCCCATCAAAATATAGTAAGGTTCCAATTCACAATTTTTTCAAACATTAATTTAATAATTAATGCATACTAAAAACTATTTTTAAGATAAAATATTAGGTGGATTTTGTTTGGGTTGTTTAACAATAACATGGTACAAAATATCAGCGCTATAGAAATATTTAGGTAGATATCCATAAAAGTCTAAAACTGATTTAATATTAGGAGCTCCAATCTGTACTCATAACATCGAAACGGTAAGACCTAATGACATGAAATTTGTCATCTGAAGTTAAATTTTGATATAGATTCAAAATTTTTTGGCGAAATGGGAGATTTCTATAGGTAATTATAAAGTTGGTGCTCAATTTAATATGATGACGGCCCCTTATGCAAATTTTATGCATTTGAATTTATAGAAGACATTAGTTCCTGTCAAATACCATCTGAATTTTCTCTACTGTTAAAATTGCTCGAGAGTGGTTCGTTTTTTTTTCCGCGACAGTACATTTTCAAAACGCTTACAGAAGTGTAAAAACAATAAGTGCAGTATAAAGTGACGCTGAATATTTTGAGGTTCTATTAATTTATGTGGAATTCTATCGGCAATCCAGTCGTTACTGTAAGATTTCGAATGTGTATACATCTAGATATTTTGGTATTTTGGTATTTTCAATTAACGTCACACTGGAGCAACACAACGGGCTATTGGTGACGGTCCGGGATCAATCCCAGAGGGAAAGTCCGAGGACAACACCACGTAATTTTGAACCGCGGTCAGATGACGAGGCAACACCTGAGCTGGCACCCCACTCTCCAAACTTCCACACCACGCCAACGTGAGGACATTTGAGGCCACGACAGATTTAACGTGCACCAGCCCCCTTTGTACACGACGGTGTTTGGCTGGATTCGAACTCGCAACCCTTCGGTTGCTAGTCCGTTACTCTTCCAACCGGGCCACCGCGGCCCGTATACATCTAGAAGACTGATATGTTAGTCTAACGTTTTCAATTCTTCAATACAAACTTGTTTAACAAATTTTACAGAATTGAAAAGCGAGACGAGAATAATGATGACGAATAGCGTGAAGGGAACACTCGGAAAATCATAAAGGTTTCGCAACGATATCGTATTGCAAATTATGCCATGGGGTTCAAGTGAATATTTTTCCTTTTCTTAACTACAGATCTTTCGAGCCAAATTGTTATGAAAAAATATACTGGTTTGCAAGTATCGTTTATTGAAGTTTCTGTAGTTGCATTGCAGATTATATTGTCTTTCATCACAACGCCTATTTTAAAGCAATGAACAGATGCAAACAATTTAAAATCAGTTACTTTATTGTTCTAGAACAAAATTTCAACATTTCTAAAACACCAGTCCATTAGGTTTGAATTAGAACCCGCAATAAAAATATAATGCTAAAATACCACGAGTAAGCTCGATTTCAATAAAACTGGAAACGAAATTAAAAAGTATTGATATTCGCTTTTTACTTTGAAGCTGCATTTTCTTGAGAAAATGAATCATTCCTCTTCTGTTCAATGAAAGGATTATTAAGCATTCTTGCAAATGTTGTGACAAATGAGGTTGAAATAAATATGATGTTGCATTTCTCTAAACGCATTGGCGAATGAGTTAGAAAATTTGAAATGTTTGTTATACAAATGGCATTTCAGAAGTAACATTGGATGAGACAGCTTAATGATAAGGGAGTATAGCAAGCAATGAAAGTTAATGACACGAGTTTGACAGCTGAATTATAAGATGCTATCGTAATATTATTCATTTTTGACAAGTAAACCGAATCGGAATTTGTTCTCTGAGCATCAATGATAATAATTCTTCTTTAAGCGGATTAACCAGTATTAGATAAATGATGTATTATTTTCTCAGTCAGTCATAAATGTTTTAAAAATTTATTACTTTCGTATGAATGAATATTACAATTGTTTTTCGTTTTATTTTATATTACGTCTTTGTTATTTAATTACTAGATTAAAATGTATGCTAGGGATGATGGAAAGTGCAAAAACAGAGTGAAAACCTTGCTTAATCTGAACTTACTGGATTGCCATTTTTTAAGATGTAATGGATTAGATTTGTATCGATATGTAGTAAATACATATCGTAGTAAAGAGCAAAATTTTCTTAAAAGTAAATCCAATGTAACTTTTTTTAAAATTCTTCTTTGTAGTACCAAATTTTCTTAAAATGGAACATTTAAATTTAATTCGCATATTTGTAAATGCAAGTAACATTTATAAATTTTGACATACTGTAACAATAATTATTTTCTATACTATACTGTGTATATCTTTAGTTATTTTGGCCCCTCATAAAGTGTAGTACCATGTTTACTCCCAGAAGGGAGATTAAAAGTGAATCTAAAACCATTGAATCAGAGAGTATAAATATGTATTTTTAATTAACGTCGCAATGGAGCAACACAAGGGGCTATTGGCGACGGTCCGGGATTAAACACGAAGGGAAAGATCGAGAACACCTCGTCATTTTGAACTACGGTCACATGACGAGGTCACACCTGAGCTGGCATCCCCCTCTCAAAACTTCCGCACCACGTCAACGTGAGAACATTTGAGGCCACGAACGATTTAACGTGCACAGTCCCCATATACACGACGGTTTTTGGTTGGATTCGAACTAGCAACCCTCCGGTTGCTAATCCGTTATTATTCCAATCGGGCTACCACGGCCCTCAAAGAGCATAAGATCGAGTCTAAATGAGATAACTGAATACCAATTAAGAAAATAATTTCATGCTTTGCTATAGATCTATCCACAAATTGAAACAAGTTGGGAAGTTTTTATCGCCTATGTGTTTGGTCCATCCGTATAAAAAATTATACCATTATCTAGGTGTTTGAGAGAATGGTTAAATGCGACCATTCGTTCAAATGTAGAAGATAAATATTCTATTGCAACAATGGAATCTACTAGTTCTAGAAGATGGTTCATGTTACTTTCCCAACCGATGTTAGTCAGTTTCATCACATCCCACAAATTTTAGTGTCTGCTGAGTGCCTTTTAGTGTGACATGTCTTTTCCCAAATCGGCGGTCTTATGACTAGCCAAATTAAACCTGCTTCTTCTTGTTCGGGGGTTAGTTGGTTGACTGAGTTTTATGGCGCAAGGGCCATTTCTGGCCAAGGTGAGACAAACAAGACAACGTCAATTAATGGATATACACAAACAAGAATAGTTTTACTGATACAGAAGAGATAAATACATTCAAGGAGGAATTTTTTAAAATTGAGCTATACCAAGGTCTACCTTAATTCATAACATTCTATCAATTCGATTAAAAACCCGTTGGTCATTTCGTTCCAACCTAATGTTCAATTCCTTTAAGTATAGCTTTTAGCCCTCATGCAACAAAATGACATGCGCTTACTGCTCTTTGTTTTACTTGATCCCCTAAATCAATTGAACGTAATTACTGTTTTAAAATTATTCTCCTTAAAATTGCAAGAATACCCCTGTGCATATTTCACTAATTCTATGAAAAGTGACTCACGATACAACGTTTTTGTGATCACCAAATAAAAATATTATAAAATTAAGATAAATTTAAATAGTTAAAATTATACATTCAGAATTGCTTCTTCGAAATTTAATACTTTTATACAGGTATATTTGCTTTAGTAGTTTCAAAGGACTTAAAAAATGAACTATCACAATTTTTCCCCTATCATTAAGCATTAAATATATGTAAAATTTTTATGCAAGTAAATATATGTAATTTTTATGTAGCAGCGATAATTAAACGTTTATTATCGCTGCTAACGTAATTAAACGTTATTAAACGTAAATGCAATATTACTTGTAAGCTTATTTAGATTAAATGAGTATATATTTGTTCTATGAAGTTCCAATAGCGTAAAAAGTGAAATTAATAAATTTGTGTGATTTAAAATGTTTTGTGAACATTCTAAATTTTTACCCTTAAAAGATAATATTTGTTCTTCAAAGAAGCAACTTTCATTCTGTAAATCCTACGAAAAGTAAAATTATTTTGTATTCAATGATATGGGATACGAAAGACTATTTAAAGTTATTAAGTAGAAGACTAATTTTACACTAAATTTTAATTAATCTTAATTTTAAGTTGTTTATATTTTGTTTATTTGATAGTTAAACTATCCATATAGTTAGTTGTATTAGTTGCAATTTTTCTACACATTTCGAGATCACGAGTTTTCTTTTTAACTCTTATATAGAATTTGTATTTTCATTTCACAATTTTCCTTCATCTACGGATAGTTGAAATTAAAACGGATTTTATATTTTTTGATATAAAGAGATATTTTTTTTCATCTATTCCTCCAGCGAATTTGTTTTGAATATTAGAACCTGGATTCAGACTGCATTTTCTCATTCCTCAAATACATACATTTTATAAAATACTCCAAGAACTAGAAGAAATGAGAAATTGAAAACAAGAATAACTCGAATATTAATCAAATGTAAAATACTGAAATTCCAAAGAAAAAAATCTGCTCAAAATGGTTTTTTTGGAAGCTCCTCGAAAGAGTTACTAGAGAATAAAAAAGAAATGAATAGAAATCTTCTCTATTGCCACAAAGTTCAAGCTTGAGCGTTAAATATCTGGAATTAATAATTTTCTTAGAGTTGTTATGAATTGCCCGAAAAACAAAAAAAATCAAATATTTGATTAGGAAATCCAAAACATGAAATGTAGTTCAGGAGGGAAATTGTATACCAGCAGGTTATCTGGAAATCACAATGCACTATTTAATATAATCGCCTTAATATTTTCAGACATAGGTTTTCTGCTTAAAGAAATATAACTATTGAATTAATTTTATTTATTTACACACAAAAATGCCACATATTCGTTTTAAAATATTTGTGAATCAAAATTTTTGAATAAATTTGACTTTTTTTATTTTAATAATTTGATTTACAATACAACTTAATAACTTATTACATTTATCTCCACAGGATATAACTTTTCCCTCTTTTTTGGTAGATCTATATTTCCTGTTATCGGTAATATATAAGCCTATTTGAAAGAAAATGCATCATTAAATATTTATTTTTGTAAAAGCTATATCTGCATGTAGCGTTTGTCAAGAGGGTTTCCTTTTCTACTTGCGTATTCAACACGTTCCGCGCGCGCGTAGTACATACTTTAACCCCAAAGTTAAATTAAAAACTCAAGTATTAATAAATCAATTTTTAACTAATTTAATTCTAGACCTTCATATTTCCTCTTCGCATTATTCTAATTCTTTGTCGAATCGATTTGTTTTAGGAAGTGATTGCAATTTTTAACGTTTTTAGTTGAGCGAGTAAATTGTTTCAAATAACATTATTTTTATAACACCAACCTATCTCAACTGATGATACATGGTTATTTTGATACACAACGTAATAAATTGAAATGGTAGAGTGGCCAATTTATATTTCGACGATAAATCATTTTGTAAGAAGGAGCTTACTGCACTAACAAAACACTAGAATTTGTGACTTAAATGGTTAAATCTTAGTGGTTTGAATGCCATAAATATAAATCAGCGTTTCAGAAAATTGTTCATTTTGATACAAAATTCATGCAAATTGAAAGCAGATTCGATGCCTCTAAAACAGCATTTTTAATCATAGAATTTTTGATTCAAATAACTGTTTGTGTGGACATTGGAGTTTTTTCTGTCTTTACCAGTGTAAAAGAATTAAATAGAAATTAGAATAGTCTCACTTACAATTTTGGCCTGTTTCTTTACTTCCCATGAACATCAAGAATAATGTCGTTTTAATGCGAAATCATATGAAAACGCTGCATAAGTATTCTGTTTTGTACGGCAAAAGCGGTTTTTTCTTCAAAGAAAAATCAAAATAGTCATTCTATATCTGCCAGAAATATTTCCAGATTTCGAAATATGTCAATACTCAATTTCTCTAAACTGGCTTAGATTTATTTATCATACTAATATTCAACTATATATTTGGGTATGAATTCTCAACTAAAAACGTTTTTTCTAATATAAACGTGCTGTTATATATAAATATTCAACTGTAAAATGAATTTCATACGTAGTCACGAGTTCATAATTTGGTTTATATGGCGCAAGGTTAAAAAGCGGACAAGCTGCGCCCATGTAGTTACCAAAGAGGGTAAGTTAAGATCAAATGAGTCATGGAGGAACAGCTTAACCCTCTGAGCGCAACGATATTTCCAAGTGTAGCATTACTTTTATCGCACAACACTCTTCATGACTAAATAGCTACATCTATTGGTTGAAAAGAAATCCTACGAAAGATTTTATTGGTCATGAAGTCTAAGCCTGTTTTGAAGCCAGGCAGGGAAATTGCAGGTTGTATGGTAGAATAAGCAAGCATGACCCGCAGAGGGTTAAAATATGACCGCAGCTTATATTAATATATATTACTATATCAAAATACAAAAAGGGGGTATATTCACGGTTAATCCCACAATAATCTCGTTAGGCACTAAAAGGCCACATCCAGTTATTTAAAACAAACAATTAAACGAGTATTCTAATCATGAAACAAACAAGAACTACCAATTTTGCAGTTATGTATAGCATAAAAAGATTCAATAAGGAAAGAAATGCAATAATTTAGTACTTTTTATTTAAAGAATGTTTGTCAAAATGTTTTGGTTAATGTGATTTTTGCAATGAGAAATGTTAAAACTAAATTGTAAATAACGAAAATTTTATAATTGAGCTATTTTATAGCAGCTCTTTTAACAAGCATTGTGATACACGATTATAAACGAATACGTGTAACAGGGCTAAAAGCAATGCTTATGCATTTTGCCAGACAAATTTTAGTACCTCTTTGTTAATTATGAAATACTTACACATTAATTGGGAGGAACGCATACTACAATTACTTATAAAAATTTAAGTGTATCGCGTTAAATATTTAATACATAGCAGTTTCTGCAAAATTACTTTTTCTCTGAAGGTTTTCTTTTTAAAAGCAACTAAAAATTATATACGTTGACTGGAATTAATTTAAATAAACATACACCTAATGAGTTGCAATTTACACTTTTTAGTTAAAAATCTGATGCAAATAGAAAAAGGCTAGTATTTGTTTGTAAAGTGGAGAATAAATTTAAGTTATACATACAAATTGAGAGCTTTTTAAATACTCATTATTTACAAAAAGTACTTAGGCATAGTCGTCATAAAGAGCAAAACATAAAAACAAATAGGGAGTATTTATAAAAACGAATGAAATAAAAACAATGAAAAATTAACTGAGGGCGTAAATTTTAAAACTCATACAAGCTGGGAAAATATGTGGGATTTTTTTACTTTTAAAAGGATGATTTCTCTCTTTAACAGCAAATATAAAAGATCAAATTGTAAACATACAAAATAAATATTATTTCTTCGTTTAGAATATCTATTTATGGCAATCAATTTTAGCTGTTTCATGGCATATCTATTTATGGAAATCAATTTTTCCACCATCTAATTTCAAAAAGAACTACGGTGGTGTCTTAACATTTTATTTTCCAATTAGTCCTTCATTAGACAAAAATAAATGTTAATGCATTTCTTTTTCATATTTGAAACATTAAGTTTCAAATATTTTACATAAAAAGAAAAATACATTTAATATTGATGTTTCATGCATTTATAAAAACTTCAGTTGAAAAACAAGTTTTATTGAAATGAATGTTTTATTTTAAACATTTAACAGAGAAAGATTTTAAACGGATAGAATTTAATTAGATTCTGCTGTGATAATATCGTCATAAAAATTTTCTAAACATGGTATTTAATAAATTATGAGAAAAAGAGAAATATGGCATTATATTTATTTTTATTTTGAAAACAAATTTAAAAGGATTACCGATTTTCTAGAAACCGCTAAATATCATCTTTCAAAATATTATATTTGTATTGACTCAAAGTGGGGTAATTTGGCTTAATTCTAATTTTGGATTAACTATTTTGGTCATTACTCTTTTCCGATAGACATTTCCAAACTTGTACCTATCCGTGGGACAGTTACTTATGGGAAATTGTAATTTTGAATGACAGGAAATTAATTGGCTACTAGTCCCAATGAATACCTTATCAATACATAAAACGAAGAAAATTTCAAAAATGTTCGTCTTTTGTTGAAGTGTCTGTCAGAAAAACCATTTCAAACCCGAAAAGTGTAGTTTTTATGAAATACCAATACATAGGTTTTTCGAAATAATCATAAGTACAAACTGCTTATCTATATAATTCCAACCGTCTTTGAGGCTTTTTATGTATTAAAATATTTAACTAGCAAAATGAATTGGGAGTGCTTTAAACAGTTTAAAATATTTAATTGCAATGTAGGGCTTCAAACCTTTTAATGTTTTTTAAATTTAAATTACCTGATCTATGTTGTAAAAGAAATTGTGATGGAAAGGTACATGATTTCTTTAACAGCAAATATTAAAGATCAAATCGTAAACATAAATATTATTTCTTCGTTTCACAAGTTTAAAATATTTTTATAACAATCATTTTCAGTTGCATGGCATATATATTTATGGCAATTAATTTCCCCACCGTCTAATTATCAATGGCGCAATAGCATTTGAATTTGGGAATAGATTCGCGACACAAGAGTCGTCCATGTGTGTCAAGCACAAACAGTACTAAAGGATCATTTAATGTGATTGTTCTCAAGCTATATTATTGTTAACAAAGAGCTTTTTGCTGTAAATTGAAATAAACTGAATTAAAAAGCGTTTTTATAGGACTTATAAAGCTGATAAATTTATATAAAAGATTTTAAAGTACAAGCTTTTGAGAATTTAAAATTTTAGCCTTAAAGCCTGATACAAATTTTTAGTCACGTGCGATTAATCCTAGAAACACATTTAATTTGATACATATATAACTGTAATACAATTAATCTCAGAAACAGACTGAAACTCCGTCCAATGCAGTTCATAAGATCTTTCAACTACGTTGTACTCGTTAAAATAATTGGGTGACACCTAGCTTTAAATACTTAGGTGCATACCTAGTTTTACATAATAGGTATGCATCTAAGCCAAAAGCTAATGCACCTCTTTAAAAAAGATTTCGTTTCAAAGAGGAAAAAAATTTTCTTATTCCGTGCATGCGTTATATATTTTTCACGAGAGTTACTAAAAACGCGGTTAGCGAGAAAAAGAACACCTTTTCCCGTGAAAATCGAAAAAGGGAGACAAAGTATCAGTGAGTAACTTTGACAGAGTATAACTTGGTGCCACCCGTTGTAAATGTATAAAAATACCTCTGTAAAAAGCATTAGCCATTCCAAGAAGTTTCAAAAGAATCGAAATCTTCTCAGGATTTTGACAATTTGTGTCTTTCGGCAAAAAAGCATGGTCAGGGAAGAGTATGTGGAAGAGAGCGAAAGAATAATAAAAACTGAAGAACAGAAAATCTCTAAAAATGGTCTCAGAATACAAAATAGTTCATGCCTGGAAGCTGATATGAGCAGTGCCTCAAGTCGCGGCAGATTTAAGCTTTCAGTTCTCGCGGTAGCGAATTCTTCACTATTCACAAAAGAGAAATACATGGTAAGAATAATCGAGGATTCAACATTACACCTTTACCGAAAATATCAGGAAGAGTGGGACTGAAAAAGTTCCATTATCCTTTTATATTCGAACATTAGCAACACGTCGGTTACACATTTAATACGAGTAGACAAGATAAAAATGTTCTCGCACAAGTCGTAGAAAGTATCAACTTTCTTCAGACTTTCTGTCAATTAATAAAAGCTTTTCTAACTATAACGCAATCTACATTCCTTTCGGTGTGATGCTGGAATCGATAGTTTTCACCGGTCTTGCCTGTTTTGGCGTCATGTCACGGAGTTGCTGCGAATCTCACAGGTCTCGTACATAAAATAATTAAGGAAAAAAGATGAGAATTTCTATTAACGAAACACGCTCGCGCTGCAGATTGGGAGTGAAACACGGTGTTCGGATAGTGGGAAAAAATACAAATGAAAGAGGTTGTGGGAAGAGGTTCAATTAGGAACATGGATTAGAAGCATCTTTGAAATTGAAATCTGCCGAAACCTCATGCGAATACCTAAATATTTAATTCTTTAAAGAGGGAAATTCGGTATGAAGATTATTCATTTAACTGCATTATATGTAGTTCAACTTAACCATTACTAGTTATTGAGTTAACTTAATACGCAATATATGATTAAAATGCAATTTAAAATTCTTATCAAGTCTTCATAAATTAAAAGGCAATAACATGATGGGCTAACGACGGATTAAATCGATTACACATAATTGGTATAAGGGGAAATAATAATTATTTTCCTATCTATGATATGATGTATACTAAAGGCTGGTTAGTAGTTGTATTAACGACACACTGGAGTAACACAATGGACTATTAGAGACGGTCGGGGTCAATCCTGAAGGGAAAGATCCTAGGACACCTCGTAATTTTGAATCCTGGTCAGTTGAAGAGGTCCCACCTGAGCTAGCACCCCACTCTCCGAACTTCCACACCACACCAACATGAGGCCATTTGAGATCACGACAGATTTAAGGTGCACCAGCCTCCATGTACATCACTTCGGTTGCTTTTCCGCTTATCTTCCAACCGGGCTACCGTGGCTCCGTATACTAAAGGAAATTGAACGAAATCGTGCCGTGAAATCATACAAACTCTTACCTCCAACTGTAAGCATAAGGTTGAGTGGCTGAAGTGCGTGTGATGGTGTAAATGAGTGACTTTCTTGTTACATTGATGGAGTGCGATTCTCTGCTATTCAATCATTTTCATTGTGTTTCTTGTCTAATAGGTCAAAAACGTTTCACCTAGTGCTATTCCTGTCCCTGGGGTAGCACAAATCAAGTGTCATTTGACTTGAAATCATGCCTACTATGTATAAATGTGCATTTGATTTACATACGGTTCCGTATTCATATTAAAATTTGTATCAACTCAATTTTTTAAAGGAAATCCTTGATTTTCGGTTGCAGATTCTGATTTTCTGGTCAAAATTGAATTCGTATTAAATTCGTATATTTTAGTCAAATCTAGGATGAGTTATAAGCTGTTGAAATTCAGAGTTTCTAATGCTAAATGAGTGTTTTAGACCTTCTTATACCTTCTAAAAATCATCTGATCGAAGCAATTTTTATTTTATATTAGACTATTTAATAACTATTAAACAGAATGCATGCCTTTTTATTTTCTAAGAATCTAGTTAAAACTGAAAAAAAATTTAAACGTATAAATTTTGAGTGCAGTTGGATATCTCAAACCTAAGTACTCAAAATTTTAGTTCATTCCTCAGATTAGGTTTCGTGAAATAGATCCTTATTGAAAACTGTATAATTTGACTTGTATTGGGGTCGTTCTAGAAATGAAATTTTGCATTTATTGCCATTGCCAATGCTTGTCTGAGAAGTCGTCAATGCCGAGTGAATGAGACGATTCGTCAAAAGGCTAAATCGTCAACAAATTCGGCAAGGAGCTCAATACCAAATTAGCCGTGTGTTCCAAGTCAGCATCTGGTACTTACGTATTAACCGCATGCTAGCGATTAATCGCCAAATCTTTGGAAGGGGTATAAGACGGTAGAACTGGAACAATCTGGTTATATTCACTGCTATGTGAACCACAAATACAATTTCATTGATTCTGATTGTTTCGCAAAACATTTTTTAGAACCACAGTTCAGTGTTCAGTGCGTAGTTGCATTAGATAATCGTGATTGGCTGATATTCGCCAATAGCAAACAAAACTTGGCTGATATTCGCCAATGGTATGCTGTTAATTTGTAAGTACCCAGCATCTTAAGTTATCAGTGGATGGAAACGTGAATATAGGTTTATTACTAAACAGGGGAAAAAATGTACGCGATTTATATATTTCAGTTAGGTACATGAAAAATGCTTAATACTATCTTTAAAGCATCGATGACCACTGAATGTTTGACGTCACATTGTACTGGTCATCCTAGAATAATGAATGACCAAGATGCGCATTAAATTACTAAATGTTGGAGTTGCTATTTGTAAGCTTGGAAATAATATATGACGGCCCTTATGCTAAGTAAACGCATTTATTGTAGTCAAGTCTAACGATACTTGGTTTGACATGAATAACGAAGCGTACAGATACTTTGTTCCCCAACTATACATATTTACGATAACCGTGAGCGTCCCATTTCCGAGTTGTATAGTCTTGCTTCCCCCAACACTCATAATGACTAAATAACAACATCGATTGGTTGAAAGAATCCTCGGGGAGATTATATTGGTCAAGAAGGTCAAAACTGATTCGAAGTCATGCTGGGAAGACCGCAGACTGCAAGGTAGAAATATACATGTGAACCCCTCAGAATACCCAGTGAGGTCTTGGTATTATAAATAAATGTCAGCTTCGACTAGAAAATATAGCCGTTCCAATCCCACCACCCATCGATATCTTTAATCCAAATATGCATATAACAGATAATGTGTATTTCTTGTTTTTTAAAAAAGCAACTTCAAAATATAATTAAAAGCAAGAGCAGTCCAGGAACATTTTGTATAATAAATCGAATTGCATAATCTACAAGGCTCACTAAAAAGAGTGCATTTAATCAAATAATGCAAAATAAAAACAATGAAATGTCTAATAAAAAGGATTAAAAAGTAGTTTCGACAAATTCTGAGTTTTAGTTTGAGTTAGGTAATTTAAAGTTATCGTAAATTCGATTCGCTTATATTAAGGGAGACTAAAATGTGTGCTTAATTATTTTATTAAATCAAAGGTCGATTCTATAAATATATTTTAAGAGTTTTCATTTTTCTTTCTGTAATTAATCTGTAAAAGGCCTAACAAATAAAATTATTACAATCAAACTGTAAGTATCAATTTTCTGATAAGTGACCAGCTCATAATGTAAAAATCAAATAAAATATTTCTTAAAAGTGACACATTTCATCGTCTTTTAAATCCGTTAAGTGTACTCAATATATATAATAAAGTATCTCTGTATTAAAATATAACTGTTTTATTTTAATTTTTTATTAACTGTGAAATTATTTCTTCTATCTCTAAATGATACTTAAGAGCATTATCCGACTTTCACACTAAATCATTCAGAAATTATTTGTAGATTATATTTTTAAATCAGCAGAATTCTGCAAGAGAGTCATTTTAACTCAACCCTCCTAGTATACCGTCTCATTAGAAAAACTGAGATCTTGAGGGACGAGATATCTCGTCATTGGAAAACTCATCAGATCTTGATCTTGTCATCATCTAAAAGTCGGCAATATCTTGATCACGAGATATCTCGTCATTACCAAAATTGGTCAGATTTTGATGAATGAGATATCTCGTGTAACCACTTGGAGGGTGCTCAGTGGGTAGACATTTATTCGGGATTTATTACATAATATAGTTGAATATGAGCATAGATAATTTATATCAGTATAATTTTCTCTATTGCGTTTTACTTGTTTAGGTGAATGAGAGTACCTTTAAAACGGAATATATAAAAACCTTACTTTTATTTAAATGCCGTTGTGTTGCTCCCGGGCGACGTTAATTCAACTAACCCCACCCCTTATTTAAGTGCTCTGTATTTTTTTATTTGCTGTATTATTTTTAAGTTCGATACTTTCTAAAACAAGAAATAATGATTTTTGCTCATAGAAAGAAACAGAAACGTCAAGATTCAAACTATCGCAATGTGGTTAAAACCAAATAAGGAGCAGAACTAAACATATGAAGTGCTTTCTTATAACAAATAATTAGTCCCCAAGAGCAAAGCTTTCAGATTCTTTTGTACAAATTCTCTGTAATGTTCAATGTAAAAAGTCCAATGAAATTCGACTCTATCTCTAAATCATTAATTTACCCGGGGCAGTAAATGTCAGCAGCTGAGATGCGAGATCCTGGGAGAATTATTTATGCTTCCTTTACATGCTTAACTCCTAAATAAAGTGCGAGGATTCAATGCTAGAATCGTCAGGCGCCATTAACCATTCTTTTGGACAATTTAGAGGTCATAAAAGATACGAAAAGATGCAGTTGTTGCCTTGGTTACTAGACTGTGGACGCATACAAAGTTACTCTTAGTGATTGAATGTGATAACCCAATAAAATAAATGCCTTTTTATTCCTGAGTAACTTTTCTCAAATTAGTAAGCTTCAATATCGTATTACAGCTTAAATGATAAATGTGGTCTTATTACTGCTGTCAAAAAGATTTTCCAAAGAAAACCATGGGTTATTCAATTACTAATGCAAATAATGTCGTTTCACGAAAATTGACGTAAAAGCAGTCCAATAATTTATGAGCATATAAATAACAAAATTATAGCATTTTAAAAGACATTTAAATAGCTCAAGAGAATACCGTAAATTATTTTATATCCTCCGTCAAACTAAGAGAGCACTCTCAAAAATGATTCGTTTTATGTCGAAATATTTAAATTGAACTTTAGATTACCTATCACATCTGTATCACAAAATGGATACTACCACTCTGTAATGTATATCAAACTAAGTTACCCAAACTGTTCAGAAATATTAGTAATGCAAACTTTTTTTTCAAAAAAATAAATACTTGAAATTAAAGTTTTTTAACTACAGTAAAATGAGTACGTTATATATATACAAGGAAAATGTGTTATAAAAAAATTCAAAACACTAGAAATTATTTTTTTCATGTTTCGATCGTATAAAGCGACGAATTTTCTAGTAATAGGGTGAGCATTATAATGGCGAAAACCAAAAAACAAATGCATATACAAGAATTAAGATAGTATTTTAGGCAGAATCAACCAGAAATTGAAGGTAAAAATAGAGTTTAAGAGTACTTCAAGAAGCAACTATGAGGAAGAAAGGCGCACATTTGGACATAACTATTCTTATTGTTGCTAAATATTTGGAAGAATTTTAAAGGATGGTAATAGTGTACTCTCAAGTTTAATCGGTGTTTATGCTTAATTCAGACTAATTGTGAATACAGTAAGGAACAACTATTTTTCTGCATGGTACTTTATCAATGTAATTACATATTACTTAAGATAGTTAAAAATTTGTTGAATATGTGGATTAAGTTGGTCCAAAAAAATTGAAATTCACTGGAACAAATTCTAATAGTGAAAAAGAATCTTCTACCTAAGATAAACATTTGTTGATTCTTGCGAAATTCAAAAATATCTAATGGAAGGGACCAGCGCATCACATGCACAGCAACATCAAATAAGGTATTGTGATTGAACTAGTGGGAACCAAAAAAAATCATCAAAAACATTTATTAAAATCGTAACATATATCCTTAGGGTTTATCTGGTTTCTTTTAATTTTAAGACCCAGGCGATATGCAACGATCGTTCAGAATACCAGTGGATGGTACCAAGTATGTACCAATAACTGGTGGTACCAAACTAGTAGGAACCAGCCACTGGTAGTACGAACCACTTGGTAGTACCAACCTAGTAGGTACCAATCACTGGTAGTACGAATCTAGTAGGTACCAACCACTCAAGAGACAGGTAGGAAGTAGGTTTCTTCCTGAAGTAGGTTCCTACCTGCATCTGAGAACTATTTTAGACTCTGATCCAGAAAACTCTTTCGGGGAACATAGAATATCCTCCTCATAAAAGTCTTTTTTACCTCATTTTTACATGAGTAGAATTAGTCTGCCATTGATCCTAGGATCTGGGAGCCATCTCTGCAGCAGTCCGACTTAGCCACCAGTTCAAGATATACAATAACAAATAATAGACACATACAATGAAAGTTTTTGCTGACACAGAGAAGAGAGAATTCCAACCAGGGAGGAATGCACCTGACAGGAATCGAACCTGCGCCGCCTACAACTCGAAGGTTGCTAACCCAGTGGACATACTAACTGAGCCACGACGGCCCCCCCTCATAAAAGTGACCAGCGAGAGTAGTGGAGCATACAAATTAGGATAGAATACGGTCATTCAGAGAAATGGTAGCAGTGGGTTAAAACAGAATTTTGCAAGCTAGAGAGAAATCGAGTACCCCCGTTGAGGTTTTCAAAGGCGCTCCTGAGAAAATAATAAATTCCCAATGCTCCCAAAACACTTCGAGCTTATTCACTGGATGGAAATTTTATTCACTGATCCTCCGATTTCCTGCCACGTGACATCTACGATTTTTAACGAAAAGCGGCTACTTTTAAAAATCCCGTTCCTCACTTCCTGGCACTCTAAAATACGGGCAGATTTATCTAGTCTCCGCAGAATGGCGTGGAGAACTTAACCGCAATGGGTACGATCCTCTCTCGTTTCACGAGAAGTCATGCCCAAAATTGAATCCAAATTAGACTACAAACCGTGGACGTTAAGCACGTTCCACAGATGGATAAGAGGGAATGGGTGGAACTCGAAGTCTAGACATCCCTCCACAGTGAATACCGTGTTATTTCGAAAAGCAGCGGGTAGAAACGTGCATGGACGCGCATTAGTCCAGCTAGGTCGTTCTAAGGTTAACTCTCGGTATGTGACCATTTATAAGGAAAGTTTGGCTAAGTTTGATTTTAATGTTTGATATGAATTAGACTTCCTAAAATGTTCTAAAATTTCTACGAGTGAAAACCATTGTTTAAGGTCACTTTAACAATGGGTTTCGATGAGAAGAAAACTTGACTGGAGCAATTTCTGTGGCCGTCTTTCGGATTAGCCAATTTCATCCGCCGAAGACATTTGTTTACAACACCGAAAACATTAAGACACGTTCATTGAAGTGAACGGTCAAAATTTTCCACTATTAGAATTTGTTCCGGTGAAAATCTGTTTTTTCGGTCAATTCTTATTCGAACTCGCTACAACTAATCTATGATGAAGGCTCGATTTTCTGAGTTTACAAATTTTCGTTTTCTATCAAGTAGATATTTTGTTTTAAAATAGTGTCTGGGTGACTGAAATGCAATCCGAAATCGCATAAAACTTATCATCTGATATTAATTAAAATATTCCATTTCATATACACTCTGCCAAGAACATCGAAATGCCCCGAAACATCGAATGAAACTTCGCATGTACGTTGACCATGAAGAGATTCGGAAATTATCACAATATCAAATCTAGATGGCACTTTATTATTGCAGAATTACATCAGAAAGTTCATGAATTGGCAAGTTAAGCCCCGTCTATCGGCAACACATGCCGATATACGCCGTAGCATTGAGTCCTAATCCTATCCTGATGCAAATTATGCCAAGCATTCTGCAGTTACTGCTCCGAGTATTATATTCGGAGGATAGTGCAATTGACATCCTAGAATATCCCAGATAAGCTCAATGAGACAGATTGGGTGTTTTTCTGACCAAGGAAGGGTTACAACACCACGGTGGCACTGCGGGGAGATGCGAGCCATATGTGACCGGTTACTAAATATCCCTTTGGACATGTGACGTAAGATTTAAAATAACAGGTTGTAGGAATTCTTGACTGTCAAACTAATTCGTACCACTACTTGAGTGTAAGAGTTTTGACCGGTGTACCACTCGACCATAAACTGAAAATGACAACCGAACATCGTAGGTTGAATTTGGAATGGTGCTGTGCATGATAATCGTGGACAGGCAGGGAATGGCAGTGTATTATGCTTAGTGACGAATCTCGCTTCTACCTTGGAGCATATCACCACATTCGTGTAGCGTAGACACGGCCAGCGCTACCGGTATTTGTTTAATGGTCGAAAGGCACATTGATGTAACTCCTAGTACAATTGTGTGGGATGCTATCACTTATATAGCCGGTACGAGGTTGTTCGACAGCACAGAGGTATGTTTAGCAGATTCTGCAACATGCCGTTTTGCCTTTCAGTCGTGTTGAAGGAGCTATTTACCAGCACGATAAGGTTCAATCACACAACGTTCACCTCCTTCATGAGTATTTCTGTGGTGTTGAAACCATTACTTGGCCAGAGACCTCCAGATCTGTCGGTTATGGGGCATGGCTAGGGTATGCTAGGCCATCAGTTGTACCATACGCGGAATATAAGGGATCTGAAGCAGCAGTTGAAGAATGCTTGGCATACTTTGACACAGCGTAGCATAAGAATTTTGTTTGATTCCATTTCACGCCGTTTCATTCCTCTCAAACGCTGGCATCGCATCGGGGTGTTTCTATTTTTTGGAAGTGTATTTCACTTTTTGTTCATGATTCAACTGGGGATAAAAAATTTTATGTACAAAATGCAGATCTTTATCTTACACCAAAGATGTTCGAAAGCATTGACTAGAAAAAATAAACTAACTAGACGAGAAAAGGAAAAACTAGAATTTCGAGACTTTCCAGAGAATTTATTGGAAGTGGCAGCTAATAAAAAGGAAGGTGTAAAAGAAAGCAGTGTACAAGAAAATCCATTAAGAACAGTAAAAATAGAAGATATTTTTGATGAAAGTACAAAGTGAATATGATACTTTTTCAAGTGACTCTGAGTTAATATATCAAGTTATATAGCACGTATTCCATATCAAAACCTTTTAATCCAATCGTTCATTCTTTACAGGATGACCCAATTTTTTAAAAATGTTAACCATTTACTATGTAGGTCGAATTGAATGTATTTAAAATGATAGAAAATATATCATTTCTTTTTATAAAATCAGGGAAGTCTTAATTCTGCACCCCTTCAAAAGGATATATCAGTGTTAATGGTGTAAATGATACAACACCCTATTACCATAATAGTTACCAGAAAATAGCAGAATAGTTAGAGCATATCTTTGGAGAGCGGTAGACTGGTGCACTTGGTTGTCAGTTCGATCCTCCCATGTGCCTACGTCGGGTTAATTGCTTGGAGTTTTGTGGACTTGTTTTGGTCGATATGCAAATAGAGAAAGACATTTGGACCCAGGTGCTTTCGAAGCGATTAATCCAGTCTGAACACGTTCTCCGAGTCATATAAGCAGGGTGACACTAATCATTTTTATAAACTTCTCAGTAATAATTCAACAATTCAACTAGTCTTGATAAATCAATCAAAATATTCGTAAAATATTTTCATCAATTCCATTTTATTTTCCTTTTGGGAAGCATTTTATAAGAATAAACTTTTCCAGCCTTATTCAAAATTATTTTGTTCGGGATCGTGTTCTAGCTACAAACTTTCTGCATAATTTTGATAAATAATTTGGAAAATCTAACCCTTAACACCAACGGTTACATTATAGAAAACAACTGGTTCATGAATATTAAAATATTAGTGTCAGTAAAAATGCAATGGAATCATTAAATAAAGTATACGTACACAACCTTTAATAGCTTATGTTAATGTTAAAATCAAACAGAAAACGCTTCTTTTTAATCAAATAAAGCTAAATATAATGGGCAGCATCGTTATCCTTCCTATGCTTCTTTGTTTCTAGTAAATGCTTCTTTTTGCGATCCAATATAATAAAACCTTATAGAAAGCGTAATTACCCTTTTGTCCAAATGAGGAATTATGTAAACATTTTAGATTTAAGCTAAGTATTTTATGTGTATAAAAGCTGAGGCAACGATAGAAATTCAATAACTAATAGAATTAGCCAAAATATGCAAACTGCTCAGAAAAAGTTAGGGATACTACAAAAAGAGCTGGAAGGCAAGTTTTAAGATTTACAATGGGTATTCCGTGAGATGTTTACTAAACATATAAAAGTGAGAGTTTAGAAAAGCAAATTTAATTTATAAAATGAGATTAGTTACTACATGAAAGAATAGTACATTTGCATATACATTGTTTACATATTTGCTTAATATTGTATCATGCTATGCTGCCTTGCTTCGAAGAGCCTATTGGTACTTTAAATGACATTTATTGTTGGGATATTTGGTTTTACTTTGAGTAAAAATGTTATTGAACTCTACTTGTGCTTGAACTCTACTTGTGCTTATAGGATATGGCACGTACTCATATTAACCTCACATTTGGGCACAACCAAATCTCATCGATCTGGGTGAGGTTAAAAATGCTGTAGAATATGGATAGATTGGTTCCCAGTTTTCGAAGAACAATTTTCTCAAAATTGATTACGTCATCACCCAGAAAAGGGAAACTAAAACCCTCTATGCACCCTAAACAGAGTCAAAACCTTCAAAACAATGTTAGGTGAATAACTCATGTTTTCTTGACAAGCGTGCTGATTTGTACATCCATTGAAGCACATTCCTGATATCTAACACCGAGTTTAAAATGTTGATACACGTACTGCACAAAATGAAGCTCCATATACGTACCATACTCCCATATAGGCACATGTCGACTGTCAGAATTGAGAGCAAAAGTTAAAAATCAACCGTAAAAATAGATTAGACTGTATTCCCTTGTCCATAGTAGGTATTGCTAAACTCAAATACATATAGTAAGTTTGATGTTTTTGGGGTAGCATAGTTAGTTTTAGTCTAGTACAGTATATCAAAAAAATATCCAAACAACTCTTGTTAATCACGTCCCTGGAGTCGTATAATTAAACTAAAAGTGTCATTTGACATGGAATAATATTGCTATAAATAAATACAGATTTTATTTGCATAAGGGACAGTCCTCATATTAAATTTTGTAAACTCAATTATTTTTAAACAACCCCTATTTTTGATCAGATTATGATTTTCTGGATCAAAATAGACAGAATTGACGAAAAATAAATTTATTTCGTCAAATGTATGATGGTTGAAATTCATATCTTCTAATGTCAAATCAGTGTTTCAGTCTTTTTCTTATATTTTCCAAAATAATCAGTCGATCAAAGGAATTATGTTATATTAAACTGTTATGTAACCCAAATAAAATGTATGCCTTATTTTAGTTTCAATGTAAAATTTTCTAATATTAATTCATAATTGAAAAATAATAATGAATTGAAATGCGTAGATTTTGTATGCAATCGACTTAAGTGGTATCTCAAAGCTAGGTGTTCAAAAAAAGCTGTCCCTTTTCCAAAACTGTATCATAGAAAATGTTTGGGAAATCCTATATTGATTTGACTAGAATTTCCCTGGTGATCAACTTTGGTCATCAACTTGTGCAGTATGGTAATTAGCCATGATCAAGAACTAGTGTGCCGTTTTGTTGATTCCATGCCTCAGATACAAGTAATAAACAAGAGCGGTCAATATACCTCTTATTGAGTGACCTAAATAAAGTATTTTTAGCTTTTTTTTACTTGGTGATTACTTATTATGTAATTTGGTTCATAATTTAAGATAATTTAAATCCGGAAATTTTTAATGTTTCATTGAAATAGGCACTGGTTTTAATGAACATAAAACAAAAATGTCCAAGAAACTGAAGAATCGAATGCAGATCGGAGGACATACTAAAACACTCTATGCATGACTTGCATTTTAAAATTCCAAATACTGAAACTGATCCCAAAAGCTTTTTCGCTTACATTTCCGGAAATTATGGCTTAATTTTTCACAAAAAATTACATTTAGCATAATTTTGATATGGGAATCTTTTAGTGACATTGTAAAAGTGGGCGTTACTGTGTGTTTCTAATTTTGGAAATAATTTCTAAATAAATATGAAGACGGACCCTTATGCAAATAAAATACACATTTATTTGTAGATGCATTGTTCCAAGTCTAATGGAATTTTTTTTGTTTGACTGTTATTGCAGAGACGGGAATAACAAGAGGTGCTCGTTTGCTTTTTTACTCGCTGTACAAACTGTATTCCCACAAAAATCAGTAGCGAGTCCTGAAGATGACGACTAGCAATGCTATTGTTCCTTCAGGAAGTTACTGTTTGGTAGCAGTCTTGAAAAGTAGCTCGATGTGACATTCATTATGGTAGACACCACAACAAGCTACTACTATTTGCTGGACTTGTAAACTTGGTAGGAACCACATAGAGGGACCACTATTTGATCGATTTTTACCGTTCCTTGTTAAATTAATCCGCTTTGTACAAAAATCAGTAGCGAGTCCTGAAGATCAACCAATCTTAATCCTAATGTAGCATTCATACAGCTTTATTGTTGTTTGAGGTGATTAATTTCTAAAAGCAATATCGTGACAGTTCTACTTTAATCTTACACGAGTGTTTTTCTCTTTTCAGAGTTGCTTATAAAACATCTTGTAAATTATTTGATTTACTTAAAGAGAAAATTTGGATTACTAGAGTATCGCAGATAATGTGAGGCAATTATTTTGCATTCTCACATTATTGTGCTGTATTTCCAATAAAAATCAACTTATCCCTAACTTTTTGTGATCTGTTCACTTGTTAAAGGATAGAAACGAAAATTGCTTGTAAGAAACTACATAATTTACCTGCCTAGTGATTATGGCTGTAAGATTGGACGTCGTATACCAGCCATTTTCTACCGAATGCGTTGTACTGTCCTGAGGTTCGAAAGTTATTCCGTCCACCAGCCATGTAAGTTCCGTTGGCGGGTTGCTGACATCAGAGCGGCAATTTAAGGTTATCGTCTCCCCTCTTGCGCCTTCAGATGGACCCTCAATGATAACATGATTTGGAGGAACTGAAAAAGAAAACGCGATGAAAATCATGAGATATTTCTGCCAAAATTAGGAAACATCGTTATTATGATTCTGAATTATAATCGAATCTGATTGAGTTACAATTTAATGCAATGACGTGTTTTTATTTCTACATTATATTGGATGTTTTAATTGTCAGAGCATTTATTTAGAAATTTTAATACCACAGAATAATAAAGTTTTTTCACAATACCCTGGTTACCATATATTAAGGAAAACACAAAAATTGCTATTACTCGTGAAAAAATTAATCGATTTACACTTGTGACGTTATCAGACATTGGTATAAGAAAGCACATTTCAAAACGACGTGATTTTTTGTTTTGGATTTGAATGAAAAATTCAGAGGTAGCCACTTTGTAGGTTGAGTTCCAAGCATCATTTACCACAACAGTTGCAATGGTGAGCCATTGGCCTACTGGAGGGAGGTCAGAGTCAAACAGATGTGACAAAATGGCTAAATGTGAATCCTGTATTACATAGGCTGTGGAATGCATTTCTAAGAACAGATTCAGCATATAGAAGGTACAGACAAGCAAGGCCTTGGGCTACAACTGCTGTTGACGACCGATACTTACAGTTAACCGCACGAAGGCAATGAACCTCTACAACAGTTCAGATCATCTACTCTCACTGTCCACACTAGTGTGTTGGTACTGGTGCGCGTTGCTATGCTCAGCCCATCCACTCAAACTTGTGAAGGAGTCGGGCGCTTTGCTTCCACGTTTTTAAATTAGCAATATTCATTGCCACCTAGTGAGTTAATCGACACCACCATAATGAAATGGAGCTGTCGGTCCTGCATATTTGTTAAGTGACCAAACTCCAAAATGAAGCTGCTTTACCGATTCAGTTCAGATATCCTATTGTTGAACTAGCTCTCGTATCGTCGAATTTCCCGATAACGAATAAAGCTTGTGTTACTATTTTTAAACGAATCTAAAACTTATTATTTAATTCACGTCTACATCAAATTTCATAAAATTTTAGCAATTAGATATTTAAATATTATAGCTTTTCTGATTTTTCCTTAATTTATGGAAATCAACATATATTCGAAGCATTTAGCTTTTTTCGTAATTTTTTAACGCTTTCATAGATAAATATTATAAATGTAGTTTAAAATCTGGTAGTATACTTTTTAATCTTGATTCTGAAAGTAAAATTAATCAGACGGAAATTCAATAACTTTAATACATTCGCAGCCAAGTTAAACACATTTTAAAGCTTATGGAATATAATAATTTTCGTATATTTCTTTAATAATTTTTATCCATCACGTACATTTTTAATCTTCGGAGAAAGATGAAAAATGAAAAAATGAATCTTTCAGAAGCAGACGCTAAATACATTTGAATCCTTCGATGAATACGGAATCGAATGGAGTGGAAAAACCACTAAAATAACTTCAGCAAAATGTAAGACATGGGAAAGAATTCAGATGTACTTTCTCAGAACTCCAGATTTATTTTCTGAATGTATGCTGAAAGGAAGAATTTATTGAACTGGAGATCATATTTCTTATGGCAGCTTTTTTGTAATGAATTGGATCTGCTCGCAGTCGAGAATAGGTATTGCTTTTTTACGTGGCATTTCAATATTTTAAACATGCGCATTTGATCTCAACCATTCATTATCTAGATATAACTAGGCACCTATACATCGACAGATGTTATGCTGAAAGTAGGAATTAAAAAAAACCCATGGCACTGTATAATTTACCGACCGTGCAAAACGCTAAACTTCTGAAATCCAACTTCAAATGTTACAAAATTAGAACTATTTCTAATAACAAAATTGTCATAATTTTGTGAAGAGAAAATAACTTACGCAAAGATATAAAGAAAATACTGCCTATTTTAGGGGGAAAATAATTGTTTGAATAATATCGTTTGATTAGAGTAGAAACTAATTAACTGACATTTTTCGAAGACACTAAATACAAGTACACAGCAAATAAACACATTCAGTTCCAAATTTTTGCTCTTCACATTCAGGACTCGACTTTTAGTTTATTATTCAAATTGATTTAGGTTAAACGAGTCGTTATTTTAGTTCATACCTTCAGTAATTTTATTCGAAAAATTCGAACTGAATAACATCATTAAATTTAATTAAATGTTTTTGAACGCTGAAACTAAGTGATGAGAGAAACAAAAAATAATAATCATGGAGACGAATCCTTTGCGTTCAAGAAATGATTTACATATATAGAAAGGCAATACGTATACATATATGGAAAAGCAGTAAATTACAGTGTATAGACTACAATTAAGCTGAGAACTATACATGAAACGAAAACTAATGAATGAGTAGTGATTTTATGAGAACGTTCAAATAGAAGAAGTATAAAAAAGTATTTAATGTTCACATGTTGATGTATTCAGGTAGCATTTTTTCTTCAATTTCCTTCATTACAATGATGGCTTTATAACCATTAAAATATCGAAGATTTTAACTATAATCAAAAGTTATATGAATAAAAATTTATCCTTACTAATGAATAAGCACATTACACCAAATCATTAATTAAAGTAGCGAGCGATTTGAAACTTTTGATAAACGAATAGAGTTTTTCATTCA
This sequence comes from Meta bourneti, assembly GCA_933210815.1. Lineage (NCBI taxonomy): Eukaryota > Metazoa > Arthropoda > Arachnida > Araneae > Tetragnathidae > Meta > Meta bourneti. The sequence goes on along the minus strand of OW119934.1, from coordinate 12,722,273 downwards.
TATGAATCTCGCATTATAGTTACAAAAACTTCTAAACGTAATACTACATATAACTGTATTTTGTACATGGATAAAACTCATTAGGATTTATTTAGTATGATTAAAATACAAGGATGAAATATTTTGAAAATTAAATTTTAAAGAAACTAAACATTTTTGAGAAAAATCTATAGAATATGAACTGTATAATAAATTAAATTAGATCTGACGCATTTCAAATTGGTATAAGAACGAAATTATGTACATTTCTAAAATGATTCAAAAGACTATTCAGTTAACTGTTAATCTCGAAAAATTATTTCTTTAGTGAAATAATTAAGGTAATTTTTGCAATGTGTTACTAATAAATTAATAATAAATCTAATCAGCTAAATTTCGATTATATCATTTATAAGTGCTTATATTTAATTATTTCTAATTCAGTTCTAAAACATTACTTGCTTTTTTGTAACATTACTTGTTGGCCGAGAATTCAATTTTGTTCCTCGTTTCGTTAGAAATGTTATCTTATATTTTTACATGAGTAGCTAATGAAGTCATAATTTATGTCCTCTCAAGATTTCAATTTTCGCAGTGTTCAGCTTAATAGAAAATATTTAAAATAAAGTACTCCAGAAGTATCGTACAGTTTGTCAGAAAGAAAAAAATCGCCATTTTCTAAAGTAACGTAAAACAAACTGTGTGTTTTTGACATTCACTTTGATCCTTAACTAAATTTCTTTACACTATTCAAAACGTATTTAATTTTGTTTTTAACTTGTAACTTTCTTACCTTTTTATACAAAATTATGCATTCAAATTGACAAATAAATAATCCACCAACCATTATATAATTCATGTAATTGATCATATAATCCTTAAGATTGGAGAGAACTAATCGAATGCATAGTATAACTATTTAAAATAAAAATTTGGATGCATTTTATCATTCAAAATTGTCATTTAAAGTGCATTTTAATAATTATTTAAATATTTCGTATTGTCTTAAGTGCACATAATATAAAACCACTCATAACTAGCGGTTGATGAAACAATTGTTCTTGCAACAATTTGAATTCAGCAGTGATCTTTATTCTAGAAAAACAAAACTGAAATATCCTAAGACCTAAAAAGATTTTAATAAAATTCGCTAACTGTATAATGTGCATCATACGAATACGTGAACACTTTAAAAAATGATTATGAACACTTCTTTTACAAGGCTGATATTTTTACTTTACAATTCCATATATTGATACAAATGAATCTGACCCTCATACTGATCTCAAGAACCGATTTTATTCGAAATTTATCTTGAATAGGGACTTACATCATAAAAATCGTAAGTATCTGAAATTTTATTTCCAGACTATTGAAACTATTATGTAATTTATAGTTTTAGATACCAAAAAGAGGAGGGTAAAACTCCTTAAGGTTTATTTTATAGTTAGTTTTAAAAAGGTTTTTGGAGCAATAATTTATTGCGAACATCAATTTCATTCCTTTTCTGTTCTCTATATAACAGTATATTTCAAGATAAATTTATTATTTAAACATAAATGGAATTGTAATAAATGATGTAAGGAATGAATTCTTTGACATCATATAATAGATAATACAAAAGCACTATTAACTGAAACCTCAGAAAGAATGAATAATAGATCAATTCAAAATACGAAATGTTTACTGAATTTTTATTTAGTCTTTTCTTCCTTTGATAATTACTTTCATAACCTAGCGCTTTATAATCATTACTCAGAACAAAGATTAACATCTGATTCTCTATTTAAAATAACTAGATACGGGAAAGGAATTAACCCTCCTGGTGGTTGTCTACACGAGGTATCTCATCATTAGCAAAACTGACCAGATCTTTATAGACGAGATATATCGTCAATCAAGATAATTTCGTTTCTCGTCATAAGAAGAAAATGGACCAAACCTTGATCTCGTCCTGACAAAAAAAATCGGCAATATCTTGATGACGAGATATCTTGTCATTAGTAAAATTGACCAGATCTTGATGAACGAGATATCTCGTCATCAGTAAAATTGTTCAGATCTTGATGGAGGATATATCTCGTCAAAACCACTTGGAGGGTTAATACATGTTTTTTCTATTCTAAAAATGAGAAAAGGCTTACTTTGGAGATCCCAAATGTTAAAATACATGAAAACGAGGACAAACTTCTCATGGTTTACTTTGACCTCTAATTTTATACTTTGTAACAAAAGACCATAACACTAAACATTCATTTACTCATAACCAAACGTTATTTATTGATTAATGAAAAATAAACTTCAACTTACAGATTACGGAGAGCTTGATGGCCGCTACTAGAGGGATGGGCGTTAAGGGATTGGATGCCGCGCACGTGTAAACAGCGTTGTTGTCTGTATTCCGAGCAGTAAAGGATATGGTATTGCTGGAATCTCTGCCAGAAGTGCTGAAGCTACCTTGAATGACTTCGCCATTACGATACCATTCAAGTTCAGCTCTTGGTTTCCCACCTGTTGAGGTGCATGTTAATTTCAGATGGTCTCCAGCGTGGATCAAGTTACCTTCACGGTAGCCTTTAATTTCTGGATGCCTAGGAGGATCTAGAAGTACAACCAATTTAATTAATGAATACGTGCAGTAATAAAACATTTGAAAGAAATACAGCTTTTATAAATGTAACAAATGTTTGTTGTTGACTTAGTTGGTTGGCGTTAATTGCATTTCTTCACTAATTGCATGCTTAAAACGAGCCTTATAGAGATAATTAATGATGTATAAATGTAAACTTTTAATCAAGCTCCGTTTTCACGCAACTATTTTTCTGTAAACTTAAAGAACTGCTAATGAGTACTTCTAATTTATGCCCGTAACAATAGCGAAAATGTGGATGTAAAAATATACATAGGTTGGAAAAGAGCACTTTTCGCCATATGGAATGAATTGCCAAGGGAATATATTAGACTAATCTGTGAACATTTCCGAAGAGCTAAGAATTCTTATGTGCTAAAAGAAACTAAAACTTATGATTCAATTTTCAAATGAATTTTCCTTTGATAATCACAGCATGTATATCAATTCCCAATACATTTAAAAATTGGAAAATTTGAAGTATAACGTATGAGTATGCATGTGAGAAGAATTTAGATGGTTTTCAGATGATCCTGTATGCTAATTAACCGGCAAGGAGAGAATTTCCTATTTATTTCACAAACAAAATAGTTCAATTAATAAATTAATTTTTTTTATTCATTTTAATACGGGAAGATATGGAAATAGAATTTGCATCAGATTAAGCGTATTAATTAAATTGTGTTTTTTAATAAATGTTAATTAACTTCTTTTGTTTTAGGTGCAGCGAACTGCAGATTTTAAGTACCACCTCAAATGCTGTATTCAAGGAAATTTTATAACCCGATATGTTGCTTATTCAATATTTACTTAAATCTACATTTTTTCTTTTATTGTTGCAGTTTTATACCTATGAATATACAATAAGAGACATCTAATTAACGAAAGATGCATAAAAGTGTATGTTACTAATAAGTTTTATCGTTATTGCGATTTTGCAAACATTGGAGTGCTAAATTTAAATAAAATTGTCTAAATTTTCATTTAAAGGAGCACACGAAACTTTGAAGAAACTATTTTGAAAGTATAATGAAATGAATTGCTACTTATATTTACATCGAAGTGGAAAAAAATTGAAAACATATTGTTTAAAGTATACCATTTTGTCATTAAACTATTGTCTTAATCAGTTTTTTTAGAAGCATCAAAAACCCAAGAGGAATTTTTCAGATTGAAAAATAGATTGTTTACTTGATATTTCGTATACCAACTGCACTTTTGCAATATCAAAACAATTTATCATTTTTGAATCATATATTACGTATTGTAAAATTGTCTACGATAAGGTTTTAATGAGATTGATTAGTTCTTCGATTATAATTCCGCTTTCAGATACATTGAACCCACTTTGTTATGTCAAGCAAAACATCCTCATGCTTATCGAAAGATATTTTAGAAATAAAATATTTTACTTGGAGGCAGAAATTGTGAAATTATAGTGAGGTATGTGTAAAACAAAACAGAAGATAACCTTCATATGTTAATATAAATGCGAATTTTTGTAGATATGAGTGTTGTTATTTTATAAGATAATTCTGTGAGGAACCATCCTAACGTGAAATTGTGGCCTGTTACACGATTCTTTTCCGACAAATCACGATATTAAGTAATATTAACTGATTGCAGCAACAAGGAAAGGTCTTAAACTGCTTTAAAGGCACGCCAAAAATTAAATGTTAAGGTGCAACTATTGAGTTTTTTAGCTTTCAATTAACTAAAAACTTCATTTTTCATTTTTGCATTGCTTATCGCTCAGGTGCCATGCACATCAACTTTAAAAACGTCACTGAATGTAACTCATCGAAATTTATTTGTTTCAAAAGTTAAAAACAAATTAGGTAAACATTTCAGGATCTAGAGAAGAGCACAAAATAAATATGAAGAGGGTTTTCTCTATAAGAAGAGATACTTTGATGTGCATTTAAAAATTGTAGATTCCTTCTGCCATTTAAGCGTACTGAGTTATGATCATGGGCAAAGCTGTGAATTAATAAACGTCCAGAAATAACTCATCCTTGTTTATCTGCAAAGCGCGATTTGAATTTAGGAACACTCAGATCTGTAGTCATATTTGGAAAGTGAAACACAGTACTGAATCTCTTGTAGAAGTGATTTTTATCCTTCAGGATTATATTGTTTTCTTTAAGGCTTAAGCTCTACGCGTCATATACTTTTTAATTTAAAAATCAGTAATAAAATTGCCAATTTTTGTTTCATCAGAAGGTTGTACAACTCTTTAAACTAATTCACAAAAGTCAAATACATTACACTTAATATTTCAGCTTGTGTTTACATTTTAAAATTAACCATGTATGTGCAAAAGCTCAAAGAGCCTCTAATAGCTTACATGATCATTGTTTCCATAAGAATTTTTAAACCCTCCAAGTGGTTTCGATGAGATATCTTATTCATCAGGATCTGACCAATTTTGTTCTGACGAGATATCTCGTCATCAAGAGATTAACAATTTTTTTATGATGGCGAGCTCAAGATCTGGCCAATTTTGTTCTAATGATCGGGTTTTCTTCTAATGACGAGATATGTTATACAACAAGATCGGGTCAGTATCACTAATGGCGAGATACCTCGTCGAGACAACCACCAGGAGGGTTAGTAAGAAAACATCAATTCACTTAAAAGGTACTCTGCTCTGAAACTGGAAATAGTAACAATTAATTAACGAAGACAAGTTCATATTTAGGAAACTTCTGTTTATAATACGACAAAATTCGGTGAGCTTACAATTTTGCTAATACCTTCCTATTCAAAGAAAATATTATTCTACACAATTATCGATCTTGTCTTAAATCGATCGAATATTTTCTTTTCGCTCGTTACTGGTATTTCTCTTTAATCACGTTCTTATTTTTAATATTTCTGCATTTCGTGTGTGCTTTTCTTTTTCAACTTTAAGCAAAAATTGAACAAATAACCCCCAAATTGTAGGTTTCTCATATTTTGAAGCTCCCTGAAAGCAGTACTCGAAGAGGCTGTTAATCCACTCTTATCTCAGACGTACTGGGACATCCTGACTATTAATTATAGAACCAAATACGCTCTTGGTCTCTCTTCAGTGCCATTAGTATCTGATTCTGGGAGCCGAGACACTTAAAGATCATCAGATCAAAGAAGCAAAAAAATCATATTTGTTTAATAACCATGTTTTCCTTTCCTTTTTCTCGTGCAATCCCTGCAAGCGTGTATTTTGAGGAGTAAAAGGAAAGAGGATAAAAACCATCGCATTGTTTCCTAGAAATAATTATACAGGAGCTGGAATGAAAATAAGACTTTTGCATGAGATTTGGGATCCTTTAACGTAGGTGGGGATCAGACTGCGGAGAAGCATTGTTTTTTACTCATTTTTGAGGCATTCAGACGTGATGAGTTTATTATTTCGATTTTCTTGTAAAATTAAATATTTTTTGGAGACAGAGTATCACGTATCCTATACTTTTTATTCTGATAAAATTGCACTTATATGTTGGGTTATCCATTGTTGCATCTAAGACCTGCCTTTATATATTTATGCTTAGATTTTTAGTTTAAGAAAGTCCAGAAGCTTTCACGGAACAGATAATTTCTTAAGTGCAATTTTATCATGTTGTTGCGAAGTTTTTAAAATAGTCTATATTGAACTATCGTGTATTGTTTACTGTATCAATGTAATTTGGGAACTTATTCTACTATATGAACTTTTTTACTTGTTTTATGTGAACTATACAATATGTGCACTTCAAATTCTTTAAATTTTTGTCATCTATCTATACTCTATAAAATGTAATTATACTATGAAAAACTGATTATATCTAAGGTCAGTTTAAGTAAGTACTGGGATTTGTGGAAATAAAAGAAATGTGTTCAGAAAATTCAGGTGACTATTAAGACGACAAAATTTAACGATTTTGTGTAAATCAGAAAGTTATAATTTTTCTTTTGAGTTTCAGACAACAATTTTGTTTTATTGAGAACTTTATCAAACAATTTTCCCTTGAAAAATAAAACCTTTATAGTAAATACATTATAATGCCAATATATTTATGAATTTAGTTATCTAACAGATACGTATCCTCTTTAATAGCATAAATGTGAAAATTATTAATTCTGGAATAATATTTTATCTCATATTGCTGACTTAATGTAACGAACATTTGGTTTAACCCTCTTGATGGTTTATCTTCGCGTCGAAAACTGCCTTGGTTCCAGCCTCTGGTTCAAAAACCTGTTCCAAACTGTCACCAGTTTTGGCAAGGAACAATTTGTTTTTCTTTCTTGGATCTTCCTTCCCCTTGGAGTAAAGGACAGTTTTCTCTCGACGAAATATCTCGTCCTTAGCAAAATTGATTGGATCTAGGACGAGATATCTCGTCAAAACAATTGGAGGGTTAACTAAACAGAATACAATGTGAAAAAAAGAGTTACAATGTTTTATTGAAAACCATAAAAGTTCATATACTAGAGAAAGTAAATTTTAAAAAATGCAATACCTGCATTAATTAAAACTATGATTAAACCAAAAAAGCAAATTAAGTTATGGATTACGAAATGAGTAGAATTATATTGCTGGGAAGAAACGCTTTACTGATTACTTCTCAAAACTTTAAATTCATTTGAGTATTAAATTTGGAAGTAAAATCTAAATCAGAAATTTTAATAAGTCAAATATTGTGTATACATACCATTGAAAGGAATACCTTCTGTTAAACTACTATACAACAATAGAGAACCTTTCGATATTGACTAGACAAAGTTGTATATGATTCTTCCATAACGTCTTCACGTGTGAAAAATTCAAAATACTGTAATTTGATTTTAAACATATAGCTGTAGATATTGTTATCACGGGCGCACACACCTCGTATATATATATATATACGAGGTGTGTGCTATATATATATATATATATATATATATATATATATATATATATATATATATATATATATATACACTCTGCTTTCGGTTTGTATTTTCTAGCAAGAAGTGGTGTATATTTGTGGAAGTTTACATAAATTTCTTTCAGGGATTTCATTTTCTCTGAATTTCAAATGGGCTAGAGAAATTTAAATAGCTTTATATGATATATTGAGATGTTTATATGATACACAATAACTGCTTTAATAAAAATGGTATTTATCATCGGATTAAATTTTGACGGACATTCTTTTGTTATTTTATCAAACTAAATTAATCACAGTTTTTGCGCATGACATCAAGGATCTGTTTACTTTGTTAAAGGTTGTACTTGGAAGTTCCCCTTAAAGCTATAGAGGAGAGAAATGCACCAGGTCCGCAAATAACACAATACAATAACAAATACAAATCGCAAATAACCCCTTTTCGAAGACGCAGTCAGACTAGCGTGATAACCGAAAATCCTCAATTGTACATATTAAAGTTAAGTTTAGATATATATTTAATAAGGAGCTAAGAGAAACTAATATTTTAACTAAGTTTATAAGCAGCTTTATATAATTTAAAATTCTTTTGAAATAAATTAGGATGTGTTGAAGAATAAATATCCAATATATATACATTTTTTGAATATCTAGTCTTAAACTTCAGTAATAAACGTCAAATAAAAGATGTTAACTCCTTAAAAACTTTATTGTTTCTTCGATTGACTGTTGTAAAATACCGAAAGCAAAATAAATTCTTTCAGTTATTTATTTAATTCACCTTAAGGTGTAACTCGATCTCTTCCTTTAGTTTTATTTGAAAGAAAAAATTCGAAAATATTTCGTTTCTCCTGTTATGCGCCTAAGAATCGTACATCTGCAATCATCCTTTGTCTAAGAAAGAAGTCTTATTTTAAAGCTTTATTCGTTTTTTTAAGCAAAGTTCGATAAGTTTCATACTTTTTGGTTTTATCGGCGTAAAAAATGCAGAGCAATGCTTATGCTTCCCACATAAAAGTAGTAAAACCATGTTTTCAGTAAAAGAATGCGTGGAAAAACAGCCAGGGTAAAATAACGGAAAAAGTACTCTTCATAGCCTTTTATTTTTTTCGAAGTAGAACTCGATATAAAGTACGGAAGATAAAAAAGAAAATAATTACTATCTAAGAGCTACAATCCAAGTTATAATTCAATTGCAGAACCTCCTTTTTTTGCCTCTTAAAACCAAAAATAAAGAAAATACAACAGGCTTAACACGCCAGAAAAGAAACTAGATCAGGACTTCAGGGTGAAAAGAATGAGACGGATTCCTTTCTCCAACATTTAGCGTTGTTGTTTTTAAAAGCTTTTAATTCGCGTAGATATCGATCGCTATAGCAGAAAGATGGATGCTAGAATTAAAAAGAAAGATGGGAGCTTTGCAAACTCAAATGTGTGTTCAATGATTAAGGGTGAGAGTAACTTCTAGTAAAAAGGCATTGCGGTATATGTCATAGTGTCGAAATTTATGCGACTACAACTGTCTCACAGGCGCCCTACTGTCTTACGTTTCTCAAAGTTACGGAATCGATTTTTAAACAGTCGGGGCTTTGACTGCATACGATAAATCATATTTTGTATTTATTCAATTTGTGTTCCGTTTGTGTGTGCATGGAACTTTATTTTATTATTTCTTCTTTTATTGTCCGATTTATTTCTATTTTTGGATGTAGAAGTAAGGAAATATTCTCAGACTTTTTGTTTCATTTACAAAATGCATTCGACAAAATAAATTTAATGGTTAGAGTAATTAACCTTGGATACTTAAGTATAATATAGCCAATTCTGTGATTAAAAAGGTTTATATTTTGTATTTAATATTCAAGTAAATAAATTTTGAAATATTTACCATATTTTTAGTTAGTATTAAAATGAATAAACTTTAAAACAAATAAAAGTAATAAATGTTTAAAAGTAAATCAATTTTAAAATATTTATAATTTTTTTTATTTAGTATTAGTGTAAATAAAATTCGAAATATTTTTTTGAAAGGTATAAACTTATTGTCCCTTTAAGAGATAATCATTTAGGGAAATTTATGAGTGTGGATGCAGTTTCTATTTATATAATAGTGAACTAACAATTAATTCGAGCCCTTTTATGAAAAATTTAACGTGTAATATTGAACTTCTTTCGAAGAATTTTACTGCAGGTTTGGTATTGAAAAATAAGAGCTTTGGTAACTTCTGTATTTCATAGTAATAGTATACTCACTATTTTATCTCTAATAACAAAATAATTTGAAATACAATTAAGGAAACGACAGCTTGAAATTTTACATTTTCTGTATTCATCAAAGTGTATGTAATCAGTACAATCGGATTAACAGTCAATAATAAAAAATATGATTATTAATTGCCTATTTAAAAGAATCGATAAAACATTACATACAAAACTTTCATTAAATCTCCGTTTTGGAACTGTCAATATTTAAAACTAACTTGCGAGAAAATTACGTAAAATAATGCATATAGGAAACAAATTTAGATTTGATCAAAAGATTTTATATAAAATTTAATCCGAGTAAGATTCTAAAGTGTAAAGGGCAGACAATAAAGATAACCTGGGTTTTACGAAAGTATACCAGCTAAGTCATTGATATGCTTAAGTAAATTAATGTAGAAAATAATAAAGTATCTATATATGTATCAACGGTGAATATAAAGATAAGGGCTTAGGAAATTAAAACAGATTTACGAGTCATTGATCTGCTAAGGTCAAATAGCAAAGAAAATATTAAATCTCTAGGCATCTGAAATATTTTCCTCTCTATAAGCCATGACGGAGTACTTACATAATACGCCAACGCCAACGGTGGTCTTTAGAGGTTTCTCAAGAGCTGGGTGTAGTGCTTCACAAGTATAAGCTGAGCCACTTGTATCGCCTTTGGGATAGAGAGTAATGGAGCTAAGGGTAGAGTAGAGTTTCTCGCCTTCCCGCCTTACTGTTGTTCTTGATGCCTCTGCAAAACAAGTGCACGCAAATATGTTAGAAATGTGAATGACATCAGTTTTACATGACTCACGATTGGCATAAGTTTTATGAAATTAAGAAAACAAAAATGATATCACCTGGCGATATTTCCTTATTGAGCAAAGTTCAATTCTTATTCTCTTATACTACATCAAGTTATTTAGCTCTCTGAGCGTCACGAGATTTCCGAGTAGTGTAGTATTGCTTTTACCTCACACACATGACTAAATAACCACATCCATTGGCTGAAAGAATATGGATTTTTTAGCATTTATCAAGATTGTATTGGTCCTTCCTTTAGAATAGTATCGTCTCGGAATATTTTAACTATTAAGATCAAAACTGGTTAGAAATCATGCCGGAAACTTGCAGGTTGCAAGGTGGAATTATTCGTGTGTAACCCGAGGGTTAAACCTCAATCTAGTGGAAAACTGTATTTTCCTGTGCGGTATAGAGATTATTTTTTTGTGGAATTTCATAACCTAATACTTTTATGTTAAGATTTGCTGTTTATCTGTCCTCTAAGTATCTGAATTTATACTTTTGTGAGCAAAAATGCCTTAGCATGCAATTTTTTAGTTGAGAATAATCTGGACTTCCTCAGTATGCTTTTATTTGTAATTTGTATCTCAAAAGTCAATTATTCCATTTGCAAATGTATAAGTATACATATCTTGTAAATTTATAAGCATTTGTAACCAGCAATAGTAACTTAACATGCCACCTTCGAATGAAATACAATCGTAGTAGCTTAGGAAATGTAAGTACCAATGGGAAAATACAGCTACTCATTCATGTTGAAAAGCGTGCCACTAAAATTATTGGACAAGGTTAGAAATTTTTGCATCTAAATAACTCCTAGTTAAATTTTATAGAAATACTTGGATTGCGTGTGCGTTGCAAATGTCAAATCTTTAAATATAATCTATTGGAACTTCCGTCGAAAGAGATTGAACCGAAAAAAGATTGAAACGAATATAACGAGTCTGAAAGACTTCATCGTCGATAGGTAATATTCAAAAAGTAGAAAATATGGAAATATTTTAAATATGAATACGTTCTAAAATTTCCCCTAATTGACACGTTATGAATTCTTTATAGTTCGACAACTTTGACGGTAGCTTTGAGGTAGCACAGGGCTCTGCTTATTGAATGAAACCCACAGATATATCTCTATTCCACACGACGCCATTGTTTTGTTCTATTATGTATGGCAGTTCGCAAGATTTTTTTTCCTACGAAATCCGGAGTACTTGAGGCATTTGAATTCCAAGAAACTCCGGAAACATTCTTTTGTTAGCAAAAATTCGTTGAAAGAAATCCTTTTTGTTGAAATAATCATCAGTGTAACCTGCGGGCTCTTGAATACCCATTAAATTGCAAAGAAAAGTACGCCGCTAGAAAAGAATGATGTCTAGATTGAAGCGCTGAATTGAATCTGCTACCGTCATTTGCTGAGTTATTGTTCTCAGGCGCAAGTTGATGCAGAAATCACACTAAAGCACATCATTAGAATATATCTTGTCTTTTTCTAGTTTACTTGTTTTTTATTGTTCGGAACAACTTGGCGTGTGGTCTGACAAAAAAGAATGCGTAATGGTGCGTTCCAAAATTGTCCGACCCGGAAGTGGAACATAAAGCAATTATATCGCAATCAAAGAAATGTTACGGCCATTTTAACTCAGAGGGTATAGCACTCAAGGATTAGTGCTTGCAACTGTACTTGTTTGGATCACTTAATGACTTTTTCACCGTTATTAGTCTTGGCATCAACAAAAACTAAAGTACAAAAAGTCTTCGGAAGGAAACGTGACTTATCAGAAATTGATTAGGTTGAATACTTTATAAAGGTTAATTGTGTGAACGTTAATTGTGTGGAAAATACAAACAATTTATTGTTATCACACTATTGGCACTAGTTAGTTTACTATATGTAACACATTAACTAACTGAAAGAACTGAAAAATGCATCTAAAAGCTGCTATATATCTCTATTTCATTAAATATAGTTCAATGAGAAACGTGAATGAGAAATTATATTCAGGCAATGTGGTTTGCCTGATAATAGCAGAATGCCAAGGTTGTGTAACTCATACAACTTTTGGCATGCTGGCGATTTCAGAGACATGCGGAATAATTATTAGATATAAATTGCATTTCGACTATGTCATCATAATAGAAATGTCAAAACTGTTCAAATGCAAATGTTTATCTAATAGCGAATTCTTTAATTCTGTATGTATAACGTTTGGAATTAACATGTTGAAAGGTATTCAAATAATAAATACATATGTAATGTTAATGTTTATGTTCTTTAAAATTGAAGGTATATGTTGATTTCAATAAGACAGCAATTAGTTGGCATGAATCAAATGAATGAAAATACGGCTTAGCCATTGTACATTTTATGATATAATTAATGGTATAAGATAATTAAAACAGTTTTTATATTTCATTGATCATTGGTTACAGCTACCAAACAAAATAAACAAGACATACCAAACTCACATACCGATGAAATCGAATGAGTTTGGTTAATTGAAATGCCTGCTATTGATCAAGGAGAAAAATAGCGCAAACCCTGTAAGCAATCAGTTTTATCCAGAAAGCATCAATTTGAGTTTTTTGGCTTCCAAATACTTACACTCGCTGCATTTTTTGTTTTTATCTTTAAACTTATCACTCATATTAGACGTGAAATATTAATTGGTTCTTTAAAGGAATATTTACATTCTTGTCATCACATTGCTTAAAAGGAAAGTAAATCTCTTTTCGCTTAAGGAATTTAATGAAAACGCTGATTTGCATTAGAACGAAAAATCTTCAATCTGTTTAATTTCTCAGTCGCCGATTTCCCCCTGTTAGAGATAAAAAAAATAAAGTGCCTGTTTTTAATCTGTATTATTAGCACTCATTAATTGCACGAACAAGGTAATCTTTTAAAGAATAAATGCTTATGGAACCGCCTGATTAGTTTTGGTTACGTAATTAAATTTCTTTCACTTCATTAGTTAACCGAAAAAGCCAAAACACAGGAATAAAGTGTAAAACAACTCATTTTGCGGTCAGAAATGATTTTTCATGTGTAGTCATGAGAGTTAGTTTTAAAAATCACCAGATAATCACCTTAATATATTCCAGACGAAACATTTTTATTCGTCGAATTGAAGGAACTATTCGTTATTTTATTTCCTAAATAACGAAGATCACTAGAACACTAGCTTAAAACATATGCATCCCTTTATCGATAGAGAACACTACACAAATCTACTGCGACTAATGCTTTGGATTATACATTTTTACCGTGTGAACCATGAGCTTTACACATCTACACTTAGTATTAAGTAAAATATGAACTTATTCAATTTATAAACTTCATTGGCATTTCTTTTGACGGTTAAATATTTAGGACAATATGTTAGACAATAGTTTTAAATAAATAACGTTTGATTGAAATTTAAATTCCTGCATTTTTCAGCATGAAGGTAAAATAATGCGAAGCGAGATCAAAAAGCATCCAGATTGAATTTTTACTAAAATACCAGGCTTGAAACTTAATCACCTTCAAAACCCTTCCAAGATCCACTATTATTTCAGAGCTATTCCCATTGCTCGAAAAATATGGCCTTTGCGCCATGAAACCCTCAAAACCAACCTACCATTGCTCGAAAAACACGTTTTGAAGTCAGCTTTGAAATTGTGAACAGCTGTCTCGTTGCATTTATTGTGTTGTCTCACTGGTAGATATCTTTGCCCTTTCAAATGATTTTTGATTTTGGGGGAAAGAAAACGTTGCAAAAAGCGAGGTTAACCTCATAGTGTGGCTATTTGACGTATGAAAGCGCACTTAACAGATAAACGCTCTAGAAGTTGCAAGGCGTGTAATCATAGAGGACTTGCTAATAGCCACTTTCTTGCAGTACCGGAGTTTTGAGAGAAGTTACTTCACTCAAACGCTGTTAAACGTGTAGGTAATATTCATTGTTGATTGCCTGCTCTTATGGTACGTATTTATGGTGCACTATTTTCTCATGATTAAAAGTATCAAGGTCGATATCATTATGACAAAGCTGCTTCTCTTTCGTGTTTGGAGGTCTGGAAAAGTTCTGGTCTGCCACATTTAAGACTGGGTTTTACGACTGACTTCGGTGTTACAAGATTAACTGTTCTTCCCTACATTGACTACACCCATCTAGCTTCGTTAGATTACAGTGGTGTCGTTTCGACTCTACGTGACGAATGGGACAGTGTAAAAATCCCGCAACTGTCAGCACTGATACTTACCGATTAAATCTGGATGTGAAGTAGCCACTTCCTGCATTCATTCGTGAACGTTACATAGTTCGCCATATAGCCACCAGCCCCACCTCTGATAAGCATAACGAGTCAGCATGCTTTTACTTTAAAGAGGCTCGTCTTGCTACGTTATCTGTAGGGTGTAGTCTCTGCTGCACCTTACGGATAGTAAAGACAGTGCCTGCTTCAATCTACCAAAAATCCATTGTTGAGATCCGTAGCATTGCTATGTATACTGTATTGTGAGTTTATTATAGTGGTGAATAACTTCCCTACAGTACAACTAGTAACTAGTGGAATTTAGCACTTGCTAAATTTCACTAGTTGACGCATCACATTTTGACTGATTACCAATTGCATGAGACCATATAAGAGCTGTATTAAAATCACGGGTGCACTCCCATATGCGTGGCCGTACAATGAGTGAATGTGACTCTGATTGTCCTGTTGTCGACTTTGGCAGTCTAGTTCAAGCCTGCAATTTGAAATAAGTTTGAATGGCAACGAAGAGTGAAGCCGTAATACCAGTAGAAGGATATGAAAACCCCGGGCCCCATTCAAATGTCGGAAATGGCTCATCTCGCACTAGCAATTCAACTATTCATCGTGAACCATCCATAGAAGTGCAAACCGAATGATCGGTTATCTGGATTGGTAAAAGTGAGCTTGTTCGCAATCTTGTCCACGAGTAAGTATAACTCTTCAATCTGCAAAATGCTACTTCATGGTTGTGTGTGTGTGTGATACATTGCATTACTCTCTCTATATACTACTATATTGAAAGATAATTATTGTAGTAGTGGATAAGCTCCCTACAAGAGTATATCAAATGCTCTTTTAAGCCAACAGTACTAGCTGTATCTGTCAGATACCTCTTAAGCGGTTAAACCGGAATTGCTAGACAACCACTGCCGTTGTATGGTTGAAATACCATCTATGTGCCTAACACCAGAAACTGTTTTTACAGCAGAAAGAATAGTTATTTGACTGTAAGGAGTTGTTAATTTTAACTCTCCTATTTGACAGGAATGCAATGACCACTAGCACAGGTTGTAATAATTTCTTTTTATTTAAGTTTTTCAAAATAATCTTTTTTAATGTACACGGCTGGCCACCGTAAATGCAACACCCTGAAGGAAGCATGCAAATAATATGAAATTTACAACATGCATTAGCGGAGGTGAGATATGCAAATGATTAGAATTTCAGCGCAGACGCACATCACGCGCGCCTGTGGCGCCACTTCAAAGCGCTATTTAAGGCTTGGAGATTTCGACGATTTCAAGTACGGCAATTGTGTTTTTCTTGTGGTTTTTTCAAAAAAAACGATCAATTATGCCTCGTAGAAAACAGCGATCATCTTTTGATCAAGTATCCGAGTTCGACAGAGGAAGGATAGTGGCCTACCGAGATTGTGGATTATCTTTCAGGGAAATCTGTAGTCGTGTTGGACGAAACCAAACAACTGTAATGCGGATATGTGATCGTTGGATGCAGGAGGGTACGACGGACCGACGTGTTCGATCGCATCCACCTCAGTGCACCACTTCACGTGATGACAGGCATATTGTGCGTATGGCAATGACGGATCGCTCAGCCACATCACGAACCATAGCACAGCACATTCAGTCTGTACCGCATCATCCAGTGTCTGCGCGTACCATTCGACGCCGTTTACAGCAGAGTGGTCTGTCCGCAAGACGTCCATTGCTTCGTCTACCCTTGACGCAGAACCACAGACGTTTCCGCCGCCAATGGTGCGATGAAAGAAGGATGTGGACGGCAGAATGGAATGAAATTGTCTTTACTGACGAGTCACGCTTCTGTCTGCAACACCACGATGGTCGGATTCGAGTCTGGAGACACCGTGGAGAGAGGATGCTGAACAGCTGCGTTATGCACCGCCACACTGGTCCCGCACCGGGTATTATGGTATGGGGCGGTATTGGATATCACTCTCGCACTCCTCTAGTACGCATTGCCGGTACTTTAAACAGCCAGCGCTACATCTCCGAGGTGTTGGAGCCAGTTGTCCTTCCTTACCTTCAGGGCTTGCCCACAGCCATATTTCAACAGGATAATGCGCGACCACACGTGGCACGCTTTGTCCAAGGGTTCTTCGTCAATCGCCAGATTGAATTGCTTCCCTGGCCAGCTCGCTCTCCGGATCTTTCGCCGATAGAAAACATGTGGTCCATGGTTGCTCAACGATTGACCCAGAATACATCCCCAGCTGCCACACCAGATCAACTTTGGCAACGTGTGGAAGCTGCTTGGTCTGCTGTACCCCAAGAACACATTCAAAGTCTCTTTGAATCAATGCCGAGGCGTGTGGCAGCGGTGATCTCCAACAATGGCGGCTACTCTGGCTACTGATTTTGGCAGGAACCACACTTCACAGAAGTCTATAAATTTAATCATTTGATACTTGGTCAACATGTTATCTACAAAATAAATTTTGTTGTGATATCTCTTGTCTTTCTTGGTGTTGCAATTTGGGTGGCCAGCAGTGTAATATCACATTTTTAATTCCAATTTATTTTCCATTTTGTTCCTTTTTATTTTCATCTGCCCTATACACACCTTCTACGTAAATTTGGAAATCGCGAAATCGCAAAACTTTAGTTATTAAATTATTCAATTAGAAATCAGTCTATGTACGTGGAGAGTATATTTTGTTTCTATTTTATTCCTCTACGATTTGTTTATGTTTTATTCAGATAAAAAGTGACTGTTTCTCATAAATACTCACCGCGCCTAATCTGTTACAAAACTAACATCAGAAATTGCTTCATAGCGGGTAGGTTCTTGGTCAAATCCTTAGATGTGTGAATTTGAAATGCTGAAATCTGAAGCTTATCAGCACGTTAAGCAATGAAAAATAATCAGTTCAGTGATAACTTCTTGATTAAAACCATAGATATCTTCTATTAGGGGATTGTGAGATGATATTGTCCGACAGTTGCTGTTTCTTTTTTCCACCAGTGTTTTCTGAATCTCGTTGATATTACCCCTTAGGGAAACACTTTTGAACTTAAGAGATAAACATATTTCTCACTTTGCTATTTAAATAGCCCGTTGTGTTGCTCCAGTGTGACGTTAATTAAAATATCTACCTATTTACTTTGCTATTTAAGGTTCTGAATTAAATTTTTTAGGATGAACTATTTCAAGTTAAACAGGTGCATGAAATATCTTATCTTTGTAATGATTCTACTTCTTAAATACAACATTCATTTATCTATGGAAATTTAAGGCATATACCCGAAACTTTATCTTTGAATCATTTTTAAACTTTCAGAACTAAGTAAACATTTCGTGATAGGTATTTTACTTTTAAAAATAGCCAAGGTTCAAATTACACATTCTTCAACAATGCACTTTCTTTCGTGGTAAACAGATAGTTTCTAAGAATATTCTTATATATTTATACTGATATTACCAGATTTCGCGAAGTCTTAAAACAAATTTTTGTAAGGACGCGCAAGAAGTTTTTGAATTGTTCCAGCGTTCTGTCTGCAGGCATCTACTCAGAGTAAACACTCTGAGTTGTTTGATGGAACGAAATTGTAGGTGGAAAACATACAATGTTTAAGCGAAAATTTCTTGACAAAAGACGCTATCCTTAGAAGTGCAGAAACATATACCTACCTTAAATATGGTACTTTTATGTATTCTAAGATGTTAGGATTATCAACATATCTCTGTTCAAAATTTTACAAATACTATTCTTCAAACGCACGGAAATAAATAAATAAATAAATAAATATAGATATATATATATTGGACATGGATATCCCGTCGAAAAAATTGGACATTTCTATGTCGGACTTCAGTTGTATAGAAAAATATAGTTCAGTGCTTGAAAAATAGGAAAAAAATTGGTTCTGCAATTTCCGGATTCTATTTGTAGGCTTTTATACGGGAAAATGCAAAAGAATATTCAATTATAATTCCACGGCAGCTTCTTACGAGTGAGAGGGACTCTACGGTTCCAAACAAGACAGCATTTCATCCCTTTCAAGTATTCGGTAGAGAAGCATTCTAAATATTCTGGTTTTAAGCAGAGCACTAGAAATCTTGGCCTGAAAATGTGTTCCTCTTAAAGATGAGAAGACGAGCAAAAAGAAAATGAGCAAAACGGTACCGTACTTTCGGATATAAGCTGCAAATGCTTCAGATATGGGATACTTCGTTTCTCCCAACTTACTTTTACTGATTTTTGAATTTCTTTCAGAAAAGAATTCCAAAACCGCAAAGTATTCTCAAAGGATTTAAGGTGGCAATAGGAAGACATTCAGGTAAAATGATATTTTCATCCTACAACTCTGTAGGAAATAACATTTCATTTTTAAACGATTTTATAAAAAATAACTTTTTCTTATCATAATGTGAAAGGGGAAGATCGAAGGCTTCTTAAAAGAATATTTTTCCCAGCGGTTATTGGCCAACTTTTGAATTACTTTAAGCAAACGGTGCAGATTTTGTCGAAAACCGTTTTGAATACAAACCAATTCATGAAATTCCATGACAAAATTTTACTTTCTAATTCGGAGAATACCATAAAGTGTTCAAATAAAATCCCTTAAACTACCCGTAAATTATTTTTATATCCAAGGATAGATTGATTCCATTTAAATTCATAAAATTCTTCCTTTGAGTAGTTAAGTAGTAGTTGGATTAAAATATTCGCAATTATACATAGAAACAATTTACTAACTGAATAACGACACAAGAAGGCCCCTAATAAATATATGAATTATAAAAAAAATTAAATGATGACTTTAAAAATTCTACAAATAAAGGTATTAAAATTTGTGAATAATGCAATAAATAAACATATATGTGTGTGAATGTTATTTTCAAATTGATAAGAAATTTAAATTGTCGATTTTAATATAATTAACTAAACGAAATACAATATATATTTACGTTTGATGATGTCATTGATTTATTTTAACTTAACCTAGAATTGAAAGAATTGAAACACATTATTTCTACATTGTTTACTAGCTTTCTTGTTCTTTCGTCAGTATATAATCAAGTTTACATAAAGATTTATGAATTTAATTAATTCTATTTCGGTACATTATACATGACATACTTCAACGGTTGTTTTAAAAAGGTAAAACTATACTTCAATTAATTGAATATGAGTATCCGAAATCTCTTAAGTTAAATATCACATACTGAGATACCGTGCTTGTATCACTTACAAAAGATGTGAAATCAAATAAAATATAAAACTATGAAACAACTTCCAAAATCTACTCTCTAGAATTAGTGAAAAAGGCTGTATTTGGTGTCATAAAATTAATGACAGCGTAGGTTACTTAAAAAGTAGCGTCCTCAAAATCGATTTCCTGCACTTGAATACACATCCAGTTTTTTCCCAGTCGTTCACTGTAATTCCTTTTCCGTTCTTTTTCTTAATTTGCTTTTGATTGTCCACTTTCAAAAACCAGATGGTGCTGCAATTTTAGAACCTATCGGACTTAACTTCCCAAAGTCATATGGTTATCGTTGACAGCAGGACGTTCCATTGAACCTAATAGACACGTTATCTAGTGAGTGTAAGAGATGGAGTGTTTCTGTAAGCCTTTAGAGGTTAGAGCTCTGGACACAGATCCATGATTTTGAAAAAAATAGGAATGAACTGTATCATTTATTTTTGAGAATTCGGAAATACAACAATCGATTTCTCAGTTAAAACAGTCTTTTATGTATTTGGATTCAATTAGGGGTGAAAAATAGGTAACAGAA
The DNA here is from genome assembly GCA_933210815.1 of Meta bourneti. Taxonomy (NCBI): domain Eukaryota; kingdom Metazoa; phylum Arthropoda; class Arachnida; order Araneae; family Tetragnathidae; genus Meta; species Meta bourneti. The sequence goes on along the minus strand of OW119934.1, from coordinate 12,701,699 downwards.
AAATTTATAAAATATTAAAATATTTAACCAGGTGTCTGGATTGGATTTTGGGGTTTTATGGCGCAAGGTCCAAAAGCTAAAAAGGTGTCTGATCTATAAGATTAAATAAAACGGCAAGATAAACTAAACATGCACAAACACACATGATTGGCTCAAAAACATTAAGTGAGCGTTCACTTGTACAGGAACTTTAGGTACATGCTATTCAAAACTCAACGAGCATTTGACCAATAGTTGGTATGAAAGGATTATATTCAATATAAATGCTATATAATTCGTCAACGTGAGTAAAATGATCACTTCACTTCGTCATATTTCAAAATTTTATCTATATATTTCCCTTTATATATGGTATACAATAACTTCTCAAAAGCTGTGAAATTTATGGACTCCTTTAAACACTACCGTTAAACCTCATCAGTATTATGCCATGAATAAAAACAAATCATTTGAATAAAACTTGACATCCAAAATCAGAATAAGGATTATTTAGACAATGAATTTAAATGAAGATTAGATGGTCACAGAATTCTCTATGCTGCACAGAATATGATTTGGCACTTAATATTTATCACTTATTACGTTTGAATGATATTTTAATGTAAAATTGATGATTAATAAAGAAAGAAATTTTTAAGATTGCATTCATAATCATACTCTGCCAGTTTTCATTCTGGTGCAAAATGTTGGGATATTATGAGTTAAAGTTCGGTTATTTCACGTTCCCTAAAAACTGTAGATAATATTTATGGTAAAACATAGGTTATGGGTTTAATCATTCTGCTGTTAAGAACGAAAAATAATTTTTCAAAATGAATAGAGAATTAATAAGTTAGTTAATTTGTATCATTCTTCCGTCTTTAAAAATGCAGCAAATTCTATCCACTATCAAAATATCATTCTTGGTAACACATGTACAACACTTATTTTAAAAATAGTTTAGATCATTAAAAAAATCTCAATTACTGATGTATATATGTAAACAATTATGGTAAGGTTATTTTAAAGGAATATAATCATTAATTGAATTCATAGCATGTGGCGTCATTGATGGTTGTTTCTTACCTGGCATAAGTTCAACGTTTTTCCGATACCATTTTAGAATAGTGGCAGGCTTACTGGAGATGGCTTGGCACTGAAGTACAACTTTCTCGGCCTCTCTAACTTCAATTTCACTTCCATTGGGGAGATCATTGATTGACAAATACTTTGGTGGGACTGTTAAAAAAGAAGTGTTTTAAATTACAAAGGTGAATATAATCATAACGTACATAACAAATACAATATATTCTTGAACATTCTGCACCATCTGAACATGAAAACAGTACACAACACGGAAAAGAATGAGAGAGTGGATCAATAACTGTTCCTTACTGTAAACAATCTCTAGTGAAATGTGTCACAGAAAAATTTGAAATATATACCAATGTCACTCATAATATAGTATTACCATATATGGAAGATGTATCAGCCATTTTCAAATGTATAACATAATATTTCTTTGAATCCCCTTTCTAAACATTTTGACATAAGTTTTCCAACGTTTTCTCAGAGAATAAAAAGCAGAGCTTTCCCGAAAATTGACTACAAGCTTAACAAGAAAACCGAATTCAGTGGAAAGTTTAGCAATATTTCTTTGAATAAAATAGAATAAAAACAAATACTGATATTATTATTCCCTTTAAATGGGGAGTGTTACTTATTTCTGAAAATATCGTTTTACTTTTCAGTTTAAATACACTCTCGTAATCTTTTGAAAGTAAAATTTTATATTAGTCTTTTCAAAGATTCTATGTACATAAAATTAGATACCCCAACTACCTACAAACTTTAAACAATTATCGATGGTCTTGCACCTCAGTAGTAAAGATTCAATATAGCTATTTCTAACATTTCAAACGCGATTCCGTTTCTTTCTACCATTTCAAATGATCCGCATTCTTACCGATATCTGATAATTAGAATGTATAAAGATTGCAAAAATGCTATTAATCTCAAATATCATTAACTGGTGTTTTGAGTTTTCTGGAGTAAGAGACCACAACCATATTAAAATGTCTTTATATTTCTATATGCATCTGCTCTGTATATTTCTATGGAGTGGATATGTTTCTATGTATGTGGATGAATTTATTTCTATGTATATCCAACAATCCGCTAAATATGAGTTGAAAGCATTGTGTCTAATATGCCCATAACTATATTTTATTTAATATAGTTATCTATCGTGGAAAAAAGGCTAATGGTGATTATTCCAAATGAGAAACCTTAGTCATCATTCCATGGTAGATTCACGGCTAAGCTCTAGAGATGAAATGCATTAGTACCACGAAAGCTACTTGTAAGTTGTCTCAGTAAACAAAACGTAAAAGGAACACTACTTACAAGTGAAATACTGCTTACTGCAGTAAACCTGTGATTGGAATGCACTAAGAAACTGCTTTAAGTGCAAATATGATCATTTAGAACTCTAGTTTGAGAGCTGTACGTTTCCAAAATAAGTCTGTTTCTTACCTCTACATATATATAATTCCATTCCCATGTAGTTGGGTTTTCCCCCAGTGTACTTTCTTAATGTGCAATTTCTAAACATTAAAGGTTAAGTTTCTGAAGAAAAGATATATCTACTCTCTTTAATTTATTTGTTTAATTAGAAATTAGAAATAATGCTCAAAATAGCCAGGTGTGGTTTTCTTTGTTTAATGTGACTTCTATTATGTAATTAATTTGGAACTCTAACTAATAGTTTTCAGTTAGACCTCACGACATCAGATTCCTGACAAATTTTTACGACAGCCGTTAAGGGATAATGCATGATTAAATAGTTAGCTCCCTTTAGATTATCGTCCATTTGACCAATCCCATACATTACCCCGAAAGAGTTCAAAATTCATTGAATAAAATTTAGAAAGTCGATTAATTCAAGCCTTTTCAAAATAAAACTACTAACGCAGTGGAAATGAATTTTTTACTTTTTCAAATCGATCCACTACATAACTCTAGTATTAAGTTCAGAAAATGATAACCCGCGATCGTATATTATTTCTAATCTAGCCACAGAAGTTTTACACTATTTATTGCCTCTTAAATCAGATCACTTTTATGTTTTTATGCCTCTTCTATAACCCCCATCTTTTAAATTATAGAAACTCATATAATCCCTTGAACTCTTCTTAACTCTCACCCATCCTTCCGAATTCGGTGAAATTATGATCTAAAGACGTGGCAGTGAAATTTACCTGTCTCGTTCATACCTTGACTGCACTAGGCCTTTTATATCCTTGGCAGTAAACGAAAGCATTTAACATGATTTACTTGATTAATTCCATAAATTTAGCTGCCGCTTCTGCGGTGCATTGGCGATTACTTCATAGATGCCTAATAAATTCAAGACCACGCTCAAACGTACATTAAAGCGATCGTCCCGAAACCGTTCAGCAGACGTAATTAAATTAGGCCTGAAACTTCTCAGATTGAAGTATAATCATCAGTCGCTTCGATTCTACGCTGTAATTGCTCTTCATGCAGAGGCATATAAGCATATTAGCGCATCGTAATGAAAAGAGTGAAATGTATACGTATATGTTCCGCCTTATAAAATTGTGTGCATATTTGGGATATTGTTTCAAAACATACATAAAAAAACTATCTCTATTTTTCCTTTTTACATATCCATCCAACAACTATATTTCAATGAATAGCCAGATGGTTGGTTGGGATTCTTATGGTGCAAGGGCCATATTTGGCCAAGGTACGCCAGACACAAGACATACAATATCAAGTAATAGACTTACACGCACAATGAAAGTTTTACTGACTCAGAAGAGAGAAATACAGAGAGGGAGGAGTCGCTCCTGACCAATGAGAAGCCAGAATGAATAAAATAGGTTGGTGATGGTATGATACAAAAAATTAATTTTGATCATCTTATTGAACAATGATAATTTCAGACAATGAGCTTAAATGATAACCAAAAAACAAACAGCTCGAAAGCAGTGTTTCTATTCTCTAGCCATGATAGTTCTTATATATAAGTTACCGGCAAAGTATGCAAAGCAAGTATTGTATAGAATGGCTGGTGTTTTGGGGCAAATTGTGAAACGATTAATTTTTCACACATTTCCTAGGCATTCTATGCAATGCCAAAAGACAAACCGGCAGATTATAAAATACTCCAGCTAATGACGTTTCTAATGTCATGTGGCAAGGCACGCGACAAGTAGGTTCATATTTTACTTTCTGTTGTTTCCTGAATAAGAAAGTCCTATACTTTATTTGTATTTCTTTCTTTTTCATATACATCTTTTCAATAAAAGCCATTTCATGACTTTCTTTTAATACTTTGCCTAAACAGCATTTGTCATTCTATATAATGCCTAGGTATTACATACAATGCCTATGGAAAGTATATATAATATTAAAATAATTCGGATATTTCATACTTTGCCCCAAAACGCCAGGCATTCTATATATTTTGCCTAATCATTCTATACAATGCCTGCTTTTCATACATTACCGGTAACATATATAAACATTATTACAGTATAACTATTAAATACATATTTTATAACAATTTGGTGAAGCATGCAGCTACTGTTCAATGTAGAGTATTTTCACTTAATCGGCAGAATAAATTACTATTATTTTCATGGTTTGGTTAGGTTTTTTTGGGTTCTATGCCACAAGGGCCATACTTGGTCATGCTACGTCAGACAATACAATATCAAGTAATTGACACACATTTATAGCTTTACTGACACAGAAGAGAGAAATACACCCAGGGAATTATTTTCATGAAATAAAATATAAATATATTGAAAAAATAGCATACCGTTTTTTAAAATATTTTTGGATTTAACATACTTTTATATGAATGTGAACATGTTTTTTATAAATCCAAGCCTTTTAAATTTACATTTGTTGAAGAAATAATGATTCTTTTATTTTATATGCCTATTTCTTAACATTAACCTCTTTAAAATATTTTTAAACTCTTCATTTGCTTAAAAAAGTAAACTTATTTTAAAATATTTCGTTTTGTAAAAAACAAGCACTGGGTATCTGAAATAGTAATGCTTTAGCTGATTTAATTTTCTTAATTCAACAAGACTGGTTTTTACTGTTCCATTAAAAATATTCTTCATTACAAACACGGTATTAACGTTTTTTCAAAGTTCGTAATTTCCACTGTGTGTTATTGTAAACAAGTTCGTGGTGTTTAGAAAGTAAATTAAGAAAGATTCTTTTCAATCCATCCAACATTTTATGTGGAACTTTAATACCTATCATCCACATAAGGAGAAAACATCCTTTCCAAAAAGTTAGAAACTTCTTGCCTGTTAGAGATAAAGTCCAAAAAAGAACTTCCTTAGAATTTCCTTTGATAAAGATTTCATTTAATTGCTTTAACCTAGAAGAGAGTTTTGTCTTCTTTGAATGCATATTCACTAATATCACAACTTCAAGTTGAAGATTCAAAAAGGAACCCAAGCCTTATAGAAAAATGTTTAATGATGCTGAGCTTTTGAAACAGAATCAGAAAGGTACGTCTAAGATAAACGATGGGTTTCTTTTGAAAACTGTCTCCGTCCAATTTAATTTCACATTGACACTGCAACATCTTTGCAACTCTTAAATGGTGTTTGCACCCCATCATTCATTCATGTTACCGCTTTCTTTTCATTTCTTTGAACTGCATCGAGAGACTCTACGCTGCTATCAACAGCTCATTAAATTACCAATTTACAAAAGCTGAAAAAGAAGTCAGAGCTCAAGACCAATGAATAAATGCATTTTATTCGTGGAAAAGTGCACGACCGTATAAACAAACAGGAAGCGTTCCTTCCGTACAAAAAGCTGCTTTCCGATAATGGAGTCCTTACACTATCAATACATAGTAATTAATATTTCAATTAAGATATTCAAAAAACCATGACTACCCTAACTGTGTTAAAGTAATTAAAATAATCCATTTGGCTTTATAGGTAGGTAGCTGAACTGACGTCGCACTGGAGCAACAAACACAACGGGCTTTTGGCGATGGTCCGGAATCAATCCCGAAGGGAAGATCCGAGGACAGCACCTCGTAATTTTGAACCATGGTCAAGTGATGAGGTCACACCTGAGGTGGTACCCCACTCTCCAAACATCCACACCACACCAACGTGATGACATTTGAGACCACTACAGATTTAGCGTGTACCAGCTCCTTTGTACATAACGGTCTTTGGTTTGATCGAGTTTCGAACTCGGAACCTTCCGGTTGCTAATCCGCTATTCTTACAACAGGGCTAGGCCTACATTTGATTTATAAATACATATGCCATGCTAAGACGCGATAAAAGTTTCCTTCCTAGTGCCCAGCCAATTGAATATTACTCATTATGGCACTATAAGGATGGATCTGTGACCACTTTATACACAATTGCGTTGCCCTGATGCATCATAGAGGGTGGGTTCCCGTTACATCTCACACACCAACCACATATTCTAGGCACAACCCTTTTAGACGAGCCATACACTCCATTCCAAATGGTAAGGTGGGACCATCGTGGCTCAGAGGGTTTGCTTACTGTGCGAGTTATAGGCGGTGCACATTCGATTCCTTCCTGAGTGTATTTTTCTCTTGTGTCAGTAAAACTTTCCTTGTGTGTTGTATGCCCATTACTTGACGTTGTCTGTCTTGTGTTTGGCGCAGCATGGCCAAATATGGCCCTTGCTAAAAAAACAGCCAACAAACCAGACGAAAGTTATTTGACTTAACGTCGCAGTGAAGCATCACAACGAGCTGTTGGCGACGGGGTCCGGGATCAATTCCGAAGGGAAATATCTGAAGACAATACCTCGCAATCTTGAACCAGGGTCAGATGACGTCATTCCAGACGAACAAGCATCCATGCCTTACCCTGGAATCGAACCAGGAACCTTCCGATCGAGATACTAGTAGTACCCTTACCACAAGACCCTTAGACAAGATTGGTCGACTGATATGACTAAATTCTAACTAGATAATTTTATGAAAGAAATTAATTTGCAGTCGTGACTCGAATTGCATGCACTGTTATAATAGGCATCTTGTCTCTGTGCTTTTAATATATCATTACGGCCAGGAAGAATATATTCTTGTCTAATGGATTGATGGTGTAATCGAAGAGAGCCTGGGGAAGTGTTTATAATCAACGAGGAGAAAGCAATATTCAAATGATATGGTTCAAAGGGAGTGTAAGAAAGGAAACGAAATTAATATAATGATTTAAGTCGAATAAAAAGGTTTTAGGCATGACATACTCTAAAGAGTCATACACCTGTCTAATACTTGGTAGGCCTCCTACGGGAGAGTAGAAATACGGCAGACCCTGGCCAACGCGAGGTTGAGGAAATGTATAGGCAGCGAAACTTCCTGTAAGCAATTCTGTTGTATTCCGAGGTGCTGGATGTGTCACACATGTGTTCGATAACGCTGAGATCTGGTGAATTAGATGGGAATGACAAGACCCCGAACTCAGATGAATGTTCCTCTAACCATAATTTGCCGTGTCTGGACTTGTGGGGTGGCTCATTGTCCTATTGGAAGTGACCAAATCCATCAGAACGAACGCAAGACATAGACGGGTATAACTCGTCAGAAAGGATGCACATATAGCATTCACCTTTCAGAGACGTTTGTAGACAAACCAGGGATCTCACCGGAATGATCAACTAAACAAACCATTACGTAGCCCTCACCCATCATGCAGTCCCTTGTCGACGGTCCAAGGCTTCATGGGGTTTTCTCCACACTAGAATCCTCCTATCTTCCCGGAAGAGTTCGAAATGTGACTCGTCAAACCAGGTTACTCGTTACCAGTCATCAAAAGATGTTTGATGAAGACCCAGCGTTAAATTATTATCAGCATTGAAATCTTATTTGAGTCGCGCGTATAGTGATAAATGATTCTTGCCAGCCGACGCTGGTCACTTCCATCCAGTCGTTTTACGGTCACACCGCAGTCGTAAGTTATAGGTTATGTCAGAATTCTTGCACTCCTTTGAAATAATAGTACGTGAAAATCCAAACTTTTCCCTCCGAAATGCTACGACTCTCTCATGACTTTCAACTATTAAAAATTGCTTAAATCGTGACAACTTGCCAATTTGATGACGGAAAAAGTTTTAGATGCTTCAATAGGTGCTTTAGATGTGCACTGGCAAAAGCAAACACCAATGACGTGCATAGGTGGCGTTGCTATGCACCCAGTTTTTCTGACATTTCATTGTATACCACGCAACTTTAGGTTAATTTAACGAGGATGCAACACAATGTAAGATAATTATTTAAAATAAGTTTCAGATCAGGAAGAAAAAATATTTATTGTCTAATATGAGAAGGAAAAAATTGCAATTTTTAAAAGCCTTAAAACAGATGTACGTAAGAGAAACAAATCTTCCACCGAAACTCACTGTTATTTTCTTTGTTTCTTACAGCGCAGGTGGGATTACAGAGTAAAGCAAAGCTTCCTCTCCTCAAAAACCTCCAAGTATTTTTCAATTTTCCATTCAACCACACACCCTGTAAGCATTAACTCAAGGGAAATAAGTCCTACGTAAGTTCCCTATGTTGCGCAACTTATTTCATGGGATTTGAAAGAGCTGTAGTTCGAATTAGGGAAAAAACATCACAAAAAAATTTTATAGGTAGAAACGAGAAACCTCTTTCGTAAAGAAAGCACACACTGCAGAATTAGTGCTTTCATATAATAAAATTTTGTTCCATTCAGAGCTAAAGTTAACATTTTACTACACATTCTACGATTCGCAGTGTTAGTGGATTGTTTTATTTCATTTAAAGCGTGTAGATGTAGGAATTACTATTTTATAAACTTTAGACGCGGGGGAAAATATATCATTGTTCCCAATTGTGTTCGGTTGCCTATACGTTCGTATAATTCGTAAAGTTGATTACGCCATTTTATATATGTGGCAAAATCTCGAAACCTTTTTCTTTTGCATTCTGTATTTGCCGTCTAACTGGTATAGTGGTCATAGAGCTTGTCTGCCACCCAGTGTTCGAATCTCGCTTTGTAAGCGCATGGATGTCGGTGATTTTCCTTGTTAGTAGTGGTGACTCACCCATTGGGTGCTCCTTCACAACTGTCAGTTCACCCTTGTAGTATCGCAGGTCAGTGGTAGGGCTTAAAAGTTATTCGCTATTCATACCTCAATCGAGTTCCCGGGCAGACTCATTAATTCAATGTCATTGAATTCTTCTCAGAAGCTTGTGAAGCATCCTTTAAATTTGCTGATTGCGCACCTTTCACGCGTTCTGCTTATCGTTTCCCACGTACTTTTCTCAATTCTGACCACCACGCAGCTGTGACGTCTCATCGTATTCATAACTCACTTCATAATCTTGTTACATGGTTCAAAATATCAGTTTTTAAATAAAAACAGATTAAATAGTTGCCGTTTAAAATAACAGAATTTGATAGGTAGGTTGTTAATTTATGTCGCACTGGAGCAACACAACGGGTTATTGGCAACGGTCTGGGATCAATCCCGAAGAAAAAGATCCAAGGACAACGCCTCGTAATTTTGAACCTCGGTCAGGTGACGAGAACAACACCTGACCAGGCACCCCACTCTCCAAACTTCCACACCACGCCAACGTGAAGACATTTGAGGCCACGAGAGATTTAACATGCACCAGCCCCCGTATACACGACGGTCTTTGGCTGGACCTAGTTTCGAACTCGCAACCCTCCGGTTGCTAATCTGTTGCTCTTCCAACTGGGCTACCGCGGCCCTAATAGAATTTAGTTGAACCAATACAAATAAAAGTATCTTATTGTAGTACAGAGGACACGTGGGCAAGCGAAAACAAACACATAGCCATAACTTCGGTAGAAACTGGTGTTTAATTGATTCCATGTAATTTTTACTGAGTTCTGTGAATGATGTAAAAAGAGGTTTGGTTGAGAATATAATTTAAAATCTCAAATTCAATGTAAAAAAGTCATTGAAACACCAATTGCCCAGCAGATTTTATTTTTGTAGATACACTACTGTTTGTGAAAATTGCAACACTATGAAAGAATCATCAGAAATAAATGAAATTTATTCCGCGTATTACTTATAGTGGTTTAAATGAACGATCAAATTTACAGAGCAATAAAACAAAAATAATGCCGAAAATCAATACATTGTGCAGCCGCCACGCGCAGCGATGAGAGCCTGTACACATCGTGGCATCGAATCATACAGATTCTGAATGTCATGCTGAGGAATGGCATTCCAGATGGCTTCTATCTGATGCCAAAGTTCAGCCGTACTCTGCCCGACGAGCGGTACGAGCGAGTGGCCGTCCGATGTAATTCCAGACATGCTCAATGGGCGACATATCCGTGGAACGTGCAGGCCATGGAAGAAGCGGAACCTGTCGTGCACTGAAGACTTGTACAGTCCGAGCAACATGTGGACGGGCATTGTCTTGCTCCGGGAATGCGTTGCAGGAGGGGTAGGACCTCGGGCTCCACAAATTCCCTGATGTAGCGGGAGCTACATCAGGTAATTTGGTGTTGCAATTTTCACAAACAGTAGTGTATAAATAAAACCGTATCCTCATATGACATATTTACAAAGTCTACATACGCCCAAAGTGACCATTTGTTTAAAAATCCTGATATAAAATACCTGGAGAATTAGTGGTAAAACTCAAGAATACGGTACCAGTTCATCGCCAACCGAATGAGTAAACTTTTTTTGTATTTTCTAAGCTTTTAAGTTCAATCCAAAAAATGTGCAATGTTATAGGTTGTTGATTTACAAAGATTTAATTTAACAAATCTATACCTTCAACTTCAATTTTATTTATTTTGAAAACTTTCTTTACTACCATGATCTGAAATCTTAAATGTTTATCAAAACTTGTATTCTTTACACGCAATGTTTATCTGTATTCGATATATATTTCATTACAGTAAAGCACTGTCTTAAAATTTAAAAATAAAAAACTTTGATGTCATTGTTTCAAAAGTACTTTTGTTTCAGAAGTTCAATAATTCTAGAAGTGTACTCTTAGCTCACGGCCCTTCAATTGATCACTACCCTTCACGAAAGTGAGTTCGGGGAAGATAAGGTTCGAGGGCGAGATTTCAATACCAAAGTCTAGCGAAAGTAGACTTAGCTTTAAGCGCTTTACTATCTTTGTTAAAATCTTGAAAAGAAAACATACCACAGATAAACCTTTTTCTTTGAAGCTCTAAAATGACACTTCTAAGGAGATAGTCTCTTCAAAATTTCATCCATCTTCCCTCCGGTACAGTTTTCTTGACAAAAGGATTACTTTTTTAGAAGTTAACCAATGCTCGGATGACATACATGAAAAGGCCTGCTAATCCATCATCTCTTACTTAATATCATTTGTGATCTATATACACTCAGAAGAGGCTCGAAAGGGAATGTGTGTTGCTTCTCTATGATGGACATTTTATTAAAGGTTTGACACGAGTGAATAAACGCTATAGAGAAGTAAAAGGTCAAAAACCCAGTGAAAGAATTTCTTCCTAAAGTTCTTTCAGTTCCTTCTCATGAAATGCAAAGACGTCATGTTCTGATATAAATACGAGTATATTACAACTTTTATGTAATACATTTCTTGAATTATTTGTATGTTACACTATGTATTTGTGTAGAGAAATTATATTAGCTTTACTATTGGTTTAGCCATTATACAACTTAAGTAAACAAAGCAATGATAAAGTGTCTGAGTTCGCTCATGAAATTATATTAAAGGAATTAAAATATAGGAATAGCAGTGTTTAAAAATCACTGCCTATATAATATTTTATTCTGCATTTACTATATAATTATACTATATATTTACTATATAACAGTACTATACTATATTTACTACATAACTATACTATATTTATTATATAAAAATACTGCTATATTTACTATATAACTATACTATATTTACTATATAACAATGTATACTTATATTTATATATAACTATATTTTAAACTAGAAATATTTAAATTGGGATGTTTATAATGATACAATTTATTCTGAATCATTTCGTATTACCTTCTTTAAAACAATAGGATAGTTACTAAAATTTAGTGTAAGATTAATTGAATTGAAATGAATCTTGAAACGCCAAACTCTAAATTTTAGTGTAATACAAGTCAAATTTTGGCATGGATATTTCAGTGTAAGTACTGAAGGAAGCGTTTTTTTGTACAATTATACTTATTTAGAAAATCTATTTCTGCAAACTGCCTCTTTCAATTTAAAAATATGTTCTATGATTCTAGTCTTAAGAACTTCCAATATCACTTATTTTTCAGGTTAATTTGAATTGAAATACCTTTTTTTGCTTTATAAATTATAATTAAGTACTCGTTTTTTATATAAATAACTATATTTGCTGTGCTATAAAGATGCGGTTTTAAGCCCATCCTTATAAATGCAATTATCTAAATCACAATGAAAGAGAAACAAATAAATCTTTTTAAGATTATCGTTAATTTAATTAAAAATCGACTTCTAACTGTATTGTCTCTTTCAAAGATCCATCCCTGTTAGGTACCTAAAAGATCTAAAACAAGAAACTGTAATTTATGTAACTGTTTATCTTAAACTCTAGCGACAAAGTGCAACTTTCAAACAAAAGCAATAGAATTGAATATCTGATTTGGGAATTATCATTTCCCTAGGTACCTTAGTAAAAGAAATATCTTAGAGGGAAATCTATCCATGCGTAGGAATTCTTTAGACAGTTTAAAATGAATTTGAAGTATATAATAGATAAAACAATTTTAAAGATACTAGAGGGCGAATTTCATTTCGTTACATATCTGCATATGCATATATTCTAATAATTTAACATTTTCTATTGACTGTATGGTGCTGCACATTTGATTTGTTTGTAGGCTATATAAAAGTCAGTTGTGTTTTATTTGAAACAAAAGTTCTTAAGTAATACTAGAATTATTTTAGATACTCACAATATATTGATTGAGAACATCTAGTTAATTTGAACTTTCAAAATATTCTTAAAAATACAAAGAATTTTGCTTCACAAAAAATGTCAAGTGTCAGTGATTAATTGATTGAATTTTTATGGCACAAGGGCCAGGTTTGGCCAAGCTGTGCCAAACTATAGGTAATTAAATAAATGTTATGATGATTTATCTGTAAATTTAAAACTAATCATCAAAATTTAACTTAGATAAAATAGTACAAAAACACATTTCAGATTCAAACCAAATATTAAATAAAGCTATAAAATCTGTCTGATATAAATAAAAACAGATTTGGATGACGAGGATAAATTAATAAATCAGCAACACTAGGATTGTCGAGTGTCGAATTAAATTTTGCAGGATAAATAAATGCGATATAAAACATCAGTATATTCACAAATAAAATCATAACTTAACATTTTAATAAAAGATCTTCACCGCTATTATCCGATATAAGTTTCCATTCAATCGAAATCCGTGTTTCTTTTGTTTCCCTGAACACTACACGCAGTTTTAAAAATTAAACATCTTCGATCAATTTTACTCTATTCGGACTCATCTATGATTCTTTCAACAAAATTATACTCTACTCCTTTTGATCTAACGTATAACTTTAACAATACCCTTTTAATCCAACACTGCAGTGATTCTATTTGAAGCTATTTGTTATTTTCATTCCTTTGTTATTAAACTGCAGAATCCTATCGCAAAGGCAGCTTTCCTTGCGGTGTCTTAGCCAATGAATTACCCGAGAGGTGACGCTCCTAGATTATTCTTAAATTGATGGGGATTTTATATTTTTATCTCCCTTTTTCTAGCATGATGGAATCCTAGCCATCAATCATTCCTACCTCTATGATTCCGTGTATGAGCTCAATATATCTTACGGGACCTTTTGATGGAACATTTGGAAGATCCCGACTGCTCATGTGTCTTCTTAAACCACGATTTTGGTATCTTAAATATTTTGATAAAAGGTTAGAGATGGATAAAATATAATCTATAGCTTACTGAAAAGATTACCTTACATATCATAAAGTTAATGAAATGTATGATATATGGTGGAGTAAGCTTGATTTTCTTTAGAGGGAAAAATTGGGGGCTTCGTCTTATTCAAGGTATACTCTAATTCTCAGATTATACTTAATGCTACAATTGTATTTCTGAAAGAAGTTGTAATGTAAGTAACACAAAGATATACGAGTGTTCTAAAGTATAACCTTTTCATATCCCCTAAATTAAAGTACTTTGGAAGATATTAAAATTGTGAAGCTTCAATTTTTGCAATATGCTACATGGATTCTTAATTCCTGTAATTCTGTAACAGCGAAATACCTTGCAAGTTGAAAGCGCCCAGCAGTATAACAAAATCTTTAAGAGCTTAAAAATGAGGGATTGATGCAACATTATGAGAACAAAAGAGAATTACGATTTTGTGATTAAGAAAAAAGCATTCTTTGAAGCTAGTATTATCAAAACTCATATTCTAATAGCTTAACGTATCATAATTCATAATGCGAACTGTAAAATAAACTGCTTTTCCACATTGTCAGGTAAAAAATTCTTTGGCAAACCTTTTAAGTAATTCCTAATTCAAATTTAAAGCGAAGAACACACACTATTTTTAGCTACTAACACTGAAAGGTTTATATAACTCTAATTGCATATTAATCTGTAATGATTCATATTATGGGAGCACGCAAATATTTTTAGCTCGATAATCTAATCAACACAATTAACATTCCAGTAACTTGTAAAAACATCTTTGCAGTTATTTCCCTGAGAATTAATTGTTAGTGAAGATAAGGTGCTTTTCTCAAATGGGAATGAATTGGGTATTTCTTTTAACCCTCTCCTCCTTTCTTGCACCGTTTAACTCCAAAACAATCGACCAACCTTAGAATAGAAACCTTTAGAAATATTCTATCGCTCATTTCCTTAGACTGGAATCCTTTGGAAAGGTTTTATTGGTCATGGAGGTCAAAATCGGTTAGAAGTCATGCAAGGAAGACTGCAGGTTGCAAGGTGAAATTATGATCTGAACCTCTCAGAAGGTTAACACCATCTAACACACAGAAAGCAATGCTAAGACGGTTTGAGAAGCATTCATAAACATCAGAAAAATTCACCTACCGAAGACTGATGACAGAGGAATGGCCTTTGTTACAGCAAGAACTACCTACTTTTTGGCAAGGGATTTGGCAACCATTCTCTCACGATCCTTCCATAACATCGAACGGATTCAGTGCCCTTGAGGGAATTTATCGAGTTCAAATGGTTCGAGTTCATTTGGAGAACCTCGTTGCATAAGCCTCACAAAAATCAATTCGAGATGAGAACTCAAACAATCATGTCCCAGTGTACTTACATAGCAGAAAAGGAAAAATACATCGCTGTTAATGGCTCATTTTCACTGTGCGAGCACACTCGTTTATCTTGGGATGCCACATGCAAGGGAAAACTGTTATTTAACGATTCGAGTAAAGACAGCACTAAAACAGCAATAGTGCACTAAAATAGTGATACCGAGTCACTATAGAAATAGAATTCTAACATAATATGAAATTGATTAAAATTTATTAACCCTCTGGACACGGGGACCGGCTGAAAGTTTCGAATCCCCTCGTTACAAAAGGCTCGGATTCTTTCAGATCTCAAACTCTTGAAGAATCGCCGAAGCCGATTACGATTTCCATCCCCTATTTTCTGTGCTACAAAGAAACCCGCGCTTGAATAGCCTTATCTCCCCGTTGACAAAGATGGCAGGGTTATCGACGGGGAGCCTCGAAAATTGTTTATCATCGAGCATCTAGTCTGAGAGGTTGAGTAAATGAAGAGATGCACTTAAAAAGTCACCGCCGCCCTTTCAGTTTACCTTGGAAGAATCTGCCCTTCTAGGTATACCCACGACCCGACAATAGAAACCGGCACATTAGGTGATAATGGGACGACAAAAATTCCTTCTCCTCCTGGGAGAAAGCATTGTAAAGGCCGTTTCGGCCGGTTTCAGTAAGTTTCCTGTAAAGCCGTTGGGCCGGCTGCCGTAACCAAAGAAGGAAACGATACTCTGCCCCGACGTAAGTACAGGGTTAAACATCTATTTTTATTTTACATTTATTATTTTGTTGCATCTCAAAAATTCCACAAAACACGCGAAGTAACTTAATATACTGAAAAACTAAATGTAAGAAAAATCAACCAATTAAAAATAATTTCTTATGTTTATCCCAATTAATACTTAAAATATTTCTCAATATTTTATTAGCATAATAATGCTACACGTGTTTGTTTCAACACTTATCTGATCCACATAAGGATTTCACTTTTGCTCTAAACGAATTCTTAGAAATTTTGTAATAGATCATCTTTACTATTTAAAAATACGCATTACGCAAAAATTTAAATTTTTTACAGAATAAAAACACTTCAGAAGTTTTCCTATTTATATTGAGCCATCTAAAATGCAGAATTCCACAACAAATATCGCTCATAACGAATTCTGGGAAATTTTGTAATAGATCCTCTTTTACCATTTAAATACACATTACACAAAAAATTTAATCTGAAAACAGACAGAAAACATTCAGAAGTTTTCTATTTATATTTAGAGCCATATAAAATACAGAATTCTATAATAATATAGTTTTATAACAGAAAGTTGTCGTTACAAATTAAACGTTCTAGCTTTATATGGGGAGTTAAGTTTACAAGGAGCGAAGACGTTGCGATTGAAGAAGGATGGTTATACACGGATAGATGGTTGGTTTTGGGGTTTTATGGCGCAAGGGCCATATTTGGCCATGCTGCGCCAGACACAAGCCATACAACATCAAGTAATATACAGACACACAATGAAAGTTTTACTGACACAGAAGAGAGAAATACATCCAGGGAGGAATGCACCTGACAGGAATCGAACCTTCTCCGCCTGCAACTCGAAGGTTGCGAGCACAGTGAGTATACTCAATGAGTCATGACAGTCCCTACACACGGATAGGTAGGTAGGTATTTAATTAACGTCACACTGGAGCAACACAACGGGCTATCGGTGACGGTCCGGGATCAATCACTTTCTCACGATCTGAGAACAATACCACGTAATTTTGAACCACTGTCAGATGACGACTCACGGATAGAATAAATACCATTTGAACTTTCCATGTTAGATAATCATCGTTTTCCTAGAAGTGCATAATTTATATTTCATAAAGGAAGGTTTCTTTAACTGAAAACTGTCGATTGGCAAGCAAGTTTCTCCGAAATAAGAAAATTAATCAATTCAGTTTCTCCCAATCCAACACTATCCAATCCCTTTATGTTGAGGGATTTAATCACTTTTGTCATAACTTTCATTTCTATCTCTCACTTTTATGTATAATTCCATAAACATTCATTCGACACACGAAGCGAGAGTTCTCGACATGAATTTGAAACACTTACATGTAAGGATGAAAATTCAATACTCACAATAAACTAGCATTGATAGACAGTTCGACATGACTAGGTTTCTGCGAACCTATATCAATGAGTGTTTTTTTCTGCCTCTTACGAACTCCTCATGTTGTGACGTGATATAGTAGAGGCCGTATCCCCTATCGAGAAACTTCCTTTTGTTTCATCTTTGGCGTTGATGCATATGTATCAAGGTACTCAGCGGCCGTATCTGAATAATGTCCCTTAATATTGGTTTGCTGGGCAGTGTAGTTTCCCGCATCATTTCTTGAGTCTGAGTTGCTGCGGTTAGAGTACGAATAGATGGAGCGAAAATAGGCACGAAAGGTCTTTGACAAGCAACGTTATTCTGACCTCTTTATTAGATCTCTAGAATAATTTCAAAAGATCTGTTAGGTTTCAAGAGCACTGGAGACGTACACCTTAAGAGTCGGTTCGCATAGTCGGACTTGTCTAAAAGCTTACATTATTTAAAATTTATGTTATTTATTAAAATTGATGTTGTTGATTAAACCATGCGGAAGTTAGAGGCGAATTATGGACAACCCAATGAATATTTTCTTTGCTTTATTTTTTATTGAGATTTCTCATTATTTGGACAGGACCTTTTATTGCGTGGGCAAATTCACGTTCAAATTTAGGGACTTGTCTCTTGTAGCCATAAGAGAAGTGAGACTTAACGTACCATTTTTATTCAAGTAGGTAGTTAATGTCGCATTGAAGCAACACTATTAGCCAAATGGAAAGATCCGACTACAATATCTCAATTTTTAACTACGGTCAGATGACGAGATTAACACCTAAACTGGCATCCAACTCTCCAAACTTCCACACCATGCCAACGTGAGGACATTTGAGGCCACTACAGATTTAACGTGCATCATCCCTCGCGTACACGACGGTCTTTGGTTGGACCGAGTTTCGAATTCGCATCCCTCCGATCGTTAATCTGTTACTCTTCCAAATGGGCTACCAGTTAAATGATACATTGAAAAAATAATAGAACATTCTCAGATTTCCGAATTATACCAAATGAAAAGTCAAGTATATTAATATAGAAATATAGTAAATAACTACCTTTACGAATAATTATTGTTTTGTAAAAATACCAAATCACTAACAAGAATATATAAACCGTAATTTAAGAGTTTTATGAAAACTTTGGAAGACAAATTTAAGGACATAAGCTATGTCCCGAAGGTCCAAAAATAATTCATTATTTTCCGAATAGATTTTTAAAGTACTTAAACCTAAAGTTTAAGCGCGTTGACAAAATTCGTGTAACCATTAAGTTTTTCTAGAAAAACTTCAGTGTCATTTGTAAATAGTTGCAAATTAATTTTTTACTGCTGAGCGTGTTATAGTATCTATCTCATTCGCATGCTTATGATTGACGTTTCACGTATAAAGGTACCCAACATGCAGTTTTGTTTCTTTGGAATATACTTAAATGAATAGCTATGGCCAGTCACAAGTCACAACGATGGAGTTAGTCGCTTTCAACTGTGGCAGACAAAATATATTTTTAAATGCAACTGCAAAGACCAGTGTATATGTGATTTAAACGTGTGTTAAAACCTTATTTATTATATATATTTGATATTATTAAAACTATTGACAAGTATGTATGACATTGATCACCGTAATTTTGCGTTGCGCATTTGGAATTGGGATGATTCTTAAAGTACTATTGCTCAAAACATTTGTAACACAAAATTAAATTGTAAGAAATTCAATATTTTTGTTTCGTACGCTCATAGACAAGTATTTAAAAGGTTGACTCTTAAAGCTGGTCAATAAGCGTGGTTCAATGAGTTTACTCACGCTTGCAAGCCTGCGATAGGCTCGATTTTTGTAACTTACAATATGTATATTTCTATCGTGTGTCAGTAAAACGTTCCTTGTGTGTATGTGTATTACTTGACGCTGTCTGTCTTGTGTTTGGATTTACTTGGTCAATAATACGCCATTAAACCCAACCAATCGAATCAAAGCACATGATTTTAAATTTTTAGACAACACACAACTAATGAATTAGAATTATTGACAAGTATATCACATTTCTGAGAACATTCATTGCTTTGGTTGTTTTTTGTGGCTTAAGAGCAATATCGGGTTAAGTTGTGCCAATCAATGCTGTTTTCAAGGAAATGGACATACACGCACACCTTTAAGGTTTTACTGAAAGAGAGAAATACAGATAAACACCCAGGGTAGTTACAAGAACCGAACCTATGAAGCATACAGCTCGCAGGCTGCTAGCATATAAGCCAACTTACACATCCACTAAAATTCATTGGGAAAGATGTTCTGGAGTTTAAGAAAAGATCAAAAGTCTAAGATATCAGGCAGAGATGAATTTTTCGAGATTTCCTGTAGGTAAGACCTTGCGAGAGAAGACCGCATGCTATTGGCATATTTATTTATTCTGGTATATGATTCAACGAGGTGACATGAAATTAACACCAATCAATCCACAGCATAGCGTCAAATGAGAAGAGTTCCCAGAGTTTCAAGAATACATGAGTTTCTTAATCTTGAAGTTAATGAAATTTTTATAGAAAGGTTGTATAAGATGGGAAACACATTTTTATATCCATTTATCGGTCCCCGGATATAGCGGCAGTGCGACCAAATCAGTGAGATTGGGTGCCATATTTGGACACATATTTTCTGCCATACTTGCAAAATTCATCCTTCATGTTTGAGGCCACAATTACAAAAATATCGGAGCAAGCAAGTAGATTATATCGTCTTTATATTATAAGCATAATCAGTTGAATATTACATATTTTGTGGAGAATCATTATTAAAATGTTCAAATAGAAATGTCAGATACTTAAAAGCAATTACCTTGCAGTGAAGATGGTACTTTTATTTTGACAGTTCAGTTTAATAGCAAAATTTGACTACTTAAAAATCACTCACAAATCTGTGGGTATCACCCGTCAGATTTAAGGGCATGTTTTAACACAGAGGTTCAAGACAAGCCCTCAGGATATAAGATAATGGACATCTATGGAGAATATTTATTCTTATTTTCTGTGCATCAGTTCCATTTACTGTTTTATCAATGTTCTTCGGATACTTTTAATGATCTCAGTCAAAACAATTATTCACGGAGGCTATCGATCTCCACATTTGCTTCCACATACATCTTCATACATCGCACTATTTCGTAGCCTGGGGGTTTGTGAGACTTTACAAATTTATTGCTTCGTTCGAGAGCTACAACCGTATAACCCACAAGAAATTAAAAATAAATAAATATTGCTTTTCATCAGTAGACATGTTTAAAATAAGGATTTGATTAGAGTAATGATATTCCAGGAGGCCAAACATATGTTTTGGCTCGTCCCGGGGTTTGGTATTTTTGTTATTTATTCCATTGATTCACTCTTCATAAATCTATATTACTAGCTTCTATAATGGTGCAGTTTAGATATGTAGACGTAATTGCTAACTTCATTAATTCGATCGAAATTTTGTAGACATTAAGTAATACATTTAACAGTTGGTTAATCTTCATAACGTTAAGTTACTTACTTGTGCTATTTATTGCAGAGAAACTTTTATTTATGACACATACCATTACTTATTGTTTTTATTCCTTTTACATTTCAACGGTAATTCTGCCATTTCCTTCGTCTTATCACATACTTCACATTTTCATCTTTTATATACTGATGTAATACAAAATACGACGATTTATAATTTAGTCCAAGTGGTCAAATTATTTTAGAATGCGAATTAAGAGTTCGCTATACTTTTCTTAACCCTCCTGGTGGCTTTCTCAACGAGGTATCTCGTCATTAGAAAAATCTGACCAGATCTTGATATCTCGTCAACATCAACACATTATTCGGCTATCTTGATGACGATATATCTCGTCATTGCAAAATTGGTCAGATCTTGATGGACGAGATATCTCATCAAAACTATTTGGAGGGTTAATCACGTTCTGTCTTGCCTTTTTTAAAAATCATTTTCATGTCATGTACAATTATGGTAATAGTAATGAACGTCGCACTGGGGCAACACACCGGGCTATTGACGTGTTTAACGAAAATGGCACGTTGTAGCATGTTCTAAATATGTACAAGTTATCTTTCTTTCGCTTTTCGTGAGCTCTGGAAACTTATAAAATTACAACTAATAAAATTCACAGTATAACAAGTAAGTTTATTTCACATTGAAAGTATACAAAATCGTATATCACTTGAACTAAAAATATGTTTCAGTGTGTATTGAACATGATTCACGCGGCAGGGAATATATTTAAGAAACGAATCGTATTTTAAAATTATGTTTTTATCTTCGCAATTCCATGCACACATCTTTTTCTTTCTTAGTGTTTGATATTGCATATTAGAGGAGTACTTAAAACAATGTCAACTTCCATTATCACGCAAGATTAACTTAGCTACTTCAATTATATTTTTTAAATTACGTGTATCAATAATTCCTCCGCTTTATTAACGAATACTACTGAAATTAAATACGAAACAGACAATCAAATACAAATTTAAAGTTCCGTTACTAACTGTTGACCTTTCATATTAAAATTTTGAAAAATCCGCATTTGAAATAAGGTATTTCTTACAAGTACTTAGTTTCATGGAATAGTCCCAGTTATTTGGTTTAAAGACACTTTATGTATCATCTATGCAAAGCAGAATGAGTAAATGATTTCAGTTATGTCTATGGTCTGAACATCGTAATAACCGTATACTTGCGGAAATTGCTTTAATTCTGTTTCAATTGTTAAGACGGTTAGTTATGAACAGCGGTGGAATAAAAAGACCGCGAGTGAAGCTAAAATAGCAGATCCATTCATCAAATAAGCTTAGAAAATTCCTCAGCCGAAAATTCTGAAGAACAAAAAACACTTTGAAAAGCATTGGGAACAAAATGATACTTATTCAAAAAAATACAGGGCAGAAAATTTAGTAATTTACTAAATGGATATCGCACATTTAACATCTTTATCGCTGTTGCTGTGAATGCACTTCGTCTTTTCTATTCTATGAAGTTTTTTATTCTTCAGCCTGTATTCCCTATTAGTAAAAACTTATTTTTACAGAGTTCAGAAGCAATTTGTTAAATTTGACAGGTTTCATTGCGAAGAACGGTAATTTCCGAAATTTTTTCGCCCTATCTTCATTTTTTAAATCGGAAGACTGAAAAAGTGTCCATCAAAACTTGTTTCGCCCTGTTTCTTATTTTAAGCACGTGACTGAGCTAGTTTTTTTTAAACATAACTACATAATTATATATAATATAACGTATTTTATATCAACAGGGGTTTTGGAATTGTGAAGGTTTTTTTTGGGTCATATACTTGATGGGTATATTTTGTTCAAAATGTATTTTTTGTTTGTGGGCTTGCCCTTTGTGTATTTATGTGCCTATTAGAGCTAAACTATTTATCAAATGCAATGGTCAAGTGAAGCAGTATTGAAAAAAGTGTTAATTATAGTGAGTTTTGTTGCAGATCTGTAGCAATTCAAGAATAAGGTAAAGAATATCGGATGGCAAGTCATTGACATATTCTAAAGCATTATTAAAATAATGCTAAAATATTTTATATTTGCAAAGCTTTTGATAGCACATGAATGAGAACTACGCTTAGGATAGTTTCAAGGGATCGAATACGCTTTTCTTAGATCAAGTATACTGATAGTGTGGTCGCAATGCATTAAGCCACTGATGTGACTTTAAATTTATCGTTATAATTACTATAGCAACGAAGATACGTGATAATACATTAATACACCATTCTTTTGTAGTATATACCAGAATAGCGTTTAAAATGTTTGAACTTATCTTTTAATTAAACCGAAAGTTCATTTCGTGCGGTAAGTGGTGATCAATGGTGGATTCGCTAAGTGTTAGTAGTTGCTGTGAATCTGGTAGTGAGACTGACGCAGCTATCGGTATTAGACAGACTCCTTTTTCATTCATCTATGTCTGCCCACATGCAGTACGACTGATGTCTTTTTGATCTGGAAACGTTACCAGGAAAAACATAATTAACAAGGGATTCTATATATTTTTCTTGTAAAATCACCATGTTGGTCACTTGTTCCTTGAATTTCAAAACGAACATTTTATGGATAAATGTAACTTACATAAAACTTCGATCACGTTTGGTAAATTCAGACATTCTAGATTACCTTCTAGATTCATTCTAGGTTCCTTTAATTTTGTTTAAGCGCTTTGACCTCACATATATTAGCTCAAACAATTTTAACTCGCAAGTTTCATCTGAAAGCCAGATTAGTCACTATAGCAGCAGTCAACATCAAGTTTCGGCATCATTTTACTAATGATGGGACCAATCAGTTTTACTACTTCCATAGTCATTTGAGAATTTATTTCTTATTTTTATTATTCCTTTATTATTTTTCTAATTTTCCGATTTTATTTCTTTCATGGATTACATTTTAAGTTCTTACCATTTTCGAAACAAAAGTATTATTTCGATGAATTTTCGGATAAAGAAAAATTCCTCTATATGAATAAAATTATGTTTCTGTCATGAATTATTTCCCTTGATCATTGTATAATAGACGAATCACAGTACAGGTCATAAGCAGCCTGAGTCAAATGTTTTTAATATATTATTTTTCCTGTACATGTCTGCATTGAACCACAGCGTGCACATGACAAATATGGCGGTGAATGGAATTTATAAACGGAAAACATAAAATATGATTTGACATTTTGTGATTTTTTTAAAGCAAAGGAAAGGGGGAAGCATTTTCAGCTTACTGGATCTCTAGAGACTCGAGTCGCCGTCGGACATTTCGCATTGGTATATAACATTGGTTTTCAATATTTCCACCCCTGAATCTTGGCTTGTCTACAACGCGATATCCATACAGAAAAGTTGTGCCTACGATTTTCACCTTTCAGAATATTTCTTCCTGAATAGGGGATTGATAAAGAGCGAAAGATTTGCCTCGAAAGGTTATCCTGAAATCATTTCCACCCCGAGGGTGAATATTTCAGTGTAGAAAGCAAACATTGTTCCCCACTCTATAGATATGCTTTTCATGAACAACACCAAGGGATAATGTTTCCACGAGCTGCAATTACAAATTCAGGTAAGCTTCACTCTAAATAAATGTAAAATTTTCTTTTATGTATCTTTTTCACAGTAAACGCCGTTTCAAAATGAATGCTGCTGCAAAATAACTCTAGATAATAGTCTGTCAGCGATTTTTAAATTCAGTAGCAACTAAAGTAATGTGAATTAACTATGTTTAAGTTTCAATTTCTTTTACTGCTACTTCTAATCTATCATGTCATAATGAACGCTGCATATTACGTTTGAGTTCATTAAATACACTAAAAGAAAGTTTTACCTTCAGAATTACATTTTGCAGAAAAACTTTAAGTGGTGGCTTTTGTAAGAAAATGAGCAATTTAAAAGATAAGAACATTCAATCATGTTTGACTTGTGTATTCTAGGTTTATTTAAGTCTTAAACGCCAACAAGTTTAAACTTCTTAAATAATATATATTGAAGATATGTCATATTTATTGAGGGGCTTCATTCATATTTCTGCACCTTGATTGGAAAAAGGGCCAATGTCCATATTGCAAGTTTTTGATAACGCTTGAAAAATAATTTTTCAGTTTTTAATACAGCGTATAAAAAGTACTTTCCAATGTTTTCATTTCATAATGGACGGGAGGATATTTCCCCGTCCCCGCACTTTTTTCTATTATAACTTTGATCATCTTGAAGTGATTTGTGGGCATAACCCAAAGTTAGTGAATTTGGACATTGTCCTCCTTTCTACCCAAGTACAAATTTATTGAGTGGTATTTCTCAATGCGCTAGAAACCATAGAGGATATATTAAAGTAGAGTGAGCAATGGTAGTCTTTTATGTGCCCAGGATCATGTGACCAAAACTAGTAGTAAAGTGACCTTTAGACTACTTTCGTCTGCTGGGTGCAACTGAACATTCATCTGATTGGCAAATGAGACGAGAGAAGACACCTATCCAGTGATTGGTCCGCGCGACATAGTAGTAGACTTTGGGAATTTCACCACTTTTGTCGCCACTCTAGAAATGCGCATTCAGACACATCTACCATGTCATAAGAAGTTATATAGCCAAACGAGGAGATAAAATGCCAAATCAGCCATCCAAGTCAATTTTTCAGAGCAATCACATGACTACATTTCACATGATCACTTTTCGAAGCTCCTCTAAATGGCAATGCTTAGTCTACATATATTTCACGTCACTAGCAACCTGTGAGTTGTAGGTGGTTCGATTCCTCTAACTTACCTTGGGTGTATTTCTCTCTTTGTGTCATTAAAACTAATGTTGCCTGTCTTGTGTTTGGCAGATTGGCCAAATAGCGCCCTTGTGCTATAAAAAGCAAACCCACCCACATATTAATTGAAGTAACTGTATCTCACCAAGTTTTTAAAATCAATATCCATAAATATACATCTCAATGGTATACTTTCATTTCGGCATTCGTCTTCAGGGTAAAAAAGGACTATAAAATGTCCCATGTATTCCTGGAAATTTCCTAAAGTCTTAAGTTCATGTAAGACATTTTTATATTATAAGTATGCTACGAATTTCAGCAAAACGATATCTAGAGTGATAACTGAATCATAGACACATTGAATTCAGTCAAGAAAAAAGTAGTTTCAATTCAAATATGAAAACCCAAATTATATAAAAATGGAATGTTTTGATATGTTTTTACATGTGACATAAAATAAACTTCGCGTACCCACATCTGTTTGGGAAAAGACATAGTGTACATGCGAAGAACTCAAAAAATATACATGTTTTTGACTCCATGGATTTTCAGTTAAAGTTTGGACATTTCAAAAATAAAGCAACGTGAATTTTGAATAAATAAACGATGAACGTGATTTAATATAAAACAAACTAGTCATGAGATTGATTTCATAAAAAATTTCAGATAAGGGCATTTGAAACCAAATACTGAGTAGAGTATACAACCAAATCGGGATGAAAAAATGCCCCGAGAATTCCTCATAAGTGCCTCTTAAATAATTACCTTTGCTTATTTTCCTCTTTGAAGTAGATAAGAAAATTTCCCGAAAATATAACAACTTCTAACTCACTTTTTTTGTGTTCGTAACTCATATCAGAAGCTTTTCATGTAGATTCGGTTGTTTTTATATGATCGATTTTCCATTATCTTCTAGGAATATTTTTAAAGCTTATTAGAGATGAGAAAGGTTTCTTAATACAATGACTTTTACCTAAATCAAAATATGGAAAAAACAATTCTCTAAACAGAGGGGAAATCCTAATTGGAGTTGAAATTCAAGAAAAAAAATGCTTATCTTGAATTATTGCTTATGGCATTTATTATTTCCTTGTAATTATTCAAATATTTACCAAGAATGTAGTCATTAAATGCTATATATTATTTTGCTTTTTAATTCTGTAATAAGATAAAGTAAATTAAAAACTGCATTTAAGTAAAAGGTATGAAAAAGTACCTCTCTTTTTAGTATCTGAATAAAATTCATTAAGAACAGTGTTCTCAATTTAAAATTGTTTTTTATTCATTTTAACGTTGATTTAGTTTTACTGTGTTAAAAATGATTGAATTACTTTTATAAAAGCTTTGGAAAACAAAAAAGGTTATTAAGCGTGTTATTTATTTGTGAGGAAAGCAATAGCCTATCACTATTCACTTTTATGACTGGCTCAGATCGAAGGAGACATTCAAAGCGTTATTCAAGACAACGCATGAATGGCGCTTTCAAACCTCTATTAGTGAAACGCTAGAGAAATAAGAACATAATTAGATGTTATACGAACCCATGTATTAATAAAATTGTACCGATATTTAAAATGTTTGCTTATAATTTTAAGTCTGCATAATATACCGTTAGCATTATGTAGCAATGTCATAATATAACGAAATCTGTCAATTCGTCATTTTTAGTTAAACGTTTTAGATGACTAAATTTTTAAATGATACCGTTGGATTATTTTTGGTTCGTTATAATGCATGTCAGATTAAAAAGAAAGCTTTTTAAGGACGAACGCGTATATTTTCACGATAGATGAGGACATTACAATTATGCACAATTGGTATTTACATGAAACAAAAACGATAATATGACATGACAGAGTGGGAGACAACACATCCACCCTGCCTCCAGCTTTGACAAGTCGGTTGGTTCTGGGTTTTGTGGCGCAAGGGCCATATTAGGCCAAGCCACACCAAACACAAGATAACGAGAGGGCTAAAATCAGAAGGGTAGGCGAGGGTAAAACAGACGAGGGGGCAGATCACACGGGTAGCTCGGGGTTCTAAGGGCCCAGCTTTGACAGGAAGTTCTCCTTTCCTTGGCACTCTTTTCTCCTCACACCCCACTACAGCCTTCGGTTACAGTTAAGGGTGATGATCTCAGATACAAAAACCTATACTAAAAAATCTAAGGTAAGATTTAGCATACTTATAGAAATATTTTCTGGCATTTGTTAATATTTGTCGATAATTATTTTTCTGCGTTATAGCTATATGAGAGCGTAGTTAACGCTATCATACATATTATGTACCAACAGAACAACTCGAAAGCATGAGTGTAATGTTTAACTGTCTGGTTTGGTTTGTCACTACGGTCATTTTTTACTACACCGGGCCAAGTCTCTAGCAGGGTCGGTTGAAAAGATGAGCAAATAAGGTCCATCCATTTTTTCCTTCAGGTAAATAATTTACTATGCATCCGAATCTGTCTCATGTAGTGCACTTTTGGGAGATCTCCCATTTTCAAAAGTTTCTTATAAATCTCGAAAACTAGTTTGGGCTTATAAAGGAGAAGTTATTTAACACAATTAGCTATTGGTGACGGTCCGAGATCATTCCCGAAGGGCAAGATCCAAGGACAACGCCTCGTAATATTGAATCACGGTCTGATAACGAGATTAACACCTGAGCTGGCACCCCACTCTCCAAACTTGCTCACCACGCCAAAGTGAAGTTATTTTCAGAATGCTTGAACTTCAATTAATATTAAAATTGAACTGAATATCGTGAAATGTGTCAATAAAGTCACATCACAGAGGCATCATCCTGGGACTGCTGCACCGAAGGGTATTTTAGCTTCAAGTGCGGGAAATAGTCTGCATATATCTTGCATTGTTTTGATTTTTCTCTTCTGTAACTTATCTCCCTTTCAAGCAAAATCGAGTATTTCAGAAGATTTACGCAATCATCTTGCAAGTCCATAACGCTATATAAAAATAACGTTTTGAAACACGATTTGAAAATTGCTGAAATGGAACTGGATGGTGAATAAGGTTTGTAAGGATTTTTAGATTTAATTTGTCGTTACACGGACACTTTTTGCAACGCGGGTATGGAATTTTATTATTTTCATTTGTCGTGGGCTTTCTTTATTCGTACAAAATTATTTACTTTGAATGCAAAGAAAAATACAATTATAAAAGCCCATGTGCAGTTTCTTGAATATTTATAACTTTTATTTATGTATCCCAGATCTTTAGGCTGAGATCGAAGATCGCCTATTTCATGGACAAAATCAATTTGGCTGATCACTGGAGAAACACGAGGTGTATTAATTACGTTTATTGCAAGCCCGTATTCATGACTAGGTACTTTTCAATAAAAGAGCAAACGCTTCAAATAAAGCTATAAAATGCATAAAATGACCTCTAATTGGAACATAAACAGGGGCGTTTTTCATTTTTGAAATGCCAAGATACAACCAGTAAATTGATCATTAAGACACAAAACTCAATGTACAAATGCCTCAAATAAACTGCAACCGAGATGTGAGAATGATCTTAACCCTACAAGTGGCTTAAACAAGATATCTCGTCCATTAAGATCTGACCAATTTTGCTAATGATGAAATCTCTTCTCATCAAGATATTGCCGATTTTTTGATGATGACGAGATCAAGATCTGATCAGTTTTCTTCTAATAACGAGAGACGACAGATCATGATGGACGAGATATCTCGTCCATCAAGATCTGGTCAGTTTTGCTAATGACGAGATACCTCGTCGAGACAACCACCAAAAGGGTTCATCCTAATTTCTTGATCTAAATCTCTATCCAGCAGGATAACGAAATAAGTTTTTCAGTGTGTTTAGTGCTGTGTAAAAACATAACACAAATGGTATTACTTAACCCTTTCAGAAGCGGTGGGACACCTAACGTCAAACCACTACTAAAAGGGTTGAGACTAGGCATAGATATTGTAGATACATCAAGGCTAAAGTATATACGTATTTCTCATTTGATATTCTGATGGGTCAAGGAATGAATGCTTTAGATGATCGTGAGACTGCCTTCCTTTAAAAACTAAAAGTACAACACGTTTGTTATGTGAAAAATACATTCATTATGGGATGACTCATCATCCCTAAATTATTTCCCCACTTCTTTTGCATAGTGCTATTCACAGGAATTAACATTTTACAGGATAGTATAGATAACCGTTTTAAAGGGCCAAATGGACCTTTGAGTCTATAATCGCTTTTTATTATTTAAAATATATTCAGATTTTATCTCATTTCATTTAAATTTTGTCGAACCTTGAAATTAATATTGTTAGAAATTTATGTATATGAGTAATTTTTATAGTATTTTTTCCTTAGTTAGAATAGTTTAGAATTCAAAATAAAATATTTTTGAGCATAAACATTATTATTCTTGAATTTGTATATTCGAAGTACATGGAGAAACATTTCTACCATTCATACAGTAGACGTAGACTTCCATATATGCCATCGAGGTGATGTATATCGAAATAGCTAAAATGACTGGAGAAATTTGGAATACCACACACGAAGAAAGAATTTGGAAGAATTGAATTGAAGAAAATGCATTTAAAGCTGAAAATATAATTATTACCAGGAAACAATAACACCAAAAGTTTAAAAAAGGATAGTTTTGATAAATATTTTTTCTGGGTTTCTTTGAAGAATTCCAGAACATTATTTCTTGTAGTGAGTGTATAGCCAGTTATAGTATATCAAAGTTGTAAGTACTGAAAAGAAATTGAATTGGACTATCGGAATTCTATTGTAGTGTATTTTTTTATGAACAGGTCCTTATGCCCATAAAACCCTAACAAACCAACCTTTATGAATAGGAATTATGCTAGTGCAAGTTTAAAATAGGCTGTAGTGTGTATATATATACATATACATATATATACATGCTTCAAAAATAAAGAGTATTTGTATCTATTTTATTATTTAACTCTTGCAATCTTTTCGTTTTGAAATGTTAAATAACTTTCTATTTTTGCTAGATTTTCTTTCGTGCTTCTAAAAGTATAAATATCAATTATTTTCTTTCGGTTGATGCTTAAGTGGTACTTAATAAACTTTTATGCGTAAATAGATAGGGATCAAAATGAATCTCATTTAATGATTTCTGAGAAGTATTGCTGAGTTAGCTAATTTATGTCTTGTTCCTTTCAAAGTTGTCCGCCCTCAACTATTAAACAACTGAAAAACGATCCTGACGAAAACCAGGTCGCTTTCTTCGAAATGCAAACATCCAAGATCATTAGTATACTCCTAAATTATATCTTTAATTAAATTGTGAAGTCAGAAATATGTTTTGAGAATTTACAAGTCTGTAAGTCACTTGTTTTCAATGATATGAAAAGCACAGAGGTAAAAATGCAAAACAGGATTAATACGTGTTTATACCATTTCGAAACACGTTTTGAGAATTCATAGATATTCCTGCAGTGGAATGAAGGTGAATTGAGAGATATCTACTGTTAGTAAAGCACTTTTGTTAAGTGGTAAAACTTATCTAAAGCGGAGAAATAGAACTAAAATTGGGAGATGTGTTATTACTTTCCATTTGAAATTAAAATAATTTATTTAATTAGTAATAATATTTTATAAATACATAGTATACAGAATATTTAAATGGTACCATAACAAAAAAACACTGAAATACCAGAAAAACTGGTACGCCAATCTAATACTTTTAGGCCTCCCAAGAGAGTAAAACTGCAGAAATACGGGGGTGAAATGGACTTCAAGAGCTTGAGGAAGTATTCTATAGGGCAGTAAACACCATACTTCCTACAGAGTGGTCCACAATTCTGTTGTATTCCGAGGTGTAGGATTTCTGTGTTCCACAGCGCGTTGAATGGCATCCCAAGGGTTCAATAACGTTGAGATCTAGTTTGAGAAGATTCTCTAGGTTTGGGAATGGCTAGACCCCAAATTCAGATCAGTGTTCCTCTAACCATAATTGGTGTGTCTAGACTTATGTGGCATTGTCCTGTTGGACAAGGCCAAACTCATCAGAATGAAGGCAGAATATGAAAGGGTGTAACTCGTCAGAAAGGATGAACACTTAGCATTCATCTGTCGGACATTTCAAGACATACCATGGGTCCCATTGAATGCCATCTAAATAAACCCCATAGCATTACGGAGCCACCAACAGCCTGTGAAATCCACTGTTGACATGGGGGATTCATGGCTTCATTGAGTTCATTACACACGGATACTTCCATCTGACACGTCAGATCAGGCTACTCGTTCCAGTCATCCAGTCCAAGTGTCGAATGGGGGTGTTACCGAGTCGAGGCGAAGAGCATAGCTGTGTGTCGATTATTCATCAAGGGTACTCGAGTTGGACGTCGGTTCTTAAAGCCCATATCTTTGAGGGAACGTTGCAGTCCTCACGCTTATGTTTGTTGAGAGCCCATTATTGAATTCCGATGTTATTTGAGGCATTATTAACACGCCAATCGTATGAAACGATTCTTGTCAGCTAACGCTGGTCAAACTAGTCTTTTTACATCCCCACTTCTGTCGTAAGTGACAGGTTTTCCATCAATTCTTGTAGTCATGGTACACATTGAAATAGCACGTGAAAGTCCAAACTTCTCTACCTCCAAAATGTTATGGGCCATCTGACGAGCTTCACCTATTAAACCGCGTTGAAAATCGCCTAAATCGTTGTTACTTGCTATACTCAGAGAGGAAATAGCTTTAGATGCTTCTACAGATGTTTATCGCTTTATATGACTGGCAGATGCAAACAATGAAATTCATAAGTGGTGGGTTTTTTTTGCATATGCTCGTCTGTATCAGTTTTTTATGGCACTTCGTTGTAGTTAATAAAATAAGCCACAGAATTTAAAATTAATGTAAGCTGATTTCATTGAAGTATTGATTAAATATTTGCATTGAAATGAATATATAATTCAATACATTAAAGTGTGATAAAGAACGTTAGTAAGGTCATATTTTAAGTTCCAAAATTACTAATAAGTTCTTTATGTTATTTTGTTTAATAAAAATAGAAATTGAGTTACATTTGACAGTGAAAGCACATTATTTCGATATTTTATATTAGTTTGTTCCCTCTTCCATTGGAAAATTTAAATACAATTTTATTAAGTTGCCAAAGAGACCACTTCTCACTACCTGGATTCTTTATATGCTAATATATCAGCGATAATATGTAACTAAAAAACTTAATTTAGAGACTGGTAATCATTTTCAGAAATTTACACGCCTTTAGACTTGTAGATACTTTTTGGTTTTATGAAATTACACGTCTTGACTGGAAATAGCTCAGTTTATTATACTTAGTAATTAGTCAGTATTGATTAGATTTATCAATTAGTTTATTATACATTGAATATTTTTATTTAAATTAAATAGTTTATTTTTGTAATGTATAAATTGTATTTTTGAAGAAAATAAAAATTTGCGAATGCATCACAAAATATAAATATTTTAAAGTGTCTTACTCGTATTCTGATCATATATTTAAAAAACTAATTTCATTGATGTATTGAATTAAGTATGGATGTATATCATGTCATTGAGATGGAAAGTAGTAAAACCTAGTAAATTGTTTCAATTCACCAATTTCTAAAATAATTTTGTGCAAAATATTTTATAAAATATCCATTTTTATACATGATGTTTTTTAAAATCATAATCTACTTTTAGAAAACACTAGCAGACAACAGACATAATCGAGTATTGTTTCATTGGTCTTTATCAAGAACTCAAAGTGCCTATCCCCTAAGAATAGTCATAAGTTTTCTCTATAATCGTATGTCTCGCAGTGTTATACTGCACTGTGTTATACTCGTGAATAAAAGGAGAGCATCAGGGTCGTGTAACACATTATATACCATGTACACTTGCTATTTAAATTGGAAATTTAGACAAGTCGACGAATTAATCCTTTTAAATTCATTTAATAAGAATTTTGAAAGTCTTGACTGCTTAGGTGCTGGATTATAATAAATATAATAATCAAAATATTGTTACATTTATTTTTCAAGGTACAGGAAACAACTTTGATTCTGACGTGTTTCTTACTTTTCTTTTTGAATGAACACTCTACATATGCCATCTTAAATTTCTTTTCAAGCACTAATTTAAGAACAAAAATTGGTAATATGAAAAATAAAGTTCAGTTCAGAATATATCTCATCACAATATCTTTATAGAAAAAAGTGGAATGAATTTCTATTATTTAGAAAAACATCCTACTTTAATAACATAATATACACTCTCATACTTGTTATATAGCAATTTCTTAAGAATTACTTTATTAGATCGCATAGTTTTAGAATAAATAATTCGAATTTCCCAAGGCTACACTTATATTCCATTAAGAAAGTGGGGGACATTTTAAAAATCCCCCTTTTTATTTTAAAATTAGATTTTATTCTTAATACTTTATTTTCAAAATTGTTTAGAATTTTTTTAAATATTATAATCACGTAAATGTGTAATTTATTATATTCGTAAAGATAATAGCAATTATATTTATCAATTACTACGCTTCACTTTTATGTTGATTCACTCATAAATATCATAAACGATTAATGATGAAAACTATATAACTTTTTAATAAAAATAAAACTAAATCGAATTGGCATTTATTCATAAGGAATTCAGGCAATTTTATGGTAGCTATGGTATTTTTAAGGATTTAAGTGCATTATTATGTACTATTTACTATACCTCAACTGTGTTACATGTTGTATACATTACACTTTAATAAAAACACAACTGTATCGGATTATAGCATTTATTCATAAGGAATTCATGGAATTTTATGCTAACTTGATATTTTTAAGGAATTTAAGTGTCTAATTATGTATTATTTATTATTATACAAATGCTATATGCTAACCCCTCAATGCTGTATGCAATATGAAATGAAAATGATTTTATGTATCTAATTATATGCCATTTATCTTAATTCTTAAGTCAGAATTCCCAGAAACTTTTAATGTCCTCATTTGCACTCTTTTTTTTAGATGAAAAGAATTTGATTCGCTGATATTTTTCCTCTTAAAGAAGCAGTGTATTAGTGAAGTTATAACGTTTAAAGCAATGCTTTTACTTGATATCAGTTTTTAGGAAATCTTTAATTTCGGATTTAAATAAGTTCAAGAAATAGTTTCAATAACTTGAAATTTTTAATGTTTCGATATTTAAATGTAAATCACTTTTAAAAAATCTGAAATTATGTCTTCGCAGTAATGCGAAGTATTTTATTTTTATATACATTGCGGATTTATATCGTGCATTTATAAAACCTAGACAGCTTTTGGAGCTGTTTATTAAGTAAAAATTATCTAAACCACCAACATGAAGTTTAAGATAGAGGTCTTTATTTAACAGGCATATTTATAAAAGAGGGTGTTAATTTTAAAACCCTAAAAACACAACCATTCGTTTTCTTAGGTTCTTTTTGGTTGGGCTTCTATGACAACGTTAATTACATTTTCTGATAAGTACAGACATAATTAAATGATGATTATCAACATCATTTCCTGTAAATTTCAGTTTCTTATAAATTCGATTTACTCCATGCTTAAAATGTTTTTTTTTTCCTTTTTAAATGAATTCTTCAAGGTTATGAAGGAACAGGAGCATCATGGTTTACCCTTTCAGGGGTGGTGGGACATCTAGAGGTCTAGTCCTTTGTGGCTTCGCGAGTCTAACTAGGTTGGTTGGTTGGGTTTTATAGTGCAAGTGCCATATTTAGCCAAACTGCACGAAACACAAAACAAAGTAATGAACGTACACAAACAAGGAAAGTTTGACACAGAAGAGAAAAATACACCCAAGGTAAGCTACTGGAATCGAACCTGTGCCGTCTACAACTCGGAGGTTGCTACAGCACTGAGCAAGCCTACTGAGCTACAAATGTAACTATGATTCTTTTTTGTTTCTACAAATATGTTTAGAAAGGAAAATTAGTATTTACGTCACTCATAGGTA
Organism: Meta bourneti; assembly: GCA_933210815.1. Taxonomy (NCBI): domain Eukaryota; kingdom Metazoa; phylum Arthropoda; class Arachnida; order Araneae; family Tetragnathidae; genus Meta; species Meta bourneti. The sequence goes on along the minus strand of OW119934.1, from coordinate 12,665,947 downwards.
TTTATATTTTTAGTTATCGCTTTATAATTTATATGCTGAGGAATTATATGCTTTGCTATTTATGATGTCCTTGTTTTGTGTGTGCATTACATAATTTCATGAAATGCTCATGTGGATTAAGGGAGGAAACAGAATTCAATTGCTCTTGCTGAGGAGCAAACATGACGTTCAGAAATTAATTCCTAAATTTGATCAGGACCAAATCAGATAACAGTTCGTGCCTAGTCATTTTCGAGGGACAAGCTTACGAGCGATTATTGAAAGAGCTGATTAGGTATCCTTTTTAATGAGACCATTACCTTATGAGTATACTGAAACTAACTACTCATAAATCAGATGAGAAGGCCGAGCACGGTGATTACATTAAGTAATTGTTAATGAAAGATTTAAAGTCTGAAATCATTTCGACGTAAATTCGCGCATTGTCAGAAAAGAGTGGATAGTGCTAGAAGGGATTGTTTTTGAAAGTAGAAATTATTTAGAATGGTTGAACGGGCATAAGAAAAAGTGGCTTCGACGCATTAAAGGATTTAATGATCACCGATCAGATTAAAAAACTGTTTAGTGTAGAAGTTAAGGAGCTTCTACAGGATAGACTTCTATAAAAAACATCGTAGTTGCTCGATGACCTTGACAATTACGACGTTGTTGGAAGAGTTAAAAAAACTTTTTGACAAGGTTTATAAAAGTGAAAGGTCTAAACCTTTTCCAATAAAAAAGAAGTTTGAAGGCGTCTCCTTTTTTTCTATGAAGAGTCGAAATCGCACAATGAGAATTTGAGGCTTTTAGAGACCTCCCCGTTGTTACGAATGTTACGGCATAATCTATATAAAGCTTAACTGTCCCTTGACGGAAGGAACGCCTTTCGCATTACCTAAACCAGGAGTTGAGGACGGGAATGTGAAATAGAATTTTTGAAACAAGGCCCAGCGTTAGCGTGGTAAAGTACGTCAAGCCGTCTTTGTGCGGAAAATGTTCGAGTTAAGGACTTTTATCCCTTCAAGTAGTTTTGACGAGATATCTCGTCCATCAAGATATGACCAATTTTTCTAATGGCGAGATATCTCGTCATCAAGACGTTGATGATTTTTGATGATGACGAGATCAAGGCCTGCCCAGTCTTATTCCAATGGCGAGATATCTCGTCCACCAAGATCTGGTCAGTTCTGTTATTTACAAGATACCTCGTCGAGACAATCACCAGGAGGGTTAAATCCACTCCCATTGATCGAAGATTTCGGAACAGTGAAAACAAAAGCCGTTGTATGTGAGTGTGCAAAATGAGTCCCAATGTCTGTATACTTTAGGAACAGAACAGCCGCATTACTAAGAGGCAAGTCTGAATGTAATTAATCTCTCAATGTAATTCAAAACACATCAGACGCGATTAATTCAAATGAGTAAAAACTTAGGAATAGCTGTAGTTGACTCCGATAATCGGTGCAATCCCGAAGGGATCAACCGAGATGTAATTTGGGAGGCGACAATAATTGTTCCAGGAAGTATTAAAGAATCTTGGAAACAGCTGGGGAATCGGATATCCCAGACTTGCCAGTCAACAGGGATTTCATTTTCAAAACAAACTGCCTATCCCTAACGGAAGCAAAAATGACTTGAGGGATTTTGGAGTGGGAGAAAGGAATAAGTGTTTGTGTGTCTATAGCTGTGTCACGGTAGTGGGCGTTGCGGGATCGTGCGAAGTTGCGTGTATAGAATCCGTTAAATGTGCGGGCTGAACTTCTACTTCTCAGGGACTCTTGTTCGGAGGTTAAGAAAGGACGAAATTGATTCTTCCTCCGATACATCAGCTGACATAACGTCGTACTGATGCATCTTAAGCGCGTACACACTAGCGAACAGTAACCTGTGCTGTAACCACATTCGCTCTCCAAAAGACCCGTACCGTTTCGAAGCTATCTGACCGATTGAACACAAAGATTGCAGAAATTCGTGGACGATATTCGGTTTGCCACTCTGCAGGTCACTTTTCGCTACATGAGGGCTTATTAAATCGGTACCTACGTCTTAAAGCAGTTGTTTGCTGGGGTGTAAGTTACCTGAAAGAGAACAGTTCTCCTTTCTGAATGCTCCATTACTGGACTCTTATGCTCGCAAGAACGCTCTGACCACTCGATTCGACTGATAGCGGCGTGTTCCAAGATGACCGCGGACGTATTGTCGAAGTTTGAAAGTTGCTGCATTAGACGAAAATATGTGTTACGATTTTCTAGAGTATGTGGCCTTAAATAGTTAAACACCACAAGATAAGGAAAAGGAAGATCAATTACGGTTATTAGTTAATCGGTGTAAGGTAGGTATTTTTAATTAACGTCGCTATGGAGCAACACAACTGGATTTGGCGACGGCCGGCATCAAACCCGAAGGGAAAGATCCGAAGACAACACGACGTAATTTGGAACCACTGTCAGATGACAAAGTCACACCTCAGCTGGCATCCCACTCTCCAAACTTCCACACCTCACCAACTTGAGGACATTTGAGGCCACGGCAGATTTAACGTGTACCAGCCCCCTTTAGTTAACCAGTGGTAATAATAAATTTCAAACCGAAATAATTGATGGGTTTAAGAAGCTTCAAAGTGGAAGAGATGTTTAAATGTCGTCAATATGAAAATATGTTGCCCCAGGCTAACAATAGCTAAGGAAAGGGTTGATTGGTTGAGTTTAAATAGCAGATATTTTGACCAAGCAACTCCAAACACATGAAACAATAACCAACCACAAAAGTCTAAAAGTATACTAAAAGTTTAAGTAAAATTAGTAAATTTTATAAGTTTAAAAAGGTGTTGGGATAAAAGATATCAAGAATTGAAAGTGGGTTGCCCAAACTTTAAAACAAAATTACTAAAACTGTTAAAATTATAACACAAGTTAATGTAAGATTTATCAAGGTAAAATGAGAACTGAGATTGGGTATCTCCCACATCTTAGATGATGTTAAAAACTTATTGAAGTGCAATTTAAAAGATGAATTATACAAATATGGTTAAAATACTGAACCATGTAAAAAGTGCCGAATGCTGCGGATGACCCAACAAATAGGAAAAAATTGTTGTTAAAATGTAAATAATTGACGGAAAAAACGTTTACGACAGGAACAGGGAGTTAAAATACGACTTATTGTAAAAGGTCGTTGATGATGGCACGATGAAGTGGTTTTACACATTAATGTCTAAGCGTGCCTCTCGAATGACGTGCAATTAAAACATCGATACAAAACTAACGACTGCAAGACACTTTTGGGGAGTCTATATACACTATCAACCAATAAGTATTTGGACACCCATGCAAATGACGATATCTGCGGTCCTGATATACGCCACGCCCTCCGTCGTTAAATATCGTGTAAGAAACAACATTGGCATTAGTCGCATGCAAGATGCCACGAAGTGCAGAGTTATCTGATTTCGAGAAAGGTGTCGGGTATCACAGAAATGGCCGATCCTTAAAGGACATATCTAGCTAGCTGAATTACCCTAAATCGACAGTGGCCTATGTGATTCATAAGTGGTAGGTGAGCGGTGATTGTCGGAATGTGCCCCGAGTCGGCAGACCCACGAAACTGGGAGATAGAGACCGACGGGTGCTGTCCAGATAAATTCGGAAGAACCGCACCCAACCGATGGCCCACATACTCCAGGAGTTTCAACAGGCATCCGGGAGTGTTGTTTCGATGAATACCATCCGTAAGGAAGCACATCTGCTTGGTTTTCATGGTCGTGCTGCCGCCCATAAGCCTTTGATCACAAAGTCCAACCGCGCTGCTCGGTTAATGTGGAGCAAAGCATGTCGAAAGTGGACCATAGATCAATGGAAATGGGTTCTCTGGAGCGACGATCAAGGTTCACCCTCTACCGTTCGGATGGCAGGGCCTGGGTCTGGCGTCTGCCTGGAGAACGCCTCCTGCCAGAATGCATTGTGCCCACAGTAAAGTTCTGCGGAGGTGGAATTATGGTCTGGGGGTGTTTCTCCTGGTATGGACTGGGGCCGTTGGTCCCAATTCATGGTAAGCTCAACGCCGACGCCTACTGCACTATTTTGGATGACAGTGTGCTTCCTACGTTGTGGCAGTTTTACGGGTTGGACCAATGTTACTTCCAGGACGACAACGCCAGCTGTCATGTTGCGAGGTCCACCATCGATTGGTATGGTGACAATGGGGTTAACCAAATGGACTGGCCTGCCCAGAGCCCAGACTTGAACCCTATCGAGAACCTCTGGGACGAGTTGGATCGCCGAATTAAGGGGTGCAACAACCGTCCAAAATCGGTGTAGGAACTTACATGTCTTCTCCAAGCCGAGTGGAAGAAAATACCACTAGCCGTCATACAAGGACTTGTGAAAAGCATGCCCCGGAGGATTGAGGCTGTAATTGCCTCTCGTGGAGGCTCTACCAACTATTGAATATGAATAAATTTTGTTTTTCTTTTCTATCACAGGTGTCCAAATACTTATTGGTAGATAGTGTATAAAATGAAATTACCAACCCTAAAACGTGAAATATTTTAATGTTTTATGTGTGCTAAAATTTCAGTAATAAAAAGTGAAACAAGGTAACGAAAACTAAAATTATCTGAGCCCCAGACTGCCGTCATAATTGGAAGACTTCGATCCATCAGTATATTGCTGTGATATCTAACATTATGACGATAACAATAAAAAGCTGGTGATAAATAATTGGGTTGGTATTTGACCTCTCATAACCAGGAAACAGGTGTAAAAAGGAATTTTTCGGGGCTCGGCCGCTTCAGTAAAATGAATTGGTCAGTGAAACCGCTCCATCGTGCCAGAATTACCAACAACTTCTAACCATAAATCACATTTTAACTTCTTGTGCGAGTCGGAGATATTTTTATCAACGGTTTTTTAAAACTTCATCACCAATTTCATCGGAATTGTCGGGTCAACCCCCACATTCATCACATTTTACCTTCCTTCATCTCTCTCATTCAGGATTCTTACCTTATTTGTAATTCATCAACTTTTAAATTGCACTTCAGGAAGTTTTATCATCTAAGATGGGGACACCCCTATCTTAGTTCTCGTTTTTATCAAAATAAGCTTTTACATTTCCTTGTGTAAAATTTTAGCTTTCATATTTAAATTTTAGGCAACTCACTTGGTCTTATTCATTGTACTTTCTCTATTAATGTGTGTCTGGTAGTTTTTCTGATGAGTTTTAAATTTATTTTATTGGATTTTATTGTATAGTGTTTGGCACAGATATTCCATTTTTAGGAATTTGCGCCATAAAACCTAAACAAACTATCTATAAGATGAAGATGCGTATTACTCAAGGTATTCCTCATGTGGTAGGGAGTTGAATTAACGTCACACTGGAGAAAAACAAAGGGCTATTGGCGACGGTCCGGGATCACTTACGAGGACAGCACCTCGTAAATTTCTCATGCGCAACCCGAAAGATGATATACTGTAAGCGCGATCATAAGAAATGTCCATGAGTTAATTTCCTGTAACTGGGATGACACAAGATGCGATAATTTCGAACAGAAAGGTGGTTCAATGTGTACTCCGTATCGGCTTTTGACTGAAGTGCGAAAAGTTCCTGACCATATCCTCGGCGCGACGTGATGCATTCTATTGAGCTTTCGTAACAAAGATTGATGGGTAGCGCCGTAAGCTGCACAGCCAGTCTAATATGGAGCAAATTAAAACTCGATAGATGTTAACCCTCCTGGTGGTTGTCTGGAAAAGGCATCTCGCCATTAACAAAACTGACCAGATCTCGATGGACAAGATATCTCGACATCAGAAGAAAACTGATCATATCTTGATCTCGTCATCATAAAAGAAATGGGTACTATTTTTAAAACGAGGTATCTAGTCATTAGCAAAATTGTTCAGATTTTTATGAACAAGATCTCTTCGAAGCCACTTGAAGGGTTAAGCATAGAGGATTGTTCCGCTCAAAGATGTATTAGAGAGTACATTTAAAATATTTAGCCTTTATTCGTAAGCCATCTGCAGCTGCTTGACGTGGGGTTGGAATGTTAAGCTTCCGGTCAAAATAACACCTAAAAATCCTACTCTGTCCACTGTAATCCTATTACCACCCAGGAATTACCCATCTGTTGGTCAGGATGCAAGCGGCAGAAATAAACAAGAAAGAAAGTAAACACACCTGCGGGAAAGGAAAGGGTTGGCCACACCACAAGAATGACAAGATTCAATTTAACCTCGGCATTGGTCTGATTTAAGCTAATTCTAAGCAATTTGCCGGAACATGACATATAATTGACTTGTAAGGAGACAATCAAAATAAAAATAAAGGTTTGGAATGTTTGGTATTTAAACATAGATTTTTATTGTATGCTTAATTGCGTATGTTAGACATCAGCTATTTTAAACCTATGCGATATAAAATAATTATTGCATTGTTATGGCGTTTACCTTGATAAAATACCCGTCTGAAATTTTTTTTATTCAATCGAACTTTTGGTGTCGCATTTTCAATGAACAGCACTATAGAATGGAATACTAAGACAATTTTATTTGAATATGGTATATCTAACCACATGAATATGGTATATCTATATGGTATGGGTGTCTATATGGATATGCATATTGTATATTTAACCACAGAAATATACTGTTAACACTAACGTACTGAAACACTAAAACATTACACTCAACTATACATCCAACAATACTACTAGCATAGCCGATCAAAAAACTATCCGAACATCTCTTGATATTCCCTTCCCTAGAATTACTCAAACAAAAAAATGTCATTAGATTTGAAAATAATGCCTATTACAAATAAAAGTGCATTTTATTTTTGCATAAGGCGTTATGTTCACATTTATTTAGAAACTATGTCTAAAGTTACAAAAAGTAACACTCACTTTTAATGTCATTAAATATTTCCCATACCAAAATAGCTCTAAATATAAATTTTGTACAAGTCGGACCTTAATTGTCAAAAATACACCAAAAAACTTTTGGGGTCCGTCTCAATATTTAGAATTATAAAATGCAAGTCACGCATAGTGTTTTAGTATATTTCCAATTCTGTACTCGATTTTTCAGTTTCTTGAACTTTTAGGTTTAATTTCCATTAAAACAAGTACCTTTATCAATGAAACATTAAGAATTATTTTTAAAAATAACCAGATTGAAATTATTTTCAATTATTAACTAGATTGTTTAATAAATAATCTCCAAAAGTCCTTAAAAACTCATTTTTCTTCTAGTAATCCCCGAGGTACCCTAGTGAGCTTACCTCCTTTTCGTTTTACCTTCGCTCGCCCTTCTACCTTTTGCTGTTTTCCCTTCCTAGCTGTATCTAGTATCTTGTGTTTGGCGTAGCTAGGCCAAATAGGGGCCCTTGCACAACATAGCCAAAGCATCCAGCCAGAAAAGTTAATACTTTATTTTGGTGTGTATACATTTTATTGTTTATTACTCTTTTGATCTTCCGAGGCATAGAATCAACTAAAGTGCACTCTAGGTCTCGATCACGCCTACTTACCATGCTGCGCAAACTGATGACCAAAGTTTGAGCATTGGCATTTGATAGAGCATTTGATCTTGAAGTATTGTTACACGCGCGTGATATTTAGGAACGTAACATTTGAGTAGAGAAAACTTTTCTCCAAGTAAAACCAAAATTCCTTGTACCTCAAAACACGTCAAAATTGTAGTTTCTAATAAAGGACGGCATATAAAAAATGCCTAAAGGAATGAATTAAAATTTTGTACCCCTAGGTTTGAGACACCGCTGAGACGACTTCTCTCAAAATCTATAAAACTTGCAATTCATTATTTTTCGATTATTAATTAATTAATAATCTGAAAATATCAATTAATTTATGATTAATTAATCATAATTAATTAATAATTTGAAAATACCAGTTTGAAACTAAAATAAGGCTTACATTTTGCTTGGGTTTTTAAACCGTTTGACGTAATATATACTTTGATCAGATGATAATTTTTGAAGATTTAAAAAAAGGACTGAAACATTCATTGAACATGAGAAGCTCTGAATTTCAACCACTCATAACTCATCAGGTGCGAACAAAATAAATGCATTTGATATGAATTCTGACTAATGTGATCCAGAAAATTCCAATAGGCAATAAAAAATAGGGGTTACCCTTTAAAAAATTCAGTTGGTACAAAATTTAATACAAAGACGGACCTTTATGCAAATAAATTCACATTTATTTATAGTAGACATTATTCCAAGTCAAATACCACTTTTGGTTTGATTGTACGACTTCAAAGACGTCAATAATAAGGTGTGCGGATAGTTTTTGACCTGCTGTATCTATGCATCTTGGAGTCGAATGTCCAACTATCACCCCTTTGTCCAAATTTGATAAATAATTTGTTTTACTTATGGTAGTTTCACCTCGTTATATGGCTTATGGTCTGACTGATGGAAACTGATTTGCTGTACAGTTTTTAAGTCTCTCTGGTCACAATACTGTGACTAGACTATAAGAAAATGTAGGCCTGCTTTCGAAGCGGCACTATCGGGATTTTACTTATAACTATTTTAATACACTCCACGAAAGTGAAAATCATTACAATCTTAGATTCTATTCTGATTTTTCAAAAAGGAATTGAAGCAAAAATTACTCTTGCCAAAATCGTAAAGAAAAAGGATGTTTTTGAAATTTGTCTTACCTAAAACTGTCAACCGGGCAACCGAACGAATTGGTTTTTCATTCTTCCCTGGTCCAACCTGAAAGTAGAATTAAAACAGTCTTAAACTGAAATGCTTAATGTTATTGTATTAAAGTGTATGAGAACCAGCTGACATTACATAAACTTTACTGAAAGTTTAAACTGCACGTATGGAAGAAAACACGGTAGTAAAAATGTACTAAATACTTTTAAGCTTTCAATAATTAGTTTCAGAAACTGATATCAGATAATACTCGATAATGAAATCTAATAACGATGTTACATATATTTTTTATCAAACCTCATACACAACATTTATTATACTATGTTCTTCAACTGCAGCATACCTTCATTTTATTTTGTGTAAGATATCGAGATAAGGTGATTTACCGCCAAAATTAAATTATGTGGAGGGGTGACATTTAATTTATCCCTTTCTGAAATTCCCTCCCTTTCTTAATAAATTGTTTTGGTAAATATAAAAATCAAAATACTCTTACATTTCATTTAATACCAATTGCGTATTAATTTAGTTTCATTAGAAAGAATTAAAAAAGTGAACGCGGAAATAAAATAAATTCAACAGCTTAATAAAGAACTCATACGCATTGCGCTTCAAAGCCATTATTACATTAGCGCATCGATACGGTTTCATAATTGCAATTAAGCTCAAGACGCGCGAAAGTTATTTGTTATTTAAAATAGCAATCAACATCTCTCTTTGTCACCCATCACTTTCTCTCCTCAGTCTCAGCATTTAATCCTAAGAAATATTGTGCTTTAGTGAAGAATCAATTAAAATAATACCCTCCTTATTTTCTATTTGCAGGTGATGCTTCGAAATTTAGGATAAAAGTCAGATAACGATTTGTTTATTTCCGAAGCTTGGTTTGTGATCGACCCTTGTGCAGGTCTTACTCAAGATCTCTTGGGTCCATTTTTAGACACAGAAGCTCAGTGAAAGGAACAAAGCTTAGGAGAATGTTGGATCTGTGCAGAGATTCTATCGCATTATGCTTAAAATACTGACTTCCTTAAGCGAGCTTAAAGCAATTATATTGATAAATAGCAGTGGATATTTACTCTCAAAGAGAGAAAGTGTTTCTGTCAGATAGATATGAATTCCCTCAGATTCCTAGCTTTTGTTTTATTTATGGTTTTAAAAAATTAAGTTGGGCATTGAAGAATTGCGTTTTTCAATTAGCGAAATTAAGGTTCTATCATTAATTCTATTCATTTAGACGTCTTTAAATTTTCAATTTGATGTCTTTAAATACGTAATGGTTGTTTACGCTTTAAATTATGCATCTTTTCGGGGAATAATCCCACCTGGGATTTGAGAGTAATTCAAAGAAGTATTTGTACTAAAATGCATTTGAAGACTAAAAACTCAAAAGCACGTTTGTCAGAGTTAAGAAAAGTGTCTGGTAGAGACAATCTGTTTTGTTTTCGAATACGCAGTTTCAGATGAAAATTTCGTTATCCTAAAACTATTCAGTACATCATTGAATGAATTAAACACATTTTGATACATAAATATTAAAATAAACACAAGACATTTACCAATACTATGTACTCATTATGTACGCTTAAAAGTGTTTAATATCTTGATGTTTTTAGTTTGTGTTAATAAATACATTTTAAAATGATAGACTACTTATATGCATGTGTGTCAAATAAGATCATTTTTATTTATGGGATCTAGAAATGTTTAATTTTATATTTAAATATAAAGTCAGATATCAGTTGATACTAAGAATTTAAAAATTTACAGTTTAGTTCTAAAATTTTGAAAGTTAGATTCACTTTTTATACTATGAATATTAAAAATAGTAAAAATTCGTGTATATATATATATATATATATCCCGTGGTTAGAAATTGAATTTGCAGCTTAAACTTCGTGTTTGATAAATGTACTTCTATAAGATATATCACCTAAAGATCTATTCTTGACGGACAAATTTTCAATAAGAAAATATGCAACATATGAGAATATCAACGTAAACCCTACCTCTTTAGCGAAGCAGTTTTGAAATTTCTGTCTGAGAGTATTCGATAGTGGAAACATGAGTAGAAATATTCATGCTATGTGGGTGGATTAGAAGCATTCCATTTCCCTTTTAGATGGTATACATGACAAATATTTCATACAAATATTTTGGAATTTATGTTTCGTTCCAAAAGTATTTCATGCAAACATAAATATAGAAAAATATTAGAACCATAAAGCCGCAATATTTAATTTCAGATTTTGTGTCCTACAATTTGATACTTATTAAACTACTTACGTGGTTAGGCTTGAAAATTTTAGTCAGTTTAGACACCAGCCTGATTAGGAAATATATCTAAAACACAGATTAAATCTATTGTGTCTAGGTGTAACTTTATATTAAGGAGATTCGAGTATAAATAGTTATGTATTGTATTTACAAGGTTGAATCTTCCCTCTTTACTCTGATAGCTCGGTGTCCAAATACTGAGCTCACTTTTCCCACTTTACTTCTGTTTTATGTTTCGATAAATGAATTTTTTAATGATGTGGAAAGACCATACCTTTAATTTGGATATTAGATGGTAATTACTTTTTACACACATCAAAATATTCAAGAAAGAAGTATTCATTATTTGCACCTAAATTAGCTGTGATTTATAGAGCACAAAGATTGTACTTACTTGACATTGAAATTCTGCCTCGTCATCCAGGCGTGCTTCATGGACTAATAAAGTGTATGCAGATTTGGAATGATCTACTTTCATTTCATATCTTTCATACCCCGGTATCTCTGGATCGTAACCTGAAACAAATATGATTTTTTTTGTAAATACTTATGGAAGGTTATTTTAGATCAACTCGATAAAAGAAGATTTGACTCAAGTGAGTCCAGCAATTATTTAAGGAACGGCAAGAATTACATGTAAGAAAGAACAGTGTTCATGGAATGAAACGAAAATCATGAACAAAAGTGTTCATAAAATATGGTATCTGAATACAGTGTATTATTAAGAAGGTACAGAAGTTAACTGCGGAAGGTGTGGGACGCGTTTGGTTTTATTACTAATATAGTGACTAATTTGATTAATTACAGATTTACCGACTTTTGAGTTCATATTAAAGATCCAAGTATAAATCGTTAAATGTAGTTGTATTAACTGTTGCCAATAACTTTAAAATAGACATCTTAAGATTGAGCCTTCTCTTTTTACACTCTTCAGTTACAATGATAATAGCCGTTGTCGAAATGCTGAGCTCACTTTTCTCACTTTACTTCCGCATTGTGTTTCGATTCCATCCTAACCCTCAATAAATGAATCACTAGCCTTAACTGCAGTGGAAAAGTAAGATCGGTGCGTCGATCGCATGTTATTGTGGCGAAAGTTGGGTAAGGCGAGGAAGCAAATGGCTTTGAGGCACCTAGTTAAAATTAATGAACGGAAACGAGACGGGATGTGTAAAATGCGACTATGATGTAAAAAACACTTCCACATGTACTTGGAAAACAAATTTAAAATTTTGTGTTTTTCTATTCTTATTATTTCGTTGCAACTGTTTCATGAGAAAACATTCCACCTATTAGCTCTTGTTAAAATTTTCAGCTTAGCAAGTAATGTATGTTATTTTAAAACTGGTCTTGTTTATAATAGTAATAGATCTCACTTTAATCTCCTGCGGTATATCCAGCACCCATAAAGTCTCACGCCCTTGGGTGTGGGTGGGCTTCGATTCGACCCGCCCTGACGGGTTATGAAAGAAGATTGCAAGCCCCAACAATGATACTTGCATCCTTAGGGTTTAACGAGGGAAAGAAATAGAAGAACATATAGTTCCGAACAGAAAATAAGCAGCAAGTAGGAAGAACTGAAATAATTATAGAAAGTGGAGACCCACTCAAGGAAGCAGTCGACAGGAAAAGTAAATAAACTATAGAAAACGCTGGGTGGTTTCAAGATTAAATTCAAGTAACAATACTGAAGGTTTGGCTTACGTAACGAAACTTTACCCCTAGAATAATTGAAAATGTAAATACGAGGGCTGTCTAAAAAGTATCCGACCTTTGGCCAGGAAAAATATATTACTTAAGTGACGAAATTGGGACCCTAATCCCCTTCAAAGTAGGCCCCTTGCGCCTTCACACACTTAGCCCGCCGATCCTTCCACTGCCGAAAACACTCCTGGAAGGCTTCTTTTGGAATGGTGTTCATCTCCGTTGTCGCGTTCTGCATTATCTCTTCTCTACTCTCAAAATGGGATCCTTTCAACGGCATCTTCAATTTCGGAAACAACCAGAAGTCTCAAGGAGCCATATCTGGAGAGTAGGGAGATGACTGGAATTCCGTGTTTCGCCAAGAAAGTCTGGATCAGGTGTAACGAATGAGCCGGAGCATTGTCATGATGCAACTGCCAGTTTTTCGTCGTCCAGAGGTGTGGTCTTTTGCGCCGAACTGCATCTCTGAGTTGGCGTAGAACTTGTTGATAGTACTCTTTTGTCACTGTTTGTCCTTCCGGTGCGTATTCGTGATGCACAATTCCACAGATATCAAAGAACACAGTTAGCATCACCTTGATTTTGCTTCGCACCTGTCAAGCTTTTTTCGGCCTTGGAGACTCGGGATGCTTCCATTGCGACGACTGTGCTTTTGTTTCTGGGTCGTACCCGTATACCCATGACTCATCCCCAGTAATCACGGTGTTCAGAAACTGAGGATCAGTGTTGGTAGTGTCCAGAAGGTCCTGTGCAATCTCAAGACGGAGTTCTTTTTGTTGTGCCGACAGCAGCTTGGGCGCAAATTTTGCAGCCACTCTGCGCATGTTCAAATCATCACGCAAAATTGCATGTGCGGAATCTTTACTGATCCCAACCTCTTCCGCAATTTCTCGTACGGTCAAACGACGATCTCCCTTTACCAGATTTTCCACCCTCTCAACAACAGCTGCATTCCGAGCGGTTTGAGGCCTCCCTGGACGCTGATCACTCTCCACCGATGTGCGGCCATTTTTGAATCGGTTAAACCACTCCTTCACTTGTGTTACCCCCATAGCATCGTTTCCAAAAACTTACTGAATCTTACGAATTGTTTCGCTTTGAGAATCACCAAGCTTTTGACAAAATTTGATGCAGTATCTTTGCTCAACTCGTTCAGTCATCTTGAGAGAAATCAAAAATCCGACGAACACTTATAACAGCACCTTACTCAGCGGCTAGCAGGCAGCGACTGACACACTCGAACACAGAGAAAAAATTCAAGCATGCGCATTAAGTTGTCTTCTTCCATTGTGCACAGTGGCGCCGCTCTAGCATCATTACCGTACGCAGGAAAATTCAAGGTCGGATACTTTTTAGACAAACCTCGTATATAACTTTAATTGCAATGAGCTGAACGAAAAAATCCTTAAAACTATGAGCTTTCAAGATATTTAAATTTTGCAAGATAATAATTATTTTTATGCTCTGAAATTAAATTGAGTTAAGAAAATAGTTAAATGCGCGTTCACTGCTTATTGCATAAATGTGACATTGAAAAGAGTTATAAAATACTCGTAAACCGAACAATAACCAACACGATGAACTTGAGTAAGAATCCAAATAAAGATTTATGAAATCATAAAATATAATTCATTTTTCATTTTAAAGTCTTGAGATAGTTTTGCTTTGAAGGGCACATAGAGAAAAATCTAATTTCCGTGGTTTTATTGGTTTATGAAGCTTTTAGACATCAAATAAAGCTGTCGAGGAATGATATTTATAACCTTAATCTTTTTCTTTTCTGGATTTGTAACGCTGACAGTTTCGTTTCTTCCTTAAGCGATTTCGTTGTTCCCCTGAAGTTTATTCCTTTTTAATTTGTTTTCAGAAGTAAGATTTTTTTAAAATGATTGGCGCACCAATAAAAAAGTCGATATATAATATCGCTAAAGTAATCGCTAAGTAACGCATGTTTCTAAATCAAATTTGTTCACAAATTCGTTAACTATTTTGTTTTAATTATCATATTATATTGTGATAATTTAAATGAAACAAACCATGATTTTTAATATGGGTAAATGATATACTGGAGAGAATTTAATAACCAAAAACTTCAGAAATAAGAGTACGTGTGTATTTTTTATTTTTTGTTTTCCTCTATTACTAGAAAGAAATAGAAATTTCTCTAAAATTTCTAACTAGAAAAGGAAATTTTTCATAATCTAGTTATTACGACTTTTCGATGGAGAAGAAAGCGTACAAAAATTAATATTGCTTTGTGAGGATGAATGAAGTGAATAAATTCCGACATACCAAAATATTTTGTCCTGTCATTTTCTGAACAAATATAATCAACAAAACCGCACATGATCATCTCCACCTATAACTTTAAAAATAATTATTTGGGGACTCAGATTTTGTAATCAAAAATAAAGAGACACTTGTGCCATTTGAATAATTGGAATAAATATTGTGAGGTGAAAAAAATCACTATTTTATTTCTATATCATTAGAAAAAATTTTAAGACCTAGGGATAAATCTACGTGAGAAAATTGTTCAGCTATTATTAACATATATGAATAAATAAATGATAATTTTAAGGTAAAACATTTATGAATTAAAACTTCTAAGCATATTAAAGATTTTACATTTATTAACGAAATGTCCCATTGTTCTAACTTCAATGCAAACAAATGAATTTTTTTGCCCTTAAGTATCTCAAATTGCATTAGTATTTTATAACTTCACACAGTTTAAGTTAAAAGGAGTTACTTAAAGTATGTTTTATTATTTGTTTATTTGTATTCAAAAAGGTGAAGATGATCTAATGTTAGGTACTTAATTTTTTTATTAAAATCTTAAAAATACGTAGAGAGTCACAAATAGCACTGAAGTTCTTTCTCTGGTGATTTTAAGTAGCTAGACTTTATCTCAATGAAGAAATTTAAACAGGGCAAGTCAAACCCTCGTTTCCAAAACTAATTTCTACTTACAGGGTGACAGGTTCAAATTGAAAAACGTTATTTTTGAGTTATTAAAACAAAAAATGAGTTTGGAAGAGTTGTGTAGAAATGAGTGCTTAATGTTTGAACAAACACATTTCATAATAAATAAGTGCTTTATGATGTGAATACTTTTATCCTTTAAGACCATTGGATCACGATTTCGTGTTAACCCTTTTTTAAATATACGCTTAAATGTTATTTTTAGGAAGGTTCTCCCTTTACGGTAATTTTTATCACAGATTATATGAAAAAATGCCATCACCAGGTACACAATCAAAACAGTAAAATTAAAATAGCTTTTTTAATTTTATGAAACGTCATTTTTCAACTAACCCTCCAAGTGGTTTCAACGAGATATCTCGTTCATCAAGATCTGACCAATTTTATCAATGACAAGATATCTCGTCCAACAAGATTTGGTCAGTTTTCTTCTAATTACGAGGTATCTCGTCGAGGCAACCACCAGGAAGGTTAAAATTTTCAAACTGTCTGCAGCTTCATTTTCGGATACCCAATCGCAGAAGAGTCAAAAGTAATTCATCCATCTCCAGAAAAAATTATAACTGTCATTCAGGATTGTTCGACTATTCTGAACTACCCTGTTCTGCTCCGCAAGAGTGCCACCTCATTATACCCAATGGCCGTGTTTTACGTTAGGTGGTTGTTACAGAATAAACAAAGTTGGGTAAAACTGAAATACATTATACCATACTATGAATTGAAAGTATTTGCAATTAACTGCCACTTGAGGTAGAAAAACATCAATTCTACAAAAACGCAGGGAATATGACACCTACACTCAAGTAACACATAAAGGCTTGAGGAATGGTTACCAACTATGGTCTCTGGTAACAGACGAAGTCTATTCACTTTATTTCCAGAATTTACGTCTAATTACATAGGATGGCAGAAATAAAGAATACTGTTTCGTCCCCACTTTCCCATTCTGGCCCACTTTCCTTCACCATACGTGTCTTATGAAGTAGCAATGAAAGAAGGGCGTCCTCCTAAATCGTCATTCATGGAGAGCAGTTATCTTCAATTACAAAAAGTCCGATTACGTTTCGGGAATAAATAGGTAGCTATGTTAGGATTTACCTGGCGCAAGGGACAACTTTGGCTACATCAGCTGCACAGAAACAAGTTTTAACATTACACAATGAAAGGAGGTAAAAATGATCTCAGTAAAATAAAAGCATGCGTGTATAACAAAATAAACAATTTGAGTGATAAGTTCGCATTTAATTAAAAACGTAGTGATCCTTCATTTTTCCTATGTTGTCAGATCAGTGCTGTGTAGATGGAACACTGATTACTGTGTAGATGTAACAATGCAGATGTAATAATGTATAGATGTAACATGCTCTAACATTCTGGATAGGCATGCCACATAGGTGGCACGCTCTATTCATCCCAACCAGTTATTTAAACTAGTAGTGTCTCACGACACTAGGCATGGGAATGCGTGATAGTGTTAGTTAGATCTTCATGCTCATTCCAGAAATGCCCACATGACTAGGTATCCAACACTTGATATTATAGTCATGCTAGCTCGAAATGTTTTTGATGGGCAGTTAGATATGAAGGTTTATTTCATCGGTCTCTGAAAGTTGTCATGCGCTTCCAAGGGGAACGTAAAATTTAGATTAATAGAGTATGCCAAATTTAAAATCTTCAGAAATGTTTACTTAATGGAGCAAGGTATGTTTAAAGTGCCTCCAGAAAATTATTGCCTGTCATGTTCTTAGAAACTAATATCAAAAATGAGTACTTGCATGTTTCCCTGTAGCTAGTGAGGCTTATTCACAATTTATTGCTACATTTGCATATTCCTGATTTTCCCTAATCATCCTGATTTTGAAGAAAGAATGCTCAAACAAGCCATTTTAACATACATATCTGCTTATAAATGATAATACTGTTGGTGACCACTTTTTCTCACCAAGTGGACCTTAGCACCTTTGGCAAGTAAATGGACATAGTTGGATAGTGGATATTATATAGTGGATATAAGAGTTCGGAGCTTTTAACGATATTTAGGAACGTGTAGCTTATTCAAAGTTCATTGGAAATGGTCGCTAAATCGATGTAAACAGATTTCATGAATTGACAAATCACATTTTACATTATTCCAAACCTATGATTGTTGGGTAGGGTAAATGTCTAGTGAACGTTACCTGTTGCTGTGTATCGTCCAATCTGAAGTTTGGTGGGGTAGAGTGATGATTTGGAGCAGTGAATCAAGCCTGGGATTGAACCATTGGTTTTCATAACAGATGTCATGAATGTGAAGACGAACTTCGACGTTCTTTGCTGTTGCACGTACACTGCCCTATTACTAAGGTAGGCAATTGAATTAACGTCACACTGAAGCAACACAATGGGCTCTTGCTGACTGTCCGGGATCAATCCTGAAGGGTAGTATCTGAGGATACCTCGTAATTTTGAACCAGTCAAATAACGAGGTCCTGAGATGGCACCCCACTTTTCAAACTTCCACACCACACCAACGTGAGGACTTTTGAGGCCACAGATTTAAGGTGCACCAGATCCCATGTACACGATGGTCTTTGGTTGGATCGAGTTTCGAACTCGAAACTATCACTAAGGAGAGGGCATGTACGTCTCTCAGCATGATAAGGCATCATGCAATGTCTGTTCAACAGTGGTTTCATGCCTCAGGCGTGGAGCACAAACCTTGCACTTCTCTGAGCACCGACCTGAATCTAATAGAGGCCCATTGGGAGAAACTCGAATGTCGGTTGCAATCCTTACCAACACTTCCCAATTTACCGTCGGAATTAATTACGTTGTTGCAAGACGAATACTGCAAAATACCAACCGTTCGTTAACAAAAACCAATTCAAGGTATCCCAAGTGTTCAGAGTGTAGTTGCGGCAATAGGTGGGCAGAAATCCTATTCAAATTTTAATAAAAGCGACCTTTCGTCAAACACTGGTGTCCGGTAACTTTTTTCAACATGTGTATACTAATGTAAATGAATATCTAAAATACAGTACTTGGGGATCGAAAATTATATTTTATTAATCAAGGCTACAAGCACTTTGAAATGCAATTAGATTCTTGTATCCACCGAGTCCTCAAGAATTGGCTGATTTAACGGGAAAAAAATATTGCCTCCCCAGAATACAGCATCCACGGTAATTCGAATGCCAGAGTGATTAGCGACTTTTTCTTCGAAAAGAACTGTTTCCCGGCAGAAGATATCCTCCTCCAAATCTAGGCCACAAGGCAGAAGTACCCCACAACATAATTTCCGGAATAAAAACTCCTGCCAATACAAACTACTGGGATAGGTTTAGTTCAAGTAGCATTTGCCCTCAGCAGTTTCTGCCCCGATAACTAATACCCGCAGACAAGCCGAAGAGAAAAGGAACGATTTCTATCAATGACCTCTATGTGTGGATGTAGGAGGGGACCAATTAGAAGTTCGCAATCACTTGGCGGGAGGCTTAACCGGATCCCAGGTCCAAAGCGCCATCGAACTGGAAAACAGTCCGCTTTCTGGGGCTCGGTGACTTAGATTTCCTGAATTCGATTTTCTAGCTGTAGCCACGTCTCTCACTTTTCAGAAACAAGATAAAGCTAATTTCGCCCTGTCCTCAAATTCAGCGATTCCTATCAAATCATAGGATGTTGGCTTGATTGCTTCACAAACCAATTCGAGATTATGGGCTGATTTTTAAGCTTTCCAGAGAATGAAGGGAAATTACGAGGTCATTAAAGGATCCGAGTTCATACAGTTGAGTTCTTCACCTCGTTATTTAGCATTCAAAAAATAGTAGATATTTCTTAACATCGAGTGTTAAAATCTTCTAGTTTTACTATTTATCATGCATTCAGTTTTCCTTAGGTAGTTTTCTGAAACAGCGGGATTAGAAAACATACAAAGCACTAAATATACAGTAGTTGACCTACTAATATTTTTCAAACTATCAGATGGAAGACACTACAAATCATAGTTGGTTTTGGGTTTTATGGCCGCAAGGGCCATATTTGGCCAAGCTCCGCCAAACACAAAACAAAGAGGGAGGAAAAACAGGGGAGTTGGCAAGGGTAGAACAGAAGAGAGGACAGATCACTCGGGTACCTCGGGATTGTGATCCCCATACACACCTAAAGGAGTTCTCCTGAGGGCACAAACCAAAGAGTGCCTCGCCACACCTTCATTATACACCAACATCAGGTCAAATAAAGCATCTACACAAGAATAAGATGGAATTTTCATATTTTCGGCCAGGACAAATTTTTGCGACATGTAGATGTGTTTGATAACAAAACTGATTTGTTTGTATACGTCCCATTTTGACAAATATACTGGGAGGTCATTATTCAGAGCACTTTTAGCTACTTATTCAATTCTAATATTTTCGGAAGAATGCAATACAGAGAATGAAGACAGCTGGAACACATTGAATACGGTGGTTGACTATTCCATTGAGCTAACATACCCCAAATCAGTAAACTCTATGGGCAGCGAGTTTCAACATCAAATGATGCGGGACACTGGGAAGGATTTTTGAGAAGGCAGAGGGAAGAAAACTAAGAGACAGCCGGAAACGAAATGCCCTTCGGCAGTATATTGACCAATACTACAGTTAAGAAAGAAGGGAGTAATAGACAAAAATTACATTTGATGTCTTTTGGACACTTTGATATTTGATTATTTCTAACATCCAATATCTGTCAGAAAGTAAAATCGATGAAGTGGATCAACCAACCCCGTTGGATGGGAAGATTTACTTAGTGACCTGGTGTGCGTAGCTTTACATCAAAACAGCTGTTTAATATTTTCATACTTTCTCAGCTATTTTATTCTTAAAGGAAGATGCTAATAGAGGAAGGTGGGAAAAATGCAAGATTGAATTCATTTAAAAAGAATCATTGAATAAAAAGCGGTCAAAGTGCTTGGTCCCCTCTCTTATCAATAAAACCAAATCACTGGTCTTCGAAAATTGTGAGCAATTTTGTCTGTGGAATAATAATTCAAGTATTATGTATATAAAATAAGATTGAAGTTTGTTCACTGACTCGAGAAATATATAGGATGCGATACACAATGGAGAGAAAATTGACTCGGTGCCATTCGTTCATTTACCATTCCTCAAAGATATTTACCAAGATGTTTATATTGATCACGAAAAAGCGTAAAACAATGAATACAAATTGCACACGCTGCGATATAAAGGTGCGCAGTATTTTGTAAAAACTGAGAAGTACACGGTTTGCCCATGCTTTTTGTGTGAAAAGAACTGTTGAATCAACAGGGATGAATGCTAAACAGTTACAAATTGGCCGAAGATTGTAGTACAATCTTTTAGTAATTGGTAAAAGATACTTTTAGCTAACTAAAAAATTTAACTTAAAAATTAAAATCCATACTCGTATTTCTCAGTCATTGAGATATTTAAGATAGCCTTTTGTAATAAATTTATATATATATATATATATCTATTGGATAGAATACTTATTTATGGGTATAGTGGAACATTTTCAAAATGAATGGAGTATATATATATATTTAACAATTGAACTTTAAAGAGAGTAAGTTTGTTCGAAAATAATGCCCTTTGAATTCCAGGAAACTACACACTATGACTAACAGAGAACCATATACTTTGAATAAGTATCTACATTGGTTGGGAGGAATATCTGTGCCCGATTTCCTTGGGAGCATCAATAAGGAGTGCTACCAAGCATCGAATTAATCTTCAGAGGGGAAGGACCAACAGTTAAATACACTCTCTACTAACAGACTTAATTAATAATAGCAAATATTTGTCATATACTTGGTAACTTCTATCATATGTCATTTCGTTTCCGCATGCATATTTTGAAAAATTAACATGTTAAATATTGATTCAACTGTTTCTTTTCGGAAAATATAATTTGAAATCAGTGAAATAATCGTATCTTGAAGGATATGCTAATCGAAAGAAATTGAATTAGTGAACTAAGTTAAAAGAACTAAAGAACTAAGTTATTGAAAATCAAATATAAATATTAACAAACCAGGATGGAATAGTTCAAAAGGATTGGCAAAGGTAGATGTTTTGCGGATATAAAAATAGTTTTATTGTTAAGATTTACGACTAATGTATTTACTGTCATTGTAATAGCAGAGTATTTAAGACTCTCGGTAAAACAATTCTAGGATTCAAATTCCAGTTTGTATTGAATTTTTGCTGTGCTTGGGAATCCCCTTTAAGCCTTAGATTCGATGAACATTGAATTGTAAAAATTGTACGTATGATCTTGCGTTTTTACGCTTCCAGTTTATTCTAGTTGTGCGAAAAATTGAGCGAAGTAGAGCGTCGGTTGATGAAACCAAATCAGGAATTTTCAAATTTTTTGTTTTCAAAATGTCACGCTTTTATTTTCATACAGTAAAATCTGCATCAAACGAATTCTGTGAAAATTGATTAAATATAGATCTATCTGAAGATGGATTAAATATACAAAATTGAATAATTGATTAATGCTGCTTTGTAAGTGATAGCTTCAAGATTGATTTTGAGCCTGTTAAAGGTTTTGTCTTCAGAAAAAGATATATGAAAAGGTAAACATAAAACAAGAAAACTGTTTTTATTCTTTGGCTTTGATAATTCAAGGTGGAACGCTTTAATATAAATTCATCTCTTGTTGAAAAAATACATCCTGAAACAGTTCGGCTGAAAAATATGAATATTAAAACATTTCATTTTGTTATACCACAGCTTCCGAGTTTTTGTATTTTTTCATTTCAAGGGTTGCTCATAATTAATTCTAATTCAAATAAAAGTAACTTTTCACCCGAAACTGAAATTATACCATAAAAATAAAAAAATTAAATTCGAGGGCAAAAGCATTTTCTAGTTATTTTTTGATGAATATTTTATTTAGCTTCGCACAGAAAACTGATCAGACTCAGCATCAACTTTGCAACATTTAAAGAGCTAAATTCCTCAATACAAAACAGGTTTTTTATATTTAAGATAAAAACAAAAGGTGTGAACACAAAAAGAAATAGAACTTCTCAATATAGTTGTTTCAATATGTATTTTTAAAACCCAAAGAAAATGATACTTGAGCACTTTAAGAATCTATTTACGTGCATTTTAATATACTATTTTACTTATGAACATAATAATTTCATTTAGTCCATGAGTATAAATATCTAATCAAACTATGGTTGTTTTGGGGTTTTATGGCGCAAGGGCCATATTTGGCCACGCTGCGCCAAACACAAGTTAACGAGGAAGGGAAAATAGCAGAAGGGTCGACGAGGGTAAACAAAGGAAGGACAGGTCCCTCGGGTACCTCGGAAATCAAACATGGCATTTAAACCGTCACAACTATAATTTTTCAATATAATAAACAAAAAGCTTGCTTTTACTGCCAGGTATATTTTGCTATATTACTTATCAGTAACTATGTATTTATCATTGAGAAAATGATATTCATATCACTGATAAATGAACATTACTAGCATCTATTGAAAACTGAAAGTATTTTTCTACAATAGAGATATAAAATATAATTTTTCTTACTTCTATATATTTATGCACTCCAAAAGTCTGTTGGCTCTAGCATAATAAAAATTTATTCCTTCATCCTTTCGACTCGCTCTTTACGTTAACTGTATTACTTATAAATATGACTATTATGAACGTACGAGATGACAGGAGATATTTGATTCCTGAAATCTGTTCATGACCCCAATCCAGACACGCAACAAACATATTCATCTTCCACCCTAAGGAATTTACTCATATATTGCCAAGAAAATGTGTCACAATGATAGATGTTTATCATTAGCTTTCCTTAGTAGGTATCCTCGGTACCATTTTTAAGCTGCCTCTGAAATACGCTCCGTTAATAGAAACAAAGAATTTATTCTGAAAAATAAATACAAAAGTAGAATGAAATGTTCTACTGTTATTCAGATGCATTACTGTTAATGGTCTTGCATTCAGATTGAGTGTGGAAAAATAATGTACAATTTTATTGAGTTATGAATGCTGTACGTCGAACTATTTACTTTCTTGAAACACTTTGCTATTTTTACTTATATGGGTTTCTTATAATAATCATTATATTTTAAACCTGTGTCAGTAGTGGATCCTAAATTATTCAAATGGGTGTTCAGTTAAAATATATTATTAGTACATATTTTAGAGCAGTGTTAGTAACTCCAAATATGTATATGCAAAATTCACACGCAAGAATATTGTATACTCTGAAAAGGATTCTGTATGAATAATTTATACTCGCAAATGTTGATATGTATAAGTTAAGCAAAAGTTTTATAAATTAAGCCCTCTTTCCTAAATGTTGAGAGGCAAACAAATCAATCTCTTTTACTAAAACTAGATATGCAATATATTTCTAGTATACCCATCGAAGACATTGCAGGGCCCATTCGGTCTGCCCTCAATAATAAAAATATTTTAAGTTAAAAAGCTACAGCAGTAGTTAGTATAATGATTCATAGAATCATAGGGTCCAGAACATGTAATTTACAAGTTGTTTTTTATGGTAAATTTCAAGACTGACCGCATCATTAATATTTTTTGTTTTGCATTCTCTGAGTAAATTTTGAAATGGATGCACTCCACTTGAGGTTCTGCATCCTATCCAGGGAATGTGCAAACTTCCTCATTATCTCAATTGGTTCTTTGGTACTTAAAATCTATTTGTAAGTAAAATAGGAAGATTGAAGTAAAAGTATTTTCACGTGTTATTACTGAACCAAAATGGTCTTTTGAGTCTGTTTTCTGGCCAATAACGAAAATTTAATCCCATAAATTATGATTAATACTCTTATGTTTCTTTCAAAACAGTGGCAGTAGACTAACTTTCAAATATGAATCAATCCAAATAATGTATAACTCTTAAAACCATTTGGATTTAATGAATCATGAAATTCATCGTGATCTGAAAGAAAAACTGAAAGTAACACGTCAGAGTACCTGATATACTGTTGACGTACTGCTAACTGAAATTGTTTAAGAATTTAATCTTAACAAAATTTTCAGTATTACTGAGCATTCATGCTTCTCTACCTTTGAGCCATGGAAGACATATCCCTTTCTCACTAAAGCAAGATAATTCACCCAACTTGAATCAGCGCTTAGTTTTCTGAGAAAACTAGACAAGTCTTAGCAAAATCACATCCACGAGTTCTTGGGTAATTTTCACGCAAGTCGGTTTTGAATTCTACATTGATTTCGGCTCTGGACAAGGCTAAGCCTTTGGATTGATCTAAACTCTTTCATTTCAATCTTTTCCTAGAGGAAACGTAATTACTGCCCCTCCAAACCACTGCGCAAGCTTAAGGGGACAGCGGACTATCAAAAACAAACTTTTGCAATTATTATCCCAGTTTTAGTTTGATGTTTGGTAAGTTTTCATATATAAAGTTTGATCCAGAAACGTTAAGTTGGACAAAAATTATTACATAAAACGTGGTCAAAAATTGTGATAAATTAGCAAAAATTGATAGGTCCCATGCGTATTAATTTTTCATGTATTGTCAATAGTGTGTATACATATAAATAAAATAATCTCTTCTTGGTAAGTGTATTACTCAATTATAAAGCAAAGAAACACCCAAACACCCAAAATTTTGCAAAAAAAACGTAGAAACATTTCAAACCAAAATTTAAAAATTTGGAAGCACCGATGATTTTCTCATTTGCACTTACATATTTACAAGATTTCATGGGTATTAGAAAAACAATTTTCAAGAAAATAAAAAACTAGATATGGAGGGAGCATTTCGAAATCAGAATGACAGAAAATCTGAATCTAAGAAAAACGCTGTTTTTGTAGACTTATTATACTTATCTCTATGTGTTTTATGTTATTGCATATGTAATTACGTCAGAAAGATAGTACTCTCTTGAAAAATCTTTTTGCTATCTACAGTTTGATAATGCATTTAACCCTAAAATTTAAAAAATCGATCATTTGATTGCCTTTGGGGATTTTGAAAGTTCACTTCCCCTTAACAGTTTAGAGTTTTAGCCTTAAGAACACAATTTGTCATTATTTAACCCTCCTAGTGGTTCAACTTTACGTCAAATGCTGCACTCTAGGGCCAGCCCGTAGTGAAAAACCCGTTTCAAATTGTCACCAGTTCTCGGCAAGCAATTTATTTTTCCTACTGGAGTTTCATTCCTTTAAAGGCAGTTTTGTCTAGACGAGATGTCGTCATTAGCAAAACTGACCAGATCTTGATGGACGAGATATCTCGTAGAGACAATTTGGAGGGTTAACCCTCCTGGTGGTTATCTCCACGAGGTATCCCATCATTAGCAAAACGGGTCAGATCTTGAAGGTCGAAAAATCTCGTCATTAAAAGAAAACTGACCCTTCATCTCGTCATCAATAACTGAACCGATGTCGTCATAAAAAAATCAGAAATATCTTGATGAAGAGATATCTCGTCATTAGCAAAATTAGTCCGTTCTTGATGGACGAGATATCTCGTCAAAATCACTTGGAGAGTTAACAAAGCACGCTTTTTGCCTGAAATCCAATCAACTGAGTCTGAGTATCTCGCTCACTCTGAGGGTTATGCGGCTTAGCATGAAACAGGAAACCACCTTTTCCACTCCGGCGATCAGTAAACCGCTTTCAAGGCCAATTTTCTCCATCGACCATGGCCTGTCCTACTGAGATGTCCAGCATTTGGACCTGGTTACGAATAGTACTAGCAATAAGTTTAATAATTTTCAAACTCATTACTAATACGTTAACAAAGTCTTTCACTGTTTTTATAAAATGTATTCAATTTTAAATACTGTCCACAAAGGTAAGTAGGTAGTTAATTAACGTCACACTGGGGCAACGCAACGGGCTGTTGGCGACAGTCCGGGATCACTCTCGAAAGGAAACATTCGAGGACAATACCTCGTCGTTTTTAACCACGGTCAGATGACGAATTGTTCACAACGGTTAAGCGAAGTTATAATTTTGTTATTTAGCTTACCCCAAGACTTACTGTTATTCTGAAAATTAAGTAGGTTGGTTAGGTGTTATGACCCAAGGGTGACATTTGGCCAAGTTGCACCAAACAACGTCAGGTAAACGGGCATACACACAGAAAGCTTTTCTGGCATATTAGAGAAATACACACAGGACAGAATCGAACCTGCGCCATCTAGGACTTGCGAGCTGCTAGAGCAGTGGGCAAACCCACCGATCCACGGCAACTCCCTAAATTAAGTATTAAATGCAAAGCATTACTCAAAACTAGAGTAAAGCAAAACAGTTATTTCTGTGCATTTCAGAGAAAAAATGTTATAACTGAGAAAATGTACTTTTAAATAAAAAATAAATGAGGATAAGCCTTTCAGATTCTTTCGGTATTATTTTTTTATTCTAATAGACTATCATTAGTAGAAATAAAAATTGTCAATTCTATGGTATTAAAACAGTATAGTTTATTATGTTAAATACTCGTAGATATTAGATGATATATATATATATATATATATATATATATAACACATTGCATTGAACACTCAATTATAATATATCCTGCTTTATAAGCACTTAAGTCTTATACATTTGAATACTAAACAAATAGAACGTGATATCTATCAAAATCAAAATAATTTAGAAAACCTAAGGGATGAAGTCAATAAATAGTTCCCTTGTGTGTCAAAATTTATTTGAAGACGAATTTTTTTTGCCAAGACGTGAAATCTCGCTAAACTACAGAGTACAATATACTCAACTTCTTTCCTTGCATCACGCAACTTTTCCAGAAAATGAATGCTATATACGCACTGTTATATATGAGTTTGAGCCCGGATACTTATTTTGTTTCTTTTTCATTTTGTAGTTCACCCCATCATCAAATGTCAAAGGAGGTGTTATCGATTAGGAAGGGTAGAAAACCAAATACCTAGCCCTGCTTCCCAACTCAACCAACACTAAGACAAAAAGAATCTGGAGGAAAAATGAAAAAATAGGCTTCGGAGAGACACAAAGTTGTCGATAACCGGAAGAAAGTCGATTCCTCTGAGAGGAAACGCTTGGTTTTAGAAAAGCATTTCACACCTCTCTTTTCGGAAGCTTAAGAATAGTAAAAAAGGACCCAAAAACTTATCCCGTCTGCTTCTCATTTTTCCAGATTTTACTAGCTTGATATGCTATCTCAATCTACAATTTGTTCTGGAAAGAAGACATTTTTTGTCTTTTTTTATAGCCTTTAGCCTGCCGTACATTTATGATTCATAATTTTCATTTCAAAAGCTTATTTGGTTTTTAGATTTTCGAGTAGTATGCAATAAATACGTTTAATTAAAAACATAACACCCTGATAAAAGAAATTAAGTTCTTTAGCAGTGGTATTAAGATTTCAACAATGGGTACGTAAAAAAACAGCAGGTAGTAAACTTTTACAAAGCATAACTTTTAGATATCCTTTTAAGAGAATACAAGGAAGAAAAGATATATCAAGTAACGTATTCAGGGTCTTCACAAGATCTAATATTTCGCTATATTTATACATCAACCCTCTGAGCGTCTTGAGATTTCCAAGTAGTTTAGAATTTCTTTTCCCCCATAATGGGCGTACAAAAGAGAAATACTTCTATTGGTTGAAAAATTCCAAGAAAGATTTAATTGGTCAAGAAAACCGATCAAAGCTAGTTAGAACTCATGCAGGGAAGATTGTAAGGTGTGTGCTAACCATTCAGTGGGTTAAAGTAATTCTCATCTACTCGTACTAGATTTACGAGGAAAAACTACAGATGAAGTCAAGTTGACAGAAGGCAATCCGCAATTTTAACTCTTACAAATAGACCAGAGAAAACACATTTTGCACATTTATTACCTTTCAGGAACAGCATTACTTTAACGTGTAAGGTGAAAAATTTTCGAATTATACTAAGATATGCGGTAGAAAAATAATAAAGTGAGTAGTTTGAAAATATTTTCGCTTATTCTCAAAAGGTTCTTCACTCATTATGTTAATTCTCAGACGTATAAACTACTTTATGCTTGTTAAATTAGATTTGCTTCTAAATAGAACAAATTGTATATTCCGAAAACAAATTAAATGTCCACTTTTTCCTTAACTTCTTTCCCGCGTTTCTTTTAAAAGTGAGTAAGAACCATAATTGGAACCCTAAAATTTTCTGGTAGGATATAACACTCATTTACTTTACTCTTTTGTTTTTCAACAAGCACGACTTTTTATTTAATCCCAGACGCATGTAATGCTATCTTCTAAGATACTTCAAACATGTGTTTCTATTGAAGGAGCTCTCCCATATAATGCAATGCGTCTTTAAGACAATTTATGTACTGTTTCTAAGAATCGAATTAAATAAGACCTCCTTATATAAACTTATAATACTTTCTTTTTAGAATAAATGTTTGTTCATTTTAATCAATTTTCTCGGAACCAGTTCAATTTCAGTACTTCTACGTAGTTAGTTTCTTAAGATCTGCTTTGACTTCATAAAATAGAAAAATGTCCATCAATAATGTAGTTTTCAAATAAGCTAAAATATTAGCATTGAGTTTGTAATTCTTAGAATAACGGAATTGTTCGAGAATAAAATGCTCATGGCAAAATATACACACGTCAATCACTAGCTATGCAAGCTTCTATATTCCGACCAATGAACAGTTCACAGAATTTGTGCTCTTGTTTCCTTCAATAAAAGGTAGGAGGCTCGAAGCTTACCCAAACCATCCCTTGACATTCACAGATGGGAAACGTAAGCATAGGGTAAGGGTTTATTATTGAATTGGAAGTGCATTTTTGTGAAGTGCTAATAAAATGACTAGAATAAGCTTTACAAGTCAAAATAAATCAAGAATTTTAATTCAATCCTTGTGAGGGCCCTGGGAAATATGAAAATTTAGAAAAGTAACAGCATTTCTTACATTGATTTTCTATACGTTTCACGTGTCCTTTAGGTATATCGTTCTTAAATCATCATTTCAGTAGCTGTTATGAGAGAATACCTTCTGATTTATTTGAATGCAGTAGGGAAATAGTTCCCAATAAATACATACAATGTGATGCATTCATTTATACATGTACATTTATTCTAACTACCAAGGCAGAGATGGATGCATATTTTTGCAAATATGTCTGTCATGGGTTATAACCGAAGCTAATTCGAATGTCCTTAATCTACTTCATCGTGAATACTTAAGATAACACGTATAAAGAAAGAACACGTATATAACGTATAAAGAAAGAACACGTATATAACGTATAAAGAAAGAACACGTATAACACATAGACAGTTATTGTAAACTGATTGCAAACGAAAAACAAGTTTTAATTGCAATATTTACATTACTATATATGTATTTATAGCAATATTTTATTTTGCTTCGAAAAAATATATTAACTGAACACAAAAAATAATTGTAACTTAGATATTATTAAAGCTAAAATTTAAAGTGGGAGAAAAATATTTTAGTTAAGTGTGAAAAATATAAAGGTGTGGTGCAAGATATAACTAAAAAGGTCCAGTGAAATGTAATTTAAGACTATGATTAATTAAAAATTAATCTATTTCTAGTTACGGCTTCAATTTTCAAAACATTGGAATGTTAAAAGCAAATGAAATATTTGATGGAATATTTCATTTGTTTAATACATTTTCTTAATACAATGCAAAAAATGTCTCAAGTATTACGGATAAGTAATAATGAATATTAATTAATGATTAATTACTGATACTCAAATTCACTTTTCTCATTAAAGTTGCATAACTGGATACTAAATTAATCATGGTTTATTCCGTATCTCTAAAGCTCCAAAATCTGGATAGTAATAAGTATTGCACAAGTAGTTGAATAAAACATATTTCAAATCTTTTTATTTCTGGAAACACTTTATCTGATATTCGTGACTCTAATGGAAAGAGAAGTTGTCACAATTTAATGAATATGTACTTTCGCCCTCTAATATTCGACTTCATGCAAATGATATGCAGATGCTACATTTCCAGATGTCATCGCATTAACTTTCACACAATGGCATTAATGCTATTTTTTATTAATGCTCTAATACGCCGTGACATATGGATTCCCATAAAGCTTGTAGGAACCGATAACTCTAATGCAAAACGTAATCACACAAAGTTTTTCTGTTCCGTTCTTTCTTTTCTTTGCTGGGTCGTGGCCAAATATCCGTTTGAGCTTATTTATTGGGGTGATTTTGAGAAAAGCAATGACTCATTTGTTAGTAAATCTATAATATCCATTTTCATTCATGTATCGCACTTCTGGGGACATACAAATCGCTAGAAGTTTTAAACTTCTGATGGGACCATGCATTTAAAAGTGAATAACGCTTAGAGTTGGATTCAAGGGTTGTACTTAGAAATATTGAGGAATCTAAGCAATTCTAAATAATTGTACTCTAGGTTAGAATATTGTTTAATTTATGGTGCTTTAAGCGCTCGATTGTTTTGAATGAATTCTTTTGTTTCCATGCATAATAGCTGAAAGAATAAAAACCTTTACAAGGCACATTTACGTTTTATGACTATAAAGTTTATAAAACATACTTACATTAATGAAATTAAAGCAGTGCTTTAAAGAGACCTATTTACTTGAAAATTGATAAGATTCAAATGGGAAAATTATCTCCACGGTTTCAGTAGATATTTAAAAACTACGCTAAGAAAATAAACTGTTTTGTAACATTAAGAAAAACTCAGTTTTCCAAGTTTTATTTAGATCAGGTTTCAAAATTTTAAAATTCCCGTGGAAAATTACAAATTCAATGTGAAATTTAGAGTTTTGTATATTAATTTTAAAAGTTATTTTATTTATTTCTAATTTGTAAAGTGACCGTTAGGACTAAAATTGTCTTCTAGAAGTGTGTTTAATCTGACCTGTCAAGATAACTTCATAAATTAAATGTTATTTTATATGCTCACCAAAACTATTATAAACTATGTTTATATAACACTCTCCATTAAACAAAGCGACATTTTAAGTTGTATTATTTCCACTTTTGTCACCAGGATGACGCCAAATAAGTTGTTTGAAGATATCATATAAAACTATATGAAACAGTAACTACTTGTAAACCTTAATAATTTGTCACAGACAATGACAATATATTACGTGCTGGGACATCGATGAACACATGCTATGAAATATCAAGTCCATTTGATATAGAAGCGGATTCACGTGTCATAATTCATGACCCTTTAACTGTTGTCAGAGCAGAAGTGCAATCCACCATCACACTTTCCGCACTTAGATCGATTGGTAGCCGTACATGTTTATGGTAGTGTACAAGATGGGTAGTTTGTACCAGTCACGCTGAAATGGATTATTGGGTAACGTTGTGGGTTATTACTACGGCTCTAAACTAAGATTATTTTACAAGTGAAAAATGTATATCTTAAAACTAGAATCTTATTACATTTCATTTTAAAAATAATATTGAAGTATTTAATCATCAGAATCTCACTCAATGATTCTTACTCGCTCGCAAAACAGTCACTGGATATTCTGATACTAACATAATTCAAAAAAGAAGTGTAACAAACGGTTATTATTAATCACTTTTACACGCGTTTTACCTAGCACTTTTAGGGTTATTTTTAGATTTCAGTTAAATGCAAATGCTGGAAAAATATGTTAGACAGTTAATTAGAAATCATAGGATTGAAGGGCTTCAGATAACATAACGATCAGCCACTTTTCAAAGTTTTCAAACTAGCAATTTTCTAGTTTGAAAAAATTACAAAATTAAAATGGTTTATCCACTATTCGAGAGGTCATGTTACTTTAACTTTCAAGTATTGAACATTCATTCAGAAATTCTTTTGATCATCTTGGATATTTTGTGTTTAATTTTTTTACGGAGCATATTTCTGTGGCTTATCATGTTTCTCGGAGCCCTTCAATTCATCCTATTAATAACCTAAGAGTAAAATTAAATTTAACCAAATCACTATTTATTACACAAACATTTTTGCGTAAATTTCGCTATTCACTGTGTTTCAATCATGCTTTAAATATAACGTTAGTTAATGAAGGTGTAAATAAACACCAAGAACCAGGAACATTGAAAATACAAACACAGTTTTCTATATTACTTTCGAAATCTTAAAGGCAGAAATTAAGTTCGTATCTTTATGCTCTGTAGCATATTCCATCGTATATGAGATAAAAATAGCCGAGTAATTAACTTTGTATGTTTAAGTTACAAGCATCAGATACGTGCTATGCACCTCTATAGCGAAACGATTAAAAACAGTGTATGTGACTACCTGTTTACTTGAAGTAAATACTCATCTAACGAAGCAAATATGATACGGAACTTGTTATTTTAGATTAGGATGGTTGAGGGAGATGTGTTCATTAGCCGCTTTGCCTTAATAAAGATGGTTATGCTAAAATACTCCATCTATGACAATTTTTTCTCTTGTGTCACAAATTTCACTATCATTATTAATAGTGCATTGTGTTTCTTATTTTATAACAAATTAAGTTTATACAATATTTTTGTTCCAAACTACTAGTTTAACTCCACTGAGCATCACGAGATTTGTGTTGTATTGCTTTTCCTCACAACATGCATGATTAACCCTATTGGTGGTTGTCTCGACGAGGTATATCTTGTCATTAGCAAAATTAACCAGATCTTGATGGACGAGATGTCTCGTCCATCAACATCTGGTCGTCTCTCGTCATTAGAAAACTGAATGTAACTTGATCTTGCTATCATAAAAAAATCGACAATATCCTGTTGACGAGATATCTCGTCATTAGCGAAATTGGTCAGATCTTGATGGACAAGGTATCTCGTCAAAACCACTGGGAGGTTTAAGTAGCTACATCTATTGGATGAAAGAATCGTAGGGGAAAGATTCTATTGGTCTAGAAGGTCAAAACTGGTTTGAAGTCATACAGGGAAGACTGCGATTTGCAGAACGAATATATGCGTGTAAACCCCTCAGAGGGTTAAGAAGTTTAATTAGATTAGTTTTAATTTGACTAAGGGTTAATATTCTTCTCAATGCTTTAGTTATAGTACAACATTAGCAGAACCAAAAACGATTTGAACAGCATAATTCATTGAGTGGTTCAGAATAGCAAACAATAGTTCTGCATGGTACTTGATTTTTGAATTAGTGCCAAGTATAGGGTAATGGAAAGTTTGTCCTTGGGTCATCGTTCACTCTAAATAGGAAAGGAAACTACAGGATACCCTTTAATGAGGTAATGACTCCCATTAATACGGGAAACTTAAAGCTACAGTTACACTACAAGGATATAACCTTTAATTAGTCTTTAGATACAAGCAATACATCGTGATTGAATATTACATTTTATTTAAAATCTAAAAAATTGAGATAGAATGTCCAATCATTAAAATATCTATTCACAATTAATCTCGCTAATTATAAATCCGTGTAGTGTGACAGAATATGGTGTAAAATTCCTTCCGCTTATTTACTGTTCAAGCGATAGCTATTTGTTTTTTGAATCGGAGCTACAATTAAATGAAATTAGGTAACCAGAGTCCGGATATGTAAATAAAATTGTTGTGCAGTTTTGTTTTTACAGCTCTCGCCTCGGTTGTTTAATTATGTTTCGGTATTGAATAACGACTGCGATGGGAAAAAAATGGTTTTCCTAATGATCGTGCTTCCTACATTTTTCAAACCAATACAATTATTCAAGTTAAGCCATTCAGCACAACAAAGTGAAATAAAAATACTCGATTTCCACATTTATTAAGCTCCCTTCCATACATCAGTGAGATGAAAGGTAAAACGTATGTTTCCTTTTAGGTATACTAATTCCATTCTCACCTTTGTGTCAATTTATTTTGTTTCCTGCAATTCATTCCACTTTTGTTCTTTGTATTTACTTTAAATCATTATTTTATTCTGAAATGAAATCAATTTTATGTTTTTTTTCTTTCAGTTCAGTTGCTCAGTGAAAGTAAATATTCCATTTCAGTTTTAAGGATGTGCGTAAAAAGCGTTTGTATGAGTAATTGGCGCTTATTTGAATTCCGGGATGTATTTATTTTAAAATTAGTTATACTCACAGCTTAACACTTGGATTTAAGTATTCCTACTTAGAATTTCTTTTTAAGTTTGTTTAAAAATGAGAGGCTTTTTCTTCCAAGCTAAATGTAAGTGTCGATAGTGTTTCCTGTACGCATTCAGGACTTGGCTTGGTTTTCCAACACGACTTCAGCGCTTCGCTTTTATAAACTTGAATTCCGAATTGATATGATAGTTGATTGCTGAACGCCAATTAAACACTAAACGTCATAAAGGAGACGATAAACTACATTTTAAGGTAAACCCGATATGTATAATGCGAGAGTATTTGGGTTGATTGGGTGAGTGAGGTTTTTATGGCGCAAGAGCCATATTTGGCCACGCTGCACGAGGCACAAGACAGACAATGTCAAGTAATGGACGAACGCACACAAGGAAAGTTTTACTGTCACAGAAGAAAGAAATACACCCACGGAGGAAACGAATCTGACAGGAATCGAACCTGTGCCACCTACAACTCTCAAGTTGCTAGCGCAGTGGACAAACCCACTGAGCCACGGCGGCTCCGAGAGAGCATTTGGTGAGCGGAAGTAAAATATTCGCTTTAAACCTGATTTCTTTGTTCACAATGAAAATACCTGATAGGTATTTTAATATTTTGTGTGAAAGGAATTTTTTCCAAGTTTCTTAAATGCGTAAGACGACTTGGTGATTATTGAACGGAATATATCAGTACGGTCTATTCTAAAATTATCGCGGGGAAAAAATGAGAGCAGAAAATCGAAATAAGCCTCCAAATTGTATAGAATATTAGAGACTACCAACGGTTTGCAAATTAAAATGCAAGCAAATAATGATTGTTGAAAATTTTCTATACATATATATAATTACTATACCCTTTCAAAGTGATATTTAACGATGTGTGTCCACATTCTCATCTCCTTTGAATCGAAATATGAGAATCTGCTACAGCAATCGCTATTTGAGTTTCTTCTGCAAAACCTCCAGTCTGTTAAAACAGACGCAT
Organism: Meta bourneti; assembly: GCA_933210815.1. Classification (NCBI taxonomy): domain Eukaryota; kingdom Metazoa; phylum Arthropoda; class Arachnida; order Araneae; family Tetragnathidae; genus Meta; species Meta bourneti. Next base: position 12,630,250 of record OW119934.1, on the reverse strand, counting down.
GAGATCTTTTTCTACAGGGGGTTTCAAAGCTTACTGTTTAAACTTTAAGTGGAAATAAGGAAAGTGAGCGACTTCTTTTAACCGCTAGTCATTGAAGTGTTTGGTCCAGACTTTACACAAGTTTGAAATCGTCTTCATTAAATTCCGAAGGAATTCAATATACTGTAATATAAAATAGAACGTTAACATTATATCACCGGCTCACAAATGAAACACAAAGTTAATGTTTTCAAGATACGAGTTTCTTATCTTTTCTAAGTCAGAATGTGGTAATCTTTAGACTAGTACAGTTCACTATGTTATTCTTTCTTTGCACATGAAAGTTAGATTTCTTCTTGAGAAGTATTTAATGAGTAAAGCTCCGGGAGTAGTACCCCCTTTTTTTCTCTCATAACTGTTTTTGACTTGGGATGTTTCACTAGCCGAGGATTTAAGCTATCGGTTAGGTAATTAGTAAGCATTGTTTATTTAGCAGAGTAAATATTTACTGGAAAATTAGGAAAATGAGACAAACGAATTGTAAAAACATCACTAAAATGAAATTATGCGTAGCTAAAATGACCGAAGGGTGACAAACCAAATTACCATAATTCATATTTAACCTTCCTGATAGTTTATCTTCGCTTCCCTGTAGTGACTAGTCCCTGATGCAGAAACCTGTCCCAAACCATCACTAGTTCTAGGCAAGGGACAATTCGTTTTTCCTACTTGTATCTTCATTCCCCTTGGAGAATAGGGCAGTTTGATCTCGACGAGATACCTCGTCATTAGCAAATGTGACACGATATTGGACGAGATATCTCGTCGATACCACTTGGAGTGTGAATACATCGAACCCATTTTAGTTCGATTTTTCGATGTTATATAATAGTCACGTTCATCAATTGAATTCTACACAAGAATTACATTTTTCACTCACCATTATCGCAAGAATGTAAAAGTTTTCAAAAATACGTTTCAGAGTTCATTTACGTCTTGTGCTATTGAACGGAACTCTTTAAGGAAGTAGTTTAAATACGCGCATCAGGAATTCGATTGTATGTGGAAAAAACGCTCCCCGTCCGGATGTAAATAAGGAAGGGAATGGGTGCGAGTTAATGCTAATCAATTCGACTCTGCGGAGTTCCATGCCATTGGGTTTCTCACTCCCACAACTTGCACAATATCGACGGATGCAATAAAATAGAACTCGCTGGGACTAATTATGTTTCACAAATTGAGATTATTTGTTTACAAACATCAATAAAACTCAAAGTATGAAACAAGTTTTGTGTTAATTGGTGTTGTGTCTTTGTGTTAATGTCCAACACTAGAAACTGATTTTAATTCGAACACAATAACGTCAGTTTTACTTTTCTAATAGTGTTAGCTCGTGGCACCATTTTCTTAAATTTGCATAATTATTGTGCCATGATAAAATGCCACCGTCAATCAAATTAAAATTTCCGCGTCAAGATAAGTATTCCAAGGTATTTGTGTAATTTATTTCTTACAGAATATTCTCGTACTTGCTCACATGCCTGAAACGATTAAAACGAATAACATTATCCAAATTACTGGACTAATCGATTCCTTTACAATACATAAATTAAGAATCCGATTGCTACTTCACGAATATGCGCTTTTATTCATGTTATCTCGAGTTTCCTAATAAATTGAATGTTAGATAGTATGATTGCATTTCAGTATGATGGGTTGCTGATATTAATCTTTTTAGCATTCCGAAATTCAGAATAGTTAACGAAATTTGTATTAAAAGCTTTTGTATCTACTTCTCAGTTTCACTAAACTGAAATGGTTAAGACATAAGGTTGATTTTTCTCGCTCTTTAAGCATCAAAAAGAAAATTATCTCTCGTGGTTAAGCGTTAAACAAATAGTGTTATGCCTATGTATGCTTTAAACTTTAAGATACATAGTTATCGTGCCTTATAATATATAGGTAGAACAAAGACGTACAAATAAACCTTATACTGTTGAGTTAGGTTTAGTTTTATGACTCAAGATTTATATTTGACCAATTTACGCACAAATATAAGACAATTTCAAGTAATGGAAATACACATACAAGGAAAGTTTTACTGACACAAAAGAGAGAAATACACCCAGGGAGGAATCGAACCTGCACCGCCTACAACTCACAGGCAAATCCATTGAGATCAAGGTTATCCCACTGTAAATGCTAAATAACACATATTGTTCGTAATATGATGATATATTCTAAATTTACCTGACATGAAATTATGCATGCTGTATGTAATGATGATATATTCGAAATTTACCTGACATCAAAAGTCTAAATACAATACTTTCCCATTGAGGTTCGATAAAAATATAATTTATAAAGTAATAGTTTTAGAAAATTTTAAAAAATTCCAATTTTATTGATTCCGAAAATTTTAAATAAATTCTACAAAATTTATTTTCGTACCTATGTTCTCTAATGCCTAATACATCAATTTTCGAACTTCATTTCTATGTAATATTAAAAAACTTTGTATTTATTGTAGTTGAAGTGTATGAGGTTCAATTTAAGAACATTTTCCCTTTAAATTAGTGGATAAGCATTCCTTGTGACATCCAAATAAATCGGTAATTTTCTTATGGCTCCAGTATTTCTATTCTCCAAACCAATAATCTTCATGTGAAGAGTTCTGGACAAATAGGACTCTTATCTCTGTAAGGGCATTACAAATGACCTTTCCCGTATAACTTAATTTTCGAGAAGTCCGCAAGTCTAAAAGCTTTTGTATCTAGTACTCAGTTTCTTTAAGTTCTACTTCCTTTCCCCCAACGCTATTCGTCGCGGGTAAAGAACGTTTCCATAGAGATTGTTTAAAGCTTAATTACTTGAGATCGCTTGTATTATTCTACTTTAAGCGAAACAGCATAATGTGAAATAGATACATACTTATTTTTAATGGTCTCTGAATCCATCGTAGTAAGATTAACCATTTTTCCTTAACGGTCTTAATTTAAATATTTTTGGAACACTAGATTTGTTTTATCGATAAATAAATTGCAGGTTAGTATTAGTAAGCTTTATTGGTTTTATGGCTGGAAAATGTCATATTATATAAAAAATAAGTTAATAAGAGTGGTGGATTGTATTTCTGAAATTACAGTGTTTTTGTATCATTAAACTAGGCGAAAAGTAATCTTTTATTTAATAAAGGGATTTTTAAATTGCAAGACTCCAATAATAATGATGGGTATTGTTAATATTCATTTTATGTGTAAAATAATTAAATACTTTACATCTATTTATTTATTTCAAGTAATAGTATGTGAATATGTATTATTCTGAACATTATATTTCCAACCGAAATTTCAAGCGATAATTTCACAAGTTCGAGTGAGGATTATTTTCCTCTTGATGCACTTATTTATTCAAATGTTAATAATTATCTTTTTATATTTTAATTTGGTTGTTTCAAACCAGGATATATCCCAGTATTTATATTCTCAGTATTTACATTCATAGATTATGGTGCCAGAATTCAAATTCTCTTTTCAAATTCTAGTAATGAATAAAGACGACACGCAGGTGAAAATTATTCACAATAATTGTAAGTATTGTATTAAAATGTCTCAATTATTCAAATTAATTCAAACGTAGAAGTATTCGGCTTCTGATTCAGAAAATCAAAAAAGTATTTTATATTTTATAATATAAGAATTTTTATAATTTGTCCTCATTTCAGGGTATAATATTATACATAACTTACTATTGCTAATTTGAATAAAGTTCATTGCACTCTGTTCATATTTTCAATTCCTTTTACAAATAAGAAATTTTTCAGATGTACTGACTCAATGAAATCTTTTAATTACGTATACTACAAAGTGGCCGTAATTAAACTGATACCGACACTTACGGCCTCCTTGTATATATTACAGGTTGGTCTTTATGGCACAATATGTGGCAAAGCTGCACTAAACACAAGACGTACAGCGTTAAGTAATGGACATACCACACAACGTTTACTGATACATAAGAGAGAAATGAACCCTGTGTAAGTAACAGGAAAGGAACCTGGATGCCTACAACTCGGGAGTAGCAGGTTGCTAGCTAACGTAGTGGGCAAACCCATTGAGAGCCACTGTGCCTCAGTAAACATTCCAGATAATCAAAACTACTTCTTTTATAAAAGAAAATTTTAAAATTATTAAAATGGAGCAATGCTATTTCTATGATTTCGTTGAATATTTTCTGTATAAGTAAATTTATAGGGAGTTAACGCGTTTTTATATTTAATCTAAGATGAAAATTAGTATTGGTACAAAAAGGAATATATATTCCCAAGTTGTATCGTATATATATAATATTTGTAATTCATTTTGTACAAAAAAATTGATTATACTTCGATATGCTGCACATAGCATTCCTGATATTTAATTAAATAAATTACGAAGAATATATATATACGTCGCTCATGAATACAACTAAGAATTCAAAAACAAATATATTATTCACCTACTATTGAATGCAACGAGTAATAGATATTTTACTGAAACTGAAGGCGCGTTTGTTGTGCTAAGGCTAGAGTAGAAGATTGAGCCATCTGTTTGTGCCAAAGCCACATGGAATCAAATAAAAAAAAGAACTAAGTAAGCCGATTGTCCGAATCTCATTAAGTAAGAGAGTTGAGGGTAGGGATGGACCAAACGACATTAAAGATCGTTCTAATCCGCCAGACAAAAGATCAGTTCACGAAATCAGATCAGAGACTCTCCTATCTGAGCTTCAGATGAACGAACTATCGCCTCTTTGTTCCCTTTAATTCTCAAAGAGGAAGTCTTTGTTGCTATTTGCAATTATCCCCGTATCGGAAATTGTACTTCTTCGGCACACAAAGCGCTGGTATCGTGTAGTATAAGCAACGCTGCATGAGTCTGCTCAGAAGTAATATACCATTCTTAGGATGGGAGTTGCTCATGGGTCCCGACAGATAGCTTTGGCACTCGGGACCAGACTTCTTTTCTATTAAGAATGACCTTAATTCATGAAGGCCACTCAATTATTTAGACCAGTGGTTCCCAAAGTGAGTTTCGTGGCCCCCAGGGGTACGCGACAAGGTTTCAGGGGGTCCACGGAAAACATGCAATAGTTTACAAGTCAAAATATAGAGCTTCCAAGGAAAAAATAAAATATTCCATTCTTTAATGTTCTAGAATCTAAAACAATTAGTAGATTCCAGCATTTATTGATTTAAAATAGACATGAAGTTGAGATTGACTTAAGTGGGTTTCTACTTTTAAATCTTAAACAATTCGATTTTTCGAATAGTTATATATTTATTTATTAAAATACAAACATTTCTGATCATGTCGATTCCAACTATATGAAAAAATTTCAATAAATACTAGATATATGGAAAATCGAAAGGTGCACTAAGCAAAACAAGAGCTTTGAGTGTCATACTTATTGAATGATATGCACTAACATTTATTTGTATTCATCTATTAGTCTTGTGTAATCTTGCGTTCAAGCACTGTTCATCAATCTTTTGTTCATAATGAATTTATACATTAACAAGCCTGATGCAGGAACAATGTTATTATTTAACTGTTGGGTGTATAATGTATTTTATGCTTTCAAAATGCAGAATGAAAAATTATTCCAATTTTATGCAATACTTAAAAAGTTGCATAGCTTTGAAAAGGACTAAAATTCCCATTCCATTGCAATGGCCTAAAGATCGTAAGCGCCTTAATATTGAAATTATCATTGTAAGTCAAGCATTGCTGATCTAATAATTAAAAGCAGACTCATTATTCACATTAAGCCTACATATTTTGATGCCATTAATATCATAATTCTGAAAGTTACGAGCCTTTTGATTTTAATGCATTGTAATCAACAAACAAGAGTTTGCATAATATTTACTGTTTATTTTTATTTAAGAACTTCGCTTTCATGTGTCAGAACTTTAAATTGTCATCACTAATTTTTAATATGAAATTTTAACGTATTACAATCTATTTAATATAGATATTTTACTATCAATATTAATGTCAAAAATAAGGATTAACATGGTCTTATTCAGGCCTCATGTGAACCATTTTTTATAATCTCAAGAGGATCAGCTAAAAATTTTAATTTTCGAGGGATTGGACCTTGTCCTTGGACTGAAAAGTTTGGGAACGACTGCTCTAGATTGTACATAAAACGTAGGGCTACATGTCGTTTCTTTAAAGATATCACATTTTTGTCACGAAAATATTGCTTCGTTTCGAATTTATTTTTAAATTCAATTTAAATTGAAGGTTTGTAATTTTGTAGTGCGTGTGTATTATAGTATACTATAACATCACATGCAAAAAGTTTTCGGACAATTTTATTTGTTCTTTATTGTGAATAGACCATCAATTGTCCCAAATCATATTATTTAATGTTGTTTTATAATTTATCATCAATTTTCCAAGGAACTTTTCATCACATTATAATCAGCATTGTTTATATATTATTTTTCGTAATTTAAGTTCATTTTGCAAATAATGATTCAGAATGAAAATAACACTAGGTGAGTGTTATAAAAGTGCTATCGAATACATTTTGAGTGATTTCGATATAAAACCGGGGTTTAATGTTAATGGGCCTCATGATAAGAATCTACAATGCAAAAAACAAACTAGTTTAAATCATAGGTGACAAACAGGTAATGCGAGATATTGCTTTTGCAAACAGAATTCTTTGGGAACACAGAAAATTCTAAACAAGGAAGTAATAAAATAATCGATATCCGTTATGTTATTGTCCCTAGCAGTTAACTTAACCAACCTCGTACACTCATCTTCCTACGAGCGATCATTTTCACGCATCAGAAGATTGAAACCATACTTGAGAAACACAATAGGTTAGGAAACGATCTCCTCATTAGCCTTATTGGCAAATGAAAGAACCGTGCCCCTGAATTATGATGAAATTATTGCTAAATTTGCTCTCATACCTCAACTAAAGGAGTGCTGACGTGAGTACACATTCGGGTGGGAGGAAATAATTGAATTTTCTGATCAAATTGCTATTACGCAGAAAACTTATACAAGGCATACCTAAGAATAATCTTACTTTTTCAAATCAAACATTTTTCATTCGTGCATTGCCAACCAAATTGACAGAAATTTCCAAAATATACACAATTTTGCAGACTTGCCTAAGTACCAAGTAAACTACAATCAAATTGCTGAATGGGGGAAAAGTTGCCTGCCGTGTAGCTAGTAATATTGCAAAAAACTTCTTGAAAACGGGTAACATTTTTGTACGTGCACTGCACGAGTCTCGAAAAGTTTTATTTTAATAACCGCAATGCAATGCAAAAAAGTTTAGTTTTAGTATAATGTAAAAATAAGTCACCATGTGCTGTAAGAAATCATAAAAAGTCCTTTCGTGTGAAATGAATTTTGATGGTCCCAAATGCATTCTTTATGAGGCATTTCATTGCAATTTTAAGGTCATCAAAATCCCAGCCCAAGTCATTACCATTCAGAACATTTGATGCGGTTCGTCGGATTGGTTTCTTCCTAAGCCGTGATCTTCAGTTGAATTCTCATGTATCAAGAGTGCTAAAGATTTAACGTTAGATGTAATTATTCCAGGACATAAAGTAGTAGATTGTTTCACGTGAAGTTCCACATTCTTTCTTCCTTTTTTCAATGTCTTTGGACGTCTTGTCTGAGTACTCATCATATTTTTCCTATCCCATGGAGAGTAAAGAAAATTCATTTCATACGGAAGGACTTTTACTGATTTCTTATAGATGCATGAATGATTTTTACATTATACTACAATTACATTTTTATATTACATTAATTACTATTACAAAAATCGAGTGTTGAATGTTGGAGTGTGCCTAAATCCAATCTCGACTATAAAACACGTCGAAATGAATGGTTGATTGGTTTTTATGGCGCAAAAGCCATATCTGGAGAAGAGCCTAGCAATGCTTTTATGTCAAGTAAATGGATGTACATACACAAGGAAAGTTTTACTAACACAGAAGAGAGAAATACATCCAGGGTATTTACATGAAATGAGCCTACGCTGCTTACATCTTGTAGGTTGTTAGCGCATTCAGCAAACCGAGTCACCGTGGCACATAGAGAAGAACGAATCTAAATAAATTAGCCAATTTTTTTAAATTCGTGTAACTTCGATCGCCATGAGCGTACAGGAAATATGCGATAATCTTCATATTATGTTTAGTTCTCTAGGGGCAACTATTTAGTCTTGTAGCGATTCAATTATTAGTTTTTATGCATATAGAAAAGTCATATTCGGAAAATTCCGGAACTTTGATCGTGATGCGAATGGATAGGATTTAGTTTTTTTTTAAATATTTTTTTCGATTTCATCAGCCCATTCTAATACCCATATTAAGATGTACCACTGCTTCATCATGGCTTATATGTGTTGAAAGAAAGGCCTTTTATAATGAACTAGACATGATTAATCAACTGAAAAACATCAATGATGAAATTGACGGCATCAGTCACTCTGCTAATAGAGAAGTTGGAAAACAGGAATTGCCAGGTGGCCTGCAAGAAGCCATATGGAGTGTAGCCACAGCATTTGTTGTGATGTTGATACATCGCATATTTCTCAGGGTATCCCTTAAGATATGTACTGAAATTCGTGTACGTTTACATTATGTCTGTAGCGAAAAATGACTCGAATCATATACGAATTGCCCTGTGTATGCTTTCGAGAAGTGGGACACCTATGTGTCATCTATGATGTGTCTGTATAGGGAGGCAGATTCTTCAGTTCTTGGTAATCACATCCTGGTTCTTTCAGTATTTATAATGCAGATGTAGTCGCGGAAAAAACGAACCAACTCCTTTATTTCGAGCACTATTCATAGTACAGAAAATTCAAACATATCATTCAATAGGGAAAAACATCCTCTACAAATTCAAAAGAAAATGCATAAGGGACCGTCTTCAAATAAAATTTTGCAAAAACAGCAAAATTTCCGTTGGAAGCACCCTGTTTTGATGCCTTAATCAGATTCTGCATCGTTAAATTAATCCAAATATGAAATTTCATGATTTTACTATCTTTATATCCGGAGATATTCAATGTTAAAGTTGCTGTCAATTTCAAGGATCAACTCCACATTTAATCGCTATTCGTAGATCGAGATTAACTGTAGTTAGAGCTACCCTAATTTCAAATTTGAACAATATTTCAAACGCATTTGTCAGCGCGTGCAAACGATCCGAAAATTATTATTTAATATGCAAGTGCAAACGATCCGAGAATTATTATATTTATTATACGAGCTCAAACGATAATATTGTGAATTCTAACCATGTTTAAAATGTGATGAAAGAAGGATTTTGGAAATAAGAACAATTTGAAACGGAGAAAGGGTTGACCGATGTTCTGTATAATTTTGTATCGTCTTTAGTGTTCTTAATAAATGTTATTTTTTAATTAGCGTTCGTCTACATGTATGCAACCAAAAAGCCTACTTAAAATTTAATACAATCGAATTGATATTCCGACCATCCAAAAAGTGAATAGTGAGTCATTCAATTGATCATTGATTAGTAGCGCTTATCTATACGACACATAACTGGTAAAAGGCAATGTATTTTAGGTTACATAAATGAAATTTCCAACCAGTTTTCAAAAATTTAAACATTTCTCAGGTTCGTTAGAGGTTTTTAAACTTTTGGTTGCCCCTAAAATCGTCATAATGAGGAGAATTTAATGTAACGCAAAAATAATTATTTTAATGAGCTGAAAATTTGCATGGTCATATTAGAAGTCCTTCTGAATCGATTCCCATCAAAAATAGTAAGGTTCCAATTCATAATTTTTTCAAACATTAATTTAATAATTATTATTGCATACTAAAAATTATTTTTAAAATAAAATATTAGGTGGATTTTGTTTGGGTTGCTTAGCAGTAACATGGTACAAAATATCAGCGCTATAGAAATATTATTTAGGAAGATATCCATAAAAGTTGAGAAACTGATTTAACATTAGGAGTTCCAATCTTTCTGTACTCATAACTTCGAAACGGTAAGACATAATGACATGAAATTTGGTGTCTGAAGTTAAATTTTGATATAGATTCCAAATTGTGTCAAAATAAGGGGTTTCTATTGGAAATTAAGAAGTTGCTGTTCAACTTAATTTGAAGACGGACCCTTATGCAAATTTTATGCATTTGAATTTATAGAAGACGTTAGTTGCTGTCGATATTTGAACTTTCTCTACTTTTAAAATTGCTCGAATGAAGAGGGGTGGTTCGGTTTTTTTACGGCTACTGTACATCTACAGGGTCTCATAGATGAATCTTCGAAATACTTAATGGTACTTTGAAATCACACTGTGTATTGAATGGTTACATATATGCAGTGATACTAAATAGTGATTGACTTGGTTGGTTGTTTCGACGTTTAATGCGCAAGGGTCATATTTGACCAAGCTGTACCAAACAAAGACGACGTCAAGTAAACAATGTCGTGAAAGGTGAAAATGAGGGGTTTTGGCTTTTGGTTTTATGGAGGGATTTACGAACAGAGTAGTGGGATGAAAGCTAAAAAAGATCGCTTGGGTATCCCGGCAACCTACGTGTTTAAAGGCAGTAAACCCCATGTGAAAAGAAAAGATCACTAGAGTACCTCGGGTCCGTGAAGCCCATACACAACACAACTAAAGCAGATGTGACCCCAAGGACGCGATTGATATAGAATTAGTTATAAAAATAGAATATAAATGCTGCACATACTTATAAATTAATTCATGTATAAATTGACTTTAAAACATTTATTATTTATAAGTAAATCAAATTTTAGCAGATTTCAGAATAAATCACATTCTTTTTTTTCTTACATGAAGTTAGATTTAAGAAATATATATTTATTTTCCAACCAAAATGCTACTTATCTGTATTCTTTCCAGTTGCTTCAAGTTAATAAGTATTCATTTCAAAGAGAAAATTGATTTCTTTGAAACGCAATATTTATCAAGTCATTTAATTTTTCACATAGTTCTACATGCGTAAAATTTGTTAGCAGACACTATATGAAACTTCTGGGAATGCAATACGTGATTTGATTCTTTATGAAAATATCAGTATGAGACTACACAGTGATTCAGAAAGGATGCTACGGTGATTATCTTTGTAACATTTCGTCACAGAAACATTCTATCAATAAGGAAGTGTATCAAACTGATGTAAAAATGTGATAACATATTTACTTCAGAACGAGTCTATATACATAACCTAACATTTCAAAATCGGCCCTTAACTAAGAAATTCCCAATATGGAAATCGTAAATTTTGTTGAAATAAAAATCATACGATCAAATTAATATTCTCGAAAGTATGTATTTTTAAATTTCATGTCTTGAGCCACTTTACACTCATACTGTTCCACTTTACACGACTCTTGTTTGCTAAAATAAATTCTACTTTAAGGGCTCGAACAAGAAATGAAACGGGGATGCTCTTGAATTTTAACGAAGTGCTCTTTTTCTCACTTTTACACTGGTCCCCAATTTCTTGGTAAAACACATTTTAAAATTTATATCTCAAGGGACATTCCTCTTAAAACTATAGAGCAGTTTTGTTTAACTATGTAGAAGCATTAAAATATTGTTTATTTAGAAATTTATAGGTAGAATGTATGTATAAACTAAATTTCGAATTTTTATACATTATGGGAGAGTGCATGTCATATATCCATCATATTTAGTGCATAAGAAGGTTTTTGCCTATGTATGTGTTGCTACTGTTCCTCATACAACAGTAAAACGGTAACAAACTTCATTAAAATAAAATAAAATTTAACAACTCGTACTGCGAGTACAAAGTAAAAATGCATACACCAAGAAAACCCCCGTAGCTGTCCTTAAGAGAGAATTCGACAGTTTAATGGCCCTTAGGAGCAGAAATTTGAAAGAAAAGAGAAAGAATTTAAAACTTCTAGAACCTAAAAGGTTCGAGGATCTTCAGTGTTAAGATTCAAGAAATCTAACAGTTTGGATATCTGGCTCCGACAACCACTATCAAAGTAAAAATTCAGATAGCTAACTGCACATCCAGTTGACTGAAATACGTTCATACTCTTCGCCCGCTCTGAATACAGAAATTTGCAAAATCAAAGACTCGCATGCACTCGAGTTGTCGCTAGCGGCACTCCGCCGCGCATTTACGACCTCCTAAGAAAAATGTTTTCAACATCTACTCAAGATTTGAACCCTTTTTCTGATTGGTAGACAAATGGTTAAAAGGATGGGCTCGCCAGTAACATCCATTCTATAAAACCCTTATAACAGACCACGAAGATCTAAAAAGGAAAATAAGTTTTCATATCTACTCTAGAAGAGTTAGTTACCGGAGATAAAGGAGCTGCAATTTTGTATACTTAAAACTAACACGAGCTAAATTTTTCACGGTTCTGCATATATTGTAATGAATATAGGATACTGTAATTTTGATTTTATTGTGCACGGAAAACTCAAATCATTAACTTAATGAGTCAGTCTCGACTAAGCCTTTTCTTTCTAATTGCTAACATTTTCCGATGTTTCATTTTTGGAAGTTTCTATGAAAGCAACCACAGGAACAAAATCTCATAGAGTGCACTCATTTTTTGCGCAAAACCATTAGAATGATTTATACTTTGTACATAAAACTGGAATGAGGGAGAAAATGTATTATGGTTTAAAATAAAATAATTAAGTTAATCTTTCAACCCCAAAATAAAACTAATACAGTTCTTGCTTAATTTAGACACGAATGCAAATAGATAAGAATTATTTTTAAAGATAATCAAATTCTCAAAGAAATTGCATAAGTATTGTCAAGTTGGAATGTTAAGTTTTCAGATACATTGGGTCTATTTCGCAGTCAAGCATTTTCAAGCCTTTTAGTTTCCTGGACTTCGTATTTTGTAAATTGTATTCTACAGGCAAATAGATAAATTCTTTCAATCATATATCTTTTAAAAACTATTCCTACGTGACGTGGTTCATTTAACCTGCTTAATACCCAGTTTTCCGTAATTTATCTGCCAAAGCAGGAGTATAGCCGTAATTACGGCCGAAATGATAAGAGGTGCAATAAAGTCGAGGCTATTTCTGAAAGCTCGGTGAAATAAATGTCTGTATTGTGATGGGAAGTATATGGCTTTAATAGCAGCCGGCGTTCAAGAAGCTCGAGAAATAAATGTCTTCAGCAATGGTATATGAGTACTCATGTCTGAAAAATCGCTGTCAGGAAGAGATAACCAGTAGTAAAACTCCTGAACTAGGGGCGCTGGAGAAATGACCAGGTTGAAACATTCTCGGAAACTCTTTCCTCCAGAGACGAAGAATAAACAGCACCCTACACACTTTAAACCTACCGAATTGCAGAATAGAACGCCGTTATTTCGTAGGGTGAGGAAGACAAGCAAACTGGTTCCAGAAATAAGCTTTTCTCAAATTTGAAAGGCCAAGGAAAAGGTAGACTGTTACTGAGAATATTTTAAAGCAGTGACCAACTTGTTCGCATACTTTGGTTGGAAGATAAGGTCTCATCTGGGAAATAAACGATCCAAATGAAAATTTGTTAACTCTAGGAGAGCTGAGTCGTAGATGATGGCACAGATAACGAGTCTTTATCACCTCTTTACTGTGATTTCCGTCCAATCCATAAAGATCGAATCGAGTAAGGACACGACAATGCACCTTAAGCATCTATTGAGCATATTTATGAAATAAATTAAAGTTATCAGTTTTCAGCTGGAGAGTCAGAACCATTAATTCTGATTTTTTATCGATTCTTTTCCCATTACTTATGTAATACGTTTTAGGAAGTCATCCATGCAGCTAGAATTAATCCTTAAAAAGCTTCATGATGAAAGTAGGAGTGGAAGGATTATAGATCATTATGTGATTTAGAGTGATTTTTCATCATTAGTTATGCTTTCTTCAAGAAAGCTTTTGAACAGTGTTTAAGAGAGCTGGAATGATTTTAGCGTATCCTGTTCGGACTTAAATGAATCGTGGGGTCTTAAAATCTGCTTTGAACCCATGTGAACCCAAATTTATCCCATAGCAGGAATGCCATTGAAATTTTTATTTCCTCAACAGTTGATGTACCAAAGGTTTAATGGACTGTTTAAATTTCATTTTAAATTTCAATAGATTCATCATATTTATGGTAATACATTTTCATTAGTATAAAGATACTCGCAGAAAGTTTTGCTGCGAATTAAAACCAGCTCTAAAACTGGGGTTTCAAAATCGTTGGACATATAATACACTAATTTATAGTATTTTCCAAATCTTAAATATTAATAATCTTTTGAAAATTGAATTTATGATTGCTAATTTTCATAAATGTGTAGTTTAAAATGTTTACGATTGGATATCGAGAATGAAGCCTTTAGAACAAACCTATTCACTTACATTCTTAACGTGAATTAATATAAATACGGATTAAAGCAGTGGACTAAATATAAGTTTATTCTGAAAAATAAGAAATAAAATATGGGAGAATAAAGGTTTGAATAAGTTTGGATTTTAAAAGATTTAGAGACCTAAAATTCCGCGCATCATTAGCCACAATGGGTGAGGTAACAAAGCAGTTGTATTGTAACTAGAAAGTAACGAGTAATAAATTAAGCTATTTTACATATAAGGAATCCTTTTAGAAAAGTGTGTATTGCACTGAATTTTCTGACTAAGGGAAGTATTTTGAAATTATTTTAGTTTATGTATAGATGATTTCGCCGAATTGTGTATCTTTCTCTTCTAAGTTTTAATATGGTTGCACAATTAAGTAAACAAATGATACCTAGTATAGGTATGAAGTCTGATAAATAAACTAATATTTTGATGATTTGCAATGCTCCACTAGAATGAGATCATTTCCATTAAACATTTATTTTTCTAAGTTGCTTAAAATCAGCTATAAGAAAACGTTAGTAACATAATAACACTGTACAGCATTTTTAATTTAGCAATATAAATTTAAATTTGTTTTAAAATTGAATCAAATATTTTGAATTATAAATATTTTTAAAGCAGTATGCTTTACTGTAATGACAAAAAAACATTGTCTCTTATCGTTCTTTGTTGTATTATAAGCTATCCTATTTATATTATAACTATCTTTAAAGACAATAAACATTTTTTCCTTTGTAAATCCCTCGACAAATTTTTAATACCGAGATGTTAATTTAAAAAATTAAAACAAACATATAAAATTTATGATTTTAGTTTTCTATTCTGATGTGAAAAAACAATCACGGTTCTGAATACTTTTATTTGAAGTATATTTACATCTAATACCTTTCCAAATATTGCATCTTAAATATTCGCTTAAATATGTTACCCTTTTCAGTATTCATTAATAACACCTACCTAACAAAAATCCATCTTTACTCCACTGTACAAGGCCAGCTCTTTTACCAACATGGCAGTGAAGTTCAGCAGTTCGACCGGCAATCACTGATGTATCATGTGGCTTTACCCGGAAATACTGTTGGCCGTAAACCACTAAAAGAAAAACAAAATATCAATAACTACATTACACATATTTCGTTAGAAGAGTTGGAAACCTTTAGCGTTGGAAAACTTTATTTGCAAGTAATACACGAGATTGCCATAAAATAGTATATATTGAATAACCTGTACATTAATAATGAAACACTGGATCAATGAATATAAACTAATGTACTCTATACATAAAAAGAGAATTGCTCATAAGCCATATTGATATAAATCACTGGATGATATATCAGTTACTTTACAAATTATTATAAAATTTCAATTTTTGCTTAATTCTGTAGTATAAGTCTACTTAAGGTAAGATGGCATATCTTAGAGAAGTATGAATATTTCAGAAGTAATCGTTTTCGAAAAAATTTAAATGTGTAGCAGTATAAAAAAGATCATTCAAACATGTTTTGTAGAAATGTGGTTTATTTCTTTGAAACTGCATACAAACGTCAACTAGCAATCTATATAACTTATATCTTGTATAGATAAAACATACTCGTGGCGTACTATAGTATATTTAAAAAACAATACTATGTTTTGCATAAAACCCTTTTCTTTTTTATCAGCTTAAATCATTTAGTATTACATTAGTTTTTCATTGCATTTCCTTTCTCACACACCCTTTGATCCATATCATTCGAATATTACTTTCTTCTTGTTGAGTGTAAATACTTTCCCAGACTCTTTTCAATTACACCCATATCCGCGTAGATATATTGTGCGGAATTGTGTTCTTTCTGGCCATGACCATCATATGAAAAACTCAGAGACGAGCTGCCTGTTGTAACGGGAAACGGACCCACAATTCGACTCACGATTGCAAACTAATTTCTCAAATAAAATGGTAGAGTCAAAATTAAGTCATGATTTGTCTTTAAACATGATACAAATATTCCACAAATTCTTTACATAATTTATTAAAAGTACAATGACAACCTGGATATAGTTTTACTTTGGGGAGTTATAAAGCCGCGGTTAGGAATATTATCTAGTTCAAACTGACAATTTATTAACTTTATTTTATGTACTCATAATCACCAAATTTGTTGGCCTTTACAAAATAACAGTGTAAAATTATTAACCCTTTGTGTATGCGAAGGACACAAGGATAAAAAAGTTTTGAAGAAATTTTTAAGTTTTTTGTGTGAAGAACTATTACCTTACAGCAAATGCATTTTACACGAAACGAGAAGTCCTGTTTTTTACTTTAAAGGATGGGGTTGGTAAGCAGTTGAATTTAGGTCACACAGTAGTAACACAAAGGGCTATTGTTTACCCCTCCTGGTGGTTGTCTCGACGAGGCATCTCGTCGTTAGCAACACTGACTGACGCCATTAGTAAAACTGGTCTTGAAGGACAAGATCTTGTTCTTAGAAAAACTGACCAGATATTGACCACATCATCGAAAAATCGGAAATACTCTGACGGCGAGATATGTAGACATTAGCAAAATTGGTCAAATCTTTATTGACAAGATATCTCGTCGAAACCACTTGCAAGGTTAAGGAGTAGGGATGATATTCCTATCCCTAACCGCCCATCTAGACCACTCCTAGACATCAGAATATAAACGAGAATATTTTTATACTTTTGCAGCCTTAAAACATCTAATTTTCATATTCTTTGATAGCTTTAACCCTCCAAGTGATTTCGACAAAATATCTCGTCCATCAAGATCTGACCAATTTTGCTATTAACGAGATATCTGGTCATCAAGATATGTTTGACAATGACGAGATCAAGATCTGGTCAGTTTTGCTAATGACGAGAGCTTAACTATCTGATGGGCATGGGAAGCCAGGAGTCCCATCACCCCTGAAAGAGTTAAACAAAAGTGTTTTTATTTCAATTATGAAAGTAAGCAGTGCATCAAAATCAGTTCGTAAGTAGATATCAGTTTGCCCACAAAATTTATCAGCCGACCCGTAGCGAGGCACCGGAATCCATTTCACAATAAATGATCGATTCATTATACCGCTCAGGGTAGCTTTTCCTTCAGAGAAAAGTATAAATTAGTTCTCTCATACTTCCCTTGGAATTCACAATTCATTACGGCGTACTGTACTGATTTGAAACGGAACGCACCGGTCGTCGACGTTTTATGTTCCCTGTAACTACTTCCGGTGCTTCTTTCAAAACGGTAATGATTCGCTTAGGAACGGAAATTGTGAGGTAATCTATATTCTCAGTTGGTCTCAGTACTCTCGGATCGCACCATTTGGAACTACGTCACAATACGACCGAAGCAGTGAAAGAATTATGAGTCTAGATGCAAAATATTTCCTTATCACAATTGTTTCAGGAACAGGCTCACATTGATGAGCTTAATGTATTCAGACCTACTCGGAAGGCGTGGTGTGAATGGAAGGAATGCGTATGTTCTGCCACGTTCATTTAAAAAAGCAATTTGCGAGAATGAATCGTGGAAAATACTATTTACGAATATGAAATGCATAATGAAATGAAGCTTGAATTATCCGAACGCCATTTGAAAATCAGAAGAAACCTTTTCGAAAAAATATTTCTTTTAATTTTCTGTATTTGCGGTAGTTGAAATAATAGTTGAGATAAGTTCAGGTTTTAGAGATATTAAAAGTATATGTAAATGTAAGGTAGTTTAGTCTTAACCTTCCAAGTGGTTTCGACGAGATACCACGTCCATCAAGATCTGACCAGTTCTGTTAGTGACGAGATCTCATCAAGATGCTGCCGATTCTTTTATGACGAGATCAAGATCTAGTCAGTTTTTCGAATGACGAGATATCTCGTCTATCAATATTTCGTCAGTTTTGTAAATGACGAAATTCCTCGTTGAGACAACCTCCAGGAGGGTTAACCGTATTTAACCCTGCAAGGTACGCACATATAACTTACGAGTAAATTAACATAACTTGTTTTACCACATCTAGTTGTGTACAAATTGTGTGAAAGTTTCTTTAAAAATTCCGATTAGTAGTTTATTTTAAAATTAAATAATCAATAGAAAGTGCTTTAAACAACTCAAACATAACATAGATCATCATGTATAAATTAATTTAGATGATAGAATGTTTCCTTTTACTCACATGTATAAATGTCAATTGAATATAAAAAAATAATTGGATGCGAAGTATAAACTGAAGTAATCAAATATTATTTAAAACTACATTAGCAAATTATTTAAAGCCTAATTTTTTGCTTAAAAAAGATACTCTCAAATGGTTTCATAGCATCAAATTAAAAATTCTCGTATGAAGGAAAAACCCGTTATTTTAACGAAGTTATAATACTTTCGTTCAAATGAGAAAAATACTTTTGAGTGAAATGTAAATTGACTTGTTTACTAATAAAAAATCTTGAATATTCGTTACTTGGCGTATTAAAAGGATTTGTGTCACCCTTGTTTCCATTCGGTTTAAGAAAGTTTATTCATAATCACATTAGTTTGCTATGGATTGAAATCCTCACCATACACATGCTTTATTCGTTTCTCATTTTAAATATCAATATTTTAGAATGTGTTACTGAACATAAGATCCTTTTTAAAAGGATTTCATGAAATATTCAGAGCATTTCATTTTTAAGCAACTTTTTTATGAAATAATTTAATGTATATTTTTACCATTTAATGATATGCAAATTTGATTTAGGAGTCTTTTATGGCGCACTCTTAAGTAGTCTTACTTTTACGGATGAAATCTGAAAAGAAATAATATTCAGAATTTATTTCACCAACGTGAATTAACCAAAATTATTAATGCATTCATATATGCATTTAAATCGAAATTTTCTACTCGACTTTTTGTCAAATTGCCATCGCACATCCCCCATCAGTTGAAAAACCATAGAAATTAATTCAATCTGAATTCAGTCAACATATCCAGATATCAATGAAAATCTCTATTCATCACGTATCGGAGATTAAATTAACAGATTACTAGTCTACCTCACAGGATAAAGACCAACTCTTCTAAGTAAACCTCCGGATCATTTCTTTAAATCTCGGAAGTACTATTTGTTTTCCCTTATCTTCACGCGATTCTTTATTTTCTCCCATCTGCAGATTTTACCGAATCCCATTTTCAGTCTTTTTTGTTTCATCACATTATACTACCCCAAGGCCATTATTCTTTTCTCCAGCCAGTTTTTATATCGGTAAAATACGTATGTACGTTTCCCGCATCCATACCAATGCTATTTTACCGTTGCAAAAGAATTGTTCTGCTTGAGGACACATGCATGCTTCACATCTTGCATAGATCTCCAGTGATAGCTTTTTGGCTAATTCATCGGATTGTTAAGAAAAGAAATCCAAAATCATCTGTACCTTCGGTGTGGTGTCTTATTCACTTTAAGAATTATTTCGAAACAAATTTGTGTGGGCGAAAGTAAAGTAAAAAAATATCGACATAAATTACTTCAGATTACATACAAATATTTCGAAAAATACTTTTAGATTAAATTCTCAAACTGGCTAACCTTATGATCACCATGAAAGACAACATGAAAAGTATTTTTATTTGCCTGTTGAATTTCGGTAATATATTCCCCTGGTTTAAAGGTTTTTGCTTTTTAGTTATATTGCAGCTAACTACCGAAATGTTCCATTTTAGAATATAAAAATAATTGTGTACTCACAGGAAACTAAAACAAAAACAATTTGAGTTTCAATCTAATAAGTAAAATGTTTAGTTCTCAGGTGTACATTGAATTGTATAATGGGAAATACATCTTCTGACTCTCGATGTAATAGGTTCTGGGTTCAAAACTGTGTCGGGTTTTGGAAGTTCGAAATCTTTTTAGACCTCTAAAAATGACCGTAGGTAATGAACTAATCAACCATTATGCTGAAAAATTGATTACTCATCTACCGGGCTGTAAAAATTAAAATTAACATTTTTCTCAGCTCTTGTTTGATAATTCTTGTCTTCACAAGGTTCAGGTATTAAATTCGTAAGGGATTTGAATTCGTAATACACTATAATAAATCATTTATGTCTAATTCTAACATCTCATTATTTTTATTTGTATCTTATATATTAACCATTTATAATATATTAATAGACACTCATACTGTTTGAAATAATGTTTATTTTAAAGTATGAATTCTTGCATTATTCGTACAAAATTAACCATAGTGCAAAATGAAATCAGTAAGAAACGAAATATATATACTCAAAGGTATAATACTGGTTAGGAAATTCGAGAGAACAACAAAGAAAATGGCTCTTATCTTCAAGACGGCCCCACGAAAGTGAACTTGACGATAGAGATCAATTTACTCGAGATAGTGTTATAAACGTTGGTGAAGAAACTTAAATCCCAAAAATTCCTCTGAAGTTCCCCCAAGGCAGACAGGGATTGGATGAATGTAGTCAACAATCTTTATTTTTTCTTCAGTGAAAAGAACATCAAACAAAAATGAAGCCGCACAAACAGAACACAGGGGAAAAAGAGTCAAAAAAGATTCCCTTCGTTTGAGGGAGAGTACACAATAACAAATCTCGCGGGTTCCTGCTAATCAAATTATCCAAGTCAGAATTCTTGTGTCCCTCGGGTCATCCTCAACTATGAACTTTCACCTGAAGAATCTGGCAATTATGGGACAACTCAACTGATACCTTGTAAATAGTACGCACCTTCCTGTCCTGTCTTCGGGCAATTCAATAGTTCTAACTTTTCCTTTATGATATTTATCTCCTGAATTATCTCGTTTTTATAGACCTTCCCGTTTGCCTGCTGTGACTCAGTTGTGACTACTTAGTTTGACCAAGGTGTCTAACGGAATTACAAGCAAGGTGCATTTTTAATCATTGTCATGTAATGTAATACATGAATCCTAGTCGCTTGAAGGGAATTATGATCTTTTTTCATGATTAATCTAGTTGTACTTTTACAGCTTCTTCTAATCGTCTTAATTAAATGCAGGTAATCGAAAGTGAAATTGAACTCAAATGTACTATCAATATTTACTGAAAATATACAAATAAATAAAAAATAATTAATCGGAATTTATAAAGTTTCTTTTATTTCCTGCTTAGTGACGATCAATTTACTGCTTGAATTTGCATCCATTTCTATAACACGTACTAGGAGATAAATAAATTTGTGTTTCTTGAAGACAAGACATTGAATAATTATACATGTGTACTTATACTATAGTAACATGTGGGTATGTGTATTCAATTGTATCACTACAATCTAGGTGCCTCTGCACAACGCATTGTTTACTAAAATGGGAATATGAAGTCAATGAGTGGACTAAACATTAGATACCAGTATGGTTCAGGTAAATCATGAAAGTAGATTATAGCCTAAGTAATTGTTGCTTAACTTCAGATAGTAAGTAACAGAAAACTATTTTTAGACGAATTTAATCTTGCTTTACTGTACCCTAAGTATATCTGTTGACATATGTGAAAGGTTCAATATATCAGAGTAAAATGAGACAAAAGAAAAACATCGAATTAGTGATTCGTATTTAATGACTTGATAACTGGTAAAGTGTCATAAATTTCAAGATTTTATAATTTGCTGTAGATTAATTTTCAGAAAAAAATGTTTTATAACTGTTAGGTAAGAGTAAACAAGAGAAAAACGATTAAGTATCCGCTATGAGTATCCAGAAATCAAAAGCAAACCAACAAATTCATATTTTCTGAATGAAGTAATCCACAACTATTTAATTTAAGGGGAATTTAAAATAAGAGAAAAACAAGTTTTATTTTAGGTAAGAATTGAGAAGACAAAACGCTTTACTAATCATTGTAATCAAAGGCCAAATAATCAATTACACTTATTTGCTTTTAGAATTCACACCTTTTCTTCCAAATAAAATACAAAGAATACAGCTCCTCTTTGAAAAGGAATCGAAAGATTATTAAGCTGCACACAAATTTTCGAGATACATATATATTTATTATCCATTTCCGAGTCCTCATTCTTATGTTAGAAAAAGAAACTCGAGAGTCCTCTATAAGTTTTCCATTTTATGCCTCCTGAGATTATTCGGATTCAGTGAGTGAGAGACTTTCTCAATGCGAGAGAAAACCGAAGCTTTAACATTAAACGGTAATGGATTCAAAGCTGCGTCATCTACGTGTGTAAAGAGCAATAAAAGCGTAATCAGGTTCCTTTAGTAAAGATGCGTCTTTTTCTATCTATTTCCAAGAGTCGTTTCTTCTAAGATGGGAATTTTTTCCACGAAAGGAAGTGAAACAATTTCCTTGCCGACAAGAAAATTCAATTTCCCTTGTCTTTTATTCTGTCATAACATTCGAAGAAACTGTAATGAGGTAGACATCTAGCAAGGTGATGCAAATATACTTTCCATAGTTATTGGGTTAATACGTAGCAGAGTCGAGAGGAAAAGAATTTATCAGATTCCTCAAGAAAAGTAATGATTCGCTTTGCAACGCTTTCACTGAAAATCAGATTCTTGTTAAGATTCATTCGATGTTTTTTAAACTCATTAGAAAGGAAATCAGGTGTAACGAATTACGCAAGCAATACAAATTAGCTTTCTTTTATATTGATAATTCATTTTCTATTTTCAGAAAGTAAAATATTTTGTAGCTGGAGTATACGTATCTTTTAATTAAAAGTTCAGTAATTAATGCTTATTTTTCAATGAGCCGTATACAGTGAGCCGTAATGATAGACCAAATTTTGCCCATATGCAACTTTATTAGTCTACTTTCGTTTGCTTATCGATAAGTTTACATTTTCCAGACTTGTTCATCAAATCAAGTTCGGACAAATTTCAAGATTTATTTAGTTTCGTGACTTTGAAACCATTTGTCAATGATAGTGAGACAGTAAAATATACGTTGAATTTTTTTCATAAATAAAAAGCATGCATTAAACTCAATCGTATTTGCATTGAAATGTCAAGCTTATTTTTAGATACCACTTGTTAAACCATCAAATGACCCTTCGAGACTTTCACTTTGAATGAATTTTCAGATAATTGAATTAAGAAAAAATATAAAATTTAGTTTCATATTTACATAATCATAATTGTTTTTCACAACTTAAAGCTTAAAGGTATTGCGGAGTTTTAAAGGCTATAAAATTAATTTTCATCCAGCGAGATATTGTACCATGCTGTACCTCAGTCGAATTGAAAAATATTTTAGACTAATTCAAAATATCATAAAATCAAAATTTCATCACATTGATTTCATTTAAATGAGATTGCATATTTATCCTGAATCGTAAGCTCTAAAATTGGTGCACGTATATAAAACTAATTTCGCTTAAATGCTTTCAACATATATCTTCAGTAACATAACAAAGTTTTAAAAGAACTTTGAAACAAATCTTATTATAATACAAGCATCAAGGAAAAATGCTGCGAAAGGCATAAAATAAATGCGAAGAGCAGATATGTTTTATGAAAGACGAAAAAGAGACAAAGCGCAATTGTTGGAGATCTTACTTAAATATATGCTATGAAAATAAAACAAAAAATTATTTCTTGAAGAGTGTGGAAATAATTACTTCATAGCGCAGAAAAGAAAAACTTTACTCTTTTGTTCTCTGTATCATAATATGCGAAAGGGATAAATTTAAATCTTTCAAAATATATTTAATTGAAAATGTCTGGTGTTACGGTGAAAAATTACTTCAAATAATCCACAAAAATCTCATTTCCCTTCTAGAATATACTTGAAGGTACATCTTGTCAGACAGAATGACTCAGTTTTGTTAAATAACATATTTAAATTGTTATTAAGCATTGAGTGGAGTGCAGCGTGTTCCAATATACGCTATTGTTCGCTAAAAACATTTTTAAAATCAACCTGTTTTTAACATGGGTAAGCTAATGTCGTTTCCCATTAAGTACCCCATTATATCATTAATAACTTGCTTTATTTTGATACAGATCATTATGCTAGCAGTTGCCTTGTAAAATAAATTATTATGCAACAGGGATTTGAATTACTACTTAGTTTTAAAAGATTTACATACGTGTTAAGGTAAGAAAGTATTCAGAAATATTCAAATGATATATTTCTAATTCGTTGTTACCTTCACTGTAAATTAAATGAGAAAATTTCATGCCATGCATTCTCATTTTTCACTTTCATCGTGTTTGTTTAATAAGGCCAGAGAAATACTCATGTTTCAGTCTGAAAAGACTTGATTATTAACTCTCCAAGTGGTTCGACGAATAATAAATGGTTTAATATTACTAAAGCAGACCTTAATGGCGAGATATCTCGTCATCACGATATTGCCGATTGTTTTACGATGACAAAATCAAGGTCTGGTGAGTTTTCTTTTAATGACGAGATACCTCGTCCATCAAGGTCTGCTTTAGTAATATTCAACCCTGCTGGTGTCTGTCTCGTTATTAGCTTTGCTAATGACGAGAACCACCAGTAGGGTTAAATATTACTAAATGATTTCGTGCATATTTAATTCTGCACCCATAGAAAAATACAAATAGAAAAATACAATACCAGACTTTTTATTTATTTGAGATCGGTCGCTATATCCGTCTAATGGATCTCGTTTTCAATTCTTTTAACAATGCAGCTTCCGAATGGCTGTCTGCGTTTTTGTCACAAATCCCAAGCATTGCTAAAATTTCTTTCCTTACCATTTCAAGCCCCCCCCAAGGCTCCTAAAGTTTAACTTAGTCCCTTAAGATGGCCCAATAGAACAATATTAGCAAGCATTGAAAGTGGGTCATTGTTCAAGTGCTCTTAGACAGATCGTTGAAGCACATTCTCCTTGCTCAACGACGTTTGTACGACCTAAGCGATATTTTGGGTTTTTCTTTGTCGCCAAGCGAAGCCGTAAAAACGAATGATCCAAAAAGGACTTCCCTTGTGGTTTTCGAAAGCAACTTTTAGAGCAAGCGATTGAAATAAAAACTTTTTTGGGAAGTTTTATTGAGATGAAAAGATGTAAGATTACAGATTTTTCTGGTCAATTTCTTGAACATGATGTTATACTGGAGTGAGGTAAAAGGAATTTCATGAGAATTTGTTCTTACGATCCACTTACGGATTGTTGCGAGTTAAATAATCTCTTACAAAGTTGTGTACTCCTTAAACTTATTTAAACGAGTTTTATTACTTGGATATTTCTGATAAGCCTTTAATCACAACTGTAATATTTAAATGGAGCACATTTTCAAAAAGTGCAAAATTTCTAGAAATTTTAATTAAAAATTTACAACGAAGAGGTTAAATAAATTAGCAGTAAGTTTCCATGCAATGCAACGGTTAAACCCTTTGAGTGTCACGTGATTTCCGAGTAGTGTAGTATTGCTTTTCCCCGACTCCCATTATGATTAAATAACCACACCTATTGGTTGAAAGAATCCCATTAAAGATTGTGTCGACCAAAACAGACAAAATAGGTTATGAGTCATACAGGAAATATATACTGAAAATTGCAGTGAATTTATGCGTATGAACCCTT
The DNA here is from genome assembly GCA_933210815.1 of Meta bourneti. Lineage (NCBI taxonomy): Eukaryota > Metazoa > Arthropoda > Arachnida > Araneae > Tetragnathidae > Meta > Meta bourneti. The sequence goes on along the minus strand of OW119934.1, from coordinate 12,604,321 downwards.
TAGAGCTATAAGATGTAAACTAACTCCGATCTTGACGCGCGGTCGCCGTAGCCCAATTGGAAGAGCAACGGATTAGCAACCGGACGGTTGCGAGATCGAAACATGGTCCAGCCAGACAGTCGTGTACATGGGGTCTGGTGCACGTTAAATATGTCAAGGCCTCAACTGTCCTCACGTTGTCGTGGTGTGGAAGCTCGGAGAGTTGGGTGCCATTTCAGGTGTTGACCTCGTCATCTGACAGCGGAAAAAATTACGGTGTTGTCCGTGGACCTTCCTATTAGGGATTGATCCCGGACCGTCGCCAATAGCCCGTTGTGTTGCTTCAGTGCGACGTTATTTAACAACCTACCGACCGTGGAGCAGTTTTTTATTATATTCCTTAAAAGTTAAGACATTAAATATTGCCGAAATTAAATCAAAACATATTTCAGAGATTATACTAATGCCTTCATATAAATAAAAACTATGTTTATCGTATTTGTGGGCTTACAGCATGACATATGCAGAACAAGTGATTTGGCGAATATATTTTGTCAATATGCATCATAAACCAGATTTCATTCAAATTTAATGAATTAACATTGTGAAAATGGTATTTATAAATAATGACATGCATAATTATAAGGATTTGATTCATGAAACTACCATTTATCGTCTTCAAGACGGAATTATTTTTTACGAAAAAACATTCTTTTCGGAAATAAAACATCTTTCAAGCATATTTAATAATGATGCCTATAAATTCACACAAATAAATCAAATATATTACCTAGAAATGCAATTTCGTTTTTTTAATTAAAAGAGTCAAAAAATATGTTACCTGGTAGTTTATTATCACAATTTTCTTCATTAGCCACAGCTCATTAAGGCAGATTAGCAAGTTCATAATAATGAACATAAAACATTCTCGATATCTCTTTCATTTACCCTACTTCATCACCCATGTGTGCTCTTTCACTTTCACAAGAACAACATTTTAAAAATCTAATTTCTTTCCTATCACCGTGACTTAATTATAATTAAAACCCGTTGTAATGAAGTTGAAAAAGATTCAAAATTGCTTCAATATTATACAGTTTGACTCCTTTTAGTTTGATGGTGTATTTGTTGAATAAACTTTCGAATCTGTCTTGGAGAATGAAAAGCAGTGAAAATAAATTTAGTCGATAAAGATTAAACTCGCTGAGTGCTTTGAAACAGCTGCTGCGAAATGAGTGTTGATAATGTTTTTATAAGGTTTAAAATGAAGTTTCGACATGTAAGCGGTACACAGGAGTCTCTTATAAGAGCTTGTTTCCAGGTTAGGCTGTTTAAATTTTGATTGTAATAACTCGAATGCTGTTATCTGCATTTGAATCATGTTTCATTATGCTTTTGACAAGACGTCATGGGAAGTAGTACTTAATATTCTTTTTGACTTTTGGGGAACTTTAATTTGCAATTCTCATATACTTGGATTTAAACTTTATAATAATATTACTTGATTTACTGACATTAGCGTTTGAAGCCTATTTTACTCTTATATGTTAATTTCTATTTGGTTGAGTTCATAAATTAAACTTCTTTTGTTTACAAAATGCTAAAATTCTGTCAGGAGTAAATCTACTGAGAGCTTTGTTTATCGATGAGGAATTTATTTTGTTGCCTCCTCATGGTAACACCTAAACATGTACCGAATATAATTCTTCGTGACTATACTATTTAATGAGATAGCACCAGAAGTGGATATAAATTAGAAATAATTTACTAGGGACATTTTAATTTCTAACAAAATACTCTTTATTTATATACTTTAATATTCTTTGATAGATTATATTTATGACAGAATCTAACAAAACCTGAAACTAAAGATGTCTGAACACACTGAGGTGAACCTCAGCAAACCACGGATGTTTCAATTCCTATTTGTAAGTTTCATTATTCTTTGTCTTTGGTTAGAATAAACTTATGTGTATCAGTAAATAGTGTATGCGAAAGTCTTTTACAAAGTTTTACGACCGAGATCAACAGGATGCATTATGAAGACTAATTTTTTCTTATTAGTAACATATTTCAGACTCAAATTTCGTTTATTTCAGGAAACAAGAATTGCAAATAGCCCTGATCAAGACAAAATCCGAGATAAAAAAACCAATTAGCTTTGGTTGAAAATAATATACAATTCAAATAAAGTAATGGAACATGATCCAAAATAGACCTGTAATATAAAAACGAAAACAAAATCAATCAAAGACTAAGAAGCGAAAGATTTAATCGCTTAAAGGGGGAAATAAATTACCGAGATGACAAGCTTCAATTTGTAGGAAAGCTCGGAGAAATATTACATACGTTCCAGAGAAGGTAAATCAAAAAGCAGAGATTTATTAATCTGAAACTTTTCAAATTAAAAACAATTCTCATAGTAAAAAAGGAAAACTTTAAGTAAAAGAAAATGAAGTGAGTGCTAGAAGTGTTTTTTCGCGTACAAAGTGTGAAACTAATGCTTGGTTAAGAATATTTTCAAACTGTGTGCTCTCTGACAATATTTTATGTGAAGAATGATTATACAGGACGGGATATATATATATATATATATATATATGATAAAATATTTTGGTAAAACGGAAAAGGTACACAATTTCATCGGGAAATTAATTAAAATTACTTTACATCACATTAAATTTCATCGGTAAATGACTTATAAATAATTTTAGTATTTAGTAATTAAAAAATATTCAATTTTAAATGTTTTGAGGAGAACTATGTTAAAGTTTAAGAATAAAATAAAAGTTAATCTTCATTTGTGGTTGCCTAAAAAGTAATTTTTTAATTTTTATTTAGAAGCGTAATATCACTATATTTATTATTGTGTACGTAGTACTAAAAAATATTTGATGTCATAATTATAATGAAAATATTAGTCACGTCATACTTATGAGTGATAAATGATAATTATGGCTGAAAATTTAAGTAACGGTTGAAACTTATTTTATAGACGGTTTACTGGGCCTTTTTAGATTAATTATTCCGCTAAACTTCAGTTCTTCAACTTCATATTGAATATGATTGCTCTTCATATTATCACGATTACTTTTTAAACGTGGACGATCATCTCAATCACTAAATGTCAAATGAAAATACTAAAATATTTTGCTAAACTTAGCTTTTACCACATTGAAGTTTGTAACATTTAAATTCGAATGTGTGTGTGTTATGCCCAATGTTTTTATAGTAAGTGCTAGCTCAAATAATTTCTATTGTTTTCAGAAAACACGAAAAGATACAAAATAATTACAATAGATCAAGAAAGTAGATTATGTTCATTTGAGTAAGGTGAAAATATACTGAATGAACACGATTAGCCAAAGAAAATGCGATTATAAAAGTTTCATTCTCTATAGAGATGAACACAGGATGCTCAGATTGTTAGCGTGCATTAGACCCAACGGTTTTCATGTAAATATTGGGTTGTCCCATAAATAATGCACTTCTTTCTCGTTGATCAAAATAAATGCTGAATGCTTTAGAGTTCTTGTGCAATCGTACGGTGTATCTTTTATTAGAATTTTCAGTGTTTCAAGAAATTGTGTGTCGGTGTAATTATCCACGTGAATTTAAGTGACAAAATAAACGTTATCATGCTTATCAAACTTTATATAGTAATCTTTGCTTTCTTAAAATCAAAGCATCCCTAAAGAGCTGTATTGCCAACTGACACGGCACGAGAAACGCTACAAAAATTAAAACAATTTAAATGGGCAATTATGACTTATCCACCGTATTCTCCTGATCTGATAGCAGATTACCATCTTTTTCGAAGCCTTCAAAACCATTTATGGAAAATTATTGAATTCAGAATACGATGTCCGAAGATGACTCGATTCACAAGAGATTAAAAATTCAAAAGAGGGGTTGGTTGTTTTTAGGTTTTATGGTGCAAGGGTCATATTTGGCCAAAAACCAGACAGTGTCACGTAAAAATGTAGTGAGGAAAAAAGAGGGATTGGGAAATAGAGCAGTGGGTAAGTAATTAAAGCCGACTGGAGCAACACAAAGGGCTATTGGCGACGGTCCGGGATCATTCCCCGAAGGGAAAGATCCGAGGACAATATCACATAATTTTGAACAAAGGCCAGATGATGAATGGAGTAGAGGCATGAAAGCAGAAAAGATTGCTTGTCCCGTGTCTACTATAGAAAGTAAGCCTCATGGAAAAGAAGATTACTAGAGTACCTCGAGTCCGTGAAGTCCGTACTCACCTAAAGCAGATGTGACCCTGAGGGCGTGATTGATATAGAAGTAGTTAGAAAAATAGAATATAAATGCTACACATACTTATAAATCAATTAATGTATAGGTTGACTTTGAAACATATTTATTATTTATAAGAAAATCAAATTTTAGCAGATTTAAGAATAAGTCAGATCCTCCTTTTCTTATATAAAGTTAGATTTAAGAAATACATATTTTCCAACCAAATTTCTACTTATCTGTCCCTTAATTCTGCCCCTGAGCGCAAAACTAAGATGGGAACCAGTTGAAAATAGTGGTAAATATACATTACATTAAAGTTGAATACATTCTGCGTTATTTTAAAACTTACTCAAAGAAATGACATTACTTTTGGGAAGATCCAATACAGTGGGAGGTCGTCTACTTGTCTGTATAAGAGCGACTATTCATCCTACTATAGAGAAAGCATGTTTGTCAACAGATAATCCATACAGTTGTCTTGTATTAAGAGTAAAATTTGGACCTATTTTGAAATGCCCATCGCACTCAATTTCGTCATAAAACCCTGATAAACCGAACAAAGTTCAAAACAGGACAAGCCCAGTCGCAACTGAACATTTGACAAATGGATGTGCATATCGTCTTGCCTATGTACAAGGTGTGACTGGAGAATGAACCAATAAATTTAGAGACAATATGAATCTAAATTTACGTCCTATCAAGTTGAGTAATGAAGGCAGGTAGAAGCGTCGGGATAATTTGGGAAACGTTACATGAGATTTCTGAGGATCCTCATGAACCTGGAGTGGCGGCCCTTTCAATGATACGACTCATTACATAGGTGTATATAATATTGGCCTTTTTATGCTTTAAACTGAACTCTGATCTACCCCCCCCCCATATTGGAGCTTTAAAATAATTCTAATTTATAAAAGATAATATTTCATAAACATAAACTACGAAATTTTAATCTTTCTTGATTTATTTTAAAAAGTAGGTAGGTATTTTAATTACCGTCGCACTGGAGCAACACAACGGGCTATTATCAACGGTCCGGGATCAAATCCTAAGGGAGAGATTCGAGGATAACACGTAATTTTGAACTCGGATAACGAGGTCACATCTGAGCTGGCACCCCACTCTCCAAAGCTCCACACCAAGCTAACGAGGGGACATTTGAGGCCATTACAGATTTAACCTACACCAGCACTCTTTTGTACACGACGGTCTTTGGTTGGATTCGAACTTGCAATCTTCCGGCTGCTAATTCTTTACTCTTCCAACTGGGCTACCGCGGTCTATAAAAAGTTGGAATTTAAATTATTTTTAAAGTTAAAAGTTTTAATACTTTTCATTGACAGTAAATTATGTATGTGTTCCTTCACTTTCAAATTGCAACAAAGTATTTTTTGATAAATGATAAACGCTTACTGAAAAGAGTTTTAATTCATGAAATTTCCAGTCCTCTCGAAACTGCAAATAATTTAATAACTTTGCACAGTGAAAACTTCTCAAGTGCCTGAAGTTAATTCACGAGTCCTCTCTCTTTGAGACAGTTCTTGGTCAGGTAATTGTGTTCAATAAATTGACTTCAATTTATTAGCCGCTAGAACATCAACATTTATTATTATCTCGTAGTCTGCCGGAATAAACCAAAACACAACTCTAAAAGTATTTTGTACGTTTTGTTCAGTTTCATATTTCCCTCTCAACACTAAAACATTTCCTCTTAAGAAAAGCAAAGTTTTCATCGAACAAAAAGAACTCGAAGGGCTTTTCTTTCCAGCGGAATGCACTCGAAATGAAAGACAAGTGCAGAAGTTTTACTTCTGAGACTCGGTATTGAGGCTTTGTTTTCGTTAGAACTAGTTTCTTTCCTTAAGAATACATCTCAGAAAAATAATAGATTGATCTGAGATCTATTAGATTGTTCCTGCGGTCTGTGAGGAAAAATTATATTGTGATAGGCGTTGTACAATTCAAACAAAATTTTAAGTGCTCTGAGCTCAGTGTAAGTAAGCAGATTCTATATGCGGATGTCCTAACGTTCTCAGTGGGTTTGCCCACTCTGATAGTAACCACTCTGATAGATAGTTGTAGGGGCACTGGTTTGAGTCCTGTAGCTTCACCTGAGTGTATTTCTCTTCTGTATCAGTAACTTTCCTTGAAATTATTTGAGTATCTAGGCCAAATATGTCCTACTCGCGTTCAGTTCTTTAGGCATTAGCGCACAAAAGTATCCTCTGCATTCCTGGATATGAGTTGTAGGCGGCACGATTCCTGTCACGTTTAACTCCCTCCTGGGTGTATTTCGTTCATCTGTGTCAGTAAAATTTTCATTGCGTTTGTCCTTTATCTTATGTTTGGCCCATGCGTCATAAAAACTCAATGCAATCAACCAACAACCATTCCTGAATACATTAAAATTAATAACTACTTTTTACCTTCAAAACGTTGAATTATATTCATTCATCTTGATGTTGCCCTACAGCTGCATATTAAAATTATGGCTCAGAGTGTAATTCTCCATTTGGTTACATGATTTTTATCAATTAAAAAATTTTGAATATATATTTATTATTTTGATTACAAATATCGTAATACTAAAACGTCCGTTGGTGCTATTTCGACACGGGAGAGCGTTTGTCGCTTTCTCTTTCGCATTTGTTGTCTGATTTTGACAATTTCGTGAGACTTATAATCATTTTTCTTGATAAGCACACAGCAGAAATTTTTTGCATAACAATCTAGGAAGGTGGATATTTGGGAGTTAACGTGTATCAACCTTCGCGTACACGACCTTCTTTGATGTTAACGAGTTTCGAACTCGAAACCCTCCGGTTGCTAATCCGTTACTCTGCCAACCGGGCTACTGAGGGTCCCTTAACTTGGAAACTATAAATTCAACACGAAATCTAATACTTAATCGCTCGTGTTGTCCATTTTTGCATATTCTATGGCCTGATTCAGGTTTTCGTAAAATTTAATATATTGTTTTTAAGGTATCGATACATTTTTAATTGTTAAGTCACAACTTTGAAATTGCTCGAAAAACGCAGCAACTTGATAACCTTCTCATTAACTTTTATGCCTTATATTTAAGCAACGAAGTACAATTGTGAAAATGTATTCCTTTGAGATGGAAAAGTTTTAGCAAGTGTGAATAATATTTAAAATATTTTTGCAACAAATGAAAAGCTAAGTTTCGATTCTTATATTCACACAAAGCGTGCGTATGAAATTTAAATATATCCTATATTTTACAAACGGATTTATTTGGGAATGTATTTTAAGCAGCAAATTACATAGCAGGGTTTTTTAATTTGAAATAATTTGTACCCAGCATAAGACTGAGAAAGACCGCCGAAACTGCTTCCAATTAAAAGCTAACCTTTTATTCATAAAGCATGTGTTAAGTGATTTTTTTTTCATTTTCATAAGCATGCACCAGTTAACTTTTCACTGTTAAAGTTATAAAACATTTGCTGACTTTAGAGAACACGCGCTTGTTTTTTGATCATACATTTCTTTACCGTTTTTATTTTCAAAGGAATCATTTTATTAAGTTTCACATTTTCCGATCTTATTCATAATGTAAGCAACCATTTTATGCAGTTGATCATATTAACGGGAAAATGTAAAGTTAAACACATATTTTCGCTTTATGAAAAATGGGAGATTATAAGCATATTTTTTAAAGTATAGCGAAGTTTAAAAATGCTTTTAACTAGAGATTATCTGTATAAATTCAGATATTTAATTTGAATTATAAGAAAGAAGTCATCCTTAATTGAAAGAACGCATTTTTACGGTATATTTTTTGCATTTTTAATTCTTTTAGAACCAACCATAACTATACAGAAAGCACATTTTTTGCACTTCTATTAAATTCTTTTCAGTTCTTTGAAAAGGAAATTAGTCATACACTTTATAAAATTTTCGTCAATAATAATTTTTTTTTCGAAAACTTAAAATATTCAGCGAATTCCAGTGTACACGTACATTCATTTTTGAAAAATGTATTTTCATGGACATTAAAGAATTAAATTATTCAAGTATTAATTATTTATTCTTATAAACGTTGAAACGCTCATTCACAATACTTATCTATATCATTTATATTTTAACTTAAAAAAAAAGCAGTTTTAGATAATCCCGTTTCTGAATTTTTAATCCTGTAGTTGTGATTTTTGCAATTTTCAGAATTACGTTGATGTTTGTGCGAGAGGGAAATATACAGAAGACTGAAAGTTAAATTTTCAAATGCATAAAATACGAAAATGCTTTTAATTTGATAAACGTTCTCTTTAATATCCACGGGAAACGGATTTCTTTTCTTTGCTTACAAATATACATTAAACATTCAAGTTCAATAATGTCATAAGATAATTTCTCTTAATATAAAATTCTGTATTTACCTTACAACTGAAACATGCAAAAAGCTATGAAATACAAATTTCTGGTTTATAGCTTCTCTTATGAATATCGAATAAGCTTTTACAAGTTTGATCTATTTTGTAAATCTTTGATTGTGAGAGCACATCATGTTTTGAAATTCTAACATTATATTAAAAAATAATCTTAAAGAGACCAATTCCATACATCCACTATATTACATTACAGATTTTTATGTCTGACAAATTCATCGCTTTGATATAACTATGCAGATAACAAAATTATGCAGAAGCTATAATTCCTTTCACAATAAAATTTTTTCTCGATTGGTCAACATATACCAATTTTCGAACTTCATCTTTCTTCACAATCAGAAAACCGAGAAACATCCTTTCTGGACTTATTTAACCCTCCAAGTGATTTCAACGAGATATATCGTCCATCAAGATCTGACCGATTTTGCTAATGACAAGATATCTCGTCACGTTATATCATCCAGATATAACATCAAGATGCTACCCATTTTCTTTCATTTTCCACTTGTAAAGCAGTTACCGTAACAATATCTCTGGGGATACAGAAACATTTCTGACGAATTTGCTTAAGCAATCTTTGTGTGCTGTAGTATATTTGTATATTTATATTACTTGATAAAAACTAATACCATATCTATTGTTTCATGAGTTCATATAATCAGTCTTCCAACAGCTCCTGAAACAATAATCACTAAAAGTGTCTTGTGTGTGCAAGGATCGACATCGTTTATTACCGCTAGAAAACAAACGACATCACCCGTGGTTCTGTTTTAGTGATTATATTTACTTTTAAAAAAGGTACTTAGCTCCCTCATTATTTTCTCAATCGATTCATTCATCGAAAAAAATCGCGATTCTATCGCACCTGCTGCGTGAAACTGCGCACGAAAGACCCAAGACAAATAAAGTAGCCATTTTCAGCTATTACGTAATTACAAAGATTTATTACTCCGAGGACTGAAAAAAGCTGATAAATCTTTATGGACGAGCTACTTCCTGACAGCGAAACGAACATCAGTCTCCCTTCTTTCATTTTTATTTACTTTTCAATTTTTTTCCTCTTTCGAGAACGAAGATTTCCTCGCAAACTAAGCCGAACGACAGCTTAAAAAATCGGTATAAAGAGATCGGTTGGATATTATCAAGCGACACATTTGGTCCCTCGCATTGCAATCCCTCAGGAATACTGGACCCGAAGAGAAAAATACGACCCGACATTCTAAAGTTAGGCGAATAATAGAGCGGAACGAGATTCTAGAACAATCGAGGATCCAAATTTACGATTTTTCACTTTAAAGCCGAGTAAAACGATGACAAATTCCTTGTAATGTCGCGAAGACTGGAATCAAAGCTAGATGTAGTATTTTTTAGATCGACGAGGGCAATGTGAATGACTCGTTGCATAATGAATGTTACATTAATCTCAAACTATATAAATCAGGGATTGTTAAATATATTTTTTAAACACGCTGCTATAATGGTTAATAAATTCTTTTGCGTAGCAAACAGAAATATACGAACCTGCATTGTAACTCCAGGCGAAAGAGGTAACAAGATTCCAGAATAATCGAGGGTACAAATTGACGATTTTTCACTTTAAAGCCGGGTAAAACTATGGCAAATTCATTGTAATGTTTGGGAGACTAGGATCAGAGTTAGATGTAGTATTTTTTAGATTGACGAGGGCAATGTGAGAGAAAGACTCACTGCATAATAATCTGACTATATAAATCGAGGGATTGTTAAATATATTTTTTAATGTCGTGTTATAATGGTTAATAAATTCTTTCGCAAAGCATACACAGAAATATACGAACCTGCATTGTAAATCCAGGCGAAAGGAAAGAGATTTCGAAACAATGAGGATAATTTTTATGTTCGCCTTAAATATCTATAAGAGATTGCTTATGGTATTTATATATCAATTTGAAGTAATGAAAACGTAAAAATTACCAGATACAATTTCAATGAACGTAATTCGCTGAAAAATGACTTATAGTCATGATTTTTTAACACGGTGGATAATTAGAATGGATATTTAGTTACGTCGCTTAGTTGCATTTGTCAATATCGTGTGGGCAAATAAATAGCTTATTAACAATGATTGAAACTTAAATACAATACTGACTTAGCATTTCAGTCGTCATTATTTTTGGAAATCTTACCGAATCAATATATAAGACATTTTCGTACTATATCATATAATTAGAAAATAATTAGAAATTAGTTTCAATAAATTAGAAAAGAATATTTTCTTAAAGACTTCGAAATAAAGGTTCTATCTATAGTAATCACTTAAATATCAGCAAATATAAAGCATTAGGCTTTCGTAACGATCGAATAACGTTCAGTACTATTATAACAGTAATAATATAGTGCATGTAATCGAAATAAAACACATACGGTGATGGTGCATGTCACTGTTAACCCAAATATTTATTACAACTAATTCTCTAAAATAAATTCACTACACATTCATTCTAATCGACGATTTATTCGGTTTATAGAGATACCCATATTACATTCCATCCTTGTATACTACTAATGACAATCAGTTTGAGAAAATAGGAATTGTGTCAAAGAAATTATTTAAAATTTACTAGCAATTAAGATCTGTAAATGCATGTTCAATTGGTTATAAATAGCGTTCAACGACTTATAACACAATTTAAGCTTCATAAATTGTTTCTCGATTTCTGTGAGACAAAACTGTCAATTTGTTCAAGATTTATTTGTTTGATGAAGTTAATTCGATAATCTTGATTGATTCTGAACATTGATGCTATCGATCAGGAAGTAAATGGTATGATTATTGCGGTATTGGTTTTTCCTAGGACAATTTTTCATACCCATTATTTTCTAGGGATCGATTATTCCAGTATGATTCGAATCGATTACAGTAATCGATGTTTTATGAAATTCCTGTGATCTGTGTGTGGGTAACTTTCAATCTCGGATGAAATTTAAAAGTAAATTCCGATAGCATATTGGATCAAAATTTATTAAACATTTTTATTTTTCAAACGTGAAGTCTATTAGGCATTTAAATTTAATGGCACTCGGCATATTACTTTAATGTATAGATAATGAACTAGCAAGTGAACGGTACTTAGCATTCAGTGTCTGAATGATGAAGCGTTCATAAATTTGAAGTAATGAGTCATTTCTGTGAAGTTCTGGGTGATGAATGGTGGATTAAAACCCATTACCAGTGATCCGCAATCAATTAAAGGCAGGCAAGTCAGATATTATATCATCCGGATCATTTAAATCAACTAGGCTTGAGACTTTTAGACTCAAGTACAAATTTTCGTCTTCGTTGTTAGCCTCGGAGTAAAAAAATATTGGCTAACTATTCTCAAAGTGACATTTTTAAAATGAAATGAGTTCCGCTTGCATGTTACTGTCTTAAGTGTATACTGTATAAAAACGAAGCAGTCATGGGCCTTATGGTAGACTTTAAAAAGTTCATTTCTAAGGACATAATTTAACATCATGATCATGCATTACAAATAGAAGATAAATAACCTATAGGTGAGACGGCGGAACAGCATGAAATTAGCGAACTACGACATAATTATGTGAGAAACGGCAAGTAGAGCTAGTGAAAGGTGCACAATAAGCAAATTTGCGGTTTAGTTCACAGGCTACTGAGAGAGGAAGGCAATTGAATGAATAAGTCTGCCTGAGAACTTGATAGTATAAAGTGGATAACGAATATAAATAGTGCTAAAAGTGTTTCGGGATTTCTCCACATATGTACAGTCAATAAAATCCGCTAATGCAGTAGAAAATAGAGCAAAATTGGCATGAGTTTATATGGTAAAGCAAGAACCGATAATATTTTTACCAAATAGAAATTATTTATTGTAAGAATGCATATGTTTAATACATAACAAGTATTTTAATGATATTTTGTGTTTACTAGGGTTAAAATCTGAATTGGTTGGTTGGGGGTTATGGTACAAGGGAATTTATTTGGACATGCTGCGCCAGACACAATACATACAATGTCAAGTAATAGACACACAATGAAAGTTTTACTGACACAGAAGAGAGATATACACCCAGGGAGGAATGCATCTGACAGGAATCGAACCTGAGCCGCCACAATTTGAATTGGAGGTATGGCACATAAAAACGAAACCAATATCATCCTGTCATTGAAAATGAAAACTAATATTGGAGTTTATAAACATATATTTATCACAGCACCTCAAAAATGTAACTTTATCATATGTAAAAATCGTTGTTAGTACCGCTGTATGTTTGGTTGGGTTTTCCATGGCCCAAGTGCCATATTTAGCCAAGCTAAGACATACACAAGACATACAACGCCAAGCAATGGACATATGGGGACAGTTTTACTGACACAGAAGTTAGAAATAAACCCAGAGAGGAAATGCCACTATATGGAGAAATCAATGCTAAATGTAAAATAATACAATGTTAGATGGCTTGGAAACATTTATTTCAAAATAATTGTGTATTTTATGACTTATTAAATATATCCTTGTTATAATTGCTGTCCATGATAGTTGAATAATTATACTCTTGTGAAATGAAAGAGCAGAAAATATCCATGCTATGTAGAAGCCTTCTTTGTCCCATAAATTTGTTCAAAATATTTGGGAGTCTTTGAAGTTAGCCGACGCAGACTAACTTTTAAACAATAACGGGAAGAGCTATCTCAAACGAGATAGTTTCGCATTGCTTGCTATCTCGGCCCGGCAATTGAGAAATAACCCCCTCTGCGTGATTATCAAGTAAAACTAATGAAGTCCCATTGCATATACTACTGCTGTAAATCGAGCTGTGTGCATAAATAATAAACTCTACGTTGATTCACTACTGGTGTGCTCCAAGTTCTCGATTCGTATTCATATTTAAATGAGGTCTAGCATACTTCTCTTCAGACACTGTATAATGAATGCTAGAAACAACTATTAGAATCTTGTATAAAGTAATTTTCCTCAGAGGTGAATAAATTTCAGGCTTACATTTTTGTCTAACAGCTTAAGAGAATACCTGAATTCTCTGTCGTGAATATAATATATATGTGTTCTCAAATAACATGCTGTGAGCACTTTAAGAGACTGGAAACTATTTAGGCAAAGGAACTTTTGGTTGGGAATGTTGTGATGTATATAAATTGACTAAAGGAATAAGTAAAATCATATAGTATGAATATACTTTATGTACCTAGAAGCTAACCAAAAGTACACACGCTTTTAAATAAGCATTTTTACATTTGAAATACATTATACTATCTGAATAATCCTCCTTCGAATATCTCAACGTCAATTTATTTGCTATCCAGAAACTATCCCGTTAAAAGATAAGAAACTATTTAGGTTAGAATGAGTGACAGATTCTCCAAAGAAAACTGGCGATATAAATATTCTGAAAACAGTAACTTTAGTCTGATATTGATAGATTATTTATAAAAGAAAAGAAACTGAAGATACTTGAGCATAGATGATTCTATAAGTAGCAGCTGTATAAAGGATTTTATATTTAGCATTATATCATCGAATTATAGAAGACGCATAAACTCTCCGAGTGGTTTCGACGAGATATCTCATCCATCGAGATCTAATCAATTTTACTAATGACGAGGTGTCTCGTCATTAGATAAAGAATTGCCAATCATCAAGATATTGCCGGTTTTTTATAATGAAGAGATAAAGATCTGTTCAGTTTTCTTCTAACGGCGAGTGATCTCGTCCTTAAAGATCTGGTCAGTTTTGTCAGTTTGGCGAGATCCCTCGTCGAGACAACCTCGAGAGATGAGAAGGGTTAACCGACATTTTTTCGTAGACACTAAATGTTTATTTTCATGATGAGAACTCCATAATCATATTGTAATTTGTTTAAAGATATATAACGCAATAAAAATGCTTATAATTTGAAATTTTGACCTATAAACTAATATTTAGTCTTAAAGCAGCTGTGCAGATAATTTTTTTGTCAGTTGATGAGTTTCTGCTCTAAGTCAAGGATTTTTATATTTAAAACGAACATGGTTGCTTTACTCAAACCATTCAACTTTCTACCGAAGAATGCACCTTATATTAAAGGCGGAACACACAATGATTCAATTAATGGTGTTAAATATATTCATAGCAAATATCCAGCTACCTCAGGTTTCCTTAACATCTAAGTAGCCTGACATCCTATACAGTGCGGTTATATCTCTCGGTTACAGTCGAATTACTCAAGCTCTCCACTTTAGATTAAATGCCATTCTCCGTCATGACAATTCTGAACACCTCGAAATCAAATGTGCGTACAAAACGTGCTTCGTATCGTCGGTTTCACATAGATTACCTGTTATCACCAAGAGTGGATAAGTAGCGCAATGGCTAGACGAAATGTTTTGTTAAGATGCGCAAATCAGCAAGCGTTTCGATCTGCTACGGCGCTTTCCTGCGTTTATTAATTTAGATCACAATGGTTATTCACATATTACCTGTTATCGCCAAGAGTGGATAAGTAGCACACTGGCTAGACAAAATTTTTATTAAGATGCGGAAAATCAACAAGCTTTTTGGCGATTTCCTGCGTTTATTCATTTAAATCATAATAATTATTCGCTTATAGTAGGTTTGATCGCTTTGAAGATCATCTGAGTTAAGTTCCATTTTCCATTGTTAGTTATATTTATGTAATATATAAGGAGATATAAGTAAAAAATTAAATTATAAATAATCTAAATTATAATTTCCAATCATAAGCTCTGTTATACGCTAAAGGTATTTAGATATTGAATACGAAGAATATTTCTCATTGCATGTAAAATTTTTCTCAAACTGTTTTCACAGTTTGATTTGTTCATAAAAGGGAATTAGATAAACTCATAATGGAAATTTCATTCTAACCGGCTTATCCTCTATTAACAGGCTGGTAATTTGCTGAAAGCTTCATAGCATACAACAGAACATCATTACAAGATTCTTCCATTTTCAAGTGATGAATACTTTCTCCGTATTCTTTTTTAAACACTAGTAATGACATTTACTAAATTATTTTCAGAATACCTAATAGATTTGTACACGTTATTCTAATATTTGCTTTTTGTAGGATCAAACATTTCTTTATAAGTTGTATATTTGTTTTTTCAAGAAACGGTCCGTGTTCGTAGAACAATGCTATGGATGCTTTAATCTGTCAAAATCAATACTTTCTTAATGAGGTGTTTAAGAAAGATGTTAGTTTACGCTTGTTCAAAGATACTATGAAGTGAGGTAGGAAATTAATTGAATATATAAACGTGACTGCCATTTCTGTTTCTTTGGAGTGCAAATATTTTCAAAATTCTAGTCATATTTCTAGATGTAAACTATTGTAGGAATAGAAAATATTTGATGATTAGGTGAGTAGTTAAGCTGAATATTTATTTGTAAGGTTAAATTTAATTTAATCGTAGTCTCTAAAAGTGTATTCTCTGCAAGTGGATAGATTAAATTGACGCTGTGTGCGTAAGTAATAAAGGTTTGAGTTACTAGTATAAATGTTTGAGTTATTAGCAAGATTTACAAATATATTTACATGGACTCGGATTTAATTCAAACATTTTCAGCATTATGCGTATCGTAAAATGATTCAATGAACTTGCATTATTGTCTCAAACATTTAAATTAGATAAATATTAATTTTATGACGTGTGAATAGTTCAAGCAGTGTATAACTTGTCAAGGTGTCAAAATGTTTTTTTCACTAATTTCTTGTGTCGCAACTAGGTATCAACGAATTGTCTTTTTTCCGAAGATGAAATTGATGAAGATGACATTTATTTGAAAAGTTCTAGTGTCAGAGTGAGCATTGTTATAGAAACAAGGCAATTTAAGAATAAAAATCTTCTACTTGCCACACCGATAAAAAAGCTACATCAGCTAATGAGGAATGAGATCATGTACGAAATTTACCGGAGAAAAAAAAAATCTGGTGGGACATTCATTTCCATTTGATTGCTATCCGCAGAGAATAGAAGGTCAAAAACAATGAAAGTGGAAAGTTATTGATGAGATGGGGAAACGGCGCAAAACATGCTTAATCAACAATGACTTGAATGACTTAAACTACGAATCGATAATCAAGCTATAAAGGCAGAAACTTTTTCCTTCGCGGATTACTTTTTTTGGAAACTAACTATCCACCTTTCTGCAGACAAAAACCATCTCTACCTTTTACTGAGAACGCATAATTTACCTTACACGCTACGTCAAACTCAAAAAGGCAATGGGGTTCCGAAAAAATGTTTAATTGAAATTAAGGTTCCTCAGGTTTTAGAAAATGGAAAATAGACGAATGAAAAGAACACAAAATTTTAATCTTTTAAAGTACGTTTAATATTTAGAAACAAGGCCTGGTACCATTGGGTAAAATATTTACATAAATGTGATCATTATGTTTGCGCTCAAAGAAAATTAAATTTAATATTTCTCGTGCGGAACAGGGGGAAAATTACTCAATTTATCTTATTTAGTAATCAGTTTTGCGAGTGTATAGCTTTTTATACAAATATAATTAATTTGAAATCATAATTT
This sequence comes from Meta bourneti, assembly GCA_933210815.1. NCBI lineage: Eukaryota > Metazoa > Arthropoda > Arachnida > Araneae > Tetragnathidae > Meta > Meta bourneti. Next base: position 12,587,130 of record OW119934.1, on the reverse strand, counting down.
CAAGTTGATATCTGAATCAAAAATTGATATTGTGATTTCGTCGTTACTGTGTATTAACACTAGAAAGACGGGAAGTTGCCTTATACCTAGAAAGACGGAAGAAGCCAATTTGGCCCCTGGCTCTTATTGAGCGTTAGATTTTATTATAAAGCTTACTTTAGGTTTCAAATGATAGATAATAAGTACGATAGAATATATACTAGCATTCAAATTGAAAATTTATGACACTGACTTGCTTTTTATATAATTTTATTTTGTTCATTCGTTGAAGCAATCATCACATTTTACTTCTCTTTCACGCATACTACCTTTTGCAATTCGCGCAGCTATTTTTTGTATGGTTTCCCATGCAAAATCACCGCACTCTGCATTTCAATCTTGTACTGATGATGTCTTCTTTAATAACTACCTGAGACAAAATCTGAGTACTTGCTGCATTAATTTTAGATGCCACATGTGGAGTACGAAGCTATTCACAAAAGCTACAGGATGAAATTTCTCCTGCTAAGTTTATGCTTTCCCGTCACTTCTTCATACAAAACCCAGGCATTTACCGCAGACATATCTAAAATATTAAAAAAAATACTTGCATAGGCCAGCGACGAGATCCCGATATACAAACGTACCATTTGGTCTATAATGTCGGCACCGTACTCAGTCTAGTTATGAAAATGTAGAGCGTTTGGTGTCTTCTCATTATTATAGATGGTAACAGTAGGGTTAAGAGAACTTAATAACAGAATATTTTTGTTTATCTTTGCCTGATAAGAAGTAAGCGTTATATTTGAGCCTTTTCTGAACAACATCGTGGAATGAAGAGGTTGTTTTCCCAACTTTGCTGTTGGTGGCACCTCTCTGCGGTTTTTCTCAGTGTTCCTACAAGGCTTGTGCACTTTGATTTCAATTACTGTTTAAAGGATGCAAAATAGTTACCAGTGCGTGTGTGTGGTTATGTTTCTCCCTTTTCCCAAAGTGTGTCGCCAATCACTACTAAATCACATGCATTATGTTTCTAATCTTTGCTCACAGCTGGGGAGGGCTTTTAATGTGTGTAAACAGGATGTAGAGAGGGAAGACAAATTAAACTACTTTCAATGTCGTTGCAAGGTAATTATTAGCCATCAATCAAGAAAAATTTTGCGCTATCACTGCAAAATGCGATAGGGCCATTTTGGCCCCCTCCTGTCTTTCTTCAGGATACGGTTCATTATTTCATACGTATACGGTTCACTATTTTCGCTTCTATAACAGCTAGGCCAAAGTGATTAAATGCACATTAAGTATGAGCTAAATAACTAAAAGTAATGAAATATCAACTTATTCAATCCATGAGCAAAGGAGTTACATTGAGCGAAACAACGCGAGGGGCCAAAAAGGCCCCTTCCGTCTTTTTAGAGTTAACTGAGTGTTGCTTAAGTTTAAACAGTAATCCAGTGCTGATAAGTATACATAAAGTATTTAAAATTATCTGAACTTCGCTATTTTTAGTTGCAGATTTGGAAGGTTTTCAACATAATGATTGATCAACATCAAAATTTGGTCGCCTTACAGCCATTTTTGCTACACGAGGACTAATTAGAGCGGGACCTATTGATTCATTTCAGACAGAAATGTGAAGAACTGTGAGTGTACTCAAAACATGTTACAGCGTTACCAATTTTAAATACAGGGACATAATACCATACCAGATTCAAAACAGGAGAATACAGCACTAAGCAGATTAACGTTTCCATTCAACTCCGGTGAAGTTAATTGGCGCAACTTGGCCGAGTAACTTCTCCGGATTTCCTGGAATTATAAGTTATTAATTAAAATCTTTTCTTTGCGGGTCATGAAAAACTCAACCAACCAGGGAAGTTAATGTAATATTTAGCTTTTAGTGGCTGAGTAAACACATTATGATTAAGTAATTCACTAGTTTGTATTATTTAAAATAAAATATTTAAATTTAATGCAGTTACATATTGTATTTGCGTATTCTGAAATAAAGGCCTAAAATATTTAAATTGGAATATAAAACTAAACCACTGTACAATTCTAGTAAACACGGTTGTGTACTTTTAAATGAACTGAGATACACTGTTTCTCATTAGAACACGTTCCGAATGTCTTAAAAAATATCATATTCCGTTAATTGATATTTTATTCACGAGTGCTAATATGCAAATTCTCTGCTCCAACGTTTCATTTGAAGCACTCAAGTAATGAAAATAAGGATTAAATAGTCTTTCGAATCCTTTTTGTCGTTCTATTGCTATAAACTACCATTCCGAAAGAAAATTCATTTTGCCTATGAAAACATTACAAAATGCGCCATCGGAAAGAGCACTGGTATCTGAAGTAAAACACTTGTCAAACGCATTGGACCATTGTTGAACCAAGCTTCGTCTATTTTCTTAAAGACTCACTGTGGAGTAACAAAATAAAGTAATAAAACATACAGCAAAGGAAAATAAAATGTTTCACTCTCGCGGGAAAACACTAACATGGGCATCTGGAGGTGTTTTATTAGGTGGTGTAATCGTTCCACCTGCGGCCCTTTCCTTCCTTTAGAGAATTCAATGTCTCTGAGAAACAATAAATTCAGGTTCAATCGAGAGGTTTGGGAGAATTCTTTTATTCCCACAATATGTAGTTAATAATTTGAAAAGCACAAACCATACCATAAGAGGGAAGAAGTTTTATTTTAGCTGTAACTTACAAGGGGTTCAAAATTTACAAACTTTTTCAACTTTAATCCTCTGAGGGTCACTCGATTTCCGCTGAACGTCACTAGGATAGTCACGAGATTTTGGATTAGTGCAGTATTCCTTTTCTCCACAACACACAACCACATCTATTAGTTGAGAGAATCGTAGATAAAACTCTTGGTCAAGAGGATCAAAACTAATTAGAAGCAATGCAGGGAAGACTTCAGAATGGATATATTGCATGTGAACTCCTCGGAAGGTTAAAACTTTTCGTATCTCGATTACCAATATCAGATACCAAAATAATGAACGTTGATTATTTCTTTGACGATTGCATCCATGACTCTTGGTGGTGAAACCTTAAATACAGATTTTCAATTTTTGTTTGCCCTATTCGGGCCTTAGAGCAATCTTCGCTCAAGTGCGGTCCTTGGTGATGTTGTGTAGGTTGTGGGGTGATGTCCGAGAGCATCTCAAGTACACTGTATTGGAATGACATCAAGAGACCTTGCTTGATACGAATTCCGTATTATCCTCCATTTTTGGATATTAGATTTCAGTGGCAATCAGTGTTTCCAGTCTCACACTATCAAGTCCTGTGAGTATGGACCAATGTCTTCTCTGCATACCGTTAGCTTGTATAAGATATGCGAGGGAAAGTCAAAAACTATCCGCACTTTATTTTTTTCAATCTATTTGCAAATGTAGGGGTTGAACAAGTTTGTCATTTTCTAGTTTCCTTCATTTTCGATGCACTTAGTCCAACGGTCCGCAAGCTTGAGTATTCCCTCCAAGGTTTTTGGTTGGTCATCCAACCATTTACGAACCACTTCCCTCACTTCTTTGTCCGTCTAATCTACAGAGAATACGCTACATTGTCGATGGTAACTCGCCGGTTTGCCAGTACCATTTCTCGAGCTTGTTGAATCTTCTCGTCAGTGGTGGAGGTTGAAGGGCGTCCTGCTCCTTCATGCATCACGCTTGTTCGGCCTCTTTTAAGCTTCTCAATCCACTCATACGCACTTCTACGTAATAGAGCACGTCCCCGTATAGTGTTGTAAGCCTCAGATGAATTTTAGTCCCTGGCACACATTCCGACCATAGAAATCGGATCACTGCTCTTTATTCCTCCTTGGTGCATGCTGTTGGCGGAGCGGCCATGTTGACACACTGAAGAAGCAAGAAAAATGACGCTATCAAGGTCAAACTTCGGTAATGTTACCACAGTAGTATCAAGTCTAAGCATGCATGCGCAGAAGGCATGATAAACCGAAAAGATGTATTAATAGCGAAAGTGCGGATAATTTTTGAATTACCCTCGTACATGGAGATCACACGAAGAACATCGAAATGTGGCAACCATTACAAGCAGGATCAAAGAACCCCCTCCCATTGTACACAACTTAATTTTTTCAAAGTGTATATTAATCCCAAACTACCATATTGCAGAAAAAATTAAGAGGCAAATAAAAACTGAATATATCACGTTTCCCACTGAAGTGCATGCAGTAATAAAGTCCGCATGAAGGCAACTAATTCGCCCAACTTCTTGCACCTCCAGGCATTTTAGTCTAACTGGATAATTCTCCTAGACATCACTCTTGAAACAATAGTAAGACACATCGATTGGCATTTGGATTAGTTTGCTCATCTCCGCTACTTACGAGTTTTCGATTCGATTTGTATAGCATATCGATTGGAATCGCTCCAACGAGGTTACTTTATGATCATTAATGATACGATGTTGTTCGATGCTTTTCCCAATACAGCCTTCCATCAGTATGGTATAATGCATGGTAAATCTTTATTACAATGCTTAGTTAAAGATTGTGTTATATATAACACACAGCTGCCATGAATCAGTTTGGTTAGATGCAATTTTCTCGCATAGATGATATAATTAGGTTATCAGGCTATTGTAGTCACGAAGAGCGAAGAAAACTGTTCGATTGATTTATTCTTTGATGATGTTTTTTGGATTACAAATAAAATATTATAAAGTTTGCTATTCATGAATTTCCTCTCTTTATTCGATATTTCTTTAACTTGGTTCGTAATTTTTTATTCTCTTATTGCGATTTCGCATTTTACTTTTTAATATATTCAGTCCGTTTTATACTGCATAGTGAAGTCCTACACTCAACTGCCAAACGTATATACACTGCTGGCCACCCAAATTGCAACACCAAGAAAGACAAGAGATATCCCAACAAAATTTATTTTGTAGATAACATGTTGAACAAGTATCAAATGATTAAATTTATAGACTTCTGTGAAGTGTGGTTCCTGCCAAAATCAGTAGCCAGAGTAGCCGCCATTGTTGGAGATCACCGCTGCCACAAGCCTCGGCATTGATTCAAAGAGACTTTGGATGTGTTCTTGGGGTACAGCAGACCAAGCAGCTTCCACACGTTGCCAAAGTTGATCTGGTGTGGCAGCTGGGGATGTATTCTGGGTCAATCGTTGAGCAACCATGGACCACATGTTTTCTATCGGCGAAAGATCCGGAGAGCGAGCTGGCCAGGGAAGCAATTCAATCTGGCGATTGACGAAGAACCCTTGGACAATGCGTGCCACGTGTGGTCGCGCATTATCCTGTTGAAATATGGCTGTGGGCAAGCCCTGAAGGTAAGGAAGGAGAACTGGCTCCAACACCTCGGAGATGTAGCGCTGGCTGTTTAAAGTACCGGCAATGCGTACTAGAGGAGTGCGAGAGTGATATCCAATACTGCCCCATACCATAATACCCGGTGCAGGACCAGTGTGGCGGTGCATAACGCAGCTGTTCAGCATCCTCTCTCCACGGTGTCTCCAGACTCGAATCCGACCATCGTGGTGTTGCAGACAGAAGCGTGACTCGTCAGTAAAGACAATTTCATTCCATTCTGCCGTCCACATCCTTCTTTCATCGCACCATTGGCGGCGGAAACGTCTGTGGTTCTGCGTCAAGGGTAGACGAAGCAATGGACGTCTTGCGGACAGACCACTCTGCTGTAAACGGCGTCGAATGGTACGCGCAGACACTGGATGATGCGGTACAGACTGAATGTGCTGTGCTATGGTTCGTGACGTGGCTGAGCGATCCGTCACTGCCATACGCACAATATGCCTGTCATCACGTGAAGTGGTGCACTGAGGTGGATGCGATCGAACACGTCGGTCCGTCGTACCCTCCTGCATCCAACGATCACATATCCGCATTACAGTTGTTTGGTTTCGTCCAACACGACTACCGATTTCCCTGAAAGATAATCCACAATCTCGGTAGGCCACTATCCTTCCTCTGTCGAACTCGGATACTTGATCAAAAGATGATCGCTGTTTTCTACGAGGCATAATTGATCGTTTTTTTTTGAAAAACCACAAGAAAAACACAATTGCCGTACTTGAAATCGTCGAAATCTCCACGCCTTAAATAGCCCTTTGAAGTGGCGCCACAGGCGCGCGTGATGTGCGTCTGCGCTGAAATTCTAATCATTTGCATATCTCACCTCCGCTAATGCATGTTGTAAATTTCATATTATTTGCATGCCCCCTTCAGGGTGTTGCATTTACGGTGGCCAGCAGTGTAGTTATGGTATGGTATTGGTATGGTATTTTTCAATTAACGTCACACTGGAGCAACACAACGGGCTATTGGTGACGGTCCGGGATCAATCCCAAAGGGAAAGATCCGATGATAGTTATGAAATCGATGCATAGATATAGTAAAGTGACTGTACAAGATGAGATCACTTGCAACGCCCCTAGTGGTAGAAATTGGAAATTAGCGCTCCTGTCTGAAAAACTATTACTCCAACGCTAGTATCGAATACTGACAAATTAGGATTTAACACTTTCTATTCACGCCATTTATGTGAGCATGTGGCATTTCGGACCAAATAGATGTTGCTCTACAACTTTGCAAATTACTTCTTTTCCTGTATCTTGCAGTTTTCGAGATAGGAGCGCCAATTTACATTTTTTACTTCTAGGGGCGCTACAATTGTTCTTACCTTATAGTGCAGTCACTTCACTATACCTATACATCATTTTCATAACTAGCTATCTGCATTCGACAGTTACGTGGGTATATAAGGACAATACTATGTATAATAAACAGTATATACAAGTTTATGTAAAAAATGCAGGCTTTCTGAGAAATTTCCAATTTAAAAAATATTTTCTCACGGTATAATTTGTGAAACAATAATTCCTTTTTAAGAGGAATATTATTCACTACTATAAACATTTTAAATCGTACATTTATTGCTGAGGTTAATAGGTACCAAAAGTGAGGAAACGAAATAGCATTCATTAAATTCATTTCAAGCGTGCTGTTTTCAATTACAATAAACTTCATCTAAAATGGTCACACACATGGAACGCGGTTGAAGTCATAAAATTTCAATTTTAATAACCGTAAATGTTATAAATATGATTTCTTTTTATTTGGATAATTACATGAACGGAAAAATTATTGCACCAGCCTTTAAATTTGACAAAGTTTTGAAACATATGCAAGTTATTGCATCAGAACCATAAACTAGTGTATAATATGCAACTACCGTGTTATACTCTTCATGGATATGTGAGCAGCATGATCGGTTCGGAAGATTAAAGTCAGGTGTTGAAGTTTTGTGGGTTTGTGCTTCTTAGTGATGTCCCTACTGGGAGAACTGTGGAAATAAAGATGACAGAAAAGCACACGATTTTTCACTCTACGGTCATTTTATGGTACAAGATGCATGAAAGAATATTCTACTCAAAACCTTTCTCAAATAGTTGAATTCAATTACTTCAACATAGCATCAATTGAAGAAATGGCTAGAAACGAATAGTACTGTGTGAATGAAAGGTTGGGTCAGGAAGACGATACCAATTCTGTCTTTAGATAATTTTTTAAGGTATTTTCACTTAGAAATAGGGTAGCTACATTCTATGACCTAAAACTGGCTTGGGAAACTTTATTTGAAAGACAAATAATTTTGAATCAAAGTTCGATGTCAACTTAGTTGTTTGGGTCTCTGCAAGCTATTCTATGATGCTATTGTTGACAAAGAAAATGAAGTTAGCTTGTCTCAAGTGGACGAAAGGAAAAAAGGTCCATGATTTAAAAAGGTGGTACTTTCCAATAAACCAAAATTTAATTTCTACAGCTCCGATTAAAGTGCGCCTTCGAATTCCGGAATAAATTTTGATTGCATAAGTGGAACTATAAAACAACCACTCAGCCAAATGCTTTGGAGATGCATTTTCCATGTATGTGTAGGTAGGCTTTACCTTATGAAGGCATGCTGAATGCTGAAATATAGGTTTCAGGTGCAAAAAGATCGCAAAGAGGATAACTTAATTGTATTATCCTAGCCTGAGAATAGCCTGACCTTTAAAAATGGGAAGATGATTATCAAAACCAGAAGTTTCTAATAGGAAGTTCCAAGCCAAAAGGTAGTTATATGAGCAGTTAATCATACTTTGTAACATCATCTAATTGAAACATGCATTTAAAATTAGATTAAGCATGTGCCTCAGAGATGTACTGTCATTATCAAGGAAAAGGAAGATTTAATGATAGACTAGACGTATTTCTTATATTTTATGAATAATAAAAAGTCGTATAAATACCTCATTTGAATCAACGTTTCAAATTATTGCAGTATTGTTTGGAGCAATATATCATTCAGTCAACTTCAATTCGCCAATGCTTAAAGTAGATGCATAAAGTGATGTATTAAATATTTTTATTTTATTAGATCAGTTTTTGAGTTGTTTAGTATTCTATTATTGTTCCAAAAGGCTCATAATCATTAAACATCATCTCTACAAAATTTCCACTGCAACTGCTGGATAGAATAGGCTATTTAGAAAAAGATAATGTAATATTTTCCCCTCTACTAGATATAAGATAACATTTATAATTAAATTTCTAAGTGAAAGACTTGCAGGAAAATTTCAATTTTGTATTTTCTACATATGTATCTCCTAGTGAAATAAATGCTATATTCAATATCTGTACATTATTTGAACGAATATTCTGATTTCTTTTCGTCGTATTAGACTTAAAGACAATCCTTATAACATACACTATGAAAATAGCCTTGCATTACTTTTTTAATCAATTATTTAATATTCTTATGCATACTAAATAAAGTTAAAATAAATAAGTTTTTAACTTGCGGTACAGCATAAGCTTTTCATTTAAACATAATACAAATCTAATGATTTGGAATTGGTTTTACTTTTGTCAAGATGTTTATTAGTATTGGAATTATAGTGCAGTGTAGGTTAGCAATTTCTTGTTACTAAAACTGTTTTAGAACACTTGTCTAATCTAAACAGTGTTTTCCATCTTAAATATTTTCCTTCGTAAGAAAAGATACATTAACTCTTGAAATTTAGAAACTAAAAAAATCGAGTTACGTTTCTTGAAACTACTAAAACCATTTCTTGATGGTAGATGACGTTGCAAAGAAAGTTAAACGATATGAAAATGAGCATTTCATTCCGCCTTCTTTGCATCAAACCTCTAACAATGTAAGCAAAGCGGATATTTAAATAGCTTGGTTAACTGCGTTTCTTAGACTTGTAATGTATGCAGTTTTTTAACTACTCCAGACTTTGAAGGAGTTTTTTAGTGTTGGAACTAAACTAGCCAAAATAGGTAATCACATTTTATAAAAGTTAGGTCTATCCCAAACTTTGTTACTTCTCCCGATCCTATTTGACTTGCAGAAGTTACGCAAATGACTTACAAGTCAAGAAGCCCAAATAGTTCACAAGCTGCTATTTAGGATTCTTTTCTCATTTTCTACTTTTTATGCCTTTAAATAAATAACTTTTTGACTGCCTTTCCGAAAGAAAATGCATGATGTAAAGAATATTTGAGTATTGCGTGCTGTGTTTCAGAGGCCAGAGAATCGTTAAATGGGTGTCGAGGCGTACATAACGGGATTTAATGGAGCTCTGAAGATGCAAGCCGTAGTCAAAATGTTGATTAAGAATTTGAAAGAGCTTTAATTTCACGGCGATTTAGAAAATCTTGATTAATTCCAGTTTTCTCTCGACTTACATACTTTTCATAGAAGCATTTATAATTCCATTCTTTCCTTTTCAGATCTTTTCATCGCAACTGGTAAAAAGTTCACAAAATTAGAACGTAATTTGTGATGCCGATCATATGACTTCCTTCGGAATGCTTATAATGCGAATGTTTCTTGCAAATTCGTTACTCAGATCACGATTGCTGGAAAATTAAAAAGGCGGAGTTTTGCATTTAAATGACAAACTTCAAAGATTCCCATTCTTCCGAAGCTTGTTATTAATTTAAAGAGAAAAGCTTAAGGCACTGAATAAATTTTGTGTACGCATGTGAAATAATTATAGCTCTGGAATCAGCAATGGAAGTGCAAACCGTACAAATAATGATGCTAATTGCGTTTCAAAAGTTAAGAAAGTTTAAATGTGGTTCGTTAACATAGATGGGTTACCATGAGCCTATAGTTAGTTTTAATTTGATAATTGCGGAAGGCACGCTTAATAGCATTTTCTTTACATATATAGAAAGAATTGTTACGAGATGTTTAATTACTTCATAAGTAATGCATATTGTGGAGAAAAACGATACTTTTCTTTTCCAGTAGATTCAAATTGCATTGCACATTAAGTGCAATTTCATAATAGATGAGACTTTCATTGCATCATTATAAATTAATATAGTTAATATTAAATTTGATCTTTTATCAAGGAGAGGCAATGACTATTTGTGACAATTCCGGATTTACTATTAAATTCATGATGGAAATAATAACTCATTGTTTTACATATTTTTTTGTTTGTAAAAAATAAAATCGTTAAAAGGAATAATTTATAACACACCTGACTAGTAAAATTTAATTTTCGTTGAATAGCATATTACTTGATATCACATTTAAACAATCATTGAAGATTAAAAAATATTACAAAACTCTTTAAGGTTTTAAAGTTATATAATATAAATGTCTCGGTATGAAAGTGTTATAAATTGGAATGTTTAAATTGTCTTTACCGTAAAGTTGAAATATCCTACTGTTTAAATACTTTTAAAACCTTAGTATTTTAAAACATTCATTGTGCTCTTCGTACCACTGATCAGACATTTTGGCAATATAGCATGCCTTATTTCCTTGTGTTAAACCTAGAATTGGTTTCGGCGAGATATATCATCCATCAAGATCCGACCAATTTTCCTAATGACAAGATATCTCATTATCAATAATGTTGATATAATTCCGAATGAAGGTATTGCCGTTTTTTGATGATGACGAGATCAAGATCAGATCAGTTTTTCTAATGACGAGATATCTCATCCATCAGGATCTGGTCAGTTTTGCTAATGACGAGATACTTCGTCAAGGTAACCACCGAGAGGGTTAATATATATGCCTTTAAAAACTATTGTCAACGAATAGTCACCTTGTTATGGCGTACCTGTTCGGTATTCATCAATTGCCCCCATTTGCATTCTGAGCGACCTGTCTGTTGACTCAAGCTACTCCAGACGTTATCCTGTCTCTCCCACCTGTCTCTACCAGAAATAGAGTCTGAGTGTCACACACACATTTATCTTAGTTTTTAGTTCTAATACGCTACCAACATTCCACTCTGGATCAAAAACCATTGTATTTTGTGGAAGCATAGTTGCGATTATGGCAGAATTATTGTTCGTATTGATATACGAACTCAGGACATGTTTTGCAATAAGTGTCAGTCAGCATAAGGTGCCAAGTATCTGTTCCAGAGCAGCAACAGGGTTCACCGCACTGTCGCTTTGGAGCAATATTTGGTGCCCCAGGGATCACATGGATCAACTGTGGCAGTATGATTGGTCCTAACTAACCATCAGTCAACTTACCTCTGGGATTAATGATACGTGAACACTCATGTTGAGTCATCAAAACTATTAAGACTGGACAAATTGAGTATTACTCCACGTGAGCATTTTACAAAGTTCACTGTTTCAGAAATGCCCTCAACCGATTACTTTGTTTTTATATACATGATTAATAATGCCCATGGCATAGATTACATGCACTGTATGAATCGCAGGATATGTGTGACGTCTGTGAACATGCTTTTGGGACTGAACTTTGATATCTTCAAAGATCTCGATAATATTTTGTACAACCATTTTGGCTCAGTTTATCATAAATGATATCAAGTCTTGGATATTGTATTGTTGAATAAATATCAAAACGTCATAAATTATTTACGAATGTCATAATTTTGGAAATTAAAACAAAAATAAAGTATTTTCCAAATGTATACTCAAGAAAAGGAAAAATTTACTGTAAAAAGCAAAGTATTACTACTTTAAGAATAAAATATAAAATTGAAATTAGAAGCTGTTTTGAAAATCACATTTTAAATTATTATTATTAGTTAGCTTATTTATTTTTCAGTATTAGTAAAACTCCAAAAAGGAATAACTTATAAATATTTTATTAAAGGATCAACTATGATTATTTGGGTTTAGTTAGTTCAAAATTATCAGTTTTCTTTTTAACATTAAAACATCAACCACTTCACTATCTAAAGGTAACTATGGTACTTTGGAACTTATATTGATTAATACGTATACACATACAACTGAGACATTTGGGGCATTACATTATTGTTATAAAATCCGGATATTAAGTGATTGATGCGTCAGTTGTATTTTACGTTTCTACATTTACATTTTAAACAATCATGAGACAAAATATACCACTTAAAATAGATATCCTTTTCAGCTTTTAAGAATATGCACTAAAATTTTAAGAATGTATATTACTTAACTAATTAATTCACGTAAAGAACTAAAATTTGGCACTGAAAATTCTTTGCTGAGGCTTGCATTTGTTTTTAAAAGTGCAGACACAAAATGACAGTATTTTTTTTCGTTGAAAAATGCAGCACTTTCACATTTAACGCTCTTATGACAATACAATTAGTTTAGACTTTTGTATGCAGAAGTTTTTGAATATTTTAGCTGAAACATTTCACGGTGTCGACACAGCGGAAAGAATCTTTTTGTAGCTTTTTGTTTTACACCCGTAATTCATTCCACAAAAAAAAAACATTTTACAATTGGAATGGGCAGGGCTTTGCTAAGCGTTTAGCTTTTCGACTCCAATTTCGACTTCCATTATATCCGTTTAATTTACGAAGTCATGATTTATGTTTACAAATTAAAGAAATATCAATGCTACTTTGTATTCATATATTTCAAAAACGAAAATTTTATATATATTCGTGTATAACGTTTTAGTTGCGTAATCTCCAAGCCCTTGATTTTCAACATGGGGCATATGAACCACATGGGAGAAATTTGAAAATGGCTCAATAAAAACTTTTCATAGCCGCAGGAAAAGGAAAAAGTCAGAAAATTAAGATGTCTGACAATTTTCATTCTGTTATGTAGTGATTGCTAGACATGTATCAGTTTGGTTTTTAATTTGAGACGGTTTGGTGTGGTTTGTCGCTCAACGGTCAATTTTTTCTGCAAGAGGGTTTAGAATTTTATGAGATTGGAAATAACTAAAATGAAACCTGAAATCCAAATTATTTGTAAACACCAAGTTTAAGAATCGCACTTATTTGAAAGATATCTTTAGTGTCAAACTTGGTTTTCTAACTTCTGAGGGGGTTAATCTTTTTACGTATAACAAATGCGAATCTTCAAAGTTCATATTGATAGCTGGTTGGGATTATGACGCAAGGACTATGCTGCCATCAAATACAAAACAATGTCAAGTAAAGGGTACACACATACAAGGAATTTTTAGACACAGAACATAAATACACCCAGGTAAGTTACAGGAATCGAACTTAGTAATCATCCTTACAGAAAACAAAACTACTTAAATTTTATGGGATACACAATTCTTTAGATGGAGCGAAACGGTTTTGAGTTAGTGAGAATACATAAAATGCACATGTAGACATGAAAAAATATATAGGTATAAAGCTAATGTATAAAATATAAGTCTTAAAACAAATCTGAAATTCCTGGAGGTTAAATAATTACACAAGGTGGGTTAATAAGCTTATTGCATAAAATAGAAATTATTAACATGTAGCAGTAATCAATATTCTAAACGCAACAGATTGCTTGTTTATAAATATTAGACACAAATTATATGGTAGTGTTGGTGAGACTTTACATCCGTCGTATTGGGTCAACAATAAATAAGAGAAAATTTGAGTTCATAAGATAATTTTTCCTCTTAGCTATGACAACTATATTTCTAAGCCAAGCTTTTCACTTTTAACATCTTGTATTCTTTCAATCGGTTAAGTAGATGCATCAAAATGGTATAAATTTTTATTTATTCATCGCTCGACGAATTAGCAAGCGAAATGGGCTTTGGAAACTAAATGAAACATGGACAATACTTTTAGCACTTTAGAATTTAAAATAATGGATGAGAAAAAGCGTAATTGCTAAATCAAAATAGAATGGTGAATAATCATTTTTAATATAACTTCCTACGTATTTTTAATGAAAAATAATTTAATGCTTCATTTGAAACGTAGTGTTAAATCATAAAAATTTAAGTGCTTCAATTTTTTATTGGAGTATTTCTTTTTAAATTTCCAGTATATTCATCTTGGGGACATTCTATAAATAGACTTTAATTGAGAGAGCCACGAGAAATGTATGTGATCTAGGAATAAAGTAATTTTTTACGCACTCAGATTGGAATAAAAACATTGCACTATGAGAATAAATGTTTATTCATTGAGTAAAAGCTATTACACTAATAAACTTTTGCTATTTGATTGAAACTTTTATGATCAATTTTTCGTCTTAAAAACCTTTCTTCATACACAAACTTAGGTTTGTAACAGATAAAGTTGCTCAATAAAATACAAGTACAAAAACTGTGAAGAAAATCTTTGCTTATATTCCATTTTTATGTGAGAAAAACAAAGATAGCGGTTTCCGGACGAAACACGTGTTTTTTCTACCCTACCATAAATATGTTTTTTTCTTTCCTTCGTCCTACATTTTACCAATACACGGTGCGGTTTAGGTGGATAAAAAACGAATAGAAAAACTTATCTATAAAACCTAAATAAACCCTTGTGTTGTTAATAGTTTGCTCTACTTTCCGAGTGGTTTAATACGAAGAACAAATAAAAAATGCATAACAGAAACCAAAAATAAACACAAAAACAACCAAAAGCATCCCAAAACGCATTATTGATTTCCAAGAACTCTTGACTCTAAGACAAGGTACTGACCTTTATTTTTAAAGAATTAGTTTTATATTTTTATTTCGCAGAACACTGATTATTGGAAAAGCATTTTGTGTCCACTGGTTCGTGGTTATCCTACCTTCTGCCAAAACTGGCTATGGTTTGTAATTATTCCTTTCAAGCAAGCTCTTTGGCTACTTAATTGTAGTTCAGAAACTATTTCAAGTAGTACTTCACAACAAATATCATCCAAACTAAGACATTGTCCCTTTTAAAGCACCCACGCGAACATAAAATGAGTTGCAAACTAGACATCGCGTTAAGATAAATGTTCTAAACTCCCAAGCATCTTGTATATTAGCTCTCCAACATCACTTGTATCATTATCTTCCAAACTATGCCAGTTTTCTTCAGCAATAGATCTTAACGTTTTTTTAAACAAGCCATTCGTCAATCTGATAAGCTAACAGATATTCGTCATGTGCTGAATAATGACCTTAAAATAAAGTGAAACCAATGTTATTCTGTTGGTTATCATTTAGAGAAATACTTTGTTAGAAATGATTGTGTGTGGTTTGTGGTTTTCGCAAGGGCCATACTTGGCCATGCTGCGATAGACACAAGACATACAATATCAAGTAATAGACAAATACACACAATGAAAGTTTTACTGTTACAGAAGAGAGAAATACACCCAGGGAGGAATGCACCTGCCAGGAAACGAACCTGTAGAAATGATTGAATTCTAGTTTTATATAAATTTACATAGGTAGGAAATCCTCTCTTACTCTGAGATCTAAGCTTTAAAATAACTATTTTCTAAAAGTCTACCAAATGTGCTTACAATTTTGATGTGATTCAATGTCACGTGTTTACCTAAATCCTTTTTTGAATCATAATTCAAAAGGAATGTAAGCAACACATTGCAATATAGAAATCACTTGTTTTACTATGGTACAGTAGAACCTTGGCTATCCGAGAACCGATTAACAGAGTGCCCGTTTATACGAGCAGAGTCTGATACCGAGTTTTTTAAGCTTTAAAATAAGGCTTCGAGGACAAGTGTGCCCACTTTGTCCTTGGCTGGTCTGGTTTGGCGAGCAGGTGGTTGGTTTGGGTTTTATGGCACAAGATCCAAAAGGTGGATAAGCGGCGGAGAACGCGCAAGACGAAATACAATTCAATAAAATAAATTTTAAAATATCCGAATAACACACAAACCAACCAACATTAAAACAAAAAGCAAGTAAACAAGAAAATAAAATAAAATTTTGCAAATTTTAAAAATATAAATACACTAAAAATATCTCAACTTGGAAAATGTAGTTTGAAATGCATTAATGTAAAAAATGAAATTAGTTTGCATGAGTGAAAGTGCTAGAAGCAGAAAACCTTTAAGGGAACTTTTTCGAAAGAATTTAAGAGGTACATAACTCAAGTCCAGATTTATTGTAAAACTAGCAAAATTGCCCCACATCACTCGGGTTGAATTGGTTAACTATATATTGAAAGTGACCAGAAAATAATCACTTTCCTCTTTCGTAGAAAAATGCCAAATCATTTAAGTGTGAGCAAAATAATTTTTTAACACCTTTTCGACATTTTTATAATTTCTACAAGCTACTTTGGATACAAATTCTATACATGCAAATCCATCCATGTAATACATTTCATACATATCGCACCCCTGCTAAAGGTACAAATTGTCGAAAGATGAGCCACTAAGGTAATTGCTACAAAAGACGATTTTGAGGGAGGATTAGGAATTCCCTTTCTTAAGTTCTATTCCTGTAAAATTGCTCAACTCAATTCGTAAAAATGACGAATCTACTCTGGATACTCTCGCATAATTTACCTGCCAATATTTTTTATTTGTGGCACTCTTTTCGAATTTCGCTACCATTTAGGAAAGATGACAAATTAATTTGATAAGATATTTATCACTAAGTTCGTTTTAAAAACGAATACGTTTTTTCTTGAAAATTCCATTTAGTGGCATACGCGATAATAAAAGAACTTGTTTTAAAATTTAATGTCTTCAGTAGTGATAAAGCAAAGGTAACCTATTACCATCTTTTTAAATGGTGAATCAGTTTGACAGCGTTTCTTCTAAAGAAAATCATTGTTTTAAACAAATTTCCTTATATAAGTTGCTTAAATATAGCTTCAGTTCGTAAAATAATCCACCTTGGCCATCTGTCGCTATGACAAAGAATTTGTAATATTTCAAAAGTCCTAGTTCAGATATTTTTAATATTAACGATTTTTTCAATAATGGCAAAATTCCACTTAAAATTTTCTTTATTCTAACTTATATGCCGCTTTAAACATAATACTTTGCGCCGGTGTTGCGTGTGATGAAAAGGAATTACAATTTATTAAAATAATAAATATGTAAAACAGAAAACAGAATTAAAACAAAATAAAAGGTGGCGTGAAAAAGTTCTAAAGATGTAAATTCGTGATTCTTTTCATCTGTTGATCTCGCAGTTGCCACAACTTGCAACTAAAAATTAGATGGAATTTAAATATACGAAATTAATTTGGAGCGAAAAAATATGACTGCACGTAGCAAACGAACACGAGTTTCCGTTTTGTTGCAAAATATCGTCTGTCCCAAATGTTCAGAAATAGTTTATATTTTACAAAAAATAAATAAGGCTCAAAATAAAAAAGTATTTGAATTTAAATTCTGCAAATATATATATATATATATATATATATATATATATATATATATATATAGTTTTTAAAAGTAATTGATTTTTCAGCAGTACCGGTGAAACAATTTAAGTAATTGCAATGCTCAATATGCATTCCAGTTTCTCCAAAACTACCAAATTATGGTTGTTATATACTTAAATGTTTTAATATGAAACTTGCTTAAATACGTAAGCAAAGAAATTTAAAATAATGCATCCACAAAACTAAAATATGATGTATCAAATATAGAACATTGAATTAAAATATGCTCAATAAATTTGATGTGGTACTTGTACAAACACAGACAAAATCGAACATAGAATGAGAAGACGGACAGACAAACTTACGCAACCAAGTTCAGTCACTAAATGAATATAAGTACTCACAGTATGTAAAGTTTCATGAAATATATTCAACCGTTTGGTCGTAGCACGGACACACATACAGACACATACACACACATACAGACAGAAAGACATACGTCAGACAGACAGACACCAAACGCGCAAGAGACGGATTTTGCATCAGGACCCAAAACGGATAGAAAACTCGAAATGGGTCGAAAATATTCAATGTACAAACACTCCATTCTTATTTATATAGATTATCACAATACACATTGTGACACTAAACTGAGTACATTATTCTTAATCCAAGATTTATGAATCTGGCAGTAGTAACATGAAGTACAATAAATTTTTTCTTTTGGTTGGTTGTTTCGGCGTTTTATGACGCAAAGGCCATATTTGACCAAGCTGCATCAAACAGACAACGTTAAGTAAAAAGGAAAAAATATGGATTGGGGAACAGAATAGTAGGATGAAAGCAGAAAGGAGATCGCTTGGGTATAATTTTGTTTTGCATTTCATATAGGCTGTTTTGTGCTACTACGTCCGTATTATTCTAGTTTCTGCTTATCCGAGGTGGCCTAGATTAACATTTCCTCGGATAATCAAGGTTCTATTGTACTTTTTGTGACATTTATTTCGGTTTGTTTCTCTACTACGATCATTTTTGTTACACTAGAGCTAAATTTGTGTCATACCAAACCATAAGGTCGGTTGGTTGTTTTGGTGTTTTATGGTGCAAAGGCCATGTTTGGTCAAGCTGCGCCAAACACAAGACAACGTCAAGTAAAAACCAAACCATAAGGTGTACAGCAATTTATGCATACTTCTGTAGCATACTGGTTTTTAGAAGTATAAAGGCTCTACAAATTTTAACAATTATAAATGTAAGTACTTAACAAGTAAAATGTATTTCTTCAACCATTAACAATTTCCAAGCTGCTGATAATTTATTAAATATATTCCGTGTGAATTTCATTCCAAGTACTAAATAATTGCCACATTTTCGACTGTTCTAGTTGCAGTAACATAGCAAAGAGAAGGGAAAGCCACACGAATCGCAGTACTTCTCTCCGAAATGGAATGTAAAGCCAGGGATCTCATTGCATTCCTTGCTACGGAAAGGAAACAAAATACCCGGTAAAACCTGACTCCGAGACGCCAGAATCTTTGAAGGATCGTCAACATTCCAGAGAAATTGATAAAAAAGTGTCTCATCAAATTGTATCAGAGAAAATGAAGAAAAAGCTACATAACAAACAATGCCATAACTCAATCCTTATCACTCGAATAAACACATCCATTTTCCCCAATATTTCGAGTTCTCCGCTCAGGAATCCCAATTCACGAAGTATTCCCGCCGTCATTCCACTGGGACACTTGGTACGATTTGTGAAGATGTTTTCCTCCGCAATTTATAGGGGAGCAGCCCTCAAGTCAGTGGCGTATAACAGTCGAACGGCGATGCCTATTCCTTGGAGGCAGAGAGCTGCTAACTCTAGAGGTTGCACTAAGCTCCACTATTGTAGACATAGACTTGCTTTTGTTGATCGGATGTTTACGTTACTCTTGATATACTAGAACACTGGAATTTATTAGATAAGAAGCTATTCTTTCTGGAATCAACATCAGGGGCTTTTTATGGGCTTAAACTTTCCAAACTAAAATTCTTATAGCGTAGATTGATATCTGAGTTTCGGTACAAGTTGACCCTCCTGATGGGTGTCCCGAGGAGGTATTTCGTCATTAGCAAAGCTGACCAGATCATGATGGATGAGATACTTCGCCATTAGAAAAAACTGACCAGATCTTGATCATCAAAGAATCGGCATTATCTTGATGACGAGATATCTCGTCATTAGCAAAATTAGCCAGATTTTGATAAATGAGATATCTTCGAAACCACTTGGAGGGTTAAGGTAGATTTTGAAGAACAATTTTTAATGAATTTGCTTTCAGCAGTCTTATCAGAAATACGCGACCTTTGATGGTTTCAACTGTTGACAGTCAAAATTCTAATAAAACACGGAACAAAATCACAATAAAGTAAAAAAATGTGCATGCGTATTTTAGAATTAAATTCTCATTTATATACAAGTCTTGACAAATAGATTTACTATTCTAAATGAAAATAAACTGCTTAAATAATTAAAGGGCGTTATGGAAAATTTGGGGCAACGATTAGAAATAATGGGTCTTTAAAGTTTAGAAATTAACGTTAACCCCTTTCCAACTTCAATGAAACTTTATATTTCCTACTTTTGATTTGTAAGGAACTTAAAGGGGCTATAGTGAAATTATAACATGAAACAGTAACCAAGAAAAGAAGACTACATTTGATAAATTATTGTTTCTCAAGGTAACAAGATTTGGTCACAATCCTGAAATACAATCGAGAATGTCATAACCCCTGAACAATTTTCCTCGAGACTAATAGTCAAAATATCACTATTTGTCAAACATAAATTAAAAAAGGGACATTGAATTACTTTATTGACATTTTAAATACGGTTTTGCGTGAAAATGATATAAATGCACATGACTTTGAATACTTTATAATCTACGTTACACAATATAGTATGAGGCAATAACATTTTTACGCTAACAATCTCACGAGTGAATTATGAGCAGATGAAACCTATTCATTAATACACTACCTGACATTGAAAATGCAACACCCAGAAGGAGTGCGCAGAACTGGATAAAATTTACAGGGCAGACGCAGCTCACCGAGATATGTAAATGATGCAAACTGCGCAGCTGTCCCGCGCACGGCGAGTGAAAAACCAGGGAAGGAACCTGCAAAAGTGGTCAGTTTCGCGCCGCTCTGTTTGCCAGGTAAATCAAGTTGCAATTTGTTTTTGTGTCTCAGAGGAAACGTCTAGTAGCGGAGAATGCCAGGACGCCGCCAATCAAGACAGTTCCAGCAAACAGACGACTTCACGAGGGGTATGGTGACTGGCCTCAGAAGGGCAGGTTGGTCCATACGTCAAATCTCAGCAGATACCCACCTACACGCGTCCACGGTGCACCGGTTGTGGCACAGATGGTTGGACCAAGGGAATGTGGCACGTTTGAGGGGTTCCGGTGCAGCCAGAGTGACGTCAGCACGCGTGGACCGACGCATCTGCCGGCAAGCATCGGCGGCTCCGCAAGCCACGTCTGTCGCCCTTTTGCAGCATGTGCAGGACACCCTTGATGCTCCCATATCGTCCAGGACCATTATCCGCCGATTGATCGCTGGCGGCCTGCACTCATGGCGCCCATTGAGACGACTACCATTGACCCAACAGCACAGACGTCTCCGTTTGCAATGGTGTCGGGATAGAGCCACGTGGACGACGGAATGGCACAGGGTGGTGTTCTCAGACGAGTCACGCTTCTGTTTTAGCAATGACAGTCGCCGTGTACGAGTCTTGCGCCGACGTGGTGACAGGGCCAATCCGGCCGCATCTGTGGAACGCCATACCGCGAGACAACGCGGTATAATGGTTTGGGGCGCCATCGCCTACGATAGCAGGTCACCTCTGGTCCGTATTCAGGGAACTATGACGGCCCAACGATACGTGGATGACGTGCTGCAGCCGGTGACACTACCTTTCCTTCAGGGGGTGCCCAATGCCATTTTCCAGCAGGATAACGCCCGGCCGCACACGGCACGCATCAGCCAACATGCCCTGCAAGGTACCCAGGTTCTCCCCTGGCCAGCTGTCTCCCCTGATCTCTCACCTATCGAACATTTCTGGGACGTCATTGGACGTCGCTTGTATGCGTTGCCACCGGCACGTTCAGAAGACGAACTCTGGCAAATGGTCGACAGGGAATGGGCAGCCATCCCTCAGGACACCATCCGCACGCTCATTGCGTCTGTACCTCGACGTGTTACTGCCTGTATCGCCGCTCGCGGTGGTCCTACAACCTACTGATCAGACGTTCTTGCTGCTCAGTGGCAAGGTGTATAATGTTGCAATAAAGATCACTTATTGCTCGTTGCCGTCTCTCTCTGTTTGCCAAATTTCATCACTTTCTGCCAACTCCTTCTTGGTGTTGCATTTTCAATGTCAGGTAGTGTATATAAGTCAGATGGTGAATTTTAGGAAATACTTGCAACTATGATTGGTGGCATGACTGGTAAACATCTAGCTTAATATGAAAATTATACTGGATGGCATGAAAAAGTATTTAACAGATAAATTATAATAAATTAACAAAAAATTATTTACTAATGATATTTATCTCTTCGACTCCTGCCTTAATCTCCTACCTAATGTTATACACTAATTGGAGAAATCAAATTTTAAAATGATAATAAATAAAATAATAATAATTTTTATCATAACCTTATTTATCAGCTGTTGAATGAATTACGCGAAATATTTATACAATTAGAAAAATAAACTTTGAGAAAGAAATTGGTATAATTATCACACAAGCATGGTTACCAGCTTTCTGATATATGTATTAAGAAAAACTTAAAAAGGTGTATTGTTTTCATTAAGAAATTTTTCACTTTAAGAATTTAAATTTGATTTTCTGGCTCAAGTCCAGAAAACTTAAGATTTTAGGATAGAACACGAACAATACTATTAAGCAGATGTTATACCCTTTTTGAGTGAACGATTTTTCTAATACAACTGGAATTTCAAATCCTGGACATAAACCACAATATCAGCGCATGTTACGAAATCGAGAAAAGGAAACGACACTCCTACCAAGTTGTAAGATTGCGAATTTCTATTCCAAACCCTAGAAGAGCACATGTTAAATAAAGGAACGGTTGAGCATTTCCGTTCCTTATGAAACAGAATGGGGTGAAGTGAAAGCATTATTTTAACTACACAATACGGATACATACGCAGGAGGAAGTTTCCGCCGAATTTCTGCTTTCAAGATGTACAGCTTCTGAAGATCGAAAAAGCGAAAGATAAAAAAAGAGGGAAGACTTCGTTTGCGCGTCTGAATAAGAATTGGGAGTACCAGATGGTACTTATACTTAGACCTGACTACGAGAGGCGCGGAGAAAAATTCTATCGAACCGAGCAAAATTTCCTTTTGGGATGGTGATTCCATATTTCGCAGAAAACTCGGATTTTGGACCATCCCGTGCTATTCAGATCATAACCCAGTCTGTCACAAATAGATCCGAGGAAGAGCGCTATTAATCTTTCTCGATAGTTCTGCGATTCAACTGATTTCCATCGGATGAAAAGATCTGGCAGTGTCCCAAAATGAGGAGCTGCATTTTCAAAAGGACACTGCCGCGAAAAAAAATGTCAGTACAACCGCTGATCCTTAGACGGGGTATTAGATTTAAAAAAGATCAGACTTAATAATAAAGGATGCGGATAATAAATACAATGTGCCCCTGGCGCTTAGTGATTCATGGTATGATCACACGTACGGATTTTCGAGCGGGGTGTGTGAAGAAGTCAAGTAGACTTTTTTATTTGTATTCAGCTTCTATAATTTGATACAACACCGTTAAGATAACGAGCCTTTCAAGGCTATTTGGGGGAAGCGTCAAAAGCTGCCATTTCCTTCTTTTTAATAATTTTATTTAAAGCATTGTAATTTTGTTGAGGAAGGGTGGCGATCTTCTCAATTTTTCTGAAAGTATTCAAATCATTTCAATGCATAGGGAAAAATTGTCGCTTAACTGTACTTTGCATAACAATAGGTTCTTCCTAACAACTGAGTTTGTAGTTATTTCTTACGTGACAAGCTATCTAGCAGAATGTTTTAGGTTTTACTTAGAAACATTTATATGGGAGTCGTATCAGAGCTAAAATGAAATTTCTAGAATAGAATGGCAGTTAGTTTTTCATTAGTCATGAAAATATTTAAGGAAACGATAGATTAAAAAAAGAATGGTAAGCGAAATGCAATATTCCTAGCCTTAAGAGTGAGCATGCATATCTAAGTTTTGAATAGTAATAAACAAGATATTCCTTACGTGTTTTTAATAGAGTTTTAAATATATGAATGATAGCAATGGATTTTACAAAGCATCAATATAAAATAATGTGTTTTGCATTTGAGATCAACTTTTGTAGTTCTCATTGTTGCATTGCTAATATTGCATTTAAAATGAAGAGCAATTAACACTGGAATGACCATTTGTGTCATTTCGACACAGGAGCGCAAATGAACTTTCTCTTTCGCATTTTTTTATTTTAACAATTTCTTGTGATTTATAATCATTTTACTTGATAAGCACATAGCAAAAATTTTTTTGCGTAACTCAATTTAGAAAAATTGCATAGATGAATTTACCTAGAACGTCTGCTGTTGTCTTTATGACACCAAGTAGATTACGTAGTCTAAATAGCTTTAGTTGAGCAAGACAACAAAATAGCAAACCAAGCAGATTTCTAACTGCTATTCATTTAATAGTGTTTCTTCATTTATTTGACCTTGAATATATTAGCATGCCTTGTAAAGTCGGAAATGGATCAGTCTCAAAAAATACTGAACAGCTTGTAATTGACATGCCAAATCGATTGCGTGCTGTCATTAAAGCTAAAGAAGGTGCTACCAAATTCTCAAGAATAATTATTTTCTCAATTTTGCGGACAAATACTTGTATAATCAGGGAATATTAAAAAATTTTAAATCAGGAAAAATTAATTAATTTTCATTTTCTTCAACTGTCAATGACATTTTTATTTATTACTCATTCTCATAATTTGTGTGGTAAAATATATTCTGCAAACTCAACATTTAAACAGCATTTAGCGTTATGTTATTAAACATTTTTAAGGGAAATCCATACAAACCCTTTCATTCAAATTGTATTTCTTCGATTATTCTAATATTTCGAGAGATTTGGAGCTGTATCCTCAATCAATAAAACTTGATAAATAATACATGTTTCAACCATACATTCAAAGTTGAATAAAAGTCATACAATTTTAAAATAATTCAATGTAAAATAATAAATCGAAATACGTTATAGAAACTAACATTTAGAAGATAGATGGTACCTTTACATATTTATATTTTTCTCATATTTATTATTCCCTCGTTCTAAGACTATAATCTGCAACACCTGAGCTCGTGTATCTTTTCCGATTTTATAGGATTAGTTTTTTCCAATTGGGAAAGTTTAGGAATTCTTACTTATTTTTATTTTATTTTTCTCACTTTCTGCACCTGAGCTCTTTCTGCATTCGTCACGAAATTGTTTTATTTTTTACTATACATATTTGCATCGCAACGTGGGAACAAGCAAATCAAACTTCAATGGACACTACATTAAATATTCGTAGTGACCATTCATTTTAAAGCATATAACGCTTAAAAAATTAATATATTTTAAAATTAAACTTAGAATCACCTCATTCTTATGTTTATAACACCTCAACTCATGAATTAATGCGGTTAAAACAGGTGATATAAAATCAAAACCAACACACTTAACTAATTAGAATAGTTTCGTTATCATGTTATAACTGCACATTGTAACCATCTAAATATAAAGTAAATAATCTCAAATATATTACATTTTAACTGAAATTACTATTAGTACGCTATTTTAAACATCATGAACTCGCACTCGTTCCAAGGCAGCTTTGTCAAATTTAGAACTGAATAAATTTATTTAAAACATTATGCCATAGTTTAACCGAAAGTAAATTACTATATTTTTAATATCATGAACTGCTTTACGTATAGGCAGCTTTACTCAATTCATAACTTAGTGCCGATAACGTTGAAAAAATGGATGTTCCAATCAAACAACCCAAGACATACGAAACATAATAACCTAACATACGATAGATAAAACATATGTCCAAGTCAAATTACATAAACTTGCATGAACAATATTCTAAGAAAAGTCATCAAAATGATCTTACAAACATCAAAACACCAAGTCCAAACTTTGCAGATGTTGGCCTCTTACACGTTCGTTTCGCTTGGCGAAAGGTCATAAAAAATTTTACGTATCAATAAAAGTGAAGTGTTTGTTTGAGAGGCGCAAAGTAAACCCATAAACGCTTTTGCGAGCAAAACTGCGATTCCAAGAATTGGTATGCAAATAATTTTGTTCATTTTCTCAAAGTGAATTCCTCGTATGAACTTCGCGTCTTTTTCTTGGGAAAAAGCGTTCTTCATTTTTTCACTGACACTTAAGTTTAAGTGCTACATATTCTTGAAATGTTAGTAAATTGATTTAAGGTGTTCACATCTTTGAAATGAAATCGAACTCTATCCAGGGGAAGGTAATAAAATGATCTAGAGAATTACCCTGACCCATAAAATAGATACACGAGCTTTAAACTTTCTAAAGAAGCAATTCGCTTTTATAATAGAAAAGAACGAATCATAAAATTTTTATAGTATCTTAATGTATTTTTCATTACTGAGCACCTAAAAGTAAGCTGAAAAGTTGGTGGTTTTAGCTATTCTATTAAATCAATTTTTGAAGCCACACAAACGTTCGTTCCACCCACATATTCAAAATATATATTTCTGTTCCTAAGCATGTATGACCTTTTGATTCAATATTTCTTTAAATATATAAATTCTTGTTCTTAACCCTTGTAATTATGGTCTTTGACAAGATTACTTTAGTCTGCGGAGTCTATTTTACATGCCGTTTGTCAATGTGGTGCTACTTATGTCTTGAAGGCGTATTCTATGGAAAGTAACGCTGCATATTAGAATTCTTCCTAATAGTTATGGTGTAGAAGTTTGGAGAGTGGGGTACCAGATCGGGTGTTGACCTCGTCATCTCATCATGGTTTGAAATTACGAGGTGTTGTCCCAGATCTTTCCCTTCGGGATTGATCCCTCACCGTCACCAATACCCTATTGTATTGCTCCAAATGCGACATAAATTCCAATAAATGCGTACCAACTACCTAATATCTATGCAATAATGGACCAGAAAGTCAATTTTGGAGGTAGGACCACATCTTTCTTGGTGGATAGAATGGGGCAACTTACGGTAGACCGCCTGCGACAAAAAGGGTTGGTTGGTTTTTGGTGTTTCATAGCGCAAGGGCCATATTTGGCCATGCTGCGCCAGACACAAGACATGACAAAAATAGCCCCCGATTGTTGTCGTTGAAAATATGTGCAGAACAGTAATCGTGTTAGCATATTCGTACAAAGCATGGAATCCAATTCGCATATTACGCAATACATCATGCGCGCGACACTCCCCTCCCTTCCCGTGGGATGGGGAAATGATGCAATATTTCAGTTTGTGCAGCAGCGTTGGATTCAATCCATCTCGTCAGCGAGGAGCGCAATACTATGCCTGGTACCGTTTTAAAGCTCTAGACAAGATCTATCCAAATATGCAATACAAGAATATTTCACTGTGATTTGAATTGAACATTTTAAAATTTGTTTTCTTGTGAACCGGTATAAACACTTCACACTATTGCGGTTTATCTGGACAATCGTGACCGCAAAATTATTGTGCGTGTGGTATCGTATTAAAGCTATTGGCGAGATCTATTCAAATGTATGTAGAACATTTCACAATGATTTGAACTGAACATTTAAAAAAGTGTTTCCTTGTGAGCCGATTAACACTTCTGACAATATCGTGGTTTATGTAAGTTACTTCTCATATCATAGACCTGTGTTGGCTATAGCAAATTAAATAAACGCTTCAAAACAATAATCGACTAGCTCATTTCAAATCTACGATCGGCAAGTTAGTCCTACGCTCCAAACTGACTGTTTAATCAGAACTGAGCCTCTATGTTTGTTTTCATAATTGTAAACACAATAATGATCAAACATAGCTCTGTCCGCTGTTAGACTGCAAGTTTTTAAAGGGACTTTGCTTTTGGGTTTAGAATAGTTTCTTTTAGCCTCAGGATTCAAGCAAATCGTGGTTTGCTTGAATAGGTGGCAAAGCATCATGGGAGACATTTGGAATTGATACTCGTATCCATGCCTTAAATTGTTTTGGTATCTATTGGACTGGTCTCAAATACATGTCGGACCCTTTCTCAAACAGCGAGGTGCATTTCAAGTCATATTAAACGAATAAATAGGTTGGCTGTTTTCGGATTTTATGGCTCAAGGGCCATATTTGACCAAGTTGCTCCAAACAGAAGACAAACAACATAATGAGGGAGGAAGAAAAAGCAAAAGGGAAAAAAGTAAATAGGACTTCCTATTTACTGATTAGCCTTCGTGTACAAAAATTTACCCTAGAACAAATGAAATCAACCAAATCAAATCATCTTTATACGTTGGTGATACATTATCGCGTAAATGGGACAGAAAGCTGCGTTTGTCTAGCTTACATTACTAAGCTCAACTGCATATTTTTAGAATATTAGTTTCTAACAAGGCGAATAATTCAAACTTAATGCATGGAATTTAGAGTAAAAACCATTACAGAAGCTTTTAAGTAACCAAAATTTGTGGAATTGTAAAACTATTAAATTAGGGGTAATGTGGAGTCAAAGTTTGAAAAATTCACAGAAAAGGAGCATTAATTCGTCATATTCAGCATTATTCGTCTTATGCATTACTTAAGAGGCCGATTTTGTTTAAAATATCAAAACGCTATAACTGGAATTACTTGAATGTAATTATCATTGCATTACAACTTACAATTTCGCACACAAATTGCCATCAATTGTAAATTTTATAAGAATCTTACTTAATTTACTAAATGACAAAACTTTCAGTTTCGCAAATTGCTACTGTATATTATATAGATATTACATTGAAATTCGTTTTTATTTACATAATACTTTACAGTGTAGATACGACTTTACTTACGACTTTACTATAATGAGCATTAAGATAAATTGTAACCTTTCTAGTTTCATATATAAAATATTAGTTTTCTTATTTGTTATTCAGTTATCTGATTATTATGAAATTTGCATTATTTTCTACTAAACTGTAAGAATAATATATATAAAGATGTATCTAAAAATATTAGGTTGTGAGGAAATTATCAAATAAAATGTGGTAAAAAATTTTGATAAATAGCAAAAATTGATAGGTCCTATGCGCATTAATTTTTCATTTATTATCAAAATTTTAATTCACAAAATAGTTTTTATACATATAAATCAAATTAATTTCATTTGGTAAGTATATCGCTCAATTGTAAAACAAATAACATGTGTACCAAAACACCTAAAATATTTCAAAAAAGTATAATTTAAGCTACATTTTAAATCAAAATTTAAAAATTTGACGGATGATGAATTTCTCATTTGCACTTACATGTATGCAACAGATTGCAAGGATTATCCAAAAAAATTCAAGAAAATCAATTAAAACCAGATGCCGTAGGGAGCATTTTGAAATCAGAATATCAAAAAATCTTAATTGGAGAAAAATGCGTTTTCGTAGTAGACTTACTATACTTATCGCTATTTTTTATGTTGTATATGTAACTCCATCAAAAATGATCCCAATTGAAACATTTTTGCTATCAATAGTTTGATATTATTAGGTCATTAAGTATGAAATGTCCGATTACCTCAAGAACCAAATTTGATACCCCATATCTCTGATATTTCATTTTGAAAGTTTTTGTTTTTTTATTGTGAAGGTACGTCATCAGCCTTTCAGACGCACGTTTTGGTTTGTGATTATCTGTCGAATTGACTTTTGCAGATTAAATTTTCTAAACCACGGATAAGTCAAAAATTCGCGTTATTTTCGAATGAGTTCAGTCGTGGAACTAATGCAGCGCAGACAACTCGAAGTATCAACAAAGTGTTTTGGTAAGGATGTGGCTAATGAACGCACAGTACGTCGATGGTTTGAGGAGTTCCGATCTGGCGATTTTGATCTTCAAAATGAACCATGTGGGCGACCTGAGAGCCAAGTGGATAATGATGAGCTGTAAGCTGCAATGGAAGTGGATAGATCTCAAACTACGTGTGAATTAGCAGCAAGGTTTGATGCTACTATTCCAACGATATTAAACCATTTGAAACAAATCAGAAAGGTTAAGAAGCTGGATAGATCGGTTCCGCATGAATTAAACGAGCGTCAGAAGAGAAATCGTTTCGAAGCTTGCTTTTCTTTGCTGTTGCGACATAAAGGCGAACCATTTTTACACCGTATTGTTACGTGTGATGAAAAATGGATTCTTTTCAACAATCGCAAGCGTTCGGCATAATGAATGGATAAAGATGAAGTGCCAAAACACACTCCGAAACCGAATATTCACCAAAAAAGCTAATGGTGCCTGTTTGGTGGTCCAGTGCTGGTGTTTTCCACTATAGCTTCATGAGACCTGGTCAATCGATTACGGCGTATGTCTACTGTAACCAATTAGACGAAATGATGAGGGAGCTTGGAATTAAGCAGCCGAGATTGGTGAATAGAAACATGCCAATCCTCTTGTAGGACAATGCTCGACCACATGTCGCACGAATAGTGTTGCTCAAACTACAGGAGCTGGACTTGGAAACTCTGTCATCCACCGTATTCCCCAGACCTTGTACCAACTGACTACCATTTCTTCCAGGCATTGGACCTCATCTTGCAAGGAAAAATATTTAATTCCCAACAAGCTGTAGAAAACGCCTTTCGCGATTTTATCACCACTTGCTCTCCAGGCTTCTTTGCTGCCGGCATTAACAAGTTACCGTTAAGATGGCACAACTGTATTGATAATTTAGGCGCATACTTTGATTGATTATACTGCTTCTTGCTTGAGATATTATAAACCAAACTTTCAGTTCGAAATCGGATATTTCATACTTAATGACCTAATATCTAATTTTTAACCGATTTTTTGATCGATTTTGATGAGTTTGAAAGTCTACTATCCCCTTAAAGTTTTTCTTAAAAGATGAAATATTTATTTATTTAATACAAATAATTCAGGTTATTTTGTCGTTTTAAACCTTTACACCCGTATATAAATATCAGCTAATTTTCTTACAAAGAAATCTTCATACTAAATAAATTAAATTGAATAAATATTTACAGCAGACTGAAAACTAACGTTTTAAGAAATATTTTCTTTCTTTATCCATAGCTCTGTTAAAAATAAAAAGTTCTAAAAATAATATAAATAATGGAAGATGGTTGTTCTTTAATGCTACATCCCCATAGGGAACATACTATTTTTGTTCCGATCGCTGGTTTCTAAAATCAGCAGCTTTCACATAAATCTACACTAGTTATTTTATATCAGAAATGGTAAAAAAAGCATCGATGAAAGTTGGGCATCTTTCCAGGAAATAAAGACTTTCTCAGGCTAGCCGATTGTGGCGAAAACTGTTTCTCACTTATTATTCACGGAACTGGTTTCTCTGTTGAAAATGTTTTGTAGTTTGCTTTTAGGATAGTACGCATCACTAGGAATGACTCAGATCTCATTTAGCATGTGTTTACAGCCGAAAAAGACTGTTACAGATCCGTCTTTCGACATACCCAAATTTGTATGCAAATGAACGCATCTCCGCTGTTGCGGTTTCCAGAGTTTGCTCGAAATCTGGTTTATTTGGCGTCAAATAAAAAACATTCTCCTGGTCGCTTATATATTAAGATTATTCATATCGATGCTTCGTGTTTATTTTTTCTCTACTGAAGTTCAACCAATATTAAAATAAAAAGGGTGGTATTAGCTTTAAAGATGTGTGTATACATGAGTATGTTATTTGGTACGAGGTTGATAAAAAGTAATCATTTTGTAAGTAATAAATATTTCTTTCAATGAATATTTATAAAGTAGAATGCTATAAATTGAGAAAAGTTTGTAGTCTACTTTGCATTTCCCCCCTCTTGGTAATTACATATATTTAACAATGCTAGAATTTGAAGAAATTCGGGTTAGTAGTGTTCTAACAGACCTCACAACTTTACTGTACAAGTAAAAAAATTTAATGCTTAATTTTTTTTATTTGAATCCACTCTTAGCCCTCCAAGTGGTTTCGACGAGATATCTCATCAATACAGATCTGAACAATTTTGCTAACGGAAAAATATATTTCCAAGGTATTGTCGATTTTTTATGACGAGATCACGATCTGGATCAGTTTTTCCTAAGGATGAGATATCTCGTCCATCAAGATTTGGTCAGTGTTGCTAATGACGAGATATCTCGTCGAACAACCACCAGGAGGGTTAATTCTTGATTCATAAATTATACAACCCGAGACCGTAAAGATCTGCATATTGAATATTGGCAATAATTTTGTTTGGTTGGGTTATATGGCTCAAGGTTACAACCTGGTCTTCAGGTATTGGTATTGGTATTGGTATTTTCAATTAACGTCACACGGGAGCAACACAACGGGCTATTGGTGACGGTCCGGGATCAATCCCAAAGGGAAAGATCCGAGGACAACACCACGTAATTTTGAACCACGGTCAGATGACGAGGTAACACCTGAGCTGGCACCCCACTCTCCAAACTTCCACACCACGCCAACCTGGTCTTCAGGCTGAGCCAAACGTCAAGCAAATGAACATACACACACAAGGAAAGTCTTAGTGATGCAGAAGAGAGAGAAATACACTCAGGGATGAATTGAACCTGACAGTAATCAAGCCTGCACCGTCTTCAACTGTGTGCAGTCGGCAAACATATTGAGCCACGGCAACTCCAGTAATAATTTTTATTTAAATTATAAGAAACGTAAGACTCACCTACTTTACTTAATGAGATTATTAAATGTCATGTATGCTTTTTCCAAAGTAAACAATACAGATATGTAATCATAATAATATAGCTGCTGAATATTATACAAGACCTGCAAACGTTACATTAAAAGTGTGGAGGCTAAATTTGTATCGTTTAACAGAGCGAACTTAGAGATAAAGCATTCGAAGTAAAATGACTGTATTTAATTTTCAAGGAATAACAAAAATTATGATTAAATATATATTCATTTAAGCGTTATTTTAGTAAAACAGAAACATTATTAACTTTTGGCATCTGAAAAGATTTTCAGCTTATTTTAATAAAATTTAGAACAAAATCTTTTCAGAAGTATTTTGTACATACCAGTACACACACAAAATATATTATTCAACATTTAAAATTAAGCAAATATGATTATAAAAATAAATATTACTTTTGATACAAATATTTTAACTCAATATTAATGCCCTATAAGTAAGTCTTTATCAGTTAACAATTCTGTTTTATTAAACTTAAGATGCAATTTTCTGTTATTAAGAAAAGCAATCGTATATTTATCCTAAAACTAATGAAATCTTTTTTTAAAAATTCGAGAAAATAATTACTGAAGAATAATTTCCTCTTGTCAGAGTAAATAATATTTCGATGAAATGTATAAATTCTGTGTTTCGTAAATGTGCATGTGTAAACAGTTCACTTTTCGTTACTAGCAATAGGATAAAAATAGTAAATAAATAATTTCTATTAAGATAGTAAGTAATAAAAACATATTAGGTTAGAAAAAATCGAGAAAACTACGTCCCTTTGTAATTGGAATCTGTCGAGTAGTTAATTAATGGCCAATTATTAACATCGTTGCCTAGAGGAAGATTTTGAAGGAGGCGTATTACAGCATCTTTCTGCTCCTGTAAGTTCTTGAAAACAAGTTTTCTTGTTTTTATAGTTTAGGGTATAAAATACTAACTAGGAATTGACTTATTATCTCGTGCAATTGCTTGTACAATAGCGATAAATATTTTTCTGTATGAAGTTTTAAAAACGTCGTTAAGTATGTTTTATACTAATACGTTTTGATGAATTAAAAACCTTTACGTGTTTCTTACAAATTGCAGAATATGTGTATTAGCTTTTCTAACTTTTATAAAAATTTATTTGCAGAAGAATTATCCGCTAATTATCACTTGATTACTTATATTATTGGTTGGTTTGTTGGGGTTTTATGGCGCAAGGGCCACATTTGACCATGATGCGCCAGACACAAGACATACAATATCAAGTAATAGACACGCAATGAAAGTTTTACTGACATAGAAGAGATAAATGCACCCAGGGATGAATGCACCTGACAGGAATCAAACCTGTGCCGCCTTCAACTCGAAGGTTTCTAACGCAGTGGGCATACCCACTGAGCCACGATGGCCCTACTTATAGTATTGATATACTAGAATAATTTAAATACTTATAATATTTAACAAAAGATAAAATGAATTAGTGAGTGTCTAAAATATTCACTAACTAAAAGACGCATTGAAAAACCATTAGCTGATATTTCATAATTTTTACCTAATTTTAAGAAATCAATTTAAGATAGTTTTTTGACTCATAAAACGTCGATTTACAAGTGAAAAATACCAAGTCAAAATTTTCAAGATTTTTAAATTTTTTAAAGCAGAATATGGTGATTTTTAAACTGGTGAAGTTCACTCAGTTTTTCTTTGTATGAAGGTTATATTTCGTCTTGAGAAACATACTTAGTGATTCGAATTTTACCCCTCCGTTTTCTCAGAACTATTTCTAAAACGTAGTATGTTTCACTTGTAAGTCGACAAAAGGATAAGCATTTTGCACCTATTTTATTTCGGGTGAAAATTGCTCATCCACCAACATCTGTACAAAATGTTTTTTTAACTTGAGATTTTATTTTAGGCATTGCGCTTTTAGTAAAATTAATTGTAGTAAAATAATCAAAATTTATCATTAGTATTAAATTTGTAATGTGATTAGCACAGTAAATATACTTAAATTCATGTATGTGTAATACTCTTATTGCATAATGTTTAAGTGTTGAAGGTACCTTAAATATACATTTTAGTCAAAATTAAATAAAAACAGATAAAACGCTTTTTCAAGTAGAGTTTAATTTTATCTTGTATACACGAAATATTGAGGTGTTTCAGTTCTTTAAAATATACTCGTTTTTCATAAGTTTATGTAAAGGAAAATAATTGAAGTTATTTTAGGGGATTTGTAATTTTTCTACCCCACTTGAACACAAGTATATAATTAATATCAGAGAAAATTATTTCTTTACAAAATACACCCAAAAAATTCCTAGCACAACGAAAATAGCGGGGAAGCTATGATCCACCCCACGCAAGGCTGCTTTTAAAAGGAGTATTACTCATACTTCTTTAACGACTCATACTTCTTTAACGTGATATTTTGGACGTAAATACAATTATGCAATTTAATATTGGATCTTAACAAAAAGGTACCAAGATAAAAAAATTAGCT
Source organism: Meta bourneti (assembly GCA_933210815.1). Lineage (NCBI taxonomy): Eukaryota > Metazoa > Arthropoda > Arachnida > Araneae > Tetragnathidae > Meta > Meta bourneti. The sequence goes on along the minus strand of OW119934.1, from coordinate 12,552,082 downwards.
CATATTTTGAGAGCTGGATTTTAAATTTCCTTTGTTTTAGCTCCTTTGGAAACGGGGTATTCGAATTAATCATAAAAATATAAGTAAATGTACCCTTTCTGGTTTCTTTCCGAAATCGAAATATTTTAAAGTTAATTTACATTTAACATAAAATTATCAACGAGATAACTGAACGCATTTCAAATTCTGCTGGATTCTGAAAACACATTTTTATTACCATCTCAGCTTTAACACTATCTGAAAATCTTCAGCTTTGATTCAATAAGCTTCAATCATACTCAAGTTTCACCAAAGGCATCGAAAGACAAGGCATTGTTTCACTACGCATTTACTTTCCTTTCATTGCGTTTCATTAAGGTTTGTTTTCCATGGCATTAATTTCCTTAGAACAGAGTACTTCTTGCCTTCTAGAAGAGAGTAACAAAGAAACTAATGCATTAGCTGCAAGCCGAACCATCAGTCACTTGTGTCGCGTCCACCATCCAATTAATAATTGTGGGCATCCAATACACGCTACGGAACAGAAGGGAAAAGCAAGAAACAAGAGACTATCTTCTTAAATATAACTCAAATGTGATAGTCATTTCCCTTAGTGCTTTGTTCTTTTTGGGTGGCATTTTATTCAGCATTAGTAAGTGCGAGTGATGGATGAGAATGCTAACCAATTATTGACCGGAATGTGATCAGTATGCAGTGCTTAAGTTTACTACAGATATACTCTCAAACTTGTTTATAAAGGTGCAGAGTGAGCTAATTTGGATGAGCTGGTTTCTTGAGGAAGGGAGTTCTAGCAACGTTGAGTTTAGAGTAAATAAAAATTCTGCAACGGAGAACACTAATGAAACATTTCATTAAATCTCCTGGTGGTTGTCTCGACGAGGTATCTCGTCATTAGCAAAACTAACCAGATCTGGATGGACTAGATATATCGTCATTAGAAAAACCGACCTGATCGGGATCTCGTCATCATAAAAAATGGCAATATCTTCATCATTCGGCATTCTTGATGACGAGATATCTGGTCATTAGCAAAATTGGTCAGATCTTGATGAACGAGATATTTCGTCGAAACCACTTGGAGGGTTAAGAAATTCTAGTTTATCGAGTGGTAGTATCGATGAGGGCATATCAATTTATATCTATATAGCTAGTGCAGGAAAAATGGAATTTTATCGTACACAGTTATGGTATCTGTTTATAAATGAAATATTAGTTCGTTTGGAGTAATTTTGATATAACATATAAGTACACCCATTTCACATGGGATTCTTCCTAAAAGGTTAAATGAACGAATTATTGAGGGATGAACTAGTAAGAGTTGGTTGATGGAGTTGGGTTTTATGGCACACGAGGCCATATTTGGCCAACACAACGTCAAGTAAATGGACATACACACACGCGGAAAATTTTACTGACACAGAAGAGAGAACGACATCCAGGAGGAAGCTAACCGAACTAGTAAGATAATTTAAAATTATATAAATTATTGACATCAGCAGTAGGTATATATTCTTTCATATGAAATACAACTGTTTCAAAATCTCTAAATAATGTTGATTAATATTAAGGAAATAATATAGATAAATAGTTTCTCTAGGGATTTTTATGTTAACAATAGCAGTCAGAGCGTAATTAAATATATAAGCAGTTTTCGGTTAAAAAATCTAAAAATTTGCTTCATATCATGCTTGCTGTTTTGTAAACTAAAAAGGTGATAAATTCAGTAGTTACACTAAAAATATTTTAATCGTTTCCTAAATTATGAGTGGCTAATTAATTTATAAAAGAAAATAAGCACTTTCGAAATTTCAGAACATTTTATATTTAAAATAGGATTTGTGAATAGTGGAACGACTTAAATAGGATCGAAGCATCCCTTTCTGGAGTTCAAAATTGTCTTTTAATCTTTGAAGTTGGAGTACATAATTAAATCTCCGAATCACTTTTCCACCAACAAACATTTGCATAGGTTTTCTTATATAAATTTAGCACAATCGTTCTATTAAACACTGCATTGAGTTTGAGAAAACTTTTGTTGATACTGAGATTAAGTAAAGGAAGAAAAAAAGTAGTACCTATCTCCCAGTTGATGAGCTTTTCCATGAGGAAAAGCTGCTACCGAGTATTTTACAGCCCTTCAGGGACTTAAGTTTATCGAAGGAAGTAAAGTACTTCATAAAGTATATTACCCTCGGAAATTGTAAAGGATGTGTTACCTAAGCTTATTCCATCATCCGTCGTAAGTAGACATCAAGGGTCTGTCATCTCTTCGGAGAGTGATAGGCTAAGAGTTAGAATGCGGTACTTTTTAGCACTTTAATAAAAATGTCCAACACTTTTCAAGTAGATTGGCAGTGTTACAGTCGAGGGATTTACTCAACGGTAGTAGGAACTGGGAGGATTTTGTCAGGTTATTAGATTAATTTTATGCCATTAACACTGCCTTGACATCAGAAAACTTTACTTGCGTTTGCTTCAGACAAAGCTAAGTGGCGCTTTTTATTAAAGATTTTAATTAATGTGTGTATTTTAATAGAATGTCTTATTGAATTATGATAGAGCAATAGTTTGAAAAATCCTTTAACCCTCCTGGTGGTTGTCTCGACGAAGTATCTAGTCATTAGCAAAACTGACCACATCTTGATAGACGAGATATCCCGTCATTGGAAGAAAACTGAGCAGATCTTGATCTCGTTATCATCAAAAGATCGGCAATATCTTGATGACGAAACATCTCGCCATTAGCAATATTGGGATCTTGCTAATGATCCCAATGTTGCTAATTGCGATGTAGTTGAGATATCGATTGACGAGATATCTCGTCGAAACCACTAGGAGAGTTAATCTAACTACTAATTTTTGGGATTAAATGAGATCAGTATATTATAGCCTTCTCGTACAGGATAAAATATTTTCTTGGGATTGAGTCATCAAGGTCTTAAACTTCGTAATTCTTTAGATGTGCTTTTATATCGATGTTTCCCCTGAACTTTTCTGTAATTACTAGAATTCTAAAAATGCATTTCTATAGAAAAACATACCTTTAGCTATGTAGTTTGGAAGAGCTTAAATCTACTGATAATACTATTATGTAAAATTAAAATAATTCGTTTCTCATCCGATGGGATAACAATTCCGAAACTTTATTTCCGTTACATTCAGTTTAAGCAGCCTCTAGTTTCTATGTTAAGTTGTAATGTGTTTAAACTTTACTTCAAAACGTAGGTAGGTAGGTACTTAATTAACGTCGCACTGAAGCACCACAACGGGCTATTGACGACGTCCTGAATAGAAAGATCAGATTATTTCAAAACGACTTAATTTAATTCGTTGAATTGATAACATTACATGTACGTTGAGGGTTTAAAATGAGCTCAACTGTTATTAAAGACCGATGCTGAAAATATGATCGATCATCTGGTCTAGTCCTGGGTAAAGACAATGTGGCAACTTAAAATTTTCGTACTGTTTATATGAATGGGATAAAGAAAACACTCGAATTGAAATTTAGCATTTCATTTTCGATAATTTAAAAATAATTCCAAACCATCCGTAGAGTAAGTTCATATTAAATGAAGGTTGAGAAATACAGGGTGACCTGTAAAGTCCCTTTAAGCCCTTTAAATTTGAAACAGCACCTCGTAGTCAAGGAAGTAATGTGTATCTATAGTAAAGTGACCATGCTGAATTTATTGAGACAGCTTACAGCGCTCCCAGCGGCGAAATAAGTTTAAAAAATAACTCGAAAACTAAAGAAGATCGGCCAAAAAGTTCAATTAGAAAAATGTGCGCAATACCATAATAAAAGTACAGGGAAAAGTTTCATGGCGTTATCTGTAAAATTCGTGGAGATATTCGTGATTGAAATTTGAACTATTACATGCCTTGAAAAAGGGGTCGTCCAGAAATTCAAAAACGTGTTCTCCGGTGTTACAGTTTTTCTGAGTTAAGCAACGACGAATTTAAATTCAACACAACAAGGAAAGTAAAAATGATAATTAAAAAAATATCTGAAAAACGCACTCCGGAAAATAAAAAAAACCTGACTATCCGAAATCACAAATTTCGCGCAACAACTCTCGGTTAAAACTTCTCGGCTATACAGCCACGAAGATTTACTATTTAATAATTTTATCCTGATAAACTTTGAGCAGATGCGAAAATGTTAGAAACAAATGCCAGTGTGGCACATTGGAAAAGTAAGACACAGATGAGCAAAAGCAAGAAATTTATTGCTAAACAAAATCATGGCAAGTGTGTTCAAAAAGGTCACCATCGGCGACAATACACATTTATATTCGATCAAGCACGCCGGCATGCACATTCCTTATCATCTGCGGTGTGACAGTAACGCAGCTATCGATGATACTCTGCCGCAGATCCAGCAAACTTGTCCACGGAGCTTCATACACCCGATCTTTGATGCAACCCCATAGGAAGAAATCGAGTGGGGTAAGATCTGGTGATCGTGGAGGCCATTCAACACATCCACCGTAGCCGATTATCTGTTGGCCAAATCTGTTAAGAAACTGTCGCACTGCGTGAGGTTTGTGCGGCTGGGCGCCATCATTTTGGAACCACAGGGAAGAGAAGAACGCCAGAGGAATATCATCGATAAAGTCAGGTAACACATCCTGTAACAGCTGGAGGTATTTCAGTCCATTTAGTGAACCGTCATAGAACACGGGTCCTATTAGACGATATTTCCAAATACCGCACCACACATTCGTGGACCACTGCACCTGTTGTCTGACGGAAACTCTCCAAGAGGGATTTTCTAGTGCCCAGAAATGGGTGTTGTGTCAGTTCAGCATCCCGTTTCGGTGAAACTTAGCCTCGTCCGACCATATTATGTTGGAAAAAAATCTATCCTAACCTCCAATTTTTTTCAATGCCCAATTGCACCAGTCAAAGCGTCGCTGTTTGTCTCCCGGTAACAATCCTTGCTGCGGAATTGCATGGTAGGGATGTGCACCATTGTCGTGCAGTATTTGCCATACTTGGCTTTGTACTAAGCCACTCTGGTTGCTGATTTGTCTAGTACTGCTATAGGGATGGGCTAAATCGTACGCCAGTATGTCTTCTGGTATTCTAGGCATACGTGGTCTGCCCGAACGAGGTCGACTTCTAGTGCTGTCTGTGTCTCTGAGACGTCGAACAACGTTTCCAATGGTTGCCGAAGTTGGATGTGGACCATTTGGAAACCGAACGGCATAAGCCCGTGCAGCCTGAACCGCATTACGTTGGCATTCGCCATAGAGAAGCACCATCTCACAATACTGACTATTAGTGAAAGTCGCCATTTCCTCACAGCGTACAGTATGAAGTGAGAACACCGGCTCGGGCGGTTTTTATCTGATACGTAAAGGGTGACGACACAATGTGGATTTGCATACATGCGAAACCGCAGTAAATGTCCACTGTTTTGCCCCAGATCGTGGGCATGGTCGAAACTTTCGTTCCTGTTTTAACCTACAAATTTCGTATTCAATTTCATAAGAACGTTTAATTCACGCTTTTATCTTATTCGTCTACAAATAAATTTTAAGTTTTACTGTTGCTGCGGATCTGCCAATCATCCACTGAACGATGAGCATTTGTTTCTAACATTTTCCCGTCTGCGCAAAGTTTATCAGGGGAAGGGGAAAATTAATTGCCGTCGCACTGGAGCTACACAGCGGGCTATTGGCAATGGTCTGGGATCAATCTTGAAAGATTCGACGACAAACTGCGTAATTTGGAACCACGGTCAGATGACGCAGTAACACCTGAGCTGGCACCCTACTCTCCGAAATTCCACATCACACCAACGCGAGGACTTTGAGGCCACAACGGATTTTGCGTGCACTAGCCCCTTTTTTACGCATGCGTCGGTATTTGGATGACACAGACCAGGATCGAACTCAAAACCCTTTGGTTGGCAGTCCGTCACTCTACCAGCCGGGCTACCGCGGCCCCAAAGTTTATCAGGATAAAATTATTAAATAGTAAATCTTCGTTCGTGGCTGTATAGCCGAGAGGTTTTAATCGTGTATTTTAGTTGTTGCGCGAAAATTGTGATTTCGGATCGTGTTTTTATTTATTTTCCGGAGTGTTTTTCAGATATTTTTTTATTTATCTTTTTGACTTTCCTTGTTGTTTGTATTTAAATTCGTCGTTGCTTAACTCAGAAAAACTGTATAACACCGGAGAACACGTTTTTGAATTTCTGGACGACCCCTTTTTCAAGGCATGGAATAGTTCAAATTTCAATCGCGAATATCTTCGCGAATGTTACAGATAACTCCATGAAACTTTTCCCTGTGCTTTTATGATGATATTGCGCACATTTTTCTAATTGAACTGTTCGGCCAATCTCCTTTAGTTTTCGAGTTATTTTTTTAACTTCCTTATTTTGCCGCTAGGAGCGCTGTAGGCTGTCTCAATAAATTCAGCATGGTCACTTTACTATAGGTACACGTTACTTGACTATGCGAGACGCTGTTTGAAATTTAAAGGGCTTAAAGAGACTTTACAAGTCATCCTGTTATGTAAGCGTGTGTGGTTCTTGTGGCATAATTAGCACACTTCATTAATAGAAAAAGATATGATTCAATTATATAATTACAAAGATGAGTTGTCGTTGATACATAGTCGGCCTAAGTTCTATATCATTAGAATATATCTTAATCAAAAGTAAACCAGCATTAACGCCATCTATTGACAATCTAGTAATTACGAATGGCATTAAAGTGGTGGCGATGTTTAGAGTTCTTATGTGTTTAGTATTATACTTTTCAAGATACTATGTGTATAGTTATCAAATTATTTATCAAGAAACATGGTCGGTGAACAATAGCGTAAAAAATAATCAAAATGAGTTAGCCAGAATACTCCATTTTGAGTTTGGGTTTTTCCTGACAAAAAAATAACTCAATAACGATTCTTCATGCTATTTATGCCTAGGTCCCAGAACTGAATTGATATTGATCCCATTTCTCTACCATTGCCCTTCTAAACTTCGTAAGGCTACAGATAATTCAAAGGTTGGGTTGGTTTTGGTGTTTTATTGCGCAAGGGCCATATTTGGCCATGCTGCGCCAGACACAAGACATACATAAAGTAACCGACAGACACACACACAATGAACGTTTTACTGACGCAGAAGACAGAAATACACCCAGGAAGGAATGCACCTGACAGGAATCGAACCTGCGCCACTTACAACTCGAAGGTTGCTAGCGCACTGGGCATGCCCACTGAGGCACGACGATCATGATTCAAAGGCAACAATACATTTCTTTACAGTGCCCTAGATATCTATGATTGAAATTTGACTAGCAAATGAGCATGATTACTGTCCTTTTAAGATACCACCGTACGAGCGCATTTATTGCTATAGTACTCAGCCTAGGCAACTTCATGTAAGAAACGGAAATATATTTTTGTATCTAACAAGATATCTTTCTAAACTACTTTGAAACATTGTTTCTTTCACGGAAACTGGTTTTGATAATTATGTAAAGTATGTCTGGTTTCTTTAAGATTAAAGCACTCTTGCATACTCTTTGAAAAGCAAATCTGAACGCGCAAGTTAAAGCAATTGATTCTCATAGATGTTGTCTAATGATGTCCAATTCAAACTCTTCTGTAAAATCGGGAGACTCACAAAAAAAATCATTAACACAAACACTTATAATGAAGCATTCTGTGTAATTGTGAATTCATGTTTTTTTTTAAACCCGATGAAAACTGAATGTATTTAGAGGACTTGTAAGTACAAATGTGAAATCGAACGTATAAGTCACCTTCGACTATTACCCGAAGCATCACGGTATTTTTCAAGTATTTTATTATCTATAGTACATACATAACTATTCAACCATACGGCTGTACCCTTGAAGCTTCGATTGCTTTAAAATCTAAAGGTTTCCTGAATGAATTTGACTGTTCTTGAAGTTTCCACTAGAATCACTCGTTATATGTTGCTTCACTGATATTTTCATGTCTTATTCTGTCTCACTCTAAGATGCCCGCTTTTAACATGACGCTAATGAACCTATGATGAGTGACATTAATTTGCATACATCAGCCTTACATTTTGCAACAATTACATCCAAAGTTAGCTTTATATTCTACAATAGGAGCGCTCCACATCTGATCGTAATTGTTGGAGACTGCTAGTATAGACTTTGAAGGTGGTGGTGCGTACGTTTTTCACCATTTACACTGAACGAATTTGTCTCATTAATTAATGTTAGTAAAATATTCCTTATCTATATCAGTTACTTATCTGAAAGGTAACTATGGATTCCAGAATTCAAGAATACCCTTTCGTATTACATTTCATTACACTCCGAAACCGAATATTCACCAAAAAAGCTAATGGTGCCTGTTTGGTGGTCCAGTGCTGGTGTTTTCCACTATAGCTTCATGAGACCTGGTCAATCGATTACGGCGTATGTCTACTGTAACCAATTAGACGAAATGATGAGGGAGCTTGGAATTAAGCAGCCGAGATTGGTGAATAGAAACATGCCAATCCTCTTGTAGGACAATGCTCGACCACATGTCGCACGAATAGTGTTGCTCAAACTACAGGAGCTGGACTTGGAAACTCTGTCGTCCACCGTATTCCCCAGACCTTGTACCAACTGACTACCATTTCTTCCAGGCATTGGACCTCATCTTGCAAGGAAAAATATTTAATTCCCAACAAGCTGTAGAAAACGCCTTTCGCGATTTTATCACCACTTGCTCTCCAGGCTTCTTTGCTGCCGGCATTAACAAGTTACCGTTAAGATGGCACAACTGTATTGATAATTTAGGCGCATACTTTGATTGATTATACTGCTTCTTGCTTGAGATATTATAAACCAAACTTTCAGTTCGAAATCGGATATTTCATACTTAATGACCTAATATCTAATTTTTAACCGATTTTTTGATCGATTTTGATGAGTTTGAAAGTCTACTATCCCCTTAAAGTTTTTCTTAAAAGATGAAATATTTATTTATTTAATACAAATAATTCAGGTTATTTTGTCGTTTTAAACCTTTACACCCGTATATAAATATCAGCTAATTTTCTTACAAAGAAATCTTCATACTAAATAAATTAAATTGAATAAATATTTACAGCAGACTGAAAACTAACGTTTTAAGAAATATTTTCTTTCTTTATCCATAGCTCTGTTAAAAATAAAAAGTTCTAAAAATAATATAAATAATGGAAGATGGTTGTTCTTTAATGCTACATCCCCATAGGGAACATACTATTTTTGTTCCGATCGCTGGTTATCGCGCATAATTAGCACACTTCATTAATAGAAAAAGATATGATTCAATTATATAATTACAAAGATGAGTTGTCGTTGATACATAGTCGGCCTAAGTTCTATATCATTAGAATATATCTTAATCAAAAGTAAACCAGCATTAACGCCATCTATTGACAATCTAGTAATTACGAATGGCATTAAAGTGGTGGCGATGTTTAGAGTTCTTATGTGTTTAGTATTATACTTTTCAAGATACTATGTGTATAGTTATCAAATTATTTATCAAGAAACATGGTCGGTGAACAATAGCGTAAAAAATAATCAAAATGAGTTAGCCAGAATACTCCATTTTGAGTTTGGGTTTTTCCTGACAAAAGAATAACTCAATAACGATTCTTCATGCTATTTATGCCTAGGTCCCAGAACTGAATTGATATTGATCCCATTTCTCTACCATTGCCCTTCTAAACTTCGTAAGGCTACAGATAATTCAAAGGTTGGGTTGGTTTTGGTGTTTTATTGCGCAAGGGCCATATTTGGCCATGCTGCGCCAGACACAAGACATACATAAAGTAACCGACAGACACACACACAATGAACGTTTTACTGACGCAGAAGACAGAAATACACCCAGGAAGGAATGCACCTGACAGGAATCGAACCTGCGCCACTTACAACTCGAAGGTTGCTAGCGCAGTGGGCATGCCCACTGAGGCACGACGATCATGATTCAAAGGCAACAATACATTTCTTTACAGTGCCCTAGATATCTATGATTGAAATTTGACTAGCAAATGAGCATGATTACTGTCCTTTTAAGATACCACCGTACGAGCGCATTTATTGCTATAGTACTCAGCCTAGGCAACTTCATGTAAGAAACGGAAATATATTTTTGTATCTAACAAGATATCTTTCTAAACTACTTTGAAACATTGTTTCTTTCACGGAAACTGGTTTTGATAATTATGTAAAGTATGTCTGGTTTCTTTAAGATTAAAGCACTCTTGCATACTCTTTGAAAAGCAAATCTGAACGCGCAAGTTAAAGCAATTGATTCTCATAGATGTTGTCTAATGATGTCCAATTCAAACTCTTCTGTAAAATCGGGAGACTCACAAAAAAAATCATTAACACAAACACTTATAATGAAGCATTCTGTGTAATTGTGAATTCATGTTTTTTTTTAAACCCGATGAAAACTGAATGTATTTAGAGGACTTGTAAGTACAAATGTGAAATCGAACGTATAAGTCACCTTCGACTATTACCCGAAGCATCACGGTATTTTTCAAGTATTTTATTATCTATAGTACATACATAACTATTCAACCATACGGCTGTACCCTTGAAGCTTCGATTGCTTTAAAATCTAAAGGTTTCCTGAATGAATTTGACTGTTCTTGAAGTTTCCACTAGAATCACTCGTTATATGTTGCTTCACTGATATTTTCATGTCTTATTCTGTCTCACTCTAAGATGCCCGCTTTTAACATGACGCTAATGAACCTATGATGAGTGACATTAATTTGCATACATCAGCCTTACATTTTGCAACAATTACATCCAAAGTTAGCTTTATATTCTACAATAGGAGCGCTCCACATCTGATCGTAATTGTTGGAGACTGCTAGTATAGACTTTGAAGGTGGTGGTGCGTACGTTTTTCACCATTTACACTGAACGAATTTGTCTCATTAATTAATGTTAGTAAAATATTCCTTATCTATATCAGTTACTTATCTGAAAGGTAACTATGGATTCCAGAATTCAAGAATACCCTTTCGTATTACATTTCATTAACTGAAAATAAAACTTTTAGTAATACGCATTGATTTAATGCATTCATTTACTGCATATTACCTATATATTACTTAATTATATGAATCTAAACTAGTGTCGATCTTGTCCGAAATTTCTTAATATGCAATTATTTTTGTAAAGAGTATTGAAAAACGGCTAACCAAATCTAACTTAGGGGTTACGTTTTAACTTCGAGAAATATTGTATTTAAATAAATATTGTTTAACAATATCGGGAATACGATTTCATAAAACAATTATGATAAACAAGATAAATTAGTTTTCATGTGTTTTTTATTTAAATATATTTGAAAGTAAAGCGTCTACTTGATTTTTTATTTTAATTAATGTTATTTTATTTCCCATAGTTTTTTGTCCTGTTTTTAACTTTAAACTGTATGAATATGGAGAATTTTCAGTACGTATTTAAGAAACTCGATCGATATTTTCCGATAGTATACATAGAATGAAATATGTAATTATCTCTCATTAAATCTATGGTTAGTACACTTTTCGGTCACCATAGATGTTCAAGTATCTATTTTCAATATCATTCTCAGATTCTATTTTTCTATTCGTTTTTATTTCTATTCTCGGTAATCTCCGAAGTTTTTTTTACTTCCATTTACCTTGGGAGCAAATTTTATTTTGTGTTATATGTTGAAAACGTTTACCCCATGTCTGTCAATTACAATTCAGGTATTCAGAATCCAAAAAGTTGAATTTCAGAGACGTTTAGATTCCACAGCTCTGTAACTCAAGTAACTATCTTCGTAGTTCTCGAATTCTGTATTTTCAAGGAAAGAGTTCACAATTGTTTAAACATTGCTCTAAGACATATTGAAATAGTATATAGATTTGAAGTTAACATCTTTTATTTTAGTACACTTTCTCTGTAGGAAAATGAGAACTTTGGCCCTAACGACCCATTGCTTTGACGAAATTCTCCGTCAAGCCAATTTCTACATGCGATGATAGAAAATAGTTTCTTAGGGCAAGAAAGGAGCTGAAAAACAAATTTATTCTTTCCAGATGTGAGGTTTCTTTTCCGAACACTTTTTGATAGATTGGTTTTCTTTTCCCTGGTAGCCAACTAACAAAAAAGATCATAACTTTGTTCACCCAAGCTAAAACCTTATTACAAGAGTAATCACCATTATGTATCAACTTATTCGTCAATATACTATTCTTGTATAATAGTTAATGACATTTTAAACTGTCGTACTGGTATGTGTACCTAGGAAATATATTTTATACTTAATAGGAAGAACGATTTTCAATTTTGCTTTGGATGGACCAAAAAAATAAAGATTTCACATAATTGCATTGTTATCATGATGTATTCTCCCACTCTCTATTAAGATTCCATATCATTGAATCACTATTTAACACGTGTATTATTAAAAGGAGGGTGTTGACTTGGAACTCAGCACTAAGTCGAACCTATAGAAATCTATTGTCACACCTTCCAACTTTGAATGCCTCACGACAGTAGTGTAGCAGAAATTTATTTTCAAGGGGTCTAAAGTTAAAAAGGGGATTTTTACGCCTTTTCGCATATTTAAGTTTTGTTATTTTTGGTTATCAAACTAGGAACTTTTAAATGATTACCGAAACGCATAAGAATTGACGCATCCATCGCAGTTGATATAAATACACGAATGACTACACGAGTTCTGAAAATACTAACTAAATAAATGACATTAGAAGATATTCACACATTGTTCTAGAAATAAACTATTTTCTTTTGTATCACTGTTGCGTTTGATGATACGTAGATAGACAAATATGCGAGGCATGGTTGAATCAACGCTTTACTTAAATAATTATTTTGAAGTATTTCACATGGTTTTAGTGTTTCAGAGGCAGCATAAATGTTTTAAAAATTAGAAAACTAACATTTCGAGGGCTCGGATCCCACGCCAATGATTATCACTTTGAAACAAAACCAACGAGTGAATACCATTACTCTATGAAATGTAGAAGCAATTCTGCAGAGTAACGTCGTTCTTTCCACTAAATCCAGTCAGTCTGTTTTTCTTTCCGTTTCGGTATAAAAAAATGATATATAGGGAATATCTAAGCATTTAATAAGACATGTTGGTCATTACTAGGAGATTGAAACAAAATAAATCATTTAAATATTCAGAAAAAGAAACATACACTGGGCTGTTTAGAACAAACCACCCTTTTCTAAAAGCAAGAGCATCGGAAGGGAACCTTAGGACAAAGTGTGCCCTCATTTTTGAAATTGGCACCAAAAATGTCATACGCGTATCAGCCCAAAAGTATCCATTTAACAGTATCATTATTCCACAAGATGTATTTGTAGTCTTCCGCCAGTACGATAAAGGACCGTCTCAGATAAATTTAATTGAGCGCTAACCTTTCTTTACAAGGTTAAAATCGTTCCTTGCGCAGCGATTTTGGTAATGGAAAGTTGCACGGGGCTTCATTTTATCAATCATACTGGGAATAATGGTGCCATTCAGTCGCAGACATTTTGCATTACAATTTGGAGAAAGCAGATATTTCGGATCATTTCAGTGGGAAGCAATTCCTTTTACTGCTTAACAATCGTTATCAAAACAGCTGGTCCCATCGTTTAAACGCGAACAGAAGTGAAAGATGACTATTTCCAACAAATATTCTTTGGATATTCCAACGACGGAGATTTTGAAGGCAGTAGCCATTATTTTTTCAGAACGGCGCCAGATATGCTTGGAATGAACTGTTCATTTTGAGCAGGATGAATTTGGCTTCGTTTCATGCATGTATGTAAACATCAGTTTCGATTCTTTTGACGTAAAACAAATAAATCTGGTAGAGAATAGTTATTTTATGTTCCAGATACAGCACGTTAATGTTTAAATCTTTTTGATCAAAACTACACATATGGTACAGTTTATTTAATTTTAAAACGACCCTCATTTTTTAAAATTTCATATCCAAAACCCTTTTAAGAACTATTAATATTAGTCTTATGGTTAAAATGTTACTCTTCTATTAATACCTCGAAGTAAAGGAAACATACAACTCTAAATCTGATTAGTTTAAATTTGAAGTTCAATATTCTGTAAGGGGTGCATATACATTTATAGATAAACAAAAATTTCGTGTTTATGTGTAAAAATATACAGAGCCTACACTATATTCTACTTATCTGTCAGCACGTTTTAAAAACTATGACTTAACATTACTTGATAGTATAGTTCTTGTGTTATTAAATTTTATTTACTGACTTTCATGGCAGGAAAATAGAAAGTTGTAATATTTCAACCGTTTTACATGGTATAAGCTATACTTTATTTGATTAAGGTCTGTATGTTGGAAGGGATCAGTTTCAATAACGTTTCCCATTTCTTCAATTTCTATTTGCTGATGAGTAATATTTACATTGTTTGTAACTCCTTAAGTCTGAAAGATGAAAAATATTAGAAGCTAGACACAATATTGTGTTATGGATACTTCCAAGGAGCTGTAGCATACTGTATTAATAGAAAAAAAAATCCAAAATTTATGCGTCGTAGACATTCTATGAGTGCATTTATTTCTGATTAAAAGAGGAACATTTGTTCAAAAGCTAAAATTATTTGTCAAACATTCAATTTAAAAAAATTCAATTAAATCACAATTATGAGAAACGTTACAGCAAAATATACTTAGCTCATCATTATAATACTGAAATATGAGAGTACTATCTTCCATTGAAATGTTGTTCGGACGACAACAGAAATTAAAAGATCGAATTCTATTTTTGAAACATTACTAACAAGTCTGTATCAACATTAGAAACAGTTTATTAGAATGGATCTACAAAACCCAATACTTTCCTAGATGAAGTCTTATTTTGGAATGATTTATAATTCGTCCAGTACATTCATGAAGTTTCACCTGCCACAGGAAGTACATCATTCAGTCCAGTCCTGTTCGTAGAAGGTAGTATTGCGTTTATAAGAACGTTGAAACATTTGTAGGTGTCTCAGGTCCAATGTAGTTTTTATAAACTTGCCATTATGTAAATTTCACACAAAAAACGCAATATAACTGAATGCATAATTTTATAATAAAACGGAATAAAACATTTTAATTAGCGAGACTTACATTACTAGACTTTTACGCTTGACATTAAGAAACCAATTTACAAAATAAAACTTATTTCTTATCTCAAACTTTTTCTGAAAAGTGACTACATTAAAACTTTCAAAATTTAAGGGAATTCAAAAAGAATAATTTCATGATTTATCAAGTTCAGGAACTCGAAGAACAAATCTTTCTATTAAAATATTAGTCTCTCCAAATTACTAATCTTACAAACTAAACAGTTTAACTGCTTTCCTTTTTAAACACTATGAAATCTGTCACAGAAAGTCCATCGAAGCACACCGCTATTAAATCACAGCCCTCCCCATATAACTCAAGTTCTGGGTTTCTGCTAACCGACCGCTTGCTTTCTATTTCGAAGCAAATATTCAGTTACTCTGATGTGAATTTCCGAAATAAAATCAAGAGCCACACCTGTGAAATGAAATGTTGGCGCTGCCGCACAATAACTATTTCTGCTATTACAAACGGTCGTTAGTTTTGAAATCAACGTGCCGTAAGACTTCCTAAATCCGTTGCCTTCACGGATCGCTGCGAGAAGTCAAAACTTTGGCAACAAACCTAGACTGCTATCTGAACGGGACTGCACCTTCGAGCATTCCCAAATTTAGGAATTAAAGCAATAAGGATATCCAGCAGGAAGGGATAAGCTATGGCTCTACGCTCAGTTGTATTTGACTCCAGTGCTATTTGTAGATAAGCGGTCAGACGGCATATTTGTGTAAGCAGATATGAAGCCCCGACTTTATATGCAAATAGATTCCACCCAAAAGGCGTGCATAATTTATTCACGACCTGTTCGCATGTCATGCGTCAATTCCTTTAAATTCAATTCCTAAATTTCAGGGCCCAATGAGCAAGGTTCTTGGATTCTTGAAAATGCGGTCAGGTAGAGGACTTCCATTGGGATGGTTTATTCACGCTCATCTCCATACTGAAATTACCGAACGCTTGACTTCTGATTGGTAATTTAAATGACAAATGAATAATTACTTATTTTTGAAGTCTATAAATATTTATAAAGGACGAGAAAATAGAAAGTTATATATAGAAAAAGTACTACTTCGTTTTTAAGTATCAGATATTCATTTTAATATAGATTAGTTGAATTCTTAACGACTATTATAAAGTATTTTTTTATATAGCCTCTTATATTTTATTTGAGTTACAAATTTTACTGAATTTTAAAAATGATAGGCACCAGAGTTAATTTCCTTAATTCTTATCACATATTTCTTTTATTTAATATAGTAAAGGATGTTTACTTAGCAACTCCTCGTCATTGTCATTATGCTACATTTCACAATTTAATATTTTAGTTATGACAGTATATTTTATAATTTACTGGCCCACGCTTAGATCTCGATAACAAATTTAAAATACTTTCGATTCTTAAAAACATACAAAGCTCTACAAAATGATGTTAATATCTTAATTCAGAAATTTAAAAATAAACGTATGATTTTTGTGTGTGAGCTACTAAACAGAAGGATAATTTTTAAATGTCAAAGATATTAATTCTCAAGTACAATCAGTAATCATCTAAATATCTAAGCTTGTTTTTCAAAATGAAGACTTTATATTCTAATGTACACAACGTTTCATCCCGTACTTATTAATGCATACAAGTATGCATTACCGATGCTAAATCCTAATGCTTTTCAATGTTAATACTATGTTATAATTTAAGGACTGATAACGGTAGCTACAAAGAGAAAACACATTATATCGAAATCCCGGACCCCGAGTAGATGGTATAACTCTTCATACTCCACCGCAAAAGTCATTTTAACTACCTCGAAGTCATCGGCAAGCGAATTATTGCCATGAATTCGGTTTCATATATTGAATAAATCATCGAATTAAACAATCGGCTCTGGAAGTGTAATCGGCTCTATCTTATTCGGAGCTGTACAATTCTTAATGGAAGACTTGCAACGGGAAACCAGAAGAGTAGAGGTTTCTCGCTAATTTACTGACCACCTTTACATCAAATGAAGACTAGTGATTGAATAGTGTTTCTAAGCATACACATTAGTGGAACACGATGAAGGGACAAGACGCTGTGGGACTGAGAACCGTCCTAAATTACTAGGATGCAATTTCCTGTGCCATTAAGCCAGTAGTCAGCAGAGGAGTGGTGACATGACACTGGGCTATCGTCGCATATTATGTGTGGTCTTTGCTTAAATGAACAGGAGGGGGTGGTAGGGCTTAAAACGGCAGGTTGTACTGCAAATGGATTAAATGCAAATTCCATATAATTTTAATATGCGAAGCTTAGGAGTTTAGGTCCCTGTGTAGAACATTAAATATTTCTGAGCGAACTCAATTAGCGTAATGCGTTATTCGTGATTATGTAAATTGAAACGGTGGTTAGCAGCGATATCTAATTATCACATTTGTTCTCAGACTCAAATATTAATAACCGGTACTGTGCATTCGCTTTGCTAAAGGAACTTTCTCAGGAACTGCGAATTGCTTTGCTGCTGAAACAAAAAGACTTGATCCCGTTCATATAACAAATTGCATCATTCTTCAGCTACTCGCTTACCTTAACACTTTCAAGCACACTTCTATTCAATCAACTCGGTGAACGGCTACAATTTCTATTCTGTTGAATGTATTTGAACAAATTTCATGCTATTGATTGACCGATGGCGGTACTATAGAGAACCTGCCACGTAGTTACCCAAAAAAGCATATTTAGCCTAGTACTTTTTAAAGTGTGGTACCGCTCTGAAACCACTGCACTTGAAAGGGCTAAAATTGTCGCCTTTGGTGAAAATTCATTAACTGTTTCAAAGAATCTCAGTACTAAATGCATTACAGGTTTGGTTGGGGTTTTTAGGTTTTATGTCACAAGGACCATATTTGGCCATGCTGCGCAAGACAGACAACATCGAATAATGGACTTACACAAAATTTTACTGACACAGAAGATGGAAATACATCCAGGGAGGAATCGAATCTGACAGGAATAGAACCAAATGCATTAAAGTTTAGGATTTAATCATTTAAGGCAATGCGTCCCAACCTTTTTTCGTTCCCGTATCCCTTGATAAAAGTTTTCATTTCTGAGTACCCCTTCTCTCATAACCCTTCTCACCCATCCCTCTACACCCTACGCAAAAAAGTTTGTTTTTGTTAGGTAGTAATGTTCCTAGGTTAACTAGAAAATTAATCAAATGACTCAAATTGATGACAATTATAGGCTATTATTTTTTATTTTACATATTACAATTTTTTAAAATAGCAGCCTAACATAAAAACAAATAGCATTATAGTAATTTTCAATCACACAAACTTATGATGAAGGTTCACAACAATTTTTTCAACTTGATAGGCAAGTTTTCAAACGTGGCTTTCAAGAATTTCAATGCGATCCTTGAGCCTGTTTCATGGAGCTAAGTTTTTTAAAATTAGATTCAAATGAAGATAGATATAATCTCAAGTCAAGAGCAGCACCAAGCTTATTTCTACATTTATTCTTAATATACGCATAAGACGAGAACGCTCTTTCGACAAGCTGTGTCCGTGAAGGCAATAAATATTTTATTGCTTTGTAAGTGAGTTCTTGGTACTCTTCTTTCACTGCAACCCAGAAATTAATGAGATTTCTTTTCTTGAAATCAGATTGTAAAGAATCAGTTGAAAGCTCAATCAACATTTCTTTTTCAGAAATTGGTAATTTTTCGGATTGTTGAAAGAACAATTCGTCGAATGATTTGAAATCCAGTTATTTTCACTATTTTACTTTAGAAAAACTGTTTGAAGACACTTGAAGTCCTTTTAAGTGAGCTATTATACTACTTTTTACTTCTTTTGACAATTTCAGCTCGTTTTCAGATAAGAAACTGTGAAGCGTCTCAAAAATTTCACTGGTCTTTTTCGATATAAGATTCCCAAAAATCCAATTTTATTTATCATAGACTAGATTTTATCAGACACCTTAAAGACGGTTATAGAACTGTTCTGTAATCCTAAGTTGAGTTTATTGCTGAAAAAATTCAGATAAGTATGCAAGCTGTTGAAGCCAATCGCTTTCATGAAACTTAGCTCAACTGAAGTGAAAGCCATCTCGCTTCAGTGTGCAAAAGTAATGTTTTGTGGAGGCTGTTCATCTCTTCACACAAAGATTTGAATAGTCTGGAGTTTGTTGAATTGACCTTAATAAAATTAACTTTCAGATTGATTGAGCACTTCAATGAATGTGTTGGGTTTGGACGCTAGGCTTTGTCTGCGAATACAGCAATGGCTCCAAAGCTACATGGGGAGCGACTTCTTTGATGCTACCGCGTAAGCCTGTATAACAGCCAGTCAGATTTTCCACCATCCGTGCAAACACCACAGCAATTGGTCCAATCAATACCTTTTTCACAGAAATAACCCTGAATGGCATTAAATATAATCTCGCTTGTGCATCTTTCAGTGAGAGGATAGCACAGCAAAATATTTTCTATCGCGTTGTCATGTAAATATCTTGAAATAACAAGCAAAATTGGAAGATTGAAAACATCAGTTCTTTCATCCCCTATATTGAAAAGGGACTGTTTTTATTCTTTCAATTACTATAGATTCAATGTCATCAGACATTCGTTAATTCTTCGAGAAACTATTACTTGAGAAGGGAATATTGTTAATTTTTCGGACATGGTCTTCGCCGAACATACAACGAATAGCATCTTTGATACAAGGAGATATCAAATTTTCAGCGATTGTGTGACTTATTCTGTACGATGCTTCAACCGCATTTTCATGAGCTTTGTTTGCAGATAACACAAAAGATGTTAGATTAGAACCGCGTTTGAGTCGTCGAAAAAAAACTAACGTTTCTATGTTTATAATATCGATGCTTTGTCTCTAAATGGAGCATTAATAGATGGTTTCATGGCACCGTTCGACAAAATCTCTCCACAAAAACGCAGTGGTTTTGAACAGTCTTCATCTCCCGTTACTAAAAATTCATATGACAAGTATTCATCACAATATTTTCTTTTTCGACGAGTACTTTTGTTGGGGTTCCCTTTCTTGTTGCTCCCTTGCGCTTGTAAATCATCAGACTGTTCCGAAGTACTTGCAGCTTCCGATTCAGCGGGTTGAATTTCAATGCTATTTGCAGCTCTCATAATAGTACCTATTTTCAACCACTTATCCATATTGAGATACAAAACAGAGTATCAAGAGAAAGTCATTTAAAACATTAAAGTAATAGCTAAACACTTCAAATTAAGCACTCATAAAAATAGGAACGAAGCTAGGACTATTAATTCACGTTACTCAATTGGCGCCCAATAGAACACTAAAATGATGGCCTGCTTTCAATCGCGTTTTAAATAAAAATATCGATGCCGGAAGCTCTGAGACGATTCGATATTTTTCTATAGAATTACTAGAAACGAAAGAAACAACTAAAGAGAGAGGAGGGCGCATGCGCAATCTCGTGATATGATTGGTGGTGGGTGGGGCAATGATCAATAAATTACTAGGTTTACTCCTATTACTTCCTTTTTCTTTTTTTAGGTGTTTTCCGCCATTACTAATATTATTTTCGCGTACCACCAACCGGACCGCCACGTACCCCCAGGGGTACGCGTACCCAGGTTGAGAACCACTGATTTAAGGCATTGAGTGCTAGAACACTCAATACTCATATAAATTTTTAGGAGGAAAGCCAAATTCATATATAAGGCCAATTCATGTGTAAGGCATAATTATGAAGCAATTAAAAATAGGCATTGTCTTTAATTTAGAAATACATACAATAGTTGGGTATAAAACAGATTTGTGACGATTTTGCTCTGAATACATATTGTTTCAAGTATGCCTGTGGGCATAACTTAGAATGTGGTTTTCGAATTGTGATAATACTGCGAGTGCGATTTGATTTAAATATATAATACTAACACAATTTATGAATTGTGGTTGAGTTTATTACAATAAAATTCCAATTGCAAAAGTAAACACATCGCCATTTTACCAACCTTCAACTTTCACGAACAGGAAAAATAGATTAAGATTTAGACAGTGAACAGTCAGTGACAAGCATTTCTTCTCTAAGTTGAGCCTGCATTTTATCTATAGAGCTTTTATTACTGCTGTCCACGCAAGCATGAAATGGAAAATCCTGTTCACGAGTAAGGAAATTATTCCCTGTGATTAGCGTAATTAAAATCCCGGCCCCAGTAATGTTTCCATGCTCTTTCATGGCAACCAGAATCGCCTCTTGAAAGTCACTCTACCATGAGACGTCTGGGATTGCCAATTTTATCATCAGGTTTCCAGGCGAAGAGAAGGAGTCTCGTCAGGGACAGATCAAGTTTTACTGTAGTTTTTCCTTTAAACGTGTATGAAGTGTAGCAGCGGCCATTCACTCAAAAGTAGCTCTACTTAGAAATCGGTTGATGTGACGAAAACGAATTTATCAGTTCGATGTGCTTTAATAAAATGCACGTTTGGTAGTTAAAGAATAATCACGAATGCTATACCGAGACGCTCGGTTGGTTTTAGGGTACAAGGGGCAGATTTTGCAAAGCTGCAACAACCCACTAAGCACAACCATATATTTACGATGCGGTGACGATATTCGCATAGGTATGTGAATAAGACGCTCAGATGTCAATAGCATACTACCTTTTTCTGCCTATCATATTTACGCTGTTTGAAGTGTTAAGACGAACAGCTCGTAGTGAACTATGGAGCTTAATTAGGGAACAGCGAAGATGTGGTAAACGTGCGGTTAATACGTAGCGCAGTGAACTGTGTCCTGCTCCAGGACAGTGGCGAGGTAAGGTTCATCTCCCCCTCCCTCTGACTAGGGGAGCTTCTAGAACATTAAGTGTTCTTTCGCTAGGGTAGAAAACAAGATAGGGGATTTTTTCCACAGTCTTGTACGTGGGAACCTGCTAATGACACAAACACATCAAGGATATGGGAGGGAACGGTGAGTTAGAAGGGAGTTGCCCTTTGACGTTGCTATATTATTAGTTTGGGACTTTAAGATAGAAACATAAACGATGTATTTGCGTCCTTTAGTGGCGTTATTTTGCGATGTGATGCGTTTGTAGCACGTGGTATAAAATGTGATAAAAGTATAATTGTTGGTATATTTCTGTTACCACGACGTGTATGAGACAGCTGCTACATTTTTGCGACAGAAGAGCCACCTCTTATGCTAGTTAGGAAGCAGTTTTCCCGCCCAGTAAGTGGACATACACACAAAGAAAGGTATAATTGATACAGATGGTTGGTTTGGGTTTAATGGCGCAATGGACATATTTGGCCAATCTGTGCCAAACAACGTCAAGTAAATGGACGTACACAAAATACTGATATATATATATATATATATATATATATATATATATATATACACACACATATATACAGGGTGAGTCTAAATTGTTTTTACAAAATAAGAGGGGTGATAGTACCCATCCAGACTTGCAATAATTACCATGGAACATAGGGTAGCATTCCACTCTGAGAGGCAGAAAAGAGTAAAGTCGAAACGCGTCGAGCATGAACAAGTCATCGTCTCTGACGTCGCACACTTTTCCAGCACGGTCCGGCACTCCTTGAATGCCACATATCCCGCATGATGGATCGGACGTGGTGGACCTGTGGCTTGGCCTCCTCGCTCACCGGACCTCAACCCACTGGATTTTTCTTCTGTGGGCACATGAAATCTTTAGTGTACCAGACGCCTTTGGACTCGGCTGAAGATCTCGTAGCGAGAATCGGTGTTGCCGCAGACAAAATTAACACAACACCAGGAATCTTCGAGAGGGTGGGCAAGTCATTCCTTCGCCGGTGTGAACTGTGCAACGACACGAGTGGCCACCACTTTGAGCACTTGCTGTGAGTTTTTCTCTGATCAATAAATCGGATTATGCAACTTTTGGTATCGTTCGTTCGCTTTCCCAACACTGTTGTAAGTTCATGTCGAAATTCTAATTTTACTCTTTTCTGCCTCTCAGAGTGGAATGCGACCCTATGTTCCATGGTAATTATTGCTCATCTGGATAGGGACTATCACCCCTCTTATTTTGTAAAAACAATTTAGACTCAACCTGTATATATATGAGAAAAGTAAGCTCAGGGTACTTACACGAGACTGTTGGTTTGGTTGACTTGAGTTTGATAGTGAACTCGATCCAGAACAAATGCAAACAGATCTGGACAACTGCGCCAGGCAATGTTTATCCGTCAATGGACACACACACAAGGAATTGTTTTGACACAGAAGAGAAAAAATACACGCAAGGTAGTTACACGAGATACAGATGTTTTGGAATTTATAGCACAAGATCCAGAACAAAGACAAACTGCGACAAACACTTAATGTAATAAATGTATTCGTAAAAATAAAAATGACATTAAAATAGAAAAATCGATGAAGATGAAAAATGTAAAATTGTAATATCTTTAAAAATCTGAGCTTAAAGGCACATTGTGAAATGTAATGAAGTAAATTTATACTATTTCTACAAGTAAAATGTTAAAGATATCTAGATGAAAGATAATGACAAAAATAGACGTAGTGTGTCTAGAAGGGATAGTAAAAATGCATGGTTGGGGTATTTCCCATCCTGGTGAAAATATAAAAACTCAATAACTTAATGCATTTTTAGAAGCGATAAACTATATAAACGTTAAGAAGCTAGAACAACTCAAAAAGTGAAAAAGTGCGAAGTGTGAAGGATGACAACAAAGCTGTCAACTCGAGAAAGGAAAAAGCATAAAGCAAAAGTACTGAATGTACTTGCTTTCAAAACATGAATTTATATGCACTTTTTACTTTCGCTTCTTCCAAATCCGCCTCACAGATACACTAACAATGGAAATCGTGAGAACCACGACTATTTCATTTAAAGAAATATGATACAAAGCACCATTCTAAAATCAAAAGCTTAAACGAAGTTTTACCAAAAAAACTCTGCTTTTCGTGAAGTGGCTAGTACATCAAATGACCTTGGGCCTTCCCTATATTCGTAATGGCTTCAACTAGTCGGGGAAGGGGCTGTAACATCTTGATTCACGGGTAGCTAGACTAGTTACCATTGAAAATATCCGATTCTGGACTAAATTGGTTTATTTTACAATTTGTACAAAAAGTCGGAAAATGAATGTAAAGCTCATTAATATTAGTTCCTTGGAAGGTCCAAAGTTCTATCGAGGCGCTTAGGGCTGCTGGCGAGCCTCACAATTTCGCTCGGGGAAGTCTAACGCACGGCTACGGGTGAGCCTATTCTCAACACAAAATTACTCGAATGAGTACAGAGTTCCAAGGCAGGAAATCTCAGTCTTTCTGGACAGGATCACTACTAGGATGAACAGTTACACGGATCTCTAGGAGGGTTCTCCTTTACGGCTACGGTCGAGCCTTTCTCACTAAAATACTCCGGCGAGTATAGGATCCCAAGGTGGGATAAATGCACAACAGTGAACGGATATTCACCAAGCTCCAAAAACGGTCTCTGTTGACCGCTTCTCTCCAAGCTCTCTGATCCTCTGTGATCCTCTGTCTCCGTCTCTCCTCTCGTGATCTCTCTCTGATGATATCTCCAAAAACTCTATATGTTGGGTGCTTATCGACTCCTCCTTTCCGTTTCTGGTCCGCCTTTTAGTCGGTGCTGGATTGGGTGTTGAAGATTTCTCACGTTCTTGATTGGCTGTCTCACGTTGGTCTTTCCCCTCAACTTTTACGACAGACTTCGGCGGACTTGAAAGGGTCCATCAAACCCTGTCGGAAACTCATCATCATTTATATCAATCTTCTTGGTCTCGAAATGTCGAAGAGAGCGACAGAAAGGCGCCTGCCCTTTGTTTTGAAACCACAGCGGTTTCCGACCCCTGCTGGCTGGCTGTCGTTAAGAAATCATTAAGATGTTTTCGGGTGGTCGTTATGGAGTGTGGGCTTTTCCTCTCGACACCCGAGTCAACAAGATTTTCCATTTTCCCACGTTGTCGTGGTGAACGTTTCTCTAGCCGCCGTTACAGGGCTGAGCCCCCGACTAAGAGGAAGTCAAATGAAGCAGACTGATTCTTCGGTAACGAACATATCGTCGGCTTAGAGCAAAAGCTTATTAGTTGATAAAAACAAAATTTATGGCACAGCTGTTTAAAGATTAACTGTTAGTTTTTAGATCAAAAGGTAACAATTTTAAACATTTTGATAATGCTATATATCTTTTAAACAGATGACAATGACAACGTATTTCTCACTTTCATGAAAATAAGCATTTCCTATCTTCGAAAAAATGTCTGTTATGGGTTTCTACTCTTAAGTCGACAATATTGCAATTATCTAATAATTCTATTTACTAACTTATAAAATATTGCTATTTAATTATGATGTTGCCCTATTTGCAAGAAAAATCCAATCCTCTGCGATTTACATACAAAATGTCTTACAAATCAAATGTTATTGCTGGATGCAAAGTATTGTTATAGTATTTCGAAAATACTGTATTCAGGTAAAAATGCGTGGCACAAACCTGTATAATTCACCATTTAAATATTTATCTACTTTTCAGTTGATTGATCAGTCTAGAAGAGGTATTTGGCTGTTTTTGTTTTACTTTGTGTTATTTGTTAATTAAGAATTCTTTTCGAAGTTTTCCTATTAATAATACATACCTTCAAGCACAGATATCGCTTATTAGCTATTCTAAATTAACGTGGTTATCAGATAACTCAGCGTTATTTAATGATGTAGTTGAAGGAGCACACACAAATCATTTTATTCAACTGCCACGTTTATATCTTTAGTAATAGGATTTTATCATAAAAGAGTTCTTAAAAACAATTCTTTAAATACCCAGAACACTAATCACCAACACTGACACCTGGATTAAAATAAAAGAACGGAACTTTAAATACATAGTCCTTTTAAGAGGAGAAAAATTACTGTAAAAATTTCCTAGCACGCATTTGAGTTAAGTACGCTTTAATAAGAAAAGCTTTAGCTTTTCAGCGACGCCATTTTACAATTAATGTCCCAGGGGCATGGGAATATAATTTATTTCCTTCCAAATTGAAATAAACTAGCACTCTTCTTTCTGTCCTCAATTCCAGAATTTACTTTCGATAATTGGATAGCTCATTTAATTCATAAAACAACTGAGGAAAAACTTGAGACGAAAACACGTGAAAACTTCCTTTCGTGCTTCATTTTGAAGCTGATTAAACATCGAATTGATGGGACAGTAAATTTGAGATAATTATAAAAAATAGCGAACAATTTGGAAAACAATGCTTTGTACAAACTAGTCTTCATACATTGTTTTATTGAAATTGATGCTTACATAATTATCTACTTAAATAATGAAAGAACTTACTTTAAACAATTAATTGTTTAACTATGATTAAGCTGTAAAACCTTTTAATTAAAATAAATTGTTCCTTCTTTTATGGAAATAAGTTACCTACTTAATTTACTTTTATGGGGTAAGTACCATAAGGTAATTGTTAATATAATTATAAACGAAAAGAAATATAATACAAGATATAAATGGAAAATTTTTATTGTATTAATTCAAAAGAATTAATCCAGTTGTAACATATTAAATGTTCTTAGGCTATTTAAATTTAAAAAGTGTGTCTCCAATGAATAAAATTAAAATTTTAATCTTTTTTTAATCAGATAATTTATACAAATACCAGATTAAAATTAAAATATTAATATGGTATTTGAATATATTATCCGGAGATCAGTTTATACAATATTAATTTCTAAATTGTTAAATTAGGATTCCTTTTTACTCACATTCTGTTTACTCTCACATAATACTCAGTGAAAAACATAAATTAAACTTATTCAGAAAGTTTCTCATACACATTGAATAGCAGAATGTTGAATTTCCTCCCTTAACAGTCTATTTTCAAAAGATCTTAATAGGAATACACAAACACGAAAAGTGGTGCCAAATTTTACAATGGGTCTATCAAAGTATTATTAAAGTATTATGAATTTTATATCAGTTACTCTTCGATGTAATACAAATGTTTATACAGAACCTTATGAGAACAATGTTTTTAGGCACGTACACTCTTATCTATATTTTATTTATTTATCATCTTTCTATATCTTCGAAATTGTTCACTGTCTTTTTAAGTTTGTCAATATTAAAGTTTATCTATTTTTGAAGTTCCAAATATTGCAACAAATTACTATAGTGTATATATATATATTTGAAATTTAAATAAATATGGCTTTATATTTGTTATTCTTTATATCATAAGCCTTCAATCTGTTTCATGAAAAATGCAATTTTTTAAGATATTTCAATTACACATCCGGTGATCAATTTGACAATATTTAGAAACGAAATGGGAATTTATGAAACTGATGTCTGTTTATCAAAGGTAAAATTTCCAATTTAACACAGGGAAAATGTTGCTACTGACATCATTCTGGATGCTTGCCGAGCCTTCTATATTTGACTGGGAAAACGAAGGTATCTCAATCGAAGGGGATTTCAACTGGAATTTGAGAATGTTTTAGCCGGAAGATTAACAGGAATAACATTATTTAACAAGCGAAAGATCGTTCGATGTTCTCATACTATTGTTTCGGTAAATTTTCGTATATTACTTTGTGCTAAGGCAATGCCTGAAAATCTAGTATACTCGTAACTGAATATTAAAGTCTAAACTAAGTGATTTGCTATTATACCTTCGAACTTTAGTCATAGACTCATCCAAAGTCTAGAAACTCTTAAACTAGAGCCCGTGAAACAAAGGCCCGCATAAGATAATCAAGCAGTAGGATTAAGGGAACATTACTTTTGATTAATTTCCAGACGATAACAATGCTCGTACGTGATGTGTTCGATACGACAAATGCGAATTTGTTTGAAAGGTTAATCAGAAAAGCCAAAGTCATTACATTGAATCGCGATGAAGTTTTAGGGATGCAAACAAACCTCAAATGAATTCTTGGTTTAAACATTTGATAAAATAAAATATTCTAAGCTAGCTTCTCAATAAGTCTGCTCTGATACTAAAACATTTGCCATTATACATCTGAAATTCACATTTTAATTTAAAACCAAAATGTTTACTTTTCAAATTTCTAGTTCCGCCTAAAAATTTTTGTACTTATGGTCAATAGAATAATTTTTTTGTACCTGTAACGTTGAGCTGTTGACACGTTTTAAAGGAAAAAAATGCCTACAGCTCGAGTACAAAAAGGTGTGATGTTAATACGTGTTGTAAAGAGATTTAAAACATTTGTTTCACTGTCTGGAAAATAAGCAGGTAGGCGGGTAAAAAAACTCAAACACGAGTGCTTTTTATTTTATGTAAGTAAATTATTTAAATATATTAACATACGTAACTTTTTTCACCACTTAAATAACAGCTTATGAAACAAGAATCTTCCACCATAAATTAATAACGCTTGAAAATACATGCCTCGTACTTTTTATTGACAAAGAATTAACTCCCAAAATGGCCTAAATATTATACTTTTATCTGCGACAGAAAAGGTTTAACTACTTTAGAGGATAAGCATTTTTTCCTTAGGCAAAAAGCTACAGAGTTGTTATTCTTTATCTAAGAACCTTTTTAACAAGTCTATTCCTTAGCTTCTCGAGAAAAACCGACAAATGAACAGTAACAAAAAAGCAACTTCCGATGCAGAAAAAGGGATCTCTTTACCGTGTAAGTAACAAAAATACTGAAATAAAGAGCTTGAATCTTTTCCTACCGTGTTTTCCGTCCTTTTCAATTTCTTTTGATCGCTTGTAGAGAACATTGGATTCCTATGAAGCTGTAGTTATGCCATAGATGTTACGCCAATTGCACGTGTCACTACCAATGAACGCGCTCCAGCTCCACACTTGATCATGAATGACGTGACTCAGAACGACAGGGAAACGATGCCGCAGAAAACTTTTTGCAGAAGCTTTGTGCGAGGAAGCGAAATCAGTTGCTTAAAAAATCAATTAAGCAGAAGCGATAAACGAAAGGATTTAAAACCGATAGTCCAGAATTAATTTTAAACTTATTATGATTACGATTAGTCAACTTTTTCATCCAAATTGAAAGACAAGATTAATATGTATTGTATTTAAATTAACTTTCCTGGTAGGTAGGTATTTAATTAACGTCACACTGCAGCAACACAACGGGCTATTGGCGACGGTCCGGGATCAAACCCGAATTTAATTAACCTTCCTGGTGGTTGTGTTATCTATTGACGTATTAGCAACTGATCAGACTTTGATCTCGTCATCAGAAAAAAAAATCGCCAATATCTTGTAGTAGTAATATATATAATTGGCACTGCGTATAAAAGTAGTCCCAATTGTTTATATACATAATTGGGACTATTTTTCATAAAATACTACGTCATAATACACAAAGAAGTGTATGAAGAAGTATATGAACAACCAACCAATAATAAGATAAAATAAACTAAGAAAAATCCCAAACTATGAAGTTTGTGTATTATGATGTAGTATTTTATGAAAAATAGTCCCAATTATGTATATAAACAATTGGGACTATTTTTCATAAAATACTACGTCATAATACACAAACTTCATAGTTTGGGATTTTTCTTAGTTTATTTGATCTTATTATTGGTTGGTTGTTTTGGGGTTTTTATGGCGCAAAGGCCATATTTGGCCATGCTGCGCCATACACAAGACATACAATTGTCTTATTGTGAAAATAATTTAAATAAAACATCAGTGAGATACCAAATTATCCTAAAGTATGATTACTGATCAAAATAATAGTAGAGTTCAATGATAGTAGGTTTTTAGGATTAAAAATGACCAAAAGTGAATTCACCGAAGATATCAATGTTTCCTATGTACGAGTAGAAGCATTTTTCTCTTTGACAGAAGAAAAAAATTATCTTCCAGAGTAAAGTCATTGGGGTAGAGTCATTACTCAATAACAGAGATTTTCTCGCTATCACTGTCCATGATTCATACGTTTTAGTCGCCAGTTTTTTAACAAAAGAATCAACCCTTACAATATATTGTCCACAAAAACCTATTCCGATTAAGAAAGATCTAGAGATAAATTGGAGTGGATGAAATATAAAAATGTTTCTAGTAAAATACGCGCAAATTGTGTGATCAATTTTTCTCATTAAATATCTAAAATGATAAAACGCAACGACATTCATTTCTTTGAAGACATTCATAACTTTGAAAGAACTTGGATGAAATTTAGAATGACATTTTCAGTTATTTAATTTAGTTTTTCGGAGCAGTTTCACAACGAACATTATGCTTGAATGCAATATAGCAGAGCCCATCCTATCAACCATATTGATTTTTATAATCTTCAATTATAGAATTGCTAGGAACTTACAAATTTGACTACCCCTTGCATTACCACCTTCAACCAGAAAGTAAAATAATTGGTATAAATTGTTAACTGAGAAAAGTAAATCTTTATTGAATTTATGTATGTAATATATATATATATATATATATATATATATATATATATATATGTGTGTATGTATATATATATATATATATATATATATATATATATATATATATATATATATATATATATATATATATATATATATATATATATATATATGAAAAAAATAAAGATTTTGAATCGATTTCATTGAAACGATAGACTATTGTTTGAGTTTGCAAAATAGCAAAAGTTAAATAGAAATGAATAAGCTTACACTTCTACTTAATAACCATACGTGTTATATAATAATACATATGGCTTTCTCGTATTTAAGCAGATACAATTCCCAACATTCAAAGATTAAATGCATCATTACATTTACTTTAATGCATAACAGGCAAAATATACAAGCTCAAAATTATCCTAGACTGTTATTACAACCTCTTAACTATAGAACCCAGAAGGGAATTCTTGATAAATGTTAAGTCCTTAGGATTACAAGGTCTATGTAAAATATAAATGCCATATTTAAAATTTCCCTTAGTCAAATTTTCCATTGTTAATTTTACCTATTGTTTATCACATATTATAATGTCCTGAACATCAATGGATATAACCTTCGAAAGTAAAAATTTATCTAAAATCTTACGAAAATATTATAAGTTTGTCTCAAAAAACAATGAAATAAATATAACTTCAGGAACAATATTGTTTGGTTTTTACTTCAAATACCAACTCCTTAAATTTTAAGTGTTTAGTAGATACAGATTAAATAGTTTTTCAATTTTCACTCAGATCTTGGGTGCGTTTTATTTGTATGTCATTTGTAACAATGTATTCATGTAATGCCGTTAGTTTTGAAGATATGAAAATTTCTTTCTTAAGCCTTTGAGAAGTATTAGATAACATTTGAACATATTTGTAGGCAAAAAGTGCGACGATTAACTGAATGTTAGAATCATTTAATCTAAGCAGAAATCTCTGCTGTGTGATTTTGGGTTTAGAATAAATTATATTGTCCTGCGACAGGGGAATAATTTAATGGGAAATTGTATCCAAATAGTTGTTGAGGAATCCATATAAAATTGCTCGGTAAATTGGAGACAGAAATTGTTTAGCTTCATACTACTTTGTTTATTTCCTTAATAATGCGTTTATCATAAGATATTTATTCCAGGATTTTTTATATTTAAAGGAAATGCTAGTATAAAAAGTAAAAGTATAAGGGATTCAGAATGATTTGGAGGTAACGAAATTTGACCAAAAACGGAATTAAAACTAGCTTGTCTGTTAGTTTATAGTTAACATTTAATTATCACAGAAAATCTGTATGTAGCATACATATCTGGATAATTGAATTACAAGCTTTTAGAAAAACGTCGAAAATTTGTGATAGAAGAAATATCGCTGGCGAAAACAAGTCAGTGTACTCTCGCATCAATTACAATTTAATTACACATCAAATTCCAACACAATACGTGAAATAAAGAAAATGATAATAACCAGGGCAGAGCAATTTTGAATTCTACATGATTAATTGATTCCACTGACTGCTTACATAAACAGAAAAATGTAAAGAGAATTTAATACATGAAGAAAAAGTGACATTCCAGATTCTAACAATAAAGGTGCCAACTGTTGCCACTTTCCCAAAACATGCTGTTTGAAAACTCATTACGGTTTTATATTATCTCGTTCTAGTAAACTTTGGAATTTTTATTTTGCATATCATGTATCAAAATGCTAATTACATATACTTGTCCAACGCAGCCACAAGTGTCAAACACTCTTATTTACCTCGAATATAATTTTAAGTCATAAATCCAGAATTAATGTCTTATAAAATTAAGTTTATTTATGCTCGAATAAAAAAATCAGCATGCTTCTCATTAGATTTACGTAACAATTTTTATTTATTGATATTGTTATTAGACGTTAACAAAATGTAAATATGCATTGTATTTTTCTCAGTTGGCATACTTATATTGAAAACACGAACACAATTTCCCTTGCACCTTCTCTTTAGATTTGTTGATCTAAATTTATCCCAAAACCATTCCTCATTTGAATTTTTGAGTATAAACCTTACACTTTTCTGTTAGATATACATCCCCTCTATATGTACAGTGTATAAGAACTTCTTGTATAAAGCTTAACCCTCCAAGTGGTTTCGACAAGGTATCTCGTCCATCAAGATCTGCTAATGGTTTTGCTAATGATGACATACCTCGCCAAGACAACCACCAGGAGAGTGAAGGGAATGCAGGAAGCACACAATTAAGTCGTATTCACAATGGAGTGTATGTCTGCAAGCGGCTACTGGATGTAATAGAGGTACATTAAGGTGCAGGAAATGAAAGCCAACAAGTGAACGTTTTAGAAGTTTAGATTTACAGCAACTGTACTCTTAGTTTCACAGCAGATGCACAAAGTTGCAGTCATCAGCAGAAATGCACGCATGGATTATAGTATAGCTACGTTAATGACAGCTATCATATATGCTAGACACCTCATTCGTAAAATGATGCATGTTACCTGTAAGAAGCCAGCGTCTAAAATAACGACGATCCAAACAAGTAACTGCCACCATGCCGAACACCGCCCTTTTGCGATTCCAGGCCACGCTTGTGGACATACATACCTATGTGGGTTAAATTTGTGTTCCCTTCCTCCTCCTTAAGTTTGTACAGAAATTTTTGAAACACCCTTTACACGCATATATACATAATATACACACATACTTGGAGGGGATACTTGGAGATATTGGAGGGGTTCAAAGCATCTTTAGCTTTGGAAAGAATCGCAGACAAATTACAAGTCATCTAGAATAAGACGTCTGGCTAACTGCAATTCCGTCTTAGATCAAACATTGTAGTTCAGGTGTGAAGAATAAACTAGAATATTGTCATGACGCAGCTCTTAGTTGCTTGTCTTACATCTGTTTCTGGTCCATCAACAACGGAGACGCAGAACCTTTTGATAAGTGTCTATTGAGCACATGGAACTGGTGAATATCCTTAATGTACGAATCCACGAGTAACACAGACTTTACTCCTCACTCGTCTTGCTTCCTTCTCGTAAAGATAAGGTAAACTATCACTATAACGACTGACTTTGGTTTGTGTTGAATCAAGAATGGCCCTACAAAAATGACCTACGGAAATTGGTACAGAAGTCTTCCTGCTTGGTATTTTAATTAACATCGCACTGGAGCATTACAGCGGGCTATTGACGGTCCGGGATCAAACCCGAAGGGCAAGTTCCGAGGATAACATCACGTAATTTTGAACCATGGTCAGATGACGAGGTCACACATGAGCTGGAAACACACTCTCCAAACTTCACACCACGCCAACGTGAGGACATTTGAGGCCACGACAGATTTAACGTACACCAGTCCCCTTTGTACACGACGGTCTTTAGTTGGATTAGAACTCGCAATCCTCCTGTTGCTAATCCGTTACTCATCCAACCGGGCTACCACGGCCAGTCTTTCTGCTTAAACAAAAGCAGCTAGGAAAAACATTTCGCAGCGCTCCCCTGCGTAATTCAAATTCATCATACTTTGAAACTTAATTCAGTATATTTTACGGCATTCCGTACAAATCGCGTATGCAGAATCACAACTAATCTCAATGTCATTAACAATTTCGAGAAATTTTAAACTTTCTGTGATAAAATTGTGCACTTTGTTAATGACAATGGAAGGTCAGCTTGCTTTAGGCCTACCGTAACGTTGGCTATTGCGAATCGAAGTTTAGTATTCTTAAGACCGATTAAGCCATCTCCACTTTTAAAATCGGACTTCCTTTTGCTAAATAAAACCAATGTAGACTACCACCCCAATGACTTTGGCTTCTTTGTTAACCCTCCTTGTGGTTGTGCTCGACGAAGTATCTCGTCATTATCAAAACTGATCAGATCTTGATGGACGAGATATCTCGTCATTAAAAGGAAATTTACCAGGTCTTGATCTCGTCATCATCCAAAAATCGACAATATATTAATTATGAGAAATCTCGCCTTTAGCAAAATTGGTCAGGTCTTGATGGAAGAGATATCTCGTCGAAACCACTTGAAAGGTTAAAACCGTAAAATGACACATCGTCACTAATCACGGTTATTGAAATCAAGATTATCGTTGTCCCCTTCAAAACTTCCGTGCTCCATGTCTGGACAGAAGTCTTCCTGCTCAAAGGAAAGCAACTTGGTCTCACGTTTCGTAGCTTCCCTATGCAACTGAAACCATCCGTTCAAATCGGGTATGCAGAATCATCACTAATCCCAATGCCATTAGCAATTTCTCGGACGATCAACCGTCAGTCTTCTATGATAAAATTGGGCACTCTATCAATGATACGGAGTTTCCGCTTGTTTACGATCTACCAGAACGTGGGATATTATGAATCAAAGTTCGGTCTTCTTAAAAGAGGTTGTCAATATTTTACATAAATTGTTCAATAATTTGGGTGAATATTACAACTCACTGGTGAAAGGCTGGTGAATTATGAATTGCTATAGCCAATGTACCAATAAGCTTTTAACAACGCTTGATGTAATTTTAATGCTGTTTGAGCGTTATGGCAATATTTGCAGGAAATGTTTTAAAAGTAATTTAAGGTTGTTTTAAGCGGAGTTGAACTATACAAACGTTTAGTCCAAAAGTCAACAAGTTTTTGACCACTTTTAACGAAGTGGGCTCTATTTTGTTTAGTCTAACTTACACTGAAGTGCCAGAAAAACTGGTACACTAGTCTAACACTTGGTAGGTCTCCCACGCGAGCATAGAACTACAGAAACAAAATGGTGCATGAACTCCACTAACTTGCGAAAGTATTCTGTAGGCATTGACACCATACTTCTTGCGGAGTGGTCCACAATTCTGTTGTATTCCGAGGTGTAGGATTTCTGCGATACACAGCGCGTTGCATGCCATCCTAGGCGTGTTCAATAGCGTTGAGATCTAAAGACACATGGTGGGAATGAAAAGACCAAAAATTCAGATGAGTGTTTCTCTAATCATAATTTGGCGTGTCTAGACTTGTGTGGTGGTGCATTCTCTTGTTGGAAGAGGCCAAGCCCATCCAACAAGAGAATGCACAAAGAACGCAGTACATGAACGGGTATAACTCGTTAGAAAGCATTAACCTGTCAGAGACGTTTGTAGACGTATCAGGAGTCCTCTATTGGATGACATTGTACAGTCCTTTGTTGACATACGGGATTCAATGCTTCATGGGGTTTTCTCCACATATGGATCCTTATATCTGAACGAAACAGTTGGAAAAGCTCATTGCTAGTCATCAAGTGTTTAGTGGTGGTGTTTCCAAGCCCAGGTGAGGCGCATAGTTGTGTGTCGAGTTCATCAAGGGTTGTCGAGTTGGGCGTAAGCTCCTAAGGCCCATATCTTTGAGGAAAAGTTGCATAGTTCTCACGCTGATGTTTGTTAAGGGCCCAGTATTGAATTCCGATGTTATTTGAGGCAGTATTGCCCCTATCACGTGAAAGGGATCTTGCCAGCCGACGCTGGTCACGCTCACCCATTGCTTTTTTACGGCCACGCTGCTGTCTTAAATTACAGGTTTTGCCAGAATTCTTGTAGTCATGGTACACCGTTGAAATGGCAGTACATAAAAATTTAAACTTCTATCTCCGAAATGTGATCCATATCACGAGTTCCAACTATTAAACCGAGTTGAAAATTGTCGAAAGCTTGATAACTTGCCATTCTAAGGACGGAAACAGATCTAGATGCTTCCACAGATGTCTATCTCTTTATATATGAATTGGCAGACGAAACTAATGACGTGCATAGATGGCGTTGCTATGTATTTTCAAATGCTCGTCTGTGTCAGTTTTTGTGGCTCACCAGTGTATATACATACAAACTAAAGTAATATGTAACAGAATAAATTTATTTAAGCCAGCTACATGTGTTTTATTTGAAAGTAAAAATTTATATATTCAGTGGAATTTCGAATTGAATATATTGGTCATCAATTTTTGATATCACATTTATATCTTTTATTCCTATTTGAAATTTTGCTGGCACTTGTAATTTTAAACTTCTTTTATATTTACAATATTAAATGCATTTATTTGTATAAACCATCACAATTTCTTTTTGAGACAAGTATTCAACTCCTCAATAAGTATAATAATTATGACTTATGGCAAGTTGTCTGCTTTAGCTAAAAACTATTAAATATTTTACTTAATGCCCGACCATTGACCTCTTTGAACTATTAAGTAGTAAAAAGATTTATCTTGTTTGGTTTGTCATTCTGCGGTCATTTTTTGCTACTCGAAAGTTATTTAGTAATGAAAAGGGAAAGGTCACAATTTTGCAACAGAAGATGCCCTTCATAAATTATTGGATTTAAGTGCTTCTGAAGATTGTATTGCTGAGAATCTAGAATTATGACGTTTTACCATCTCTTTTATGTTTACCTTCTCATTCATCCCTTCCAGATTACTAAATTCAATGCAAATTGCAGCATACTACTCGAGCAAATTAGCGTTCCTTAGAATATATAGTGCATCCCCTTAAGCACAATGTATTATTCTTTTTCTCTTCGCTTTATAAGAACGCTTCTTTAAATATTTGTGTATCAAGTTTAGCGTGAACTTCTTTGTGCGTGCATGACGCGTGACTACCTGATTTTTATTATTTGTCATTGCCTAAGTGATAAAACAAGCTTTATAATAACGAACAGAGAATTTAAGAAACAATTGATAATTCATAGGGATCTTGTAGTAATCTGCCGTTAGATTGTTTTCGTGTTATTAATAGTACAAATCTTCAGGTTTTTTGCCATAAAACCCAAACCAACCTTCAAGTTTTTAAATTAATCTAATCTCACGACTTATATACCATTTATTATTCATTTAGTTCAATTATTGAGAATTGAGAGTACGTTTTAAAGACAGTACTGTAAACAAATATAATTTACAGCAAAATTTACATAATTTCGATGCACTTCATCTTAAGCCCAATCGACCAAAAGTAACCTTCGTAGTAATATTTGCTAACCCTGAATTTAATCTTGGACTTTATTTCACATTTACATAATTCTGTACTTAATAAATTGAAATAGCTCATTTCGATACCTTCCTAATCAACATATGCTAAATCCATGCAATATGGAAAGTAAATGATGAAATAGTGTTATCTTAGCAGATAATTATCTAAATCTGAATGAAATACTTTTCAGTTAGATTTTATCCACATTCTTTTGATCGTTAGTCGAATCTGTTTTCTGGTAGAAACATTTTTGTATTTCGAGGTGTGGAAAATGTGCATTTTTTTATCAATTTAGATTAAAATGTGTAGTCCATTATTCAATCATAATAAATTATGTGTTTTAGTGTTATTATTGCCAATTTTTGTTAGGCCGTATTTGACCAAGCTGTGTTAAAAGAGAGAAAACGCTAAGTAAAGCATTGATATGGATAAGAGGTTTGGGTTTGAAAAACATTTACATTTTAAACAAAAGTACCAAAAATATTCCTAACCTTTTCCTATGTATAAAAGTGGAATGTAATTAAAATGAGTGTAACTTATTTTCTTGTACTTAAGCACTAATAAAGTATAATTTTTGTTTAAAATAGTTAAGTTTTCGATTTGTCGTGACAAGTACTTTAAGTGTTCCATATTATATACCATTTTTTCAAATAGATACTTTTGAAGTTTTGTAGTATAATTCAAATATTTTCTCAAGTTTGATGAGTTTTCTATCCACATGATTCTTAGTTTTGTCCGCTTTGATGTTTGTTTAATTAAAAGCATTTCTCTACTTTACAACCTTATAAAATCAGGTAAAATTACGTGCTTTTGCCCTAAAAGTGCCCCGCTATGTCTAATTTAAAATTGTAACATGTTAACCCTCTTTATGGTTCTCTCGAAAAAGTATCTCGTCATTAGCAAAACTGACCAGATCTTGAACGATATATCTCATCATTAGAAGAAAACTGACCAGGTCTTCATCTCGTCATAAAAAATCTGCGATATCTTGATGACGAGATATCTTGTTATCAGCAAAATTGGTGAGATCGCGATAGACGAGATATCTCGTCTAAACAACTTAGAGGGTCAAAACATGAACGAAGAAATCGACACATGAGTGCCCCACCTAAGACGAAACATCATAAATTTCATTGAAATGTTTGTCACGAAATGTTTACAGCAGTATATTTTAAACGTTTGATTTCAAAACGTAATATTGATTTTTGTTTCTTAATAAAATATCAGAAGCATTTTTATATATATATATATATCATTAACCAGAAAATAGATGCCTTCTTTTTAAAAACTATCTGTACAAAAATTCAATACTCTGTTCTATCCCATGTTCCCCATACATCAGGTTAATAATTAAAGCAAAAGCATACAAACAATTTTACGATTAACATCTATTAAATAGCTCGTGGATATCAATAGACATAATATATTCCTAAGGTTACCAAAGGTATTTGTAATACAAAAATGTTTCAATATACTAGATTGTAATGATCAGAAAGCATTTTGTAGTACATGTACGGAAAATATTTAAACATTGAAATCAGAAATCATTTGTCTCTGTTGTACATGAAGCATTTCTACCCTGTCTTGTAACAAACACTGAAATAAAGAAGCAAAACAGTATCAAATGCCTTTGAAAATTTAAGAAAAAATAAAAGCCGTGAAAGCTGCTGAAGTTAAACTGAATAATGATACATCGTGGGAGCGACTGACTGCTTTTAACATATTCCGCTATCTCAGATAATTAATTGAAAGCACGTAGACAGTGGAAAGTAGTTTTCAACTATTCCTTAATGGATTGGCAAATGGGTCTTTTCGAAAACACACGCACATGAAACAAGAGATTGGGGCATTTTTTATTAGAACATTAACCTACGGAAAGTAACTAATTATTCGGAATACACAATCTGGGCAGTTTACAAGGAATCTTTAAATGTTGAAAAAATGCGAAACTAATTAAGACAGGACAGTGGATCTATGCTCTAGGTAAGCCGCCCGAGCTGCCTTGGCTAACTCGGAAAGAATCCGCGAATGCTTAAACTTGTGAAAGTAATTAATGTTACAATCTATTTTAAGTAATTGTTTTGAGTATTTAAATTAGGTGTTTCACGTTACCATAGAATAACACATACATACCATATTAAATACTCAGCTGTCAAAAGACATTTATCTAAAAGGTGTTAAAATGGATTTAGTGCATATCTCAAAAATTTTAGATTTGAATGCATGCTTCTTGTGGAAGTAGCGCAAACTTGTTTTTCTCTTTTCAATTAAAAAAATAAAGGTATTCATATTTCTTACAGAAAACGAAATACCAACCATCAACCTGTTTCAAAGGAATAACAAATCTAAAATGTGACTTATCTTTGTATGAACGATTAACTTCGATGACGAAACTAAAAATACAAAACCCTTTTTCGCTGTAAAATTTCAGGCGTTAAATTTATGGGCGTATAAAATAACGTCGCCCTCTTACAACGGAGTAAAAAACATACATAAACTCTATTTCTAAATAACCTATCACTAAAATACAAATAACTATATTAGTTTTGTGTCTTCATTATTTTAGTATCTGTAGTCTAGGTCCTATTCAATACACGCATACGGTATGCAATACTATACAGTATAAAAGCAAATAAGTCGTGGTTTAATAATTGAATTTCAATTAGTCAACGATGTCCTTATAGTCAAGAGATCAATTGTAACCATACTCCTTAAAAAAAGTTTGAGAAATCTAGTATTGAAACTTCTAGAATAGTATTGTAAGATTCTTAGACACCAGCCGTTTAGCATAGCACGAAGAACAAAATACTCGTATAACAGAATAAGGATCAAAATTCTTTATATTCATTACGCATTTTGAATTAGCTAAAGTGTGATAAGGAAAAATTAAATTTATCAAATACAATCACTTCCTTAATCATTCCTTAATACTTGAGAGGTAACTCAAATGCAGTTATACCGAAAACCAATTCCATGTACGTTTACTATAATGGACGTTAAAATCGATCACCTGTGTGTGTGATTAAGGTAATTTATTTAGTTCAATTTAATAAGTCTTAATGCATTCATCGGATCGATTACCACTTAATATAGTAGCAGAATGTAAAAATCTAAATAAACGTTAACTTTTCTTTATACAATCTAAATAACATAACGAAGTAAATCTAGTTAGTATTATTCAATTCACTAAGTGTTGTGAACCCACTGCTCCTTTAATTCCGTTATCTAAACATTAAGTTATTTCCTAGTTCATGACAGATAATAAGTGTCGACCTTTTCGAAAAGTAATGCCAGTCATGGAAAAAAATTGTCTCACAGGTAGAAGTAAATATAGAATGACAATCACTTCTCGTTCATTTAATCAGACAAATGAGATTAGCTCTACACTCGTAAATTCATTAATTTAGAAGTAAATGCAGTTAATGTAATCGAGACCAGCCATTGCTGATACAATTGCTAGTGGAAGTATGGCCGTTTAAGAATCTAAATATGCAGACTTAAAAAAAAGGATACTTTTACTCAGTAGGCACGTTATATGGTTTCCCTTTCCCCATTGTTTGTACCTAAAGTTAACTCATCTTTCGAAATTTATTCCAAATAAAAGATTATCTGCAATTCATGAGCAATTTGACATTAACTAGCATTATATAATAGAAATATATGTTATAAATATATTTTTAACCCTCTTGGTGGTTGTCTCGACGAGGTATCTCTCGTCCTTAGCAAAACTGAGATCTGATGGACCAGATATCACGTCGTTAAAAAAAATCTGACCAGATCTTGATCTCGTCATCATGAAAAACATCGGCAATATCTTGATTACGAGACATCACGTCATTAGCATAATTGGTCAGATCTTGATGGACGAGATAGTTCGTCGAAACCACTTGGAGGGTTCTTTAAATAAGTCAAATAATCCACATGACACAATGTATTATATTCTACGTACTTAATTAATTAGTCCACGAATTTCAATATATTGATAAATTTATTTGAAGTTATTTATGTACTGATGTCACACTTAAATTTTCTAATGTTAAAAACTACAGGTACTAATGTATATTGAAATATCTAAAGACATTAAATTATGCCGAAGAATGAAAATTGAAAACTTTATTTTACACGCAAAACAAATTAGTAAAAACGACTGAGTGAAACAAACCGTTAAGTGTAATTGGAATTATCAACATCAATATAAACTAGGGCATAAAAATAATGAACATATCTTTATTCGAGACTATTGCATCGCAACTGTAAAAAATGTAATGTAAAATTAAATTTAGTCGTATTGCTAAAATATCTTCAAGAATAACCACATTAAAATGTTAAAAGGAGTAGAGTTTATACATTATAGAGTTATGAATATTTTCATACAAATCTTAGAGAGCTACATTAAGTATTAATTTAAAAATCAGTTTGGAAATGAAATTAGTTTGAATAGTGAAGTATTAAAATGTACATTTTCATACATTTTCTATGGAATATACCGTTTTCTTTACTTTTTAGTATACTTTTGGTCAAAATGCTATAAAACCAAAAAATACAACGGTGCAAATGCAAATCGCTGATAAGGTTTCCGAAATTACTTCGGAGGAGTAATCCTTTACTCAAATCTGAATCCCGAATTATAATTTATGTGACAGATAAAAGAGCTCAAATTATGCTCTTTTTGAGGTTGGGGTAATAGCACGGTATTTTGAATAAATCGATCATTTCGTTACTCACTCTTTGCTTTTAAAAAAAGTCGGAAAACTTTTCTCAAAGTTTCATCACATTTCATTGCAGTAAAAAGTGAATGTCATTTTGAGTCCTATTAAAATATATGAATAAAAAACTATCCCCTTTACATTTTAATGCAATCTGGCTATTAGAAATGGGAAGAATGAATTATTGATAAAAATATTTCATATGTGAATGTCACCAATATTAGAATAGCTGAATTTTCAGAAAAATACAGCTTTCAAACATAAGGAAATAATTATATTTATCTGTTAAGCTACTAACACTTCATCAGAAACGCGTTGAATTATTATAAAATGCCGTGTAAACATGTGCAGGATTAAATATTTAACGATACAATCATAAATATACACGGGATACTAAAATATACGTATGCAATGTTAAATATTTTTGTGCTATTAAAATATATTTTTTAAGAAATGACAGCTAAAATGACAGTCCCTTAAAAGATAATTTTGATGCAAGACGTTTTGTGTGTATATATTTCAAGACAGACAATTTACTTAAGTTAAACATTCTATATACGCGTACCGCAATTTTATGTACATTTCAAATAATAGAATTATCATAAGCATATATTTATGTGTTATGTGTAACTTCTTTTGAGTTGCTGGGGTTTTAAGATACGTCAAGTTATTTTGAAGGATATTATTACGCTTTTAATTGAATAGAAATTAGTTGAATTTTTAATTTCATTATGTATCGACAAAATGTTACACATTTTAGCATTTGTGTCTGATAAATGGGTAATTGACACAAAAGCGCCAACGAATTTGAGAAAAAGCAGATTCAGATTAAATTCTGCTTCGTATCTTGTGAATTTATTTCTCAAAGTAATTAAATGTAGTCACAATAATAAGCAAATCTAAGTTCAATCTAAGAACAAAAGGATTATGTGCGAGAATAGTCACTTTAATAATGAAATGTCTATTCTACTCCATGACATCAAATTAATTCAATACAGCTTTTAGTTTTATTGAGAGTTGGTTGGGTTGGATTTTATGGGCCTATATTTGGCTAAGCTGCGCCAAACAACGTCAAGTAAATAGACATACTCAAGGAAAGTTTTACTAACACAGAAAAGAAGAAATGCACTCAGGAAGGAATCGAACCTGGCATTCAGAGACTAGGTATTAAATTATGTATTTGAATGAATCTAAGACTTCATCCTAACCTTACAGGAAAACTTAACTTCATTACTTACTTTTTGACCAATAAATGTTTCTAAACGTTGATCTTAAACATCCGAAATCAAAGAAATTTATGTCTTAAACAATAACATTTCTAAGATAATTTTACATTGGCAGTATTTGAGGGGATGAACAGTTAGATTACAATAATAGCAAAAAGGCTAATCAAAATTTACATTTTCTTGTGACCGACTGCGATACAAATGTGATGTGTATAGAAAAATGGGTAGTTAGTTGAACTAACGTCGCACTAAGCAACACAACGGGTTATTGGCGACGGTCCTGGATCAATCTCGAAGGGAAATATTCGAGGACACCTAATCATTTTGAACTACTGTCAGATGACGAGTTTAGCACCTGGTATAGAAAACAAATCAGTAACTTATAATTGACTGTTTGCGTTTTGTGCTGATTAAAAGTGCAATGTTACATTATTCCTCTCATCAGCTCGTTACTGAAAAGAGAAGTGCAGGTGTCGCGTACTCATGTACGGACGTGATGCTTAGGGGGCAATAAGCTTATAAACAAGAATTTAAAGAGAGCGAGGAGAGGATTGGGTACTCTATACTGATAGCACGTTATTATATTTCATTGGGTATTCTCATCTGCAGCAAATTTATGTAAATTAATGATACTAGAAATTTCCCCTTACTCCTTGTAATAATCGAAGCATTATCTATCACATTTTCAGATGTTGACACAGTTGTAAATGAATGATGCTCTTAAATCGAAAGTATCGAAACGACTGATGAACTTGTGCATGCTATTCATGCGGTTCATGAAAGAATGCGGTAAAATGGGCTGATTTGGCTCATCAGATTAATTTCCTTTGATGAGTTGCATTGGAGGTAAGCTGTTTAAATGTGTTATACTATTTCACTAATTTGAGGAAAACGTGATGAAACTTCTAAGGTGGATGCTAAATAGGTTGAACTTGAAAAATATTACGGAAATGATAGACTTTAAAATGATTCGTATTATATTAGAGCAGTGATTCTCAACCTTTTTTTTTGTCGCGGCACACTTTAAACGATTTCAAAATTTGGCGGCACTCAAAGAAAAAGATAAGTTTAAAAGTTGTTTACTTACCTATAATACACTGTGTAAAATAGTTTATGATAATAATTGTGAATGTAAAATAAAATAATATAATATGTACTACAAAAACAACAGTACGTTTATTAAGGGATTAATTACAAGGTAATAATAAGAATACTTTTAATGAGAAATTTGAGCTTGATGTTTTTTGATAATTTCTGTTAGTAAAAAGAGAAAATAAAACTATTCTCATACTTC
This sequence comes from Meta bourneti, assembly GCA_933210815.1. Classification (NCBI taxonomy): domain Eukaryota; kingdom Metazoa; phylum Arthropoda; class Arachnida; order Araneae; family Tetragnathidae; genus Meta; species Meta bourneti. The sequence goes on along the minus strand of OW119934.1, from coordinate 12,507,264 downwards.
TTTTTCACTTCCTTTATACATTATTTGATTGAGGGGTGGAGGTGGGGATACTGGGAACACTTGAAATTTCTTCACGTTGGGGCGAATATTTCACTTTATGAAAGGTCACAGTTATCGAAGATAAAAACAGTTAAAAATATGGTATTTAACTGTAAAAACAACAGTTTTCTTTTACAGTGTACTTTTCTTTAATTTAAACAAACTTTACTCGTAATAAAAAAAAGCATTATAATTTTTACTATATACATTTCTAAAATTTGGCGGCACACTCTAAGAATTTGGCGGCACACAAAAGTGCCGCGGCACAGTGGTTGAGAATCACTGTATTAGAGAAACCGCAGGCATCCCCACATATTGGGAATTCTGCAAGATAAAATTTTTTTTGACCCTCCAGAACCAGTTGGCTTATGAATACGTCGTGTTATTTTTGTTACAGGAAATCTTTAGCCGACCCGTTGGAAATTCATTCTAAATTTTTTAGGAATAGGGAATTCGGAGATTTTGGCACTCGAAGTTTATATTACTCGTGTTTGTTGAGACGAAAAATTGAAAATATTTCAGAACTAAAATATATACGAACACAGTACAGAAAGCAATATTCGCGATAGGAATACGCATTGACAAATTTTGTTTAAAAAAGAAACCAACGTGAAAGGAATGTATAACTTAAAGAAAGTAGTAAGGAAAATTAGCAGCGATAGAAAGAATAGCAACTTTGCTGTATCAAAGGTCGCTTCCCTTTATTTGAAAGCAACCCCCAACTGCATGTGTTCAAACACGTAAACAAGGGAAACAAATCAAGGCAACTTTGGACCGGATGTCAGCTGCCAATACTCAAACTTTGTCCCTGAATTAAATGGGCGCGGTAGGAATTGTTTTAGTTTCAGCTTTTGGGGAGGAAATAAGTGCAGATTTAGCATCTATTTCTGTCTTCGATGAATGAACCATGGAATGTTATCTCACTGATGTAATGGCTGCGGTTACAGATAAATTAAACACTATGCACTTCCCCCTGTTATTTGAGGAGGTCCATCGTTGATAATCTGTCTGCATACATCAAAGTACTACGGTAGATGATTTGTTAAAATATAAATACGTATTGGGGAAGAACCTTCAACTGATGTAGACGTGGCAGAATGAAAGGATTAATTTGCATGTTGGGTTAGGCCCCGTTCACATGAGGGGTTTTCTAACGCGCGTTTTACGTCAAAACAAAACGCGGGTAGCCAAAGTACAGAGAGTTCTACTGGAGTGCATGCAGAAATCGCGGGAATCCACGCGCTTGGAGATACATAGGATTGTTCTGCACAGTTCACATGACACACGTTTTGATGCGCGTTAGGGCTTTTATATTCCCCTAATCCAAGTTCGCGATCGTTAAAGATAGAGTAAAAATTTCAACAGATTTCAAATCTGCGGAAAATTTTACACTAGAACGATACCTTAAATGTGATTTTCTGTAAATAAATAATTTTTCAACTGTAACTTGAATATTTTCGCGATACGCATTTGACGAATATATTCATTACGAACACAAAAGGGAGTATTCATCTCGTTTTTATAGAAAAGATAACTTGATTGGGGTATTTCGTCTTAATCCACTGCTTTATATTTATGGCCATTAAAAATAGAATGAGAAAATTTAATCGTATTCGATTTATTGAAATTTACCCTGCTTTCACACAAAACTTGTAGAAATGTGATAGTTTAAAACTAAAGGGGATAGTGGGTAATTGTATTTCTGAGAATAACGTATACCGACAACTGTCCGTTCTAGTTTTCATGTGTGGCAAACGTCTTTAAAATACAGCTAAAATTAAATATTCAATTTAAAAGCTAAACTTTAATTATTTTTTATTTTTCCTCAACGTCAAATGCGCAAGATAAGTTTCAATTTTCATTCATTTTTCACATCCTCGTGTTACATTGAACTCGATATCCCTTTTGTAAATGAACTTCTGATTTACTGAACTTAATTTACTGTAAGCTTATTTTTCATAGAATTTATATTTTAATCTTGCTGTTAGTGTTATTACTACTTTAATCGAAATTTTAATATTATGTGTACGTGTAGACCCAAATTCTATTAGCAATCTCCTGGTTTTCGATGTATTGTTTTTTGGTTTTTCTTTGAAACTTTTTAGTTTGAACACAATTTTCTCGTTTCATCGTGGGTTTAAATTAAATTTTAGTTGAAATATTTCCCAGTAGTTATTCCATTTGTGGTTCCATTTGTGCTACAAAACCCCTGACAAAGGGTAGGTTGAAAGGTTAGTTTTCGTTTCGAATAGTCGGAACTCAGGGAAAATTGTGTTTAAAAATTAAAAAACTAATTATTGTTATATATGTGTTATTTGTGCTGATACATTAAAACGTTTAGAGATAGGTTTTAAAAATATAGCTTTATTCGAAGAAAAATTAAATAACAAATTTGCTATAAATCGTAGAAAACACGATAAAACCTGCAAAAATAACATAAAAAAGAAGGGTTATCACCAGTGCCGGATTTTGTTGGAGAGTCATCTTTTTATAGTACTTCTAGACAATGCCATATAAACAGAAATTCCGTTTGTAAATTCCTGGTTCTAGAAATGCAGTTTTTTTGGGGGATATATTTTTATTTTACACTGACAATTTAAAAATTTTAAGGAAATAGTTTGGTCATTTTCCAGTTAGTTTCGTTTTAATCAAAGTTTTATAGAAATATTCCAATTTTTCATTCGCATTTTTTCTCTTTTACGATAAAACACATTACAAATGACTCATCTGCTAGCTTATTGAGCCCAAAAAATCCGTGATCACCCCTTAACGCAAAACAAATCCTTCTTACTATTTTTTATTGGTGGGTGAATCATCGACACTCGAGAGTGAAGGTATAGGGTTTTTTCCTCTAGTCTTGACAGTAAAAAACGAATACTTTAGGATTTTAGAGTAGATGAAAATGTTCAATAATGTCACAATTTGAACTACATAAAGCACTGTTTCTCTGATCCGCTGGCTCTTGCCGGTTCCTAGGTCCAAAATATCCCGTCATTCGAAAAATTTTGAAAAACGTACGAAAAGCTAAAATGCAAAAATTTACAACCGAGGTTGAGGGCATTGGCATTGCAACGAATCGTATACTATACGTTACGAAAGATTTACCAGTTTATGTTGTCACTTCTGGTCAGCAAGTCGATTATATTGCATTTATTTATGTATAAATATTGTAGTTCAAAAACACTTTATTCACAGGCAATTAGGGAACGGATGTTTTACAAATCGAAAGAATATCAGATTTTCACGTCATTTTGAATATTTTCTAGATTATTTTAGGCATTTTATTGGTCATTTTTATACATTTCTAAGTTAACCAAATCCAGGCTCTTGTGAACACAGGGGAATCAATTTTAGGTTGGGAAAGAAAGATTTTCATCCTATTTTTAATGGCTGTAAAATTAAAACAGTTGATAAGGGGCAACAAAATATCTTATTAAAGTGACATTCCCTTTAAAAACAAGGCAATACTTCCACTTACGCAGAGTATTTAAAAGGAATATCTTCAAAAAGATAAGTTGCGACAATTGAGAAAAAAATAATATTTTTGAAGAAAATCATATTTTGGTATCGACCCGTCGTAAAATTTTACGCTGATTTGAAATCCGTTGAAATTTTGATTATATCTTTAACTATTCAAAAGATAGAAACTTGGATTAGGGGAATAAAAAACACAATTCAATGCATAATGGAAACTGACCTTGAAAAACTCCCAAGAGGTGTTCACATGATAGCGCTCGAAAATTCTTAACAAAAGCGCGTTGGAAAAAGTCCGTGTGAACGGGGCCTTAAGGTAGAGGGAAGTGAGAATTTAAAATTCGATCCAATCACATAAATCTAAAGCGAAATTTTTTTAAAAATTGTGTTAATCAGCAGAAAAAGGAGACCAATTATTGAAGTTCAAAAGGGAACAGCATTTCAACAAATGATTTTATTTTTGAATAGATGATGTTTGATAAATGTAGGGTATTGGGGAAGTCGATTTCATAACTTCTTTCAGTAAAGAATGGGAAGAACCAATTTCAAATGAATACACAAAAGCATTTTCGGGACTCTAAATTTTGGAGTAAAAAAGAAAATTAAAAAGACTTACTAGTTTTCATTGGCATGGGATGGCTTGTATTTTGTAAATGATGCGACAATTCTAAAAAGTTATCTGACAGAATGCCGGTAACACTACTGTGGTATGAAAGTAGCCACCACTATTAAAATTAACTTTTAAAACAGTTGTACTTATAGCAGTGTAACCATCTCCAACATGAACGGAAACTTGCACTGTTTTGTAATTATTTAAAAACAAATTTGAAAATTATACGATAAATGAAGTGGATCTGTAGAAATTGTTGAAAGTTGACCATTTCTCATTTCTATAAAGTTAAACTTTCTATGGAACTTCCACGTTAAAGGCCATAGTAGTAGTGATTTTTGAGAGTGAAGGCAAGTTTGAATGGAGGGTCATTCCATACAAAATGAGCAAATCAGCTGTGGCTGAAATATCACCGATTATAATGAAAATCAGTTTTTAAATAGGTCACATTTAACAATGAGCAACTCCAAAACATTAGGTTTCAGAAATGAATATTTTATGTATTGGGTTTTTAAAGTTCAAGGTCACATAAATGAAAATTTTTTAGTTCTAAGAGTAGCCTGTTTGCGATCCTATATTTCAATACGTTATTGAAACAAACTTAAAATTCTAATATCGTTACATTCTTCAGGAAAAGGGTTAATGAGAGATTGAATCTGAGGGCTAGAACGAAAATGGAAATTTTGCCAGTTTGCTACAAATTTAAAATAGCCCTGATGGCTTTAGAAATGTAAAGACAACATTAAAGCTATTCTCAACGAAGATCACTTTTAACAAATAGCGTGGTGGAATTAAGTGATTGTGCTATTTTTCTGTAGTAAAGAAAAAAACGTTTTAAAAGTAAAATTTTGGAAAATTGCGATTTCTCAATTTTTCGAAATACATATTTAACTGCAAAGAAAAATTTCGAAAGAATCAAAACTGTTCGACATTATAGACCAAGATACCTACTATATATCCTGAAAGTTTCATTATTGCCTTTTGTTTATTTTTGAAGACGGTTTTTTGCTAGATGGAAACTTGACTTCTTTCATCATTGTTGATAACCACACTTAAGCTTCGGTAGAACAAAATATGCGATATAAGAATGAAAGAACTATTACTATGGTGCACGTGTAAAATTTCACAAGAAATTGCTTTTGTAAACCGTTTTTTCCTGCTTAATCCAAGTGTTCCACTAATGAACTAATTGTTTAGTCAATGGAAAGTTATAACTTTTTAGTGGAGTCTTTTATTTGTTTATATTATTAGGTAGTTGTGATAGTTAGTTCAATTAACGTCGCACTGTAGCTACACAACGGGCTGTTGTCGACAGCCCGGGATCACTCTCGAAGGAAAAGATCGAGGACAACACCCCGTAATTGTGAACCACGGTCAGATGACCGAGGTCACACTTGAGCTAGAACCCCACTATCCAAACTCCCACACCACGCCAACTTAAGGACATTTGAGGCCACAACTTATGTGCACCAGTCCCCACTTACATGACGGTCTTTGGTTGGATCGAATTTGAACACGCCCACCTCCGGTTGCTAATCCGCTACTCTTCCAACCGCGCTACAGCGGCCCTTATATTATTAGGAAATGTATACATTAAATACGTTTTGTAAACATTAAGTATTATTAGACATGAAAATAAAACATTTAATTTTGAGAAAAAGAATTTGAAATTCGTGATTTTTCAGTGTGAAGTGAGAAATTTTGCCTTTTTGAGAAGCTGTGACAAGATCCATTATGTAAAAACAGCCTTACAAATAAAGCCAGAAAACTGTTGCATTTGTGATTGCGTAGGAAGTTTGAAAAAATTTATCTTCACTTATGAAATGGAAACACCAGAGAAGCAGTACGAGTAAGACCAAATTTCATTTTCAGCAAATGCTATACAATTGAACAAGAGAATTATCAGATTGAAAGTGAATTCGAAAAGATACTTAAGAAAAAGTTGTTGCAATGTCCATAATGCATAAGTTTAAACGTTTAAGCTTTTTTAAGAGAAATCTGATGTTCTGCTTTTATAATCTTTGGAGCAAGCAGCTTGTCCGTTTCCAGACCACTTGCGCCATGAAACTACAAACCCAATCAAATTAAAAAAATCATCGCCAGTTGTGGCGATAATTTTGGAATATAGTAGCCCAGCGTAGGCTGATCCAAATAGTCGTTTGGCTACGAATCTTTCAGTTGCTAATTTGGTGATGGGCTGATATCTTGGTTCGAGTGTTACAGATTTAATTCATGTTGCTTAAAACTCAAAAGACAATCGTGATTTGTTTACAAGTAATAAACATATCAAACTGTTTTCCTCTAAACTATCGTTTTCGTCAGAGCTTTCCTACATTTGATTTTGCTTGCCTATTTAGAGTTGAAATCGTCAGTTTGTAATTTTGCTAGTTTGAAGGTGGAGGAAATAAAGCCCGACTTCCAAAATCCAGCAATAATTTTATCATGCCTAGCACTGGAACTGGTATGAATTTCAACGATGCTTTCAAATTCCTTTAGCCCATAGAAACGTTTTAATTCTGTCAAAATTGAGAATTTTTCATTTTTGCAACTAATTTTGAGATTAAATATGGTGTTTAAAATTGTTATTTCCAAATACATAAAAGAAAAATTTTCAGATTACAAAAAATATATTTTGAACTGCTTTAAGTAGCTTTTGAGAAACATTCAAAAATGCAACATTAAGCGATTTCACAGCTGCTCTTTAAGTTGAAAGTAAATAAAATGCCTGGAACTTCCAAAATATTTTGAATATCGTTATATATGACAGCCATAGTAGCCTCCTGGGATGAAGGAAAGATCATATACATATTTACCGAATAACTGAAGGCTCTTAAATAAAAAACGATAAAGAGGTAAGAAAGAGTTGCGATGAGTACTTATTTATTTGACCCATAGAATGATACAAAAATCAGAAGTTTAAAAGCATTTATCCAGAATTTACTTGCCCTTGTGTTAAATAATTTCTCTGTTGGAACATTCCCTACAACAATGAAATTGTTTGACTAAGTAGTATACGTGCGAAAAGAGCTTTGTAAGCATCTGAGCCTTTGTAAGCATGAACTCGCCCAATAAATTTTTTGTTAGAAGTGTTCACTTTATCTGTAACAATGGAATAATTACAAATGTCTCGAGTTCCAAGAAAAGAAAAAGTTCTCTACTGAAAAATGTATGTATTTATTTTCCTTTCACACTTCAATATTTCTTTTACATAATGATTATTCATAGTTGAAACGTGGAAAGATATCTCAAAAGGTAACTCCACTCAACTTTTCTCTATCTTTCGAAATACTCACTTTGATTACTAGATGTATCCAGGCATATTTCTAAAATAAACTAGAAACCAGAAGTTGTTTACAGTAGTATTCTCACCGATTTTGTTCTTCAAAAATATATGGGAATGAAATTGAGGATGCTTAGAATGTTTTCTCTCTAAAACTCATGTCCTTCCAAAACGTCTCTGTCATTTGAAATTCTATACTTTTTTGTAATATTAACATAAGCATCTTCCTTCTATTTCTTTCAGAGTAAAATCAATGAAGTTTACCACTACAAAGATACGCTAATAACTAAATGGTATACTACTTCGGTACTTATCTTCAGGGTTAATCAAAATATATTTTAGCTACTAAAATACATTATCTTATTTAAATAATTTTATAAATCGTACCACATAAAAATCAATTGAATGTAGTTATGGTTTAATAATACTAAGAAAAAGATGGCGATGAAAAATAATTAAGGAAGTAGTTATCTGCATATGGACGAGTCTAAAGGGGACAGTGGACATGAGTGTGTGTGATTTGAAAATCACCAAACTAGATCGAAAAATTGGTTTCCTAATTTAACATTAAAAATTAATTGACATCAAACTCTGTAAATAGCAAAAAGAATTTTTTTAGTTACTATTATTTTTGCAGGAGTTACATATACAATATAAAACATATATATATATATATATATATATATATATATATATATATATATATATATATATATATATATATATATATATAAGTATAGTAAGTCTACTGCAAAAACGGGGTTTTCTGATCTGAATTTTCTTGATCTTGAAATTTTTTTGTATAATCCATCAAGTCCATTGTAAATAACTAAGTGCAAATAAGAAATACATCGGTGCTTCCAAATTTTGATTTGAAATGCTGCTTAACCTTTCCCTTTCCGCAAAATTTTAGTTGTTTTAGTACAAAGTCTTTTTTTGCTTCGAATTGAGTGATACACTTACTATATTGGAGCTAATTTGAATTATATGTATACAAATTATTATGTGAATTAAAATATTGACAATACATGGGAAATTAATGTACATGGGTCCTATCAATGTTTGCTAATTTATCAAAAATTTTTACCACATATTATGCAATAATTTCCGCACAACTTAATTTTTTGACCAAACTTTATATATAGGATTTTAGTAGAAAACAGTTTGTGCAAATTTTATAACAATTGAATAACTGCAAAAGTTTGTTTTGAAAGCACACTATCCCTTAATAGGATGAGTCTAAACACACGAACCTAAGCAAAAGTTGTTATTTAAAAAATAATATTTAATCAGATAACCTCCTAAAGTTAATAAGAAATTAATCTTGAAAATATAATCTTTCCACTCAAAATATCCAAAATCAATGGTAAACATCAAGCTTTAAATATAGATGAAATTCAAACATCCCTTTGCTTGGCATTACGAGATCAATGAGGTTATTGGAGTGTGTGGAGGTAAATAAAATTACCCTTATTATATTTAATTGCATCAGTTCACAAATCCATTAAAACATTTATTATTGATTGGAGGTATCGACTATTAAAGAAAAGTGACTTCGCAAAAGTGAATTATTGTTATATCAAATTGAGTTGCACTGAACTAAATACGAGAATAAATTCTACCAATAAGATTGGGCGGCTATAACATTAAAATGTGTGCTTCTCTATCTGAGAGAAAAATGAGCCTTGGCTTATAATTTCTTTCCGACCGTTCGTTACAACTCTAAAAATAAAATCGTAACACAGATATGAAACAAAAAATAAAAGTACGAAATTTCTCGCATATAATTTATTTTTATTTCGGATCCAGACGTGTTTTTTGCTATTCTTGATGCTGCTAGGTGCAGTATCGCTTATTATTTGGCAAGATGTTCGCCGAACAAAACTACATAAAAACACTAATTTTTATAAGACGAATCTAGATCATTTCCTTCTGTGAATCCATGATTTTGTTCTTGCAAAATTCATTCGTTTGTTCCCATCTTACAGTGGATGACTCCATAATTAAAGTGGTGCAAGCTGTTAGAATTTTTTGTTCGCGAAGTCATTATTGCATCCGCAATTTTTTTTTATGCGAGCCATTTTCTTACTTTTGTTATAATGAATTTTCGACTTTTTCGGTCGAGATATTTCGATGTCTGAACATTGTTACGGTCATTTGTTAAAAACGGGGAGATTCCAGGAAAATCAGAGTATTTTGTTTGAGCCACAAGTACGTTTTTTAATCTAGTTATACAGTTGTACTCAACTTCCATCTACAATGAGGTCTTCTTTTTCTTCTTTTAATAAGATATTTTAAAATAACTTCCATTTTGTCTATTAAAAATGTTTTTTTGTTCACCCGTATAAAACATCATTTATAGTAAATTTTATTTTAAAACGTTTAAATTTTGAAAGTGCCCATAGCTGTCTCTTTTAAAGTAAAATTAACATCTATTGCGTATGATAATGTAGTCCAACGTGACGAAAGAATAATTACAAAATCGTTCAAGTTCAAAGAAATGTAGCATCTATGTGATGACTTAGAAATATATTAATGATTACAAGAACGAATCCTATTTGGCGAAGCATTTTGGCACAACGATACAGATAATTGTTTACCCCTGTGAATTTAACCACCACTAAAGTTTTCCTACAATACAGCGTGTGTATAACAGTACATTCTTCCCCCACAAATCCATTAATTCCACTGAATAAATTTTTGGTAGAAAAAGTTGCACTACCTCACACGTTGTAGTAAATTGGTGACTGGCGATCGTGAATATTTTAACACGTGCACTTTAAAAACAAGCCTGATAACGCATCTGATAAATACTAGATGGCGCTTGCAACAATCGGGATGGTCCATGGTGAACAGTTGAATTGTCAATAAAATGCCAATTACTTGCAGCAATTGTCTGAAGCCCTGTGCTAACGGACACTGCTTCTATTCCCAACACAGATTTTCTTTGTTGCCACTCAGCCTTCTCTTCACATGGTGCCTCACACTTAGCTGCTAAAGGCAACACAGGACAGTTCATTGTCGCAATGTATTGCATGACTTCGCATATGGAAGTACACCTGTGATCTTGATATAGGTCTCACGCAATTGGTAATATCTGGCAGCGTCTATCGAATTCAGCGACAGCTAAATTCTAGAGGGGAGTATTATGGTGAACTTCTCCACTACAAGAATTATCGTGCAGTAGAATAGTGTATATAGCAGGGTAAGATTCCTCTCCCTAGAAATACTTTTTGGTAGATAAAGTTGCACTGCCTTTCACACGTTCTGCTAAAACTCATATTAAATCAAACAGAACTAGGTTAGTGAATGAAACGATTACATAAATTGAAAAATGAACATTCTCGTTTCATGTATTAAATTTGATACTTTATATACTATAAGTTAATGGAAAAGATATAGCCAATTATTATAAGAAAAGGTAGTCTCATTTTGGTAAGTCTTTGAGCTTGAAAGTTTGAAAAATGCAAGTTTAAGAGTAAAAAATATTCGGGAAGTAAATATATTCTAGTAAAAATCTCAAAGAAATCGTGCTACAAATTATCTTTCTCTTCTTTCTCCTCTCCATACTTCCTTTTCCGATTACTTGACATTATCTTGTGTTCGGCACAGCTTGGCCAAATATGGCCCTTGCCTCATAAAACCCAAAATCAGCCAACCGTGTGGGGTAGATTATTAAATGGAGGCTTGGGAAGTATTTAAACAAAGCTTGATAAAAAATGTCTTGGAATATGATTAAACTGATTTTATTTCGTAGTCTCTCAAAATATATATCCTAAAAACAGTGTGGAGTATCATTCAAAACAAAATATTTTTATTTCTGTATAAACTACAATCAGTCAACCCTGTACAAAACTCAAATAAACTATTTTACAAAATCACACAACGCAATTACGCAAAGTAAACCTTTGCACGCATGATTCCAAGTATTGCGAATGCTCCCCGGAAGAATTCTTTAGATTTTATTCTATTGATTCCAGGAAATCAAATCACACCAGAATTAATTCAGTAAAAGCACTGAAGTGAGCAATTCGGACACAAAGTATTCGAGCGATACTCATAATATAGCTGCAGCAAGTAGTTTCAAGTTTTATTCTCAAGGAAAGAACAAACGTGATAAATCTTTCTAATGGCTCTATTCAAAATTTTGGCTCAGTTACGTAATAAAATTTGGGAGAGCAGTGAAATGATTGTGCATTTTTACAGTCGGAAGTTAAATATGAAAATTCGCCGTTTATGGTCATCCTCCGCTCATTTTACGACATAAACAGATGGAGGGCTAATTTTACTGCGGCAAAGGCACCTTAAAAAGTGCAAATTATTTGGTTTCCAATTTATACCTTTATTGGAAGTTTTGCATCCCGATGGTCATAAATACAGTTCAATGCTGTTAATTAAATCAGAGTTTAAATGAACTTTCATTCAAGACTACAGATAATTTAAAGAAAGAGAGCATTCAGTTTGAACCATGAAACCTATGTTGGAACCACCTGTTATGTAGTCACGATAAGGCGATTTCTTCTAGGTGCGGAATTCGTGACTTCAAAAGACGAGAGTAATCGAAGTTCACATGATTTCGCGACCACTTAAACCTCCTGGTGGATGTCTTGACTAAGAATCTCGTCATTGACTGACCATATCTTGATGGACGAGATATCTCGTCATTAGAAGAAAACTGACCAGATTTGATCTCGTCATCATTAAAAATTCGGCACTATCTCGATGACAAGATATCTCAAAAAGATAGAGCAAAATTGGTTAGATCTTCATGGACGAGATATCTCGTCGATGAAAAGGGTTAATTTTGACTAGTTTTATTGAGAAAACCATTCATTTAGAAGAGTGGCAAGTTTTATTACATGTGATATAGTTATCATCAGTTTAAAATTATGAACGAAGATACATATTAATGAGTAAATAAATATTAACGAGTGGGCATACCTCAATAAGGTTGGTAGGTTGTTCTGGAAGTTTTTATGGCGCAAGGGTCATTTTGGCTCAACCGTGCCAAACACAAGATATTCAACCATAAGTGATGAACATACGCAGCGAATGTTCTACAAAGGGAAATACACCCAAAGTTAAAGGGATCGAATCTGCGCTGCCTACAGCTCGCAAGGTACTAATGCAGTGGGAAAACCACTCTGCCACCAACTGAATAAGGAAGCGAAAAATTGTAACATTTTAAAAATTATGTGTTAAAAAGAAAGTACTAAATTTCTCGTGTTTAACTTCATGCAATATAAAATACAATGACATTCAGGGAAAAGTTCAAAATTATTAAGCCGTGCTATTGAAAAATGATCCTTGTCATTATTGAATCATTGTTCCCAGGAGAAACAATTCGAAAATATCATTCAATTGAAAATATTGTCGGCTTGAGAGTGAAAGTTTTGGTTATTGCCACTTAAAAAGTTTGATATTTTCAAGATTTAAGTTTTTACACAAGTATGTCGTGATCTTAGACTGGTTAAGTGCAGTAAGTTATTTTTATATGAATGAAGGGTAGATTTCTTAAGAAACCCACTTAGTAAAGATTAAAGAGTAGAATTTTCCATCTTCATTTTTATATATTTTGTATTATATATATACTATTTCCATCTTCATAACTATATTTTTTGACTTTCTGTGCATCATTTGTAAGCCGACGATATCTTCTATACGAATTCATGAGCAGAAAATTTCAACACGGGAACTTCATATCGAAGTACTCAAATTATAACATTTTCAAAGGCAACAGCAATTTTTGAAGTCAAACATATGTAACATTTCCAAATTTGTCTAGACATAAATTTGCATGGAGCCCTTATCATATCTGAAAATATCCAGAATCGAATCCATTGCCAATTTCAGGGATCATCTCCATATGTAAAATCACAACCAAACAGATTTTAACTCGACAGCCATTTGATTGAAAAATGTGTCGAATTACGAAAATGACAGAACCTGCCCATTTTCAAAACACCCAACTATGTCAAAGTAGGGAGACAGGTTTATCGAATGTTTGTTTGGTTGAGTTGGGTTTTATGACGTAAGGGCCATATTTGGCCAAGCTGGGCCAAACAACGTCAAGGAAATGGACATACACGCACAAGGAAAGCCTTACCATGTAGCACAGAAATGTATTTTAGATGTGTAGATAATACATAAGTCACATAGGTACGCGAATAAGACGCTCAGATGTCAATGGAACACTACCTTTTTCTACCTATAATATTTACGCTGTTTGCATTGCGAATGAGACGAACAGCCCAATTAGTGAGCTCAATTAGTGAACAGCGGAGAAGCCGTGGCAAATGTTTCCATGTTAATAGTTTAGCCTTAAGATAGAAACATAAACGACGTATTTAGCGGTGTTGTCTTGCGTTGACGCTATGCGTTTGCAGAGTGTGACATAAAAGAGATGATAAAAACATAATTGCGGTATGTTTCTGTTAACGCGTCGTGTATGAGACAGCTGCTATCTTTTTGAGGCGGAAAAACCATTTCATGTGTTAGTTGGATACTTTCAGACTCCCAGAGGAGGAATAGAACCTACAGTTCGCTGGTTGCTTGTGCGGTGGAGTTCGAATGGATATTTTAAACAGCTTCTGTAATTTTTAATTCTAGGTAATCTAAATAGTATATAGAGGGTTCTAGTGCATGTTAGCAATTAATCGGCAGATATATAACAATTTTGAGTTTTACAATTCTAAAATTTGTCAGCTGAAATATAATTGTAATTCTGTAAACTGATCTGTGATGGTAAGTTGAGTCTCATGGAACAGGTCATCATATTTTCCAATATGATAGAGATACATGTCATGGTATGCAGCACTGGTTTCCTGAAAGCGGGGAAGAACTGTTTAAGGAGGACAGTATACTTTCAAAATCACCAAAATCGTTTTTTTAATTTTAGCACTAAAAATTAATTGATATCAAGCTCTGAACACATCAAAAATAATTTTTTACGTACGACCGTTTTTGACAGTTACATAAACACAACGTAAAACATCTATAGATAACTATAGTAAGTCTACTACAAAATGAGTTTTTCTCCGATTGAGAGTTTGACATTTTCTAATTTCAAACTGTTCAGGTTCTTAAATTTTTTTGAAAGCACCAATTAATTTCTCATTTGCACTTAGTAATCTTTATAATCTATGCAACAGATTATAAGGATTACTAAGTGCAAATGAAAAATTTATTGGTGCTTCCAAATTATGATTTGAAATGTTGCTTAACCTATGCTTTCTGCAAAATTTTAGGCGTTTTAGCAGAATTGTTATACTTTACAATTGAGTGATACACTTACCAAATGGCGTTGATTTGATTTACAAGAATACAAAATATGTGATTTAAAATATTGATAATGCATGGATAATTAATGTGCGTGGAACCTATCAATTTTTGCTAATTTTTCAAAATTTTTGACCACGTATTATGTAATAACTTCTAAACAACTTGATATTTTAGGATCAGACCTTATATCTATCGTCGGCTTAGAACAAAAACTCATTACTGACAGCATTTTTACTGTACAGCTATTTAAAGACAAATTAGTTTTTAGATAAAAATGAAAGCTATGAACATTTTGATAGTACTATATATCTTTTAAAGTTATAACAGCACAATGTATTTCGCATCATCATAAAAATAAGCATTTTATGTCTTCGAAAAAATGTCAGTTAACGAGTTTCTGCTCTAATCCGAATGATACAGGCTTTTAGTAGAAAACAAGTTGTCTAGAAATTTCATAATAATCAGATAACTGCAAAATTCCGCTATATTCTTAACTAGCTCTTAAGAATCACGATCTTAATCCAATGGAACATCTTAGTAGAACTGGATTTACTTATAAAATCTATGCAACTACTTTACTTTCTTTCATCTCTCGTGGCAGCTTTAATGAACGAATGTCGACTTTTCGATACCTACCATAAATTTGATGGAGAATAGGGCTAAACCCTATCATGCGCTGTTAGGCGTTGTGATACGATGTGGAACGACGAACTATTGTAACGAGTTGGCAATCGTGTCACTTGGTTTTGAACGAGACTATTCTTCAAATTAGGTGATAGGTGTTGAAACGTAAGCAAAGTACTTCCACAACTGGCGTCTTAAGCACGGATTCTGGTTCCAACTTTATCGTTAGTTGCCGAAGGCGATAGCATCGATAACGAGTTGGATGAAGGGGGACCATCCACAAGGATCGCCATTTATGCTTTTGCGTATGGCAACCTTCTAATGACTTCACGCCTTTTCACAAATCGACTGATCCAAGATCGCCTACCTTCTCGTCAGTCATACTATACTAATCGGTGTACTTAAGACACTTTGAGAAAAAGGTGTGGTTTCTGAATACTTTTTGTAATATGGCATATCTGAATTCCAGCCTTGGAAAAATATGGTTGGTTGACTGTTTGGGGGTTTTATGTCGAAAGTGCCATATTTGGCCATGATGCGCCGGGCACAAGACATGCAATATCAATGGGAAAGTATGAATTGTCCAGTTCGAATAGAGGAATGACTCGTGAAGCTTCGCTTCACTGTAAGATCCTTGCATAACTAAGACTCAATTCCTGGTCAACTCAGGTCTATATTTCTCCCATGACCAGCAATAGATTTTATTCCTTTATCTAAGGAATGTCTTCGTTACAGAACGCAAACTTACCAGAAACTAAATTCTCCGAAAGTTCGAGTTATTCCATTTTCGAACGGAACAATTCAGTTCTCTCAACCGTGCCGACAGTCACATATAAACACTTTACAGCATTCTAAGGGGATTTGAATTATAAAGCTTCTTATTAACCCTCCTGGTGGTTTATCTTCGAGTCGAAAACTGTCTTGTAGTGGCTAGCCTCTGATACAAGCCTTTTCCTATTTGAATCTTCATTCCATCTTGGAGTAATAATAGGGCAGTTTTGTCCCGACGATGCATATTTTAAGGGGATCGTACATTTATTGAAGTGTTTATAAATTCAGTTTCCTCATTGTGTTATGGAAAGTTTTGCATAACCTGCTTCTTCAGGCAGTTTATGTTATCAATACTTGTGTTCAATTATACTGCTTTGACTACCAACTGTTTCTACGACATGGAGAATCTCAATGTATGACTTTTTTAACCCTCCTGGTGGTTGTATCGACACAGTATCTTGTCATTTGCAAAACTAATTAGATCTTGATGTACGATATATCTCGTCATTAGAAGAAAATTGAAGGGATCTTGATGTACGATATATCTCGTTATTAGAAAAAAACTGACCAGATCTTGATCTGGCCATCATAAAAAGAATCAGCAATATCTTGGTGTGATATTTCTACATTAACAAACCTGACCAGATCTTGATGGACGAGATATCTCGTCATTGAGAAACATGACCAGATCTTGATGGACGAAGTATCTCGTCGAAACCACTTGGAGTGTTAAAGTTTAAGACTCTCCTCAATTACATAATATTTACCATCACAATCTTCTTTTTAATTCGAAAGTGATTTACTTGAAAATGCGTTTTCGTAAGACACGTGTTCGCTTTAAACTGAATAACGATTCTCCTCTTCCCTTTATGGATCTACACTCACGGAGTAAATTTATCCGATTACAATAAATGGAGAATGTATGTGCTTTATACTGATCAAAAGAATTGAGTGTCACTAAAAAGCTATGGAAATTATAGATCACCCAGTGTTATTCAAATTTGGCTTTCTCTCTCATATTTAAATACGATGCATTCAAGAATGCCAAATTAACTTAGTTTCTACCTCTTGTAGAGAAACTTTAAATGCCCTGAGTAGCTTCAATGTAGTCGTGATTATTTCGTGTATAATACCTCAATTACAACCTCATAAACACTATAGTTGGGTGAATTTGTATGCGTCAGAAGTTTTCATGAGCGAAACGAATATTAAACGATTCTGGCATCGATCTTGAATATTGTCCATTCTACTTCCATCCTATTTCCATATGAACAACTGATGCAAATTAAAGGAGTGATATTGAATATGAATTTCATGAATTACGTAATAATGAATATCTTGGCCAACTTACGTTGGAATTTCATGAATTCTCCTTTATTCACGTGCATGTATGTTTACACATTTAAACCTTTCAAAGATACATGACATTACATAATTATATTTTTATTGTTTCTTATTTTCCAGTCCTTAGTGTATCTTATCCATTTTGATAAGTCAAGGATATTGATGAACAAAAACTGATAGCTCAAATTTAGTATATCCGATGGTACAAATTTAAAACTTCAAACTATGATGAATAAAGAATAAAAACTTGTGAAAATGGTCAATAGCTATTTCGATGGTGCAAAACGTCCACCAATATCAGGGAAGAAGTAAACGTTTTCTTGTCCTGATGATGGTCGTTTTGCTGAATCGAAATAGTGACCATTTTTCATGTTTTTAATCTTAATTCGTCATATTTTGAAGTTTTTAAATTTCTACTTCCAGTTTGACCAAGGTCTCATCTGTATATCTAAACGAAAACTGAGATATCTCGTCATTAGGAAAACTGACCAGATCTTGATCTCGCTCGTCATCATCCAAAAATTGGTAATATCTTGATGACGAGATATCTAGTCATTGACAAAATTAGCCAGATCTTGATGGACGAGATATCTCGTGAAAACCACTTGGACAGTAGAATTCGTTGTGAAAGAAAACGAAATATCAAAAAATTACATGGATTGTTTGTTAACAAATAGCACCAGCATGCATGAATAAATTCATGACCAATCAAATAGATAAATGATTTATTGCGAAATATCCAATTGCAAAAGATGTGATGCTAATTTTACTATTGGTGTTTTTCTATGCTGTCACTTTCACAGTTCCATTCCTGAAAACGCTCATAACAGAAATTCAGAATATGGATACCACTGATACCGATAAATGTATACTTAAGAGATTATGGGTTGAAAATTCGGGATATTGTAAAAATGAAACTTTTGAATTCCAAAATGTAACATTCAAGACATCAAATTGATATTTAATTCTTAAAAGTACACATGCTGAAAAAAGCAGAGTATATACAGGAATAATGCCTTGAAAGCTACTGAAATAAAGAAACTTCATTCCGAAGTTAGGGAACCGGGACAGATAACTAATTTGCTTCATTCTCTTGGGAAATCAGCATACAACTTTATTATTTTCTACGTTTATTAACGCGCCAAATGAATTTAAATGTTTAATACTTTGACTAATATTTAACAGACTCGATTATTCACGAAAATTGAGGTTAAATCAAAACGTCAAGCACCCTGGGTATACATTTCTTTAAATCCCGGTTTATAAGCCTTCACAAATAGCAGCCAATTTGCTCCTTGCGGCTTGGAAGACAGTTAAGTCACGTGGTTTTGAACAAGTCTATTAGTTAAATTTGGGAACTGGTGGTAGCGTAATCAAATTCTTTCTACAATTCGCGTCTTTAGCAGATTCTGGTTATAAGTTTATCGTTTGGCGCCGAAAGTGATGACATTGAAAACGAGTCGTCAGAGGGAAACATCCACGGCATTCATGCTTTTGATTATGACAGCCTTCTGTTAACACTTTCCATCAAACCTATTCAGAAATCAACTGATCCAAGGTCGACTGCCTTCTCGCGGGAACCGCATTATATCGAAGGTCGAAGGGGTCAGCTGACTTTAACCTTTCAAATGGTTTCGACGAGATATCTCGCCCATTAAGATCTGAACAATTTTGCTACCGAAGAGATACCTTGTTATCAAGATATTCCCTATTTTTGATAAACGATGACGAGATCAAGATCTGGTCAGTTTCCTTCTAATGACCAGATATATCATCAATCAAGATGTAGTCAGTTTTGCTAAGGACGAGATAACCCCCAGAAGGGTTAAAATCATTCATTGAGATACTTCATGTCGGAGAAACAGTTAGTTGTCAAAGCAGTGTAATTGAACATACACGTATTAATTACATAAACTGCCTCAAGAGGCAGCGTATGCAACGCTTCCCATAACATGCAATGAGGAAACATAATTTATAATCACTTCAATAAATGCACGATCCCCTTAAAGTACTTTTTGAGGAATGTTAAAAACGACTCAAAAACGCACTAAGTATTTTAACACGGTGCTTCGTTTGGCCAGAAATTACAATTGTGATAATTTTCAAGAACGTATCATTTTATAAACACCGCCGAAAGAAAAACACAAGAAATTGTTTTCATTTGAACATAAAATCAATTACTTGTTGGATCGCACTCTCATCCTTTTATCTTAATTTAATCAAACTGAAGGAGCTAAATTAATTTTTCGACTGCGTTAAAGTCATTCCCTTAGTTAAATTACGACACTCGGTTGCCAGCTCGCAGCAGTTTCATACAAATAAATAAATAAATCTTTGTAAGAGCTATAGAAAATTGGAGTGAAAAAAGTCTGATATTCTATTACTTTTGTTATCATATGCGGAAAAGTGAAGATCGCGCTGTGGGGAAAGGATGAAATATCAATGTAATATTTCACTGATTGAAATCGCTCCCATTTTTTATTAAAGGCTGCGATGGAGTAGGCATCAGTTAGTCCTCGTACATTTGCGCGAGCAAATGTCATTGTTGTTTAAAACAGTTGATATCGAATATCTGTGTTCCATTTGTAACCGGATTGAAACATGGGTTTCAATTTATTATAAATTCAGTGAAAACAACACAATCTTTATGGCTTATGTCTTCCCTAAATTAGGACCAACAAAAACTGATACAAAATATGATAAGTAAATTAATACAAACTTGTTGATTGACAATAACACTGTTGTACAGATACCACGATTGTCAAAAAGCTCAAAGTGTAATATATTCATTGTTCCATTTTAAATATTTGTGCATTTCACGATCGATTCTGTGTGTTTAAATAACATATACGCTATTGTTAGATTTAAAGATAAATTGATAATTTAAAAATTCATTAAAATAAAAATGTAAAGATAAAGAAAAATAAATTCCGGGTTGGTCTTTATTTTTAAAACGTCGAGTTTTACAAGTGGGGCTTATCATGCAGGGAAATCTCTAACTTTTACTTCATCAAATTAAAATAAAACTAAAATAAACAAAATGTTATAAGTTTGGTTCGGTCTTTTTAGGTTTTATGGCACAAGGGCCATATTTGACCAAACACAAGACAACTTCAAGAAATGTCGTGAAAGGTAAAAAAGAGATTGGGAAATAGTGGCAGTAGGATGAAAGCAGAAATAGATAGTTTGGGTATCCCGGGGGCGCGACCCCAGTGTTTACTAAAGACAGTAAACCCTATGAAAAAAGAAAAGGAGTTTCTCCGGTTCGTGAAGCCCATACACAAATAAAGGAGATGTGCCCCCTGAAGTCGTGTCCGTTATAAGAAATTCATTTCTCATCATCGCTTTCATTCAGTCAATTAATATGATGTATAACATAATATGAAGTAAACTATTTCTCAGAAAAACTTAGCTTACACTTATACGTATATCAATTCTCAGAGAACGTTTTAGTTTTCCAGCTTGAAACTGTTTATCATTCAGAAATTATGTGTAAATTTATTTTTGCTATCTAAATATTAACATGTTCAAGCAATTTATGTTCGTTGTATCTAAAAATACACCCAATGACAATTAACAAATAATTTTCAAATCCACATTTAAATTATTTACTTTAAAAAAATTTGTAATACAAAGAGCAAAATATCAATTGATTCAATTACTTATTTAGTTCTGTTATGAAAAAAAAATGTTTCATTAAGTCTCCATTAAGTAATCACGGAGACAATAATGCGGTTGATTAGAATTCTGAATCATCAATTTAAGTACCCCCATTTCTTTACTGTATTATTTTAAACAATCTTTATTGCTTATTCATGAGATTTATGCGTGAGTACGATCAAAAATAAGTTTTACTCTTATAACATATGAGATTAAAATAAAACCTAAAATCAATTTCCATATTTTCTCCAGAAATATGTATGAACAGTTTCATTTTTAAAAGCTAAAATATATTGTAAGCAAAAGTTAGAAAAATGGAAAAGTTGAAATCTGAATGGTCAGTCCATCAATAGACGGAATGTATGCTAGAAGCTATTCAAATTAGGTTGTCATCCAGTGAAATTGTGAACAAAGCCATGTAAGCTTTGGAATCAATTATTCTATAAAATTTCTTATCCGTAGAAATCAAACTGAATCGGGTACATATCGCATTTTATGTTTACTATTTATGTATTAGCTTTATCAAAAAAATTGGTCTTAAAAATTCATTCGGAAAAGTAGAATGTCTAGGCAATTGCGCAATAAACTTATTTTAGCTTTTTTAC
Source organism: Meta bourneti (assembly GCA_933210815.1). Classification (NCBI taxonomy): domain Eukaryota; kingdom Metazoa; phylum Arthropoda; class Arachnida; order Araneae; family Tetragnathidae; genus Meta; species Meta bourneti. The sequence goes on along the minus strand of OW119934.1, from coordinate 12,485,576 downwards.
CATAGCGGAATAGGATAAATTTTCATCATATCTACAAAAATAAAAATGCGTGTGAATTACGCATTTATAACAATACTTCTAAAAATGTTAGTACAAATAGATGTCAGGAACATTATAAAGTCAATTCTTGTTTTACATTACGTATCGTCGGCTTAGAAATGAAAACAAATAAGTCAACATGGTTGTGAGAAAACGAAGAGGGAATATTCTACTCAGTATGCTATACTCACTAAGCTTGTAGTTCAAAATATCTAATCATACAAAGGAAAATAACATAGTGAAATTTACTGTTACAAAGATCACAGCATTCTGGTTTTGAAAAGCTAACTCTTATCTAAAAAACTTCGACTTAGAGTTAACTTGTAAGCCGACGATATAAGACTAGCCCCAATATTCGGATAGTGTCGGCTTTATCAAATTTCAAACTGCACTTCCCTTAACATGCAAAATTCTTCATTTATTGGATAAGCGGTTTTCATTCATTATATTGAAAACTTAATTTATTCGATAAGGAATAATAATTTGTAGCTATATATCTTTAACTTAGATTCACAAATAACCACAGAAATGAACTGAATCATTAAAAATATACGAATAAAGTGGTAAATCAATCAACTTTACTCAGAGATTTAATTTCCCCTAATTGATCCCTAAAAAAAGGTTGAAATTGCAATCGTCCAATTAATCCGTTTATCTTATTTTTCGCAACATTCCTCGCAATATATCCTAGTCAATTTAATCAGACACACGGAGGACAAGTGAAAAAGTCTCAGGACAAATAACCCGAATACTTACAGAATCACTGTTTACTAATGATTCGTGTGAAGTACTTAGAACCCATTTTGAGCTTCAATTCCGTGATTCACTGGCAACACTCCATCTCTACACGTTTACGATATGAGCAGTATCCCTGCTAAGAACCATAAACTCCAAGTATACTGCTGCAATGAGTTTCGGGGCATTATTGGGTTCGCGAAGGCGTGCTCGATTGCCAAGCAATCAACCTCCTAGCCAAAGGTAAGGGAGAAAGCCTGCATGCAGGCGATTCTAAAGATTAATGTAGCGTAATTTTGGATCAGTGATCTCCTAACACCTCGATGTTCCTCGCAGTCATAGCAAACACCACTCAGCGCGGAACAGCCACCCAGATTGGATCAAATGTGCCGGGTTGTACGGATTGTTGCAACTCTTTAAGATAACGATTCAATAAATATCTAACTCTTGAGTTCCTGGACCAGATCTTAGCCGCAGCTTTTACCACTCCTTGGAGAGGGAGAACGGGTAAGTTGGAACGAATCGCTGCTTCCTGGTAATCCTCGATCATTGTCGCTTAACTCTTCCGTTCATCATAGTGCTGGGGACGCGATATCTCGGACGCAGTTTTAAGCATTATCTCTCGTGCAGATGGTCATGGTTTATGCCCCGCCTGCAGATAGGGGAGGATTACGGATAGTTTCTTCAGAAAAGTGTCCGCGGACGGGAATTATGCGAGTTTGAATCGTTTTTTGCGGTCATTACCAGTGGAGATATGAAAATTAATTATTTTCATAGATCTCGGAAACATAAGTTAACAATTTTATTGCGTACTTGATGTACGTAGCCTGTTTGGGGTAAAATTAAAAGGAATAATAAATATGCTGGGTAAATATTCTATGGAAATTAAGTAGTTAAGTTGGTTGATTTGGGCTTTTATGACACCAGGGCCGTATTTGGACACGTTGCACCAGACACAAGACAGACAACGTCAAGTAATGTTCATACGCACGCAAGGAATACAGGACTGAGGTAAAAGAGAAAAACACAAGGCACCTTAGAGGAATCGAACGTGTGCCCTTGCAACTGGCAAATCGCTACAGCAGTAGGCAAACCCTTTTAATCACGGATGACTAGTACTTTAAACAGAATTAGGCTATTGTTTAGCAGTGAAATTAGTTTAGTTCTTTTTCATAGCGCAAGATCTATATCTGACAAAGCTGCGCCAAGCAATGTTTTTCCCCATCAAGTAAATGGACGTACACAAGGAAAGTTTTTACTGGCACAGAAGTACACCCAACAGCAACCTGCAACGCTAGCAACCTGAGCCCCCAACTGCTTTCAGGTTCTAAGTGTAGTAGCTGAAAATGTCTACTTCATTCGAGTCTATGAAGGTTGGAATATTATGACCTTAAAAAATCGTAAAATTCTTTGAACATGTCATCGATATAACTTAGTAAACTACGACAATTTTGTTGAAAACGAAACTTCAAGCACAACTCATTTTTTAGATATAGCTTCTTAAATAGTTTTTTCATTTCAGCCTTTGGGAAAGCATTGCATCAAATGGGTGTTACTGTTACCTAATCATCAGCCTGATTGTATTCTACTTTTTGAATAAAATAAAATGAGTGTTTTCTAAGATCATGTTTCAGAAAACGTTTTAAAGAAATAAAAGTTGACACAAATCTGACAAGTATAAACGTGAAGTGACCAAAAAAGTAAATTGGAAAAACGACTGATATCTCCTCCAAGATCATTAATGAGCTGAAACTGACGTTAAAGTTCTTTGTTCCACTATCATTGACTGACAACCTAATTGATAGCAGAAAGAGTAGTTGGCAAGCACTTTCAATATGTACATGGGTATACCACTATTCACATTTATGTATTCAGTCGGTTTTATAAAAAGTTGTCTTATTTTTCAACCATGCACTTTTCAAAAATATTTTTAAGCTTTTTCTGAAATGGAAACTACAACGAAAAATATCAAATCATTGTTATCTAAGCCTGCTTTCAATTTTATGTTTTCAATTTATTTCAAAATATGCCTAAAAACTACTTGCTCCTTATCTTTGGATATTACTGGCACATAACAAAAATCTGTAGATAATTATTTTGGGAGATATTTTAGAAGTGTATCGGGATTTCCATTACACAATAATCGTACCATATACTTCTTTAAGCTGCATACACCCAACTTCTTCGCAACTGTATGCGTAGAAGTGAATTCATGGTTTCGAATATTTATCGGATTCAGAATACACGCAAGATTTTTGTTTAAATGTATAGTTCGACCATTTACTTGCCTTAGGCATCTCCAAGTATGAGCATGAAAATCCTTGAAACATCGATTACAACGAGTTTATCCCAAGTTAGGTACTTTTTAAAAATTGAAAGCATTACAACATGAGAAATAGTTTAACATTCTCATTATGTTTACATATTTTTAAATTTAATCATATTTGAGTATATGTTATCTCTTATGTATGTATATGTATATATTGTATATAGTACTTTTTAATTTATTATTAATCGCAGGGTCACTGTTTATATTCAAATTATAGTTTGTAACAAGTAATAACTTTCAGTTTTATATTTTAAATCTTTTGCAGTCGTTTAATATTTAATATTATAATTGCCAGTAACCCGCTGGAACAAATATTTGAAATTCAAAGAACATACCTAATTACTTTAATGCATAGCATACACTATCATTGATTTGCAAATTAAGCTGTCTCCATTCGATTATTTTAATTTAAAAAAGAAAGTAGCTTCAGTTAATTTCTGTAAATAAATTTGAACGAACGAATCGCTTGCCAATACAGAAATTGCCTTGCGAAAGAAAAATCGACTGTTTTAACATGTGTGTGTGTACTTCCTTGCATAAACTTAGTTATTTGAATGTTTGAAGTTCTGGGACAAAGTAATTGAATCACGCAAAGATTGGAATTTCTGTAGCATGAAAATGAACCTTACTCAACAGCAACATTTTTCGAACTTGAACTTCCGAATAGCATTTGCTTTCTGATGCATTTAATACTCTAGCTCTAGGATTGAATACCAACGATTAAATCTGTACCTTGGTAGAAAAAAGGCCAGTCTCCATTTTGCATGTTTTTTATACCTGATTTAGTACTTTTTTAATTTTTTCAATTTTTAATACAGGGTACAAAAAATACTTTCTAAGGGTTTTGATACTTTCATAGTGTATTGGTAGGAGGACGATGCCCCCTTTTTATATAACTTCTTTTTATCTTGGAATGAATGATCTGTGTGTGTGTGTGTTTTTAAGCATAACTCAAAATCAGCTAATCTGGACATTTGTCCTTTTTCTGCCAAGGTACAGAAATAAATTTGAATATAAAAATAAATTAACTGACGTTGAGAATTATAAATACATAAAGGGACTTTTTCTATCTTTCTTTAATTCAACATTTTTGATGTATACTAAAAGGTTTTTAATGTGCAGCTTTCACAATCAAACTTTAATTCATTAGAAAGCTTTCCTTGTTTACTAATTTGTAGGATTTTAGTTATGAATTAGTAATCATTTCTCATTAAAAGGAAGTATTATTTTGTGTAGCATAATTCTTAGCCCCTTTATTGAATTTGGGACTGAAAATTTTTTTGTATTATTTAACCCTAGATCAGTACTAAAATAAAACAATAGTCTATTTACTTATGCGTGATAGGATAGATATTACCTATCTTACATAAATAAATATATTTACTTCAAATGTATATTTACTTATATGATAAGATAGATATTATAATGCTAGAAGTTGTGAGAGCTTATTACTTGATAGAACTGTAGTGGTATAACTATAGCTATATAGTAAAAAGAAAATTGAACTTGAAAGTATTCTACAATGTTCTTTATAAATATTATGCTTAAATACATGCCTACACAAACCAGACTGACGTTAAAAATTCAAAATATTTACTTATGTAAATAAATTTTTATGAATCATCATTACTTGGATTTATTTTATATAGTAAACGTGTGTATCTCACATAACGTAATTAGGCTTTTATATAAGTATAACGTATTTTGATAGACATTTGATAATTCTGTCTGTTATGAATACATCAAATATTACAATATTCTTATACAATAGAAAAGGATAAATGGATATTTTTTCAGTTAAATGATTTTTAGAATATTTATAATGTAGCTAGAAACAGAATTGTGCATTTTTTGTCTTTTCAAAAATCTGCGAAATTTTTTCCTAGAAAAAATTTTAATACGTATTTTTATAGATGTAAAGTAATGAAAAGTATGTAGCAAAATTGTACTGATAAAATAATCTGGTAGATATTACAGTGGGTAGGGCCTTTTTAAAACTTTATAACTACAACGGTATAACTTTAGAAATGATTGGTTACATATATATAAATCAATTTTTTCCAATTCAAATCTGACATTGAGTCATATTTTAATGTATTCATAATGAATTGAAATTTTAAGCTAAAAGATTTGAGAAATTTTGCCATTTAAGCTATCTCTTAAAAATTTAGAAATATACATAAAAAATATGATATTTAAATATGTACTTAAATTTAGATTTTAGCATCAATTTTTTTCAATAAAAGGTTTAATGAACGTATGTTTCAAAACTTAATTTATAACTATTCAAACGAGACAGGATGTTCTGGAAAATCATTACACATCCTGTTTCCACAAGCGTAAGTATATGCTTTTAATTACAAATATGTTTCAAGTAAGGAAACAATTTGTTATATGAATTTTCAAGAAACGCCTTTGTATGAAAATTGTAACTTTTAATGTTTCCTCAGTCCTACTTTTAAATTAATAAGCATTTTTCTCTTATTAACCTGTAGAACAGCAAACGTTCAATTCTTTTACGAGAAACTACTTTCCGAGTACAGTAGATCACACTCCTAATCTTAAACAAGTCAATTAAAAACCGAAATATATTAAAAAGTCTATCAAACGGTTTTGTGTTTACTGCATACATTTTTGTATATAATAATGTAAAGTGTAAATCATTCTAACCACGTAATGTTATGTAAATAATAAATTACTATAAATAATTTTAAGCTATGTAATATTTTATACTTAATATAGCGTACTCCTTATTTATGTAGAATACACATATATATTTAACATTAAACATGCTAAAATTATTTACTATTCTTACTTACACTTGCATATATTTAAGTAACATAATTAAAAACGGGTGCACTTTAAAATGTTATAAAAGCTATGTACGGATATAAATGAAAATTAGATTAAGTATATTTTAAGCTTTCTACAACAAAATTAAAAACGTAACGAGAAACTATTATTTTCAAGCCGATTCTAATGTTCTGGTTTGTGGATGATTTATGATCATTAACATGTTCTATCATCTATCAATGTTTTAGTCTTATATCGTCCAAAAGTGAAAAATTATGACGGTATGCATATTTATGAGCTAATTTAGAAAACTAACTCATATGGACCTAAGCTTCCAACTAAGCACTAAATTTTTTCCTCCTTCCCGAAATTAATACCTTGAGAATTACGTTCACAAAAAACAGCAAATAATATTCCAACCGTCAGCAAAGTATCAAAAATTAAAATTATGAACCGTGTTGAAAATACTGGAGGGTGGGATCACTATTACTCTCGACGGCTTTTTAGTGGGGCTTAAAACCGACTTAATTTTAAGTGAAGCTTCAGAATATTTTTAGTGCTTCTTGAACTAGATTTAAAATATTGAATAAGGAAATGAATTAGAATATTTACTTTGAGATATTTGCGTTTAATCTGGATGGATACATTTGGATCTCCGTTATTTTAAGATATTGTTAAACAACGCGTTGTTTGATTTTTATTGTTCGTAATTATGAGTGTGTGAGACTATGGAAAGAAATAAAGCTGAATTATGTTTCTAGAAAAGTTAACATTTAATAAATGCAAAAAGTGTTTAAATTAAGGCTTAGAAATATTAAAAAATAAACTGAAATGTCAACCAAATATTTTCCGACTGTCTTTCGTTTATCAATCAATTTAAACAAAAGTATTTATGCAAACTCTACGATTTAAACATATTTGCCGTATTGCTAATTTTATTTTATGAAATGAAGATGTTTTTAATCGTCAATGCTAAAATATTTTAGAATAAGTAATTTTTATTTGTTTCTACTGGTGTTTTTGTTATTGATAGTTATAAAATGTCAATATTTATTTTTATAAAAGAATTACATTCTGATAAGCAAGGAAACAATTGTTTGTTTTTTCGTACATGTGTTTAGGCATATTTGTTAGTTATGGAGTTTAATCAAATCACTATATCTTTTTATGTACTCCAGTTAAAGGTTCCAGTTTTTAAATTGATCTGTTTCCATTAATAACTTCTGGAATCACATTACAGATTGGTTTGATTTGTCACTCTACGGTCAATTTTGTGCTACATGAGGGCTAATTAGACCATCTTCATTATCAAGCTATGGTTATACTTTCCAATTATCACGTAATTCAATTAATCTTCTAATAACATCCAAACAATCTAATTTATCAGCTGCTTCTTGAAGTTATATTGATTTACAAACATGCACGGGGTAATAAATGGGTTGCGGCTTCTGTTTAATTTTAGTGATGCTGCAAAATAAAACATTCAAAGCAATGATATGCCACGCATAGCAACTTGTAGATACATCATTTTGATAAAACATTTGCTCTTGAACCGTACTTACTGTTTTAATTATTTTTATGACAATTAGAGTCAATTTATTCAGTTGAAGGCGTTAGTGAAGTTGAACTTCATATTTAAAATCTCAGAGGGGATATAAAAAAGCTCAAATACTGTAAATCGTATTTATAACTCAAATAGACATTGTTATGCGATAAAAGAGAAACGGAGGGAAGCTTTGAAAAGAGGGAAAAGATTTCCTAGCAGGGTTTCAAACATCTGCAGTATACGGAAGACTTGCAAATGAAAGAGGGTTTCACTCATACAAAAGCTATTCTTGCAACAGATAACGCTGCCTATTTCGACAAAAATATAAATTATGCAAAGCACGATGTATACTTTCTTGATGTCGGGTCCTCACTTTTTGTATTTTCATTTTTACATATTTTTAGACGACGTCATTTTACGGAAGGAAAAAGTCGTGTATAAAATATTTTATTGATCTTGTTCCATCGAAAAGATTTTTCTTAGATTGTTTTTATTCAGTTTCTTTTATGACACTTAGGCGCAATTTAAGATCCACAGAACTCAAACAAAAGAGAAACCTTCAACGCGAAAGTGGAATTATTTTATATTGCACATCACGAGATGTTTTCGGTTTTCATTTTTTAAAATACTACTTTCTTTCTCAGGATGCGACAAAATTAATTTACGAGATGTATGCGGCAGGAAACCGCAACGTAAAGAAACGCATTAATTGACACTTATGTGGGGCTTTCATTCCCACATAACTGTCAATTTTTAGTTTGTTTTTCAAGTTGATTTTTAGTTACAATATTATCTAAACTGCATTAAATAAAAGTTCTGGCATCTTAACCCTCCAAGTAGTTTCGACGAGATATCTCGTCCAGGATCTCGTTAATTTTGCTAATGACGAGATATCTCGTCGAGACAAAACTACACTATTACTCCAAAGGAGAATGGAGATCCAAGTAGGAAAAACAAATTGTTCCTTGCCTAGAACTGTTGACAGTTTTGGAACAGGTTTTTGTGTGAAAGGCTGGCCACTACAATGATTTTCGAGTGAAGATAACCCACTGGGAAGGTTAAAAATTATAAAATGCAAAACTGTTTCATATAACCAACAGTCTTAATTAATACTTAAATATGAATTCTGAATAAATATATGCATTTTTTAAATACATATTTAATCTAAAAACTAAGATTTCACTTTAATTCATGTTAGCGCGCACAATTTTTAATTTATCAATTCTATTTAAAGGGCGTTGCGGAATTTATGCTAGGATTTTTAGTTCTGAGATGGATGTTAAAACATATTATATCGTTCACCAACAAATTTCTTACTTTTCGTGTCTGGCGCTTTCCATGAAATAACTGGAATCATGTCACCAAGTGATCGATGTATGTTTTGTTCAGACCTAATATATTCTGTTTCCCAGTCATGAATCTATGAGTGTTGGCAAGTACAGGTCATTTTGGAAAAAGCAACACATTTATTATTCTTTCCCAGTCATTAAACTAAAGTATTTTTGTACTGTAAAATATAAATATGCCATTAACTTATAGATTTTGTTGCTACACAATATCAAAAATAACTTAGAAATGGAGTCGCTGTTTTAATAAAAACAAGATTAATGTTTAAAAAATATTTGAGGGCAGTGTTCTGCATTTTATAGAGAAAATAATAGTCTTCGAAAAGAGATTAAGACCACATTAATCAAAAAAATTTTAGCTTAGGATGCATATTTTTCAATTTTATTTAAAAAACTATTGGATTCTGAACTTCGGTGACAAATTTAAGTTGAATATTTTATTTAACATACGTTAAAGTATTCAATCAAGCTTTGATGTTTAACATCAATTTTATCGTACTTAAAATTGTGTCCATCCATCAAAAGTAGACATATTTTTGCTAAGGCTATGTATTCGACAGAAAGTCAAAATATGTTCCGTAACGGATTTTTGGGATATTTTAACCATTTTATAGCAATCATGATGTCACTGCCTTGGTACTTGAAAAACATTTACCTGTATGCTTGAAAATCTATTTTTATACTTGTTTTGTAACATTACTAAGAGTCACCACAATAATCGTAACTTGAGTGAGCCATCACTGAAAATTCGGGTAACAGTGGCTCGTGTTTCCGTCAAGTATGCGAACGTTTAATTCGTAAGCCGGAAAATCCTTTCGACCGGTATACAGGAGGCATATGAGGAGGTTATCAGTCTAAAGTTGGGTTGGATTTCTGCCTGGCCTATTCAAGGAAGGATTATGTACCATGGAGTGTAAAGTCAGCACAGTAGTATACACTTCCGTAGGGAATTAAGTTTTATAAATGTACTTCTTATACTGCGGAAATAAACATGTTAAGCAAAGTTATAATTTTTTAAAACCTCGTTAATTTTGAAATTATTATAATTTTTATCAATTATTTACGTTAACCCTCCAAGTGGTTTCAGATATCTCGTCCATCAAGGTCTGATCAAATTTTTTAATGACGAGATATCTCATGTACTTTCAGAATGAAACGCATCCGTTTAATTGCAAGGATAAGGTTCTACATGCCCATAATATTAATACTGTTTAAAGGAAATAGTATTTTTTTGCTAGTTATGTGTAAACTCACCGCCACAATAGCGTAGAAAAGTATTGGACGTGGATAAAAACTTTTCCACGAAAACGACTGGTGCAATTTTCTTTTCTTTTCAGAACGATTAAGATGCTGTAGGTCATGAGACTCCTATTCAATGACTACCACGTTCAGTTTATGAGATGAAAGATGATCTAGTTTCTTAGAAGGTACTTCATCAGCTTCCTTATAGCCTCATAAACCACAGAACAGGTCTTATTAGGTTTAGATAAAAACAAGACTGTTTTCACTTCGTACTCCTTTTCCTTATAGAATGTCCTGAATATGCGTGTTTTCAACATTAATGTACACTGCATGAAAAAGAAAATTACCACGCTTTTAAATGAACTATCATAATGTGTGTGTGAAGATACTTCGAAGATGTAAACAAGGTAGTAAATAATTTGTTTTTATACATTCCATCTTTTAAGCAAGCACGGATTGCAAATTGTAAGATCGTTAGCGTAAAATGGTTTGTGGGAAAACTTGTAGAATATCGAAGCACACTGCACATTGGGACCTACTAACCTACCATAAGTTGTTCGGTTGGCTTGGCTTTATGACGCATATTTGGCCATGCTGCACCAAACGCAATACAGACAACATCAAGTCATAGACAAGCACAAAATGAAAGTTTTACTTACACAGAAGAGAGAAATACACACCCAGGGAGGAGGTAGTTAGGTATTTTAATTAACGTCGCACTGGAGCAACACAGTCGATGGCCCGGGATCAAAACCGAAGGAAAAGATCGAGGACAACACGTAATTTTGAACCACGGTCAGATGACGAGGTCACACCTGAGCTGGCACCTCTCCAAAACTCCACACCACGCCAAGATGAGGACATTTGAGACCACGACAGATTTAACGTCACCAGTCGCCTTTGTACACGACGGTCTTTGGCTTGATTCGATCTTGCAACCCTCCGGTTGCTAATCCGTTGTTCTTCCAACCGGGCAACCGCGTCCCAACACCCAGGGAGGATCGAACTGTGCCACCTACAACTCTCTCAGGTTGCTAGAGCAGTGGGAATACCCACTGAGCCACGACTGCCCATTAGTTGTTCAGTAAAAATAGTGAATTTGGTATTAATTGTAAGAATAGCACTTAATGAAATATTCACTGAACTACAGCATTTTGTAGGGTGAGCGAATGGACAAAAATTACAGAGATGGCGTGGAATCTAACCATAAGTATTTAAGTATGAGAGATGTTTGACACTGATTTCAACACGCTAGTTCAATTACTGCTGAACTTACTAAAAGCCGAGGATACGTTTTATCTGTTAGAATCAGCAATGACGATATGCAATTACCTCATTACAAGGTTTTACGATTTTCAGGTTCATCATTGTCTCAAAAAATGGCAAAAGAAATGCCTTTCATTTCAGAGCAAATAAAATATCCATTTAGCTTACTGAATAACTTCTGTAATTATTGGTAGTACGCATTAGCAAATTTTAAAATAGTACCACACATTATGGTTAATTTCTGATATATATAGAAGTTATATAACACTTAATATCTAAACAATGTCTTGCGATACAATTTTTTATATTTTGCTTTTATATTGTTTATATCTTGTATTTTATTTTAACAAAATAAATTAAAGGAGAAATTTGTGTATTTATATTCATAAAACATTAGAATTTTGACATAATTTAGTTGGTTATTTCGTCAGCAGCTAACAATATTAGAGAAATTGCTGAGTGAATATTCATGGATACCTAAAATTGCATCCAATGCATTGCTCTCAGTGTTGATTTCAGGAATTTTCTCAACTGGGGCCGTCTTGGCTCAGTGGGTATGCCCACTGCGCTAGCAACCTTCGAGTTGTAGGCGGCACAGTTTCGATTCCTGTCAGGTGCATTCCTCCCTGGGTGTATTTCTCTCTTCTGCGTCAGTAAAACTTTCATTGTGTGTCTATTACTTGATGTTGTATGTCTTTGTCTGGCGCATCATGGCCAAATATGACGCCATAAAACTCTTAAACCAACTAAACAACCAACCAACCCAACTGTTTTGAGATTTAGAAAATTCCTCACAAGAAGGTCTGCTCACAAGTTTGACACAACCTTTCAAAAATCAGTACATAGCTTTACTGGTTAATTTGGTTTGTTGCTATATGATTATTGTCTTGGTACACGAGAGTTTAATTATACCCATAGCTTTACTGGAATAGTAATTGGCAAGCACAGTACATTGTCAACAAGGGGTAATCAGAAGTACGATTGTTAATATCGACCTGCTCTGGGTGGTGCGTTTATGGGGTCTCTATGCTAGGAACCATAAGTTGATGCAGGATAAGTGCCGTTTCTGCTCCTTAATCCTCCTAATGGTTTCGAGGAGATATATCTTCCAAGATGTGACCAATTTTGCTAATGACGGGATATATCGTCATCAAGATATTGCCGACTTTTTGATGATGACGAGATCAAAATCTGTTCAGTTTTCTTCGAACAAGATATCTCGGCCATCAAAGTAGGTAAGTATTTTAACTAACGTCGCACTGGAACACAACGGGCTATTGACGAAGGTCCGGGAACAGCCCCTAAGGGAAAGATCCGAGGATAACACCACGTAATTTTGAACCACGGTTAGATGACGATGTCACACCGGAGCTGGCACCTCACTCTCCAAACTTCCACACCACGCCAACGTGAGGACATTTGAGGCCACGACAGATTTAACGTGCAACAGCCCCCTTTGTACTCGACGGTGTTTGGTTGGATTCGAATTCCCAACCCTCTGGTTGCTAATCCGTTAATCTTCCAATCGAGCTACCGTTGCCTTTCTCGTCCATCAAGATCTGGTCAGTTTTGCTAATGACGAAATACCTCGTCGAGACAACCACAAGGAGGGTCGACGTCCTGGTGGCGATGATATGTGATTTGGGCACAAGCGGTGGTCAACATTATCTTCGCAGACAAACTGATGGACCTTCGTGGCTCAGAAGAATTGCCCACTGCGCTAGGAATCTGAGAGTCGCAAACAGAGTAGGTTTCGCCCTTCCCTGTGATTTTTTCTGTATTCAATATAAGTAAAACTTTCCTTGTGTGTATGTCCATTACTTGACCTTGTCTGTCTTGTGTTTGGTGTAGATTGGTATGGCCCATGAAAAGCAACATACCAGACAAATTGAAATCCACACTGAAAACGAATACTAAACATTTGTCTGGATTGAATAACGGATTTAATAACATTGTCGAGCATAATGAATTTGCGTGTTGTGTATTAAGTATGGACTGATTTTTCAATGGTGGACATGACATTCCTGTCCTTCGGCTGTACCGTAAGGGAGCAATCAACCGATCATGAGTTGGATCGCTGTCACATTTTATTGACCTGCAGTTCTTTTCAATAGACGACAACGCTTGTCTGCATAAACCGAGCATAGTAGAGCCTCCTGAATGAAGTTAATCCTCAACTTGGATTATATTTAATTTCAATTCCTAGAATTATATCTTTGGGATTACCCACTTGGTTCTTAATCCTATCGAACATTTTTGGATGTCCTTAAAGGAGCTTAGAGTCGCTGTCCGTCACATCTTTTTAGCCCCTCTCACCCACTATGAACAGCTAATTCAGGAATGACATTCATTGACCTCTACGGTGGTTGATGGTGCAGAGTGTATTAGGTTTTGTTTTGGCTCATTGACAGTTTTTTCTACACGAGTACTAATTAGATCGAGACCTACAGCTTTTTAAGTGGATACCGATCACATACATGCCATGAGCGAGATTCTAACCTAGGGCCTGTTGAACCTAAGGTCAGGTATAGACGATATACTTAACATAAAGCACAAGTTATGAATTGTACAAAATATATCTTTCCTTCGCATAATTCTGCAATAACAAATTAATCTGAAATCAGCAAGTTGGTTTTGGGGTTTTATGACGCAAGGGCCATATTTGTCCATGCTGCACCAGACACAATAAAGTAAGACTTACACAAAATGAAAGTTTTTACTGACACAGAAATACATCCAGGGAGGAATGCACCTGACAGGAATCGAACCTGCGCCGCCTGCAATTCGAAGGTTGCTAGCGCAGTGGGCATACCCACTGAGCCATGACGAAGTTGGACCAAGGAAGACACTCTTCTTCACAGGACATGGCCCATTTCCATTTCAGCCCCCTAAAGAGTTTTAAAAAATCAATTCGAAAAACTGCTTCTGTGGTGAAATTGACACATCTCTGCATTACATCAGTCCACACACCTCTGCATTACCCTTACATCATCGTGGCATATGAGGACACATGCTGAACACCTTAAAATCACATGGCTTATAACAAGAGCTCAAGGGTCAAAATTATTGGTATGGTGAGATTAAGACTCGTTAGGACTTGATAATCCCAAAGGGTTGATATTTTGTTTTTGCATATTGCATATACAGTATAATATAGTAAGATGTTTGGATGTAATTACTATATAGATTTAATAATGTATAGACGTAATATATATGCGAAAAATCTAATGTTCTGGATGGCCTTGCCACCTCGGTGGCATACTCTATTCATCCCAACCACTCATTTAAACTGCTAGTGACTCACGACTCTGGGCACGGGTGTTTGTAATGGTGTTAGTAATAGCTAGTAACAAATTAATGGACTGGAATCAAATTGAGGACTTTGTTACTAGCTATTACTAACACCATTACACATTACGGAAACACATTGAAAACTTTAATTAGCTAATTAAAGTTTGCGACCCTGAATTAACTTAACAAATTAGGGACAGCATGGAAATTTCCATTGGGTTTATAATGTATGTTTAAACAAAGTAATACGATCGACAAGAGGAAAAACAGGTTGGTTGGTTTGGGTTTTATGGGGCAAGATCCAAAGATGGACCAGCTGCGCCAAACGCAAGATAATGCAAACCAGTTCAAATAAATAAAAGGTTAAAATAGTCTAACCAACAAAATGTACCCTTAAAGTCGTATCTTTATTGTACAGATGATATGATGAAGTTTAAATGATGTAAAAGGTGCAGGATAAAAGATGAAATATATAAATGTAACAAGGTCACCCTTGGTAAAACAAATTATGAATGCTAACAAATATAACTGGAGGAAATTGCGACTAAGATGGTGTATCCCCATCTTGGGGCTGATTATTAAAATTCTAGTATGAAATGTAATTAAAAAATGATGTATTATAAAAATAAAATTCCGTAACCCAAACAGTCTGGTAACAGGTAAGGAGGTTTAAAAAAATCGCCGATATAAATATATAAGACAGGAAAAACAAGACCAATTTTTGTCACGCCATTTCAAGATTCTAATCTGCCGTCAGTAGCAATCAGATAGAAAGGAAACTTGTCGCTGAAGACTTTCTTCAATCGTTCATGCGTGAGTGCTCTCTGCGGAATTCTTTCACGATGGACCAACATGAGACAGTTAACAAGACAACAAAGACAAACAGTAGACAACAGACAAGCAGTAGACAACAGACAAACAGTAGACAACAGACAAACAGTAGACAACAAATACAAACAGAAGACAGCAAAGACAAACAATAGACAACAAAGACAAACAGTAGACAACAAAGAATCATCAGTGACACAGTAGCAGTGATGATTCTTTGAGTCTATGTTGAAAACATGCCTAAATCAATATACAAGACGCAGATCATATTGAAAATAATGGTTCGTTGATTTGTGTTTTATGTCGCAAAGTCCGAAAAGGAACAAGCTGTGACAAACACAAGACAAAATCCAATAATCCAATAAAAGGTATACTTAAAAGCTAGTAGTCCAACCAACAATGAAAGGAAGATTTAAAAACAGGCAACACTTGAAATACATTGAATATCAACATTTAAACGCTTAATCAGACGAATAAACAAGGAAAAAGTAAAATTATCGTCGCCAGTAACGTAACTAGTGAAGGATATTTTAAAAGCTTTTATGAAGGATAAAAACTTAGATGGAATTTGAAAATGTAGAAACCTATATTTGAATGGGGTTTTCCCAAATCAAATATTGCAGGTTGAAAAAGGATCTGTTCAAAAAGGATTGGCACTGTGACGACTAAACACAGGATAATCAATTAAAATATGACGAATAGAAAAGGGGTTGGTTGGTTTTGGGGTTTTTGTGACGCAAGGGCCATATTTGGCCATGCTGCGCCATACACAAGACATACAATGTCAAGTAATAGACACAGGATGAAAATTTTTACTGACACAGAAGAGAGAAATACACCCAGGTAGGAATGCACCTGACAGGATTCGAACCTGCGCCCCTACAACTCGAAGGTTGCTAGCACAGTGGGCATACCACTGAGCCACGACGGCCTCAAATAGAAAATGGGATCACTTGTACTTATGTTTAAAATCGAAAATCTACATATTCCTATAGACTTTGCGGTAATTGTAGGTAGTGAAACCAATGCTGTTTAATAGGATGATTCAAGCAATGGTGATGGTCATCTGCGTTGTCGCATAGTCTTATATGGATATTTTTTCTTCGTTTATCCAGTTTTCAACTTTAATCTATAATTGTACTCAATTTTGACCTAGAGCAACCGGTACACTTTTAATGAGAATTTACTTTTTACTAGAATCATAATATACTAAACATTTTAAATTTGAAAGTCTTATAGTATTGTTCATTTACAACTTGCAATGCAATTTTATAGAAAATTCAGACTTTAATTTTAAATAGTTTCCTAGATATTGAGGAGTTGGTTGATTGGATTTTTATGGAGCTAGCACCGACACGAGACATTGTTACAGATAACATCAAGTAAATGGACATACACACGAAGAAAGTTTTACTGACACAAGAGAGAAATACAACCAGAGAGGATGTATAAAAATTTGACCATGAGTGTTCGTATTCTGTTTATCAACATGATTTAAATAAATTAAAATAATTTATTCAATATGAAAAGCATGGCTACAAAGGACTCATAATGAATAAGGATATATATAAAGGGTCAGTCATTTTCAATCCCATTTAAAACATTGACGTTTCTACATTCACACAGATTGTCCTCTATAAGATGAGGTCCTCAATATGAAACAGAAATATCAATATTTTATCCAATGGGTTGAAGAAAATTGAACTTTTCTATATGACCCGTTACACTCAGACAAAAAATTTAATATCGCTATATATCAATATGTTTAATTCAACTTAGAAAGTAACTAATGGTACGCATATGCACTACTGTTGATTGAAAATACAACAATTAGAAAGAGTTATTGAACTGACTGGAAATTTGGCAAACGGGTGATTTATCATGGTAAATGCAAATGAGTAAAATCTCAGTTGAGTATACAAATAGGATGCGCATGCAATGCATTGAATCGTGACTCGGAAGATATAAAAGATATCAGAAATGAGATACCAAACAATGCGTTGGTGAATTCAATTGGCTGTTAGTACATAAACATACGCAATGACGGTTCCCATGTCGCCTGAATTGTACGTTTCTTTTGTGACCGAATACCAGTTCTTCCTGGTCTGCTCGGTTGCCAGATTTGTCCCCATCAAATACGGGTGGGATAGGATTTCTTGTACATTGATCCGTATGTCCTCACCCGCAATCACAACTGACGAATTGAGGATGCGTGTTGAATCTGAATCGGAATTTCAGACAGACAATCCAGAATCTTCATCGATCAATGTCACACCGTGTGCAAGCATCTATAACTGCTAAACGTTGGCACACAAACTGTTGATTTTATCATGTTATTTATGACTTACAGTTTTGCAAATTTAATCATTTATACATTGTGCCATATCTCATTCAAATGAATTCATTGCTGTAACTCAAGTCTGTTAGCGTTGCATTTCCAATGAACAGCAGTGTATATCTAAAGCCATTCAATTGCGTTTTTGAAATTATCAACGAAGACAATGGAAGGAATGTATTGCAGCCATTCCTTTTAAACAATTTTAAAAGTTCGAAATACTAAGTCCAATCTAATCAAGGCAGGCAAAACCCAAAGTTACAGAATATTAAATTATTCGAATTGCCATAGAATGGATTTGAATTGATTTGCTTTAAAATATGTTCGGGATGAAAGTAATATAAAAACGTGAAATTCAGATTTAAGATGTGTACAATTACTAAATATATTGCATTTTTGATACATTTTATAAATTTAAAAGGGCTGCAGTTCGCAGAGGTAGTTACATTGTGGTTCTCCTGTTGTCTGCCAGTTTTGTTAGCCTACCATGTGGATGACGGAGCATGCCTTCGAGAAAAATTCTTCGAATTGTTTTCTGACTGATCTTGTTTCTTTAATTGCAAATATGTAAGATATTTATTTTACTATTTTAGAATACAGTACAGAATTTCTCCCAATTTGAGGTACTCTATCGCGGTAAATTTGCTGGTAAGAAATCACAATTTTAAAATGTTACGTTTTAATGCATTAAGTAGTTGTAGTTAGTTGATATACGTCACTGTGGTGCAACCCAACGGGCTATTGGTGACGATTCCCTCCGGGATCAATCCCGAAGGGAAAGACAACGCCTCGTAATTTTTTCCCGTTGTCAGATGACGAGGTCAACATCTGAACTGGCACCCCACTCTCCAAACTTCCACACCAGGCCAAAGTGAAGACGTTCGAGGTCACGACCGATTTAACATGCACCAGCTTGGTGTACATGACGCTATTTGATTGTACCTAATTTCGAACTCGCAACCCTCCGGTTGCCAATCCGCTGTTCTTACAACTGGACTACTGCGGCTAATAATGCATTATGAAATTGTTAATATGATGTAACTAATTTGTTTAGCCTTTTATACAATGTTATGAAATAAGTAATAAAGTTATACTTATTTCGAAAGAAAGTACAAGTATTACCAGAAATAAAAATACCTGTAGCATAAGTAAAAATTAGTGATTAAACTCCTACAACTTGCAATGCAAAACAAAATCTTCGCACTAAGTTTGAATCGATCCAATAGCCCAATTCCAATCTTTTTAAGCATTTATTGCGAAAACTACGTTTCTGATGCTCTTTAAAACACATTTTTGATCAAAATACGTATCGCATTAGAATACATTTACCGATACAGTGCTTTTCACGCACGAGAATTTAATTTCGCAATAATTTAATTTTAGTACATTTCTCCGAGTTCTCTTCTATTCCGAATAAATCATACAAACTCTAAACAAATTACAAAACTATAATACTTTAAATAAGGCTTGACGTAATACAATTTAACGAGTACATTGTAGTTGCGGCAAAAGCTTATTGCTTTGTGAATAAACCCTGATAGAACAGAATTTAATGAAGCCGTAGTAAATGTTACTATAATAAAGATTGCAGGGCAAAATTTCTGAAAAACTTTATTTCCAATTACCACTTATTCAAATCAGAGAAAGAAATGCCTATAATTCAGAGTAATTAAATTGTCGCAAATTAGGTATATTTCATAAGACAATAAGCAGTCGTAGACAGGATTAAAATCGTACCAGACGAGACAGAGCAAATGTATCTGTTTAAAGAATGATTAATGAAAGTACGGTCTGAATAAACTATGAAAATTGAAATCATGAAACAATTGAATTTTTTGAAATGTTAAGTATATTTACTTTTTCATATATTCAGGAAAACCCTCCAAACATACATTTACGATAAACTTTACGTTAAGGTTAAAAACCAAAGGTGCGTTTAGATTTTTATAAGATTTAAAATACACGTTAAGGGTAACCAATAACAAGAAAAACTGATTCTGGTAATCTTGTGGTTTAGAAAAATATAATTATTCTATTATTAAATACTTCAATTCCTATTTGTTATGTGATTTTTCATAAATTTTGATGACTGAAGCATGTTACGCACTCATAGATAAGTGAACATTATATTTGCTGCACATAATATTTTGTAGCTACTTGTTACATATAACACTACGCAACATTAAGTTATATCCGTCTCAGGAAGTTCACACGCATGAATACTTTTTGCAACCTGCAGTCTTCCCTACATGACGTCTAACTAATTTGACCTTCTTGACCAATAGAATATTACCTAGGATCTTTCAATCAATATACATGGTTATTTAGTCACATGTGTTGCTGGTAGTCGAATTAACGTCACACTGGAACAACGGTCTATTGGTGACGGCCCGGGATCAATCCTTGAAGGGAAAGATCGAGGACAACATCTCGTAATTTTGAACCACGATCAGATGAAATGTGTTGTGGGGAGATAGCAATATTACACTGTTCGGAAATCTGACACTCAGAGGATTAATCTACGTTATGCGTCATAATTATGAAATTAAACAAACGAAAAATGATGGGTACTTTGCTATTATTTAAATATTTTGTTTCAACAATTGACACGAGTGCAGTTAGTTTTTTAAACCATTTAAAATATGAAATACAATAAAAGCTTTTCTGGCGGTGCATTGAAACATGATAGATAACAAAATCTCCACACACACAGATAATTGTCTTTCAAATTATTCCAAACCTCGCTGGAATATAAATCAGAAAACCAATTAAATGGTGTTAAAATGATAGACGAATCAATTTTCGTGATCATGCATTTCATTTCCAGACCAAGTTTTCTCTGCATCAAGCATCTATCAAAAGACTGATATTTAGTTAATTGTCGTTGGTACTGAAGGAATATTTTTCCGATGCTAAGTGTCACAGCGTGCCATGCCTAATGGTTAAATGATATTGCACTTGGATACGTAGGGCGACACCCAATGAATGAAATGCATTTACTTTCATGCGCTGCTAAATCTCTAAGCTCATGTTAAATACTTTGTAAATATATCAAGTCTAAGAATTCCTTCACCACCTTTGGAAGTAAAGACGATAAACTAAAATGTAGAATTCTAATCTTAGGCAATGCACAAATCAAACTCACGGCATCTGATAAAATCAACGATCATTTAAGAAACGATGCCATACTTAGTCAAGCTGAACTAAAATACGTCAAGTAAATGAAAATACACACACAAGGAAAGTTTAATGTGCAGGCGATGGATGAGAAATTTTACATGGTGAGATTAGTGTTTAAATTTCAGCAAAGTGGTTTTTCATACATTTCTAGAATTGCGTAATATATGATGGTTCGAAATTCCTTATTCAAACTTTATAGGTAGTTTTTGGGTTTTATTGCGTAAGGGCTATATTTGGCTAAGCTGCCAAAGACCAGACAATGCCAAATAATTGCGAAAAGAGATGGAGAGGAGAAAGTTCGCTTGGGCATCCTGGGATCGCGGCTCCCATGTTTACCAGACAAACTTTAAAGGATGGTAGGGTGCATCAAAATAACCTCTTTTCATCAAAAAATGCTACTCGCAAAAATGCCTGCTGCAATTGTTGCGAATAGGTGCTAAAGGGTGCTGTTTGTAAATCCTTTTTTAAAACTTCTTCAACGCGGATTTCGCACGTGATGGAGCATTGCAGAAATTTCAAGACGCCGACATGATTGGTCGCGGTTTTATGGCGTCAGGGCCATATTTTGCCATGCTGCGTCAAACACAAGACAGACAACATCAAGTATGATGGCTGACATCCATCGTTATTCCCAAAGGAAACGGGAGAGCTGCTCGAAGATTGTACCGTAAAAGCTTCCCCGATATACGAGTGCCGAATCGTCGAAAAATTGGACAGTCAACTCCGTGAAACATGAACATTTCAAGTCAACAGGCATGATGCGAGTCGGCCGAGAAATTTGAGCACTCCAAAAGGGGAGGAAGACGTTCTACGCGAGATTAAGAGAAACCAGTCTATTGGAGCAGCGTTAATGGTACAATCTTTGAGCAGCTCTCTCCGTTTCCATTGCTAGCCTCATACGTTAGATGCATTCCATCCATCTCGGACTTCATGTTATGTTGTCATATGCGAAATCCGCGTTGCGAATGAAGTTTCAAAAAAGAATGATTTGGAAACTCGCCCTCTAGGCTCCTACCCATCATATTATTTTCATGTTTGGTCACCAATCATTTGACGAAATTTTACCAATCTTGAATTTTAATAGTTCAAATATTCCAATACTTTTTTGTATAGTTTAATACTTTTTTTGTATCCTCCATGTGCTTTAGCTGGTTTATTTAATCTATTGTCGCATGACATGTCTAAACTTGAAAGTTTATGACCTCTCCTATTTGTGTTTTTTTATCTTTTTGTACTTTTACTTTATATTGTGCTTAGCGCAGCTTGTCCATCATTGGACCTTGCTCCATAAAACCCAAACATCCAATCCAATTATAGGCACCACAAAAGTCGCGGACATACATTCTTTCTCAAAACATGTTTATTTGGATGCACCTTGACACCCTTTAAAGTTTAGCTGTGGAATTTTGAATCCTCCTCTATAAACAATGCTAAATATGTCCTAGATAATAAGGTCAACATTTAACAATTTTCTTATCAAGTATTTGCCGAAGCAACTGGTCGATTTTTAATGATTTAATTGTAACTGAAGTATGTCAATGGTTTGGCGAAATCCTCTACTGACAGTTCAGCTGCACAAAGACTGATCAGACAGAGCCTAATGCTAAAAGTAGATTCCGAACCACCCAAAATGTCTTCGCCCTGTCCATACAAATCACCCATCCAATCCAAAGCCTGTCGAACCGTGAGCCAGTGTCAATCACTATGTTACTTGGCTGGTATGTAACAACTCTAAGTACTATTATGATGTTGATGACGTTTTATGATGTTTGTACGATGTTATACGATTTTGTGATATGAAAGAGGAATTTTTTTAGAGTAAATGGGTATGACTTGTGTGAGTAAATGACGTTTTCGAATTTCATTCAACGCAACAGAAATTAACTTATTAAAATTTTAATGGTACATGATCAGGTTTGTAACATGCATATAGAATATCAGAAAGAAAATAGGCGCTAACCAAAATAGAAAATGATAAATTCAAAATCCTGGAACATGTCTTGGAGAACTTAATTTACCGAAAAGAGGACTCGAGATTGGTCTGTTTTGTGGCATGTCTTTTATTTCTCCTGACGCTTTTATACAGTTCTTTTATACCGTAATCCGTTTGAGGTACTGGATCAAGACAGAGTGGCTTTCCGGATGATATATAAACACGCTCAATCGTGTGGTTTAGCTTTTACCTCAAAGCATTTTGACCTCCAAAGAAATCGAACACAACACCTTCGAAGACTACCAGTGAATGATGACAGCGACATAAAGAACGTTCAAGGAAAAAAAATAAAGTATTCCTCCCCTCCTTCAAACTTCGAGAATACTCAGTGTAATTCATTTTATTTGATCTAGCGACCTTTTCTGCAGAAGGCAGCTATCGCTGCCTTGTTGAGTTTCTGGTTAATTACTCTGGACACGTGCCACATTTTCCCATGCGTGCTTTGTTTCCTCTTGTTCAGGCCTTTCATTTCTTACTTTTTCATGAAGGATATTTTTTATCTTCCTTTTTCAAGAGGAAAGATTTAAGGAAGGGAAAATTTCTTTGTTCTGAAACTAGAGCCTTTATTAAAGCGTGCGGTGCATACAGGACGGGGGCCAAATCGCCAGCATTTAATTTTTTATTGAAATGGAGAAATTTTGCAGTGTTTCTCTCTTTAGCTTACATTTTGGTTTTGATTTAGTGGCCATTAGGCACAAAAAATATGCTTTCGCTGAAATTACAATTTGGGTTTGAAAAACAATAGAGAACACATGAAGCAGATATAATTATAAATGTCAGATTTTAATTATTGTGGGCCTTATAGTTTATTTCAATGCATCGGATAAATTATTTGGCAAACTAAACCGATATATTCGTTTCTATTTCTTGCTTGAATACATGCATTTTAATTCCAGGGTGCTTTCTGCACTCTGAAAAACAATTGCAACATTGATACTGAAGTATACTACTACTATAAAGCTTTATTTTAGTTCTTTATAAAATAGTTGATGGGAATTAAAGTGCAGCATAATATAATTATAAGACTTACTGATATTGAGAATGAGTTATGTGGTTTCCAGAGATAAAACGGCATTAAAGATCCGAGTTTCTCCACCGCTACATATATAGACGTACTTTATAGTATTAATGCCATGCATATTTTAATCTCAAACGCAAATATTATCTCAGTGTAGATACATTTATATTTTTTCAGTGTAGATACGTTCGTTATTTTATATTTGTTTAAAGATACATTTATTTTGACAAAAATATTATTTATATTAAACATTTATACATTTTAATAAGATTACATTTATATTTTATATACATAAATGGTAAATATATTTTATCACATAATCGAAAATGACTTAATTTTGGTACTGACATATTACTTATAATTAAATCTACGAGATTTTTACGTTTGAAGAATTCAAAACAAAAAATATACAAAATTAAAGGTTTTAAATTATGCTATTTATAACTCATTGGTGTGTAAAATTCCAGGATAAATTGAGAAATGGTTTGAAGCTATTTAAATTTCCAAATTCTAAATTCCCAGGTGTTGCTTCGTTGGTTGGTAGTTGAATTTACATCGCACTGAAGCAACACAATGGGCTATTAAGTGTTGCTTCGTAGTGAAAAGTTTACATTGATTAGTTAATTAGATTGCTCCATAACACTAATTTACTTGATGTGAAAATATTGCTTGGCGCAGATTGGCCAGATTTGGCGCTATAAAAACAACCGTAACATTTATTGTAATTTTTTGTTATTGGGATTTTGTCATTTTTGGTTTATGCATGTCTTCAAAAAAATGTCAGATTCTGATGCATCGACCCACCCACTTTTAACACTAGAACGATCATTGGTGTCATTTTGACACCAGAGCAGTTTGTCGCTTTCTCCCTTTCGCGTTGTGTTGGATTTTGACAATTTCTTGCAACTTTTAATCGTTGTACTCGATAAGCACAGTTGCATTTTTTTGTCCACCTCAATTTAGAAAAATGCTACGGCTAAATTTATTTGAATGTCCACTCGTCTTTCCAACATCAAGAGGATTTTCCTGTGTCTAGATAGCTGTCGGTAAACAAAAAAAAAGACCATAGCAAATCGAGCAGATTTCTAACCGCAACTTATTTAATAGTGTTTCTTTCTTCGTTTATTTGACCTTGAATTTATTAGCATCCCTTGCAGTGGCGGAAATGGGTCAGTCTCAATTGCGTGTTTACATCTAATCTTTTGTGCATAGCTAACAATTACTATTCCAACTACATTATTCACAGAGGATTTTTCACTCATCACACGAAAACGATGACTCGCAGAAAAAGCTCTGAAGAAATTAGAAATATGTTAAGAGAACTCTCCGAAAATGAATCTGATGGTGTTGAGCTCTCCTGTTCCGATTTAGATTCAGATGCAGAAATTGGATTACGCGAAAATAAATCAAAAGAACCTGAAGAAATACTGCTGACAATGCCTAGAATAATTTGGATTTATATCACTCGCAGAGATGAATCAGAATGGAAAATATATAATAGGTGAATGTGTACTTTGCTGCTAGAAGTGTTTTTTTCGTGAAAGTAACGGTCCTATTAATTTTGTCAAGTAAAATGGCAATGAGTCCGTCCTAAGTTAGAGTCAATGGGTGAAATCACCAAAATTATAAATCTGAATCAGTGGGAAATGTATCTAATGTGCAGGAAATTTGAAGTTAAAAAGCAATTGACTTGCAATCAGTGCACACACAAAACATGTTCAGTAAGTAAATGAAGCTCGGAAACTGCTGAAGTTGATTGTTACTGTATCACTTCTAATTAAGGTAAGCACATAGTACAAATTTAATAAATTAATGGTACAATCTCCATAAATCTTGTGTTGGCGAGAAAAATAACACATTTTCTATCGTTTTCTAAATTGTTACTTATGTATATTCTACCAGTTTAACAAAAGCTTTATTTTATTTTTTGTTGTATAAATAATCATAAGCTTATGAAAACGTTATGAAATAAACTTTAAGTTAGCTAAAATGAAAAGCAGCAAGGATGTCATTTCAGACATTATTTTAACGAATTTATATACTAGGTCGAAGCGATACATGCACCCTTTTAAGGGTCAGGGGAGTGCCGGCCGTTCTAGTGTTAAAACAACATAGATTTTGAGTTTTAAAAATTCTTTTTTCATTGTAATGTGATATATACTAAGTATATTATCTACCTTTTTATTTAACTTGATCGCAACGTTTTATAATAGGTGAAAAAAGTAATCTGATGATTTTTCAGCGATGGAATACCTCAATAAATCATACTTTAGTGTCAGTGATTCGCTGGAGAACAAAACACTTTAACAATGAATATTTTATATATTTCCCTAATATTACATCATCATCGATCAAATGATAAGATGGAAATCTTTTTCATGACAAAGAGAAGTTACTGTAAAATCCTTACGCTCTCATTGATGCTATCAAATTTCAAGTCCTTCCTTTTGTTCACCCTGCCACTCTAACTAATCTCAAGAGAGAAAAAAAATGTATACTAGGTCTTGTACACTATAAATCTTCAGGTTGGAACTCAATGCAATAAAACGTTACCGCTTCCATTGTTTTCATACTAGCTTAGAGAAGCACAATTTATTTTGAAAGAATTTATTGCCATGTCTGCTGTGGGGAATTCTTAAAAAGAATAAACATGGATACCCTTTCAGACAGTTTGTGAGTTGGGGTCTGCTGTACACAAAACACAAAGACACGTTAACATGTTTCGCTATCAACGTCAAGATAATGCGTGTTCCGTGTATCTTTAATAAGGAAGTCATTTAGTTAAAACTGTGCACTGAGTGATAAAAAAAGTAATGCTTCGTCAGCTTCATATTAGAGGAGTAAAATGAATGGAAGTAGGTAGGTTCGTTGATTTAGGCGTCATGGTGGCAAGGTCTAAAATAGCTGCGTCAAACGCAGAACCAAGTAAAACAAAATAAAAATATACCAATACGTAAAACTAAAACACGTCATTCATCAACGTAAAAACAACGGAATGATGTCAGCAGAATGAAAAAAAAGATTATTAATTTGTTTAAAAACATATTTTCTGAGTTGAGGATTTAAGACACGTTGGGCCAGTAATATGATGGTAAAATATGAAATAAGGGTAACGCATAGCAATATTTCTAAATGAGATTTAAAAACCAACATCCCGAAATGGGAGATTCGAAATGGTGACTTTCATCAATTAAATCGTTTAAGTTTGAAATAGACCAATTAAAATGTTTAAGATTGAGAATAACGGGAATGAATACATTTGAATTCATGTCAATCAACATGAGTATTGCATATTTACAATAAAATGCAATTTTGACGTAGACATGGAAGGTAAAAATCAATTTTCAGTTGAAATCAAAGAGCTTGCTATTATTGATCAGTGTCCTAAGGGAAAATTTATTCCAGTTGTAGTATAATTCAATGTTTAAAGCATATAAGGAACGTGTCTTAATATATTCCTTAGTATATTCAGGACAAAATGACCACCCGACTGAAACCCCAAGAAGCGACTTTCAAATTGCGGCAATCTTGGTCGTACCCTGACGTACGTTAACCTGTATATAAAAAGATGATAATTGGGAATGCGATGCGACCCTACTCTCCAAACTTCCATACCACGCCAACGTGAGGACATTTTAGACCTCGACAGACTTAAAGTGCATCAGCCTCCGCGTACACGGTGGTTTTTGGTTGGACCTAGTTTCGAACGTGCAATCCTCCGGTTGCTAATCCACTACTCTTCTGACTGGGCTACCTCAACCCTTATTAATTCCTGAAGAGTCGAGGTGCCGCCGTGGCTCAACGGATTTGCCCATTGCGCTAGGAACCTGTGAGTTGTAGGCGGCGCAGTTTGGATTAAAGTAACTTACCTTGGGCGTATTTGTCTGATAAAAACTTTCGCCCTATGCGTATGTTCATTTACTTGACTGCCTTGTGTTGGCGCAGTTTGGCCAAACATGGCCTTAAAATCCAACCAGCCAACCAACCTGAGAAGCCGATCCTAAGAATTGTCCAGGAGTGAATTTTGTATTGTATAAACTGGATGACTTAACATGCGGTTAAAAGTTGAACGTGCTGAAGACAAGAGTGGTCCAAGGCACACAAAGTAGACTTGATGGCGGAGTGCGAAAAGCTTCGGAACAGATCGTGAGTGAGGTGTCATACACCGTATCGAGCTTTCGTAACAAATTTACTGTAGGTAGGTAGTTAATACAATATAATTATAAGGCATACTGGTATTGAGAATGAGTTATGGTTTCCAGATAAAGCAGCATTAAACAATATCCGAGTTTCCCACCGCTACATATGTAGACGTACATTATAGTATTAAATCAATGCATATTTTAATCTTAAATGTAAATATTATTTCAGTGTAGATACATTCATATTTTTCAGTGTAGATGCATTCATATTTTTCAGTGTAGATACATTCATTATTTTATATTTATATTAAGATGCATTTATTTTAACAAAAATATTATTTATATTAAGCGCAACGTATACATTTTAATAAGATTACATTTATATTCTGTATACATAAATGGTAAAAATATTTTACCGCATAAGCGAAAGACTTATTTTTGGTACTGACATATTATTCATAATTAAATCTGAGATCTTCATGTGGAAGAATTTAAAACTAAAGGTATACAAAATTAAAGGTTTTAAATTATGCTATTTACAATTCATTGGTGTGTAAAATTCCAGGATAAATTGAGAAATGTTTTGAAGCTTTTTGAATTTTCAAATTCTAAATTTCCAGGTGTTGCTTCGTTGGTTGGTAGTTGAATTACGTCGCACTGGAACACCACAGCAGGCTATTATTTACTGCAGCACAGCCATAGTCTAATCTGGAACGAATTATAGTTCGATAGACGGAAAGAATAGAGGATCGTTCCCGTAGCCCCAATAAGTATTAGAGTACCTTTAAAAGATTTAGATTTTTCTCCAAAGACATCATCCGTAGCTGCTGGACGTGGGGTTGAAAGGTAGATTTCTGGGAAACTATCACACCTAGAAATCTTAATCTGTCAACCACTGCAATCCTGTTAACTACCCAGGAAGATCTCTGGGTCAGGATGCAATTTTCGACGTAGAAACGCAGGGTTTCTTTAGAGGGGAAAAGCTGAAACCGTTATCGCCACTGCACACCGTCAAATGAGACAGCTTCCAGAAGTCGTACCACATGTCTTTACCCTGGCAATAAATGCTCATGTCATCCACATATAAATTACCCTGGACATTTGGAAGCAGTTGATTTAGGATGAAGTTTATTATAATTGAAGTACGGTTGGTTGAGTTTTATGGCGCAAGGGCTGCGTCAAACACAAGACAAACACCATCAAGTGGACATTCACACTCACAGAAAGTTTTATCGAAACCCAAGAGAATGCATATCACGGGATACATCGTATCGCCAAGTGAAGTCGTACGCCTTTTCCATATAAAAATGTTGGAAACGAGATGGTTTCGACGAAGGAAAGCACTGCAAACTTGAGTTTCGAGGGACAAGATGTTATCTACCATATAGCGGGCAACCCTGAAACCACTATGGTAGGTATTGTAATTAACGTCGCAGTGGAGCAAGACAACCGGCTGTTGGCGACGGTCCGGGATCAAACTCGAAGGGAAAGGACCGAGGACAACACCACGTAATTTTGAACCACGGTCAGATGACGAGGTCAAAGCTGAGCTGGCACCCTACTCTAAAACTTCCACACCACGCCAACGTGAGGACATTTGAGGCCACGACAGATTTAACGTGCCCCAGTTCCGTTTGTACACGACGGTCTTTGGTTGGATTCAAACTCGCAACCCTCAAGGTTGGTAGTCAGTTATTCTTCCACACCACGCCAACGTGAGGACATTTGAGGCCACGACAGATTTAACGTGCCCCAGTTCCGTTTGTACACGACGGTCTTTGGTTGGATTCAAACTCGCAACCCTCAAGGTTGGTAGTCAGTTATTCTTCCGACCGGGCTACCGCTGCGTAAAACGTGAACCTGAGAAGTCTCTACCAAGGGGAGGGCGCGACCTTGGGATCGCCGAACTGAAAAATTGTTTTATGTAGGATAAGGGAGCACAATACCTTAAAAATGGCCAAAGAGGCAAATTTTTGATGTGCTATATTAATTGTATATACTTTAATAATGTGTGCAAAATTACACACCCGTTACTACATTATTCCCTCCCTGAGTCATTAAAGTTTTCCATCGAAAGTTGAGCGTGAAACCAACTTTTAAATTATGAAGTCCTTTTTCTTGGCTTCTTGTTTTTCATGACTACAGTGTATTTAAAATGCTAAGGCTTATTTTGTAACATAGAGATTTGAAACTTTTGTGGTTGTTTTTATGATGTATTTGATGAACTTTGTTCTTGGAATAAATACTTAGAATAGTTGATTTTTCAAAAATGATAAAATCAGTTCTCTTTATATTGGGTATGTTATAAAAATATTTGTAACAAATAAATAACCGTAGTATTTGCAAATCCATGCTCAAAATTGTGAGAAACACTACAAGGAAAATAAAGAAAAATTTGAAAAATTTCAGGATAAATCTTTAAAACAACCTTAATTATTTATCCAAAAATTATTTTTCTTCTTCTGTAATGAATACTTCGCATTCCTTTTGGAATAAAAATAATTGTTCAAAGGGTACTGTATCCCTTTAAAGGTTGACAAGAAACACGGTATTCACATACCTATACAGGAATGTAAGTGCTAAGGTGCAGAAATCAAAGACAGCAAGAACGTGAAATACTATTTCACTATCCTTAATTTTACAATTTGACTCCCTCAAGGGGCTTACTTTCTACAAGTGAACAAGGACATCACAACTCTGAACTACCCAAGCAATCTGTCCTCCCTTCCGTTTTACCCTCGCCTTTCCATATGTTGGAGCTCTCCTAGATAAGCTTGTGGCCTCTCACTATTAGCTCCTCTTGAGGATTATATCACCCACGTGTTTGCCATGCGTGGAGACCCGTGTTCCTGGAAAGGGGGATCATGATAGTTGCGGGGCGATACATAGTCCCAACATGCTTCCTCATCCCCTGCTTCAGGTAAACGACAGTTGTGCATAGGTCCCGAGTGTATCAAGCGACTGGTCGGTTCTCCTGCTTGGGATAGAGCAATCGGTCACCTGGGAAACGACATAAGGGAACTGTGCTTCAGGGGTGATCCGTAAGTGTATAGGCCCTGTTAGCACTGGTCTGCATCCCCTTGTTGGACTAGGTGGTGGGTGATGCTGCAGGACCCGAATCTAGATGGTATATCATGAGTAATGATATTTCTTCTCTAGAAGGAAGCAACAAAGCGTAAAGTTCTTTTTCAAACAACTATTTTTTCGGTGAAATTAATTCA
Organism: Meta bourneti; assembly: GCA_933210815.1. NCBI lineage: Eukaryota > Metazoa > Arthropoda > Arachnida > Araneae > Tetragnathidae > Meta > Meta bourneti. The sequence goes on along the minus strand of OW119934.1, from coordinate 12,454,272 downwards.
TAAATCAATAATTAAATCAAATTAATGCCTGACAATAATTTTCAAAACAAACACAATCTTATTTCATTCAAATTCCACCTTTCATAGTACATAAAACTTTTCAATCTCTCACAGGCACTCTCAAATCAAGTAAACTTATTTCTGGGTATATTTTGCTTGAAATTTCTTCTGAAGCACAGGCACTACTTTTAACAAAATTCAACTACCATAGGAACTTTTACTATTTCTGTTTTCTCATATAACTCATTCAATACTTTAAGGGAAGTAATATTAGACCCTGATTTATATGTCACATCAGAGGAAGTTTTTAGATTATGAGGGACAAGTATGTGTGTGTTGTGTGGTGTTCGTCAAATTACTTCCAGTGGTCAGGATGAGACGGTACTTCCAACGAAGCACATCATCTTGATTCTAGACAAACCCACACTGCCGTCCCGAATAAAATTTCTCAGTTGCCCTATGCTTGGTTTTATTCTGAACCTTCTGCAGTGCTTCAACTACCAGGGGTTCGGACACTCAAAAATATCTTGTCGTGGTCCCACTAGACGCACTCGGGGAGAAGTGGGTCACTACATGCACTGGAACTCCCTATTGTGTGAATTGCCATGGTGACCATCCAACCTTTCGAAAATCATGTCCAAAATAAGCGTTTGAAGAGGAAGATCAGTTAGTCAAGATCTCCCAGAAATTGTCGTTTCCTGAAGCTCGAGAAGTCCCGAACTCCTTTAGTTCGGATCTCATATGCCTCAAAAATTTAAAAATCATGTAATAGCTACCCAAACTGACCCCTCTCCTTTTGGAAGCAATTTTGAGCTTCCGAATTTCTCAATATCTGAGCTTCCCCCTAAGCTTCACAGGAACAAAAAAAATCAACCGTAAAGAGTGTCTATTAACCGTTGGTCCGCAGTCAACACAAAAACTGCTGAACGGTCCGTCCTACCTTTTGCACTCGTATTCCACAGGAAGCTGAACCAACCTAAATAAGAATTTAACATCTTATGACGCTAGAAAATAATCATTTTTGAGGTCTCTCGACTTAATTGAGCGACCATACTAGTGTTGGGAGAAGTGGTTATACAATATCAAGTACTTAAATGTGCAGTTTGTTAACCGTTAACCAAATAGACCAAACTTAGAGACTGCTTTCATGACTGATTTGCACAGCAGTGTTCGCCTGAATTTCGAAAATCCAAATTAACTCCTTAGAAAGTAGTGTCGCAGTTTTCATAAGTAAGTTCTAATAAAAAATGCTTCAACCTTCATGTTAAATGCCAACTATTTACTTTTTTAATGCCCGAACTCTGGTGCCTTCGCCACTAAAGGAACGAACTGACGGTCATTTGTGAAAGAGCATCCAGTGGGTGATCCTGATAGGAGAGGGGAGTTTCGCGCGTCAATTTTTCCCCAAACCAGACCTCATGATGCATCTGTACCACCCCTAACCACGGGAAGTTCCCAGAACACTTCTTCCGCATGGGATACCCGACGTCGGACACCTGGTGAAGTAGGTGATTATCTTCATTACATGCTAGACTGCAGGCTTACGGCGGACCCCAGAGAAGGACGAATTCATAAGAGATAAACCTAGTGACATTAAGCATCACAAGATGTGTCTGCGTATAAGCTGCTTGGGTAAATTTGTGTGTGGCAAACACCTAGCCCCCTCCACCCAGTGCTAGGTAGGTAGTTAATTACCGTCGCACTGGAGCAATACAACGGGCTATTGTCGACGGTTCGGGATCAATCGCTAAGGGAAAGATCCAAGGACAAAGCTCCGCAATTTTAAACCACTGTCAGATGACGAGAACAACACCTGAGCTGACACCCAAACTTCCACACCACGCCAGATTTAAAGTGCACCAGCCCCCATGTACTCGACGGTCTTTGGCCTTTCCGAGTTTCGAATTCGCCAAGCTCCGATTGTTAATCCGTTAATGCTTTGCCAACTGTGCTACTACGGCCCCACCCAGTGCTAGGAAAATGGGTAACGCCAACGACACTCGGGAAGAAAGAATCACCTGCGAGAGCTCAACACAAACGAAAAAAGCTGTTCCCGATTGCGAACTGAAACTTTTCCCCACCCCCTTCCGAGGGGATTCAAGGGTGAATTTTTACTGGAAGTAAACGGACGGTAGGATTTATCTACCACGTCAAATTGATCTCGATATCTATGTAGATCGTAGCCATGTAAACCAAGGATTGAATTTAAATCAAATTAATTCCAATCTCCTGTATTCATTCTTGCCTCACCATATCTTTTATCTGGGGGAAATAGGGGAAGTACACCAAATTCTTAACTATTCGCTATTCGAAAGTAGTTTACTATTCATATTCAAATTCGTATACAGTAAATACCCATTCTCATTTATGTTCTAAACTTAAGGAACAATGGTTCAGTCATCGGAAAGAGGTTAAAGCTTGTAGGTCCACGTAAGCCAAACTATTGTGACGATCACTGCAATAAGACATAGATGCCTATGTAGAAATTTCACCTAAGCCCGAGTCAGGCTATAAATGGTAGGACGAATAGATAAAGACAAGGCTCTATCCGTCCTCCAATTTAAAGAACACCAATTAGGGTCCATGTAAGGTTAACCTGAAGGGAAAGTACCCCCGGTCTCATAAGAACGCAGGTGAGGAAGTTTTGCCAATCTCTCTCAAGCAATGTTCAAAGTTTGGTTTTCACACCCTGTCAAAAACTATTCTTGTACATATTCATCGAGCCATCTACCAGAACTCATTGGGGCGTTATATCCTTAGTGACTTCAGTTAGTTGGAGCGGAGGGACTGCGTCCCCAACTAACAGGAACAGTCACCAACATCCTTTGGCCTATAATCCAGGGTTCGAACCTAAACGCTATGACAGCTATACTTGGTAGGCGGCATTTTTAAACAATGTGTCAGCACATTTACTACTAGAAATCATTTAATTATTTTGCAATTTTCATGCGGTTGGTTTGAGTTTTTATGGCGCAGACGCCATATTTGTCCATGCCACGCCAGACACAAGACATACAATATCAAGCAATAGACACACACACAGTTTTACTGACACAGAAGAGAGAAATACACCAGTGAGGAATCGAGTCTGTGCCGCCTACAATTTGCTGGCTGCTAGCATATACATTGAGCCACGACGGCCCGAAATTTTCATGCTGAAATCTAATCGTCTCTTTAGAAAATCATTCAAGTTCTGTTTCCGTTAAGTTTTATTATGATTTTTAAAGACACGATTTAAGGTCATGCAGCCTGTCATTTAACATGGATTCAAGATGCATAAATTTTACTGTACAATGCGAGTTTTTGAGTCCAATAAATGTATATCTTAGAACTGTTCCTTTAAGTTTGGGTATCTTCCCTTAGCATATAAAAGAAAGTAGTTCTTGCGTAAAATTCTGAAAATGTTTGCCTTCAGGACTCAATTTTCAATTAAATTAATTTTTGTATTTTTAAAAATGAATTGAAGAGTACAAAAAGAAATTAAAAACGTTTCTTGAACCCACATATGTAAACATGTTCCCTCACACTTCACTCACCACATATCACCTTTTGATAATATATTTAACGTCTCTATTAGAAGCGTGTTTGCATAAAGCTGTTGAAGTAAGCTTGCATTTATATTCCTCACGGAGGAAATAAAAGATTCACCACTCGATACGCAAAGATGTCACGACAGTTCTTTTGAAGCTGGAAACTAAAAAGCACTCAAGAAAGTTCTGATAAGAAATAAAACTTTACAAAAGGAAGATAAAAGAAAGAAAATGAAAGCTAAATTTAACGAGATTCCATTCCGAACCTCAAAATTTATCTCACGGACCCCAATGCAGACATTACATGAGTAAGCATTTTGTTCATTTTTTCATTCATCCATCCGTGAAACTTAATTTAAAATTTTAAGCGAATGGGGAGACGCCATACTCCTCCGATACACACTGTGATCGGGACATTACAAATTTGAAAAAATGTATCCAACTTTTTCTTCTCTCGGAGATAACGAAAAATGAAAACACGTCAAGGATTAGCTTGGATTTTTTAAATATTCGATGCGAGAGAAATAATTTTAATGACAATAAATAAAACGTTTCGTGTTTTAAAATAACGTTTCAAGTGTGAATATCTGAAATTTGATTAACAAATATTTCACGGATATGACACTGCACGAGTATAGAAAAAATAATTTCATTACCCTTTCTGCAAAGCACTTATTTTGAATTTGTATGTAACTCGGTGTTGATTTAAGAGTGTAAAATGATTTAGCATTTGAAGTTTAGAAATTTGATAACAAATTTTAAAATATTCACATTTCTATTATTAATATAGAGCAGATTTTTTCTCTTTCATGTTTCGTGGCACACAAACTATTTACTAAAATTCCGGGGCACATAAAAAAATGTATACATATTTTTGCCTATCTGACGAAAAATAGGTATAAATTTGCTTGATATCAAAAACGTTATTAATTAGCTTTATACTCCAAATTGGCTTTTTGAAACAATTTGTGTATACTTTGTAAAAAAAAAATTTGATTCAATATTAATCATACGGGTATTACTTGAAATTATTTTTGAACACACTTGTAAAATGTTCAAAACTAAACCGTTTAAGTGAAATATATCTTGCACAATTCAAACCGTTTTACCATCCGTAAGGCACACCTGTGCCATTCTTGATGCACACCTGTGCCATTCTTGCGGCACACCGATTGATTGGTTTGGGTTTTATAGCTACAATGCGTCAAGGATTAGCCAAACACAAGCACATTGGTTGAATCTCACTAATGCAGAGTATTATTTCAGATGCTTTTCCACACTTTTTAATCCGAGAAATTGAATCTATCATAAAATATTATTAATGTAAAAAAGTATAGCAAGACCTAATACGATAAGTAACTTTGATTATTTTCTTAACAAATGTATAAACTTGAGCGTGGTCATATAAGCAGTATTTAACTAAGGTTCAACTCGAGCTTTGTCTCAAGCGAAATGTTTCCACAGCACGCCACTATCAAATATTCAGTGAAACCACCTCATTTCCCCTTCAGTAAAATCAAATGCCCCGGCGTCGAGAAAACAAGACAATTGCAACGATTGTAAAATAAATCGAGAATCCGTCTGTTTCATTCCAAAATTAATCACTGTAATTACATCAGGGCGGCAATACGAGTGTGAATTTTTTCCTTCAAATTTTTACTCGAAAATCGGTGAAGTATTTCGTTAACTAACCACATAACTAATTGTGTGCTAAAATCAATCCTCCCTTTTAATTAAAATTCCCGGCTTGTCAAATAAGGTGGAAATCGGTAACAATTTCCTTGTTTTGTAGAGAAAGAGCTTCTGCAGCCGGGACGCTCTCCCAAAGGAGCTCCTATAGTTTGAAGTAATGAACAGCTCATGTATGCAGGGGAATTAAAGTCATCTATTAAACCAGTTACACATTCTAATTAAGTGACTATGAATGGCTCCTTAGGCTCTCCCTTAAAGGATTTCCTCAAAAATTAGTACCTTACCGAGCTCTGAATGAGCGGCTTACACAGTCTCCAGGGCATCGTTGGGGACGCGTATTGAATCACTTTATGAATGGCGCAGGCGGAACTAGAACGGAAGGAATTTGGAAGCTGCACTTTTTTGGATATCGACACCAGCTTTTTGGCTCGGGATACATGCTGATTAATCAGGATCTGCAATACAGACCTCTGTTCACAATCATGCTAAAACTAGAACTCTGGTCGTTTAGTCCCAAAATGGAGCCAGTGGGCAATGTTAGCGTTTTAATTTTAACGTTCCTGAATTTTTATTAATTAACCAAATCATTTTTATTTTAAGGTGTATGTATGCACTACAAATATGAAAATCGACCAGAACATCAATTTTTTGATTGCTTCAAAATATTTTCCAATTCCTTAGCTTTCAAACGGCATCATGATCTTGTAAATATTCGTAATATTTTTCTAGTTACATGCGGAAGCTGCACTTTTATGGATATCGACACCAGATTTTTGGCTCTGTGTTGATGACCTTATCTATTATAATTATTTTTGTATCATTATAGTTTATGTAATACAGTGGATGTTTTGACTCTCAATCATAATTATTAGCTAAGAAATTAATTTTTAGTTTATTTTTAAATATTAAAGTTCCTGAAAAAATCTTGATTTTTGCTTCTTTGATGGAGAAATCGTAAAAAAAACTATTTGCTCTAGCAACTTAATTAGGAGTCAAAACATAGTAAATGAGGAATAATGGAATAATGAGCAAATTAGGAATAATGTCCAACAGGAACGGTCTTTCTGAATAAATTAGAATTTGAGATATCCATGTTGAAAAACATACTAATTAGCTAATTTTATCTATATTAAGATATTAATGATTAGCTTATCTGTTTTTTCCCACACTGAAATGATTTTAAGCATAAACGAATATGATGTATTTAAAAAAACTGGATTTTTAAAGTCAAAATTCAAAAACATCTAGTGTATACATACACATTAATAAAGTTATATGAACTAGCTGGTGTCTTATGCGCTAAGTTGATTAATGGCCAAAATCTTATTTTCTCATTAAGAAATGTAATTCAAGTGTTGTTTAATTGGTTAAAGTTATGTTGGGTTTTCATGGCGCAAGACCATATTTGGCTAAGCTGCGTTAAACACAAGACAACGTCTTGTGTTTAACGCAGTATGTACTGGACACACAAGAAAAGTTTTACAGACGCAGAAGAGAAAATGTAAATGGAGGATAAGTTACAACAGGAATCGAAACTGCGCCGTCTACAACTCACCGGTTGTTAGCGTAGTGTTTAAACGTACTGAGCCACGGCGGCTCCTAAAATTATGTGGGACAAATTCTTTTAACAATTTTCTTTGATATGTTTGTAAAACAAGTTTTGTTACATTATGTGAATGCATTTTAAATCGCAAGGATTCTGACTACATTACTCCGGAAAAATTGGAAATAGCTTGATACCAAAACCCTAACCGTTCTATCTATTACTTATCTATACGTATTGTTTAATTATTTTACTTAGCACAATAAATATAAAGTATATTTATATAAATGTTAATTTATCCATTTACATGGACGATTTTATCGAATTGAAAAATATAAATGAATACATCATGCTGCTAGATGAAAGCAATGAGAATTTAAAGTGAGACATGTTTTAAAAGCTATCACACTCAGCGTTCAGTTTTTTGTAGTTACAAAACCCATTTATGAAGACAAGCGAAATGTTAAAAAGAGAAAAGTGGGATTAAGGATACAATTTGAGTTAGTACGTATGACATTTTTATGCGAAAAATGCAGCAGAGCAAATAGGCTTAACATATTCCAACACAGATCGTAGTTAAGAATAGATCTAATTTTCGAGGAAAACTAGATTAATGTCTAATCTAATGTTTCATTGTTCCACATAGGATGTATGAAAAAGGTAACTAGCAGAGTAATGAACACGCTTTTTTCCCTCAATTTAGCTAATACTATTTTTATTTTCACAATTTTAAACTATTTTATTGTATTATTTATATAAAGGCAGAACAAAATATATTTTAATGTGGAATGTTTATTCTTTAAAGCAAATAGCATGTGTACTTTCAAAATCAATCTTTTCTGATCTTTTGCCCCTCGTAAGTACTGCACTGATGTTCTTTTGTTTCTTAGGTTAATAATTTCTAAAATATTAGATCACAGCTCTATCCTGACTATAAATAAACTTAGATATGTATTACAAAAATAACCCATTACTAAAATTAAAGTATTGAAAAAGATTAACATACTAAATATACTATATATGTAAAAGTCACTATCGATTTTTTATAAAAAGGATGTGTTATTCAGGATTTCAGTCATTAAGAACTAGATGTATTTAGCGTTTATTGGACATTTATCTACAAACTTTCATTAGAAAATAACATATTCTCAGAGCGGTATATGTGAATGTCCTTGATATAGAATTCTCATATCATTAAGTAAATGATAAGAGGCTTTAGTCATTCTCTATTGTGATATTATACACTATTCACATAAATGTCCATAGCTGACATTTAAAAATGAAAATAAAACTGATAAGAATGACATAAATATAACTGTATATAAAATAAAACTGAAACATACCAGCAAGACCACTATATTCCCCAGCAGGAAATGAAAATTAGCAATTTATATGCAAAATGTGCCTCGATAAAATAGGGAAACGACTGTATTAGATAGCTTGAATATTAAAGCTCATTTTTGCCAACGGCTTATATGAAATCTGGAATATAGCAAGATGAAAAGAGGAGATTCCAAATGAAATTCGATGCTATGGACAGTAAGGCAGTGAATTCCTCAGTCAATTCTCTGAGGCGTTCACATGCATTCCACCTTGCAACTGTTGTCTTCCCTGCGTGACTTCTAACCAATTTTGACGGTCTTGACCAATTGAATCTTTCAAAAGGATTCCATTCGAAGGAAAGTAGTAGAATCTTTCCAAATGATTCTATTCTAAGGAAATGGCCAACAATCTTTATAAATGATTTCATTTTAAGTAAATGTTCAACAGAATGCTTCCAAATGATTCTACTCTACAAAATTGTTCAATATCTCTTCAAAGGATTCTATTCTAAGGAAAGGACCAATAGTATATTTCCAAAAGATTCTTTCGAATTTGAAAGACCAATCGAATCTAGCCAAAGAATTATATTCTAAGGGTTGGATTGGTTTTCGGTTTTATGGCGCAAGGGCCATATTTGGCCAAACTGCGCCAATCGCAAGACAATGTGAAGTAATTGTGAAAAGGAAGGATCGAGAGAAGAGAGGATGATCGCTTCGGTATCCTGGGGTCGTGACCCCATGTTTACGAGAGGCAGTAAACCCCATGGGAAAATAATAGATTACTAGGGTACGACGGGTTCGTTAAGCCCGCACACATCTAAAGATGTGCCCCCGAGGGGCTTAACTGTCTATTCTAAGGACTGGACCAATATAGTATTTCCAGAGACTGAAAGAATGCATGGATTCTTTCAACCAATAGATGTGGTAATTTAGACATTAAGGCTATTGTGGGGTGAAAGCAATACTACACTACTCGAAAATCTCGTGGCGCTCAGAGGGTTAAGAATATTGTCATAAGCATCATGCTCGACTGAGCGGGAAATATACATCGAATATTGTCAGATTTCCGAATTATTGGCCTTCAAAAAAATGGAAAAGAAAAACTCAATTGGTTTTCTTAAGCAATTGTTTCCATCCCTATTCCCAAGGGTTTCATAAGCATTCTTAGTAACGCGCTCTAAATATCTTTCCAATAACAATAGTAATAACGAAGGAAGATAAAAGTAATTACTTATTACCTTCATAATTACTTATTACCTTGCGCTTTTTCGGTTGGTTGGGTTCTTATTGCGCAAGAGCCCACCAAACACAAGACAACGCCAAGTAATGGATATACACACGTAAGGAAAATTTATCTGACTCAGAAGAGAGAAATACAGCCAGGAAGTATCGAATCGAACCTGCACCGCCTACAACTCGCAATCCATGATATAATTTGTTACGAGTAATTATTATTCCCAGAATAAAATTATATTTAACCCTCTGCATACGTCGCGGCAGAATATCGTTTCCTTCTTTGGTTACAGCAGCCGGCCCAACGGCTTTACAGGCAACTTACTGAAACCGGCCGAAACGTCCTTTGCAATGCTTTCCCCCAGAAGGAGAAGGAATATGTGTCGTCCCATTATCACCTAATATGCTGGTTTCTATTGTCGGTATGACTAGAAGGGACAGATTCTTTCCGGGTAAACTGAAAAGGCGGTGGTGACTTTTTAAGTGCATCTCTTCATTTACTCAACCTCTCAGACTAGATGCTCGAGGATAAACAATTTGCGAGGCTTCCCTTCGATAACCTGGACATCTTTGTCAAAGGGGAGATAAGGCTATTCGCGCGCGGGTCTCTTTGTAGCACAGAAAATAGGGGATGGAAATCGTAATGGGCTTCGGCGATTCTTCAGGAGTTTGAGGTCTCAAAGAATCCAAGCCTTTCGTAACGAGGGGACTCGAAATTTTCGGCCTGTTGGGCCAGTCCCCGTATCCAGAGTTAATTCTAACTAGTATGAAATATTTAAAGTATTTAAGATACGTATTTAAAATATTTTTAGGTACGAAGCTTGACATTGATGTGGCAGTTGAAGATTTCGATATTAATTTTTAACTAAAATAGTTGCTTTTTTCTTTAACGACTTTCTCCATAGAATTTGGTACCTTACGCACCATGCGAGTTGTAGGCGGCGCAGGCTCGATTCCTGTAACTTATTCCGAGCGTAGATCTCTCTTTTGTGTCAGTGAAACTTCCCCCTTTGTGTGTATTTACATTACTTGACGTCTTCTGTGTGGCACATCTTGTCGAATAGGGTCCTTGCGCCATAGTACCCAAACCACTGAAACTTACGCAGCAATAATTAGTATGAGACATACTTCGTACAAACATACATTGCCACAAGTTACAATGTTTAAGAACCTAAATAATAAAACAAGTATTACATGTAAAAATTGTAGAGCAAAGCACAAGTTTTCGAAAAGGGCATTCATACCACGAAATAATTTACATGTCTAGAGAATCTGTATTTTAGTTTATCAGGAAAAAACTGGAAGCATTTATTTTTCAAGGATAACGCATGTGTTACTATAAAATATGAATTAAATATATTTTACTTATAAAGTGAATATGGAGCTTTCATGCTAGTTTCATACTATAAAGTATTTTTCCAACGAAACACAAATTAAATGTTACATTTAGGAAAGCTTAAAATTTCATTTTTAAGTCTTTCCAAAATTGTACACTTTATTGAATCTCCATATACTGATGTATTTTCCGCGATTCAAGACATTGCTAACTGACATCTTTAATTTGTATTATAAATCATTCATATCTAACACGACTATTTGGTTTAAGTTGACGGTGTACGGTCATGTTTTGCTACACGAGAGCAAGTTAGACCCCTCAAATAGTTAGATAATAGATGAAAATTATAAGCAGAATGATTCATACAACAGACGGTAACATTTCTCTGCAGTCTACACTCCACGTTTGGTTTAAACTAACCGTAAAAATGATTTTAGTTTGTAAGGAAAACTGAAGAAATTTAATAGGTTTAATTCAATTATGTGGTGATTCCGAATCAACGAAAGATTTTTTAAACAAGAGTTAGAAGAAAATTCAAGTTGATTAACCTTATTCTGGACTGGATTAAAAAATGAAGGTGAAGAAGAGTTCCAGGATCTCAGGACAAATTTTATTGAGAATTTAACCCTGAAATCATGTTGAATAAAGCTTGGTTAAGATTTCTCCGTTTATTAGATTTAAAATTAATTTAGCTTTCTGAAGCATGTATTGTCCCCTCCCCGAATCATTCATTTCTCAAAACATTCCCATTTTATGAAGTCATCAGTGGAGAACTGTATGGTGTCCGAACAGAGGATTCAGATTATTGATTAAGATACTTAACCCTCCTGGTGGTTGTCTCGACGAGGTATCTTATCATTAGCAAAACTGACCACATCTGGATGGACGAGATATTTCGTCAGTAGAAGAAAACTGACTACATCTTTATCTCGTTATCATAAAAATATTGGCAATATCTTGATGATGATGTATCTCGTCATTAGCAAGATTGGTTAGATCTTGATGGACGAGATATCTCGTCGAAACCACTTGCAGGGCTGATTTGAGCACTTTAATGTAGATTATATTGACTTTAAAATATAGTCAAAATTCTATCAATATCGAAAGTCAATTGAACCCGTAAAACCGAAACGCACCCTCAAACTTGTGTTTTAATAACTTATTTTTAGAAGAATGAAAGAGTAATGTAATTGCTTCTTATATTCCCGATTTGGCACTTTATTTAAAGTTTATATTACTTTCTCTGATCGACAATGAAGCATTTGAAATAAAATATTTTATCTTCAATGAGCATTTGAGACTTGAATTAATTTGCTTATTATATTCAGCTTCGGTTTTTTCTTATATTGTGATTCCTCCAGGGGAAGATAGAAACGCATTATCAACGACAATGAAGTGAATCTGCATTAAATCTCTCAGGCCATTTTAATTTTCTCTTTGGTTTGTAAGGAGCTGAATCGAAGAACATTTTCCACTCCATTTATTCGTTTAAAATTAAGCACTTCTATCTTGACTTCCCTGTTGTACACTACCGAATATGATCAAAGGACCGTCTAATAAAGGCAATATCTGAAAATGCGCGATATCATTTGAGCATTACTTAGAATAGGAGAAAAGAGGCTATTTAATTGAGAATGTAGGTCAGTAAATGCATTTAAGTATAAAATTCTAAATGCAATTAAATATAAAATTATAAATGCATTTCAAAATAAAATTCTAAATGTAATTTAATGTATAATTCTAAATGCATTTAGATGCATTTTAAAATATTTCTACAGAAATGCTTAGATGATTGATTGTTAAGTGTAAAAAACAGTGTTTATTTTTGGTTAGAATTTGTTTAATGGAGTATGCATAATATTAGATATTCGGACTTAAGTTTTAATTTGCTATGCCACTGTGCATTTTGTTCCATATATTTTTGTATATTACACTTTGAATCTTTACATTTTTCTCTAATTTTAGTCATTCGTTTTTTTTACATTTGTAATGGTATTTACTGTATTATTTTTTCTGCAAGACTCATGCTTTATTTTGTGGAATACAAGGACACATAAACTTCGTATTAATTAAAAGAATGCATGACATTTATTTTTCTACATTCAAGTAATAAATATTTTAGAAATTTTATCAGAATTTTTAAAGTGCGAAAAAATAAAATTTTCTTATTTTTGCCCGTATTGTAGACGGGTATATATAACACAATGCTTTAAATTTGGCAACGTATAATTTTCTGCTTTAGAAGTTACCGAGTTATGCTTATCCTAATGTTCCAATGCTCCAGGATATCTAAAAATAAGAAACGTGCAAAATGTTATCTTACTGTTAGTATTAACAACTTTAATTAATTTAAGACCAATCCTCTGCTTAAAACCCACCCCAGATATTGAATAAGATAAAATAAAATGCTCTAAGACACGAATAGTTATTCAAAATAAACATTTTTATTTCCTCAATTCAAGTACTCAATGGATTTTAATAGAATGTTTTGAAATGTTACATATAATATATTTATTCAATTTTTCATCGAAAATATGAGAAAAAGTATTCATGTTATTGAGTAGACAAATACTGTAAAGCTACTTTTTAATAAATTATATCTATGCGTCATTTTAAACCGAAACAATAGGTCTTTTAAAACTATATTTTCTTTAGTATTTTTAATTGAATAAGTTGGTAACATTTCCATTAATAATGGTTAGGAGAGCTTAGAACAGTGATGTATTATTAATAATATTATGATAAGTGAGCTATCTAACAGACATGACAGTTGAATGACTGTTCACTGATGAAAAATTACTGATGTCAGCAATCAATAACTCGTCAGTATCTTCTCCCAGTTAATCGTGTCGTCTACAGGAGACCAAAGGTCGTGATGATGGTTAAATTTGGTGGATGTCTGTGAGTGCCACACAAGTGACAGACAATTTCTGGTATCTAAATGTCTGATGGGATACAACTTCTACCAATTGAGTCATCATGCCCAGGACGTTATTGAACTATCTATAAAAGTAGATCTCCGAATTCACTTGAAAAAATAGCTGCAAAATTGAATTGACACGATTAAAAGTGAAGCCTACCACCAATTTTCGGATGAAGAATCGTTGCGATTAAGTTAATAATTTAACAACCATACTGGTCAGTTTTTTATAACTTTCATGCTTTTGGATATACAGAGTTTTGGTCATAGAATTTATTGTGTTCATCAAAAGTGGGATCGATAGCGAATGGTCGATAACGAATTTCTACCAAATAATTGGCAAATCACGAAGTCGCTTAATACAAATTTATGATTTGTTTTCATGTCTCCCGATTTAATACAGTTGGGAGTTTAATTTACAAAGATTACAAATGCTGAAATGAGTTAAGCCACTTTTAGGGCATTATCTTTAATATAAGAGGGTAGAGAAGAGTGAAATAAAATTAAAATAAACACACCAGTACTGACGTCAATTTATGAAAATGTCAAAAACGTGTATATGAATTTTTACTAATATATGTATATTCTACCTCTTAATACATTTAATATAGGTAAGAACATATACACAACTTTGCTCAGGTCAGTTGCTTTTAATCACAAACACTAAAACTTGAAAATGGATTGTAATACGTGTGAATCTCCTGATTAGCAAATTTAAGATTTTAGAATTTCTTAACAAACTTAAAACTTTCCTACATTTTGCACTTTGACACAAAATTTTAAATAGCATTCACTTCTAAGAAATATTAACCAAAACAAACTGATAATTTAATTTTTTAATTCATGAATTTAATTTATAAAATGACTGATTTTAGAAATTGAACTTTGCAAGCATAGTATTTTGTAAGATTTATGAATATATAACTCAATCATTATGGTATATTTCATTCAAAAATTGTAGAAATTTCAAAAAATTTAGAAAAAGTATGAGCTTTTAAGTTAAATTTCTATATTTATCTCGATATTTCAATCCACGATTTTCAAAAGAATGTTTTAAAAATCGAAGCAATTCGACAAGGAAAATCATATTCTTCTAAATCGTTTTCAGAAAATTAACTGGGACAATAAAATGATTTTACTTGCAAACCATGGTCTGGATAACTATTTAATGCAATTTATTGGAGACAAAGTAAATGTGTTTTGATATTTTTAATACCTTTTTATCCATAACATGAAAATAGAGAAAACTATTTTATACTTTTGGACTAAATCTTTATAAACATATTAGAGAATATTTTATTTTTGAGTTATTGCACTACACATTACAAGTAGTATTTATTTACGTTAGTTTGTTATACGTGGTAAATGTAAACAAACTGTTTCATTCTTAGTTAAAAGAAGCAATTTTTCTAACTATACGTTCGAACATTTCTGGTTATTCATTTCAAGTATTCCATTTCATGAATATGCACGTAATATTTTCATACTAAATACAAATTACTTAAAGATAAATTATTTGTGTTTCTTTTACATTTATTTGCTTTTAAAATATTCTGAAAACATATTTTTAGTGTATCTTCATTATTTTGTAAGCTTTCAGAAATTTTTTTTATTGAAAACTCATTGTCTCATAAAATAGCTTTTGTTTTAATCCCAATTCGCGTTTTAAAAATATATTTCACACAGCAAGTTTGATCTTGTTTTTATCCTAGCTATTGCAAGGAACATTTAACGCTCCTCTTTTTGAATTGTTTTCAAGTCCTGTCACAAGTCAAAACGAAAAAGAATTACTGCATACTTTCCAAGGAGTTTATTTTATTATTTTAAAATACCATTCCGAGTTAGAAACAAATCCCAGACGGTAAGAAGCCTTACGATCTAAGACTTGCATCCTGGCGCCAAGGTCTCCGAACAGAATGCAAGTCTGAACTTTTGTAGATTTCATTCTTTGTCGTAACAAGCGTTAACAAAGCCAAAAATAAAAACATCCTGATGTAGGAAACTAACACATCTGTGAAGAAAGGAATTCGCACGACCTTTCAGGACTAAGACATAACACATAATACCATTCCATTTTTTCCTGACACTTATATGATTTCTCCTTCCTGTAAGGTATATTTTTATGCACTATTTTTAAACTTGCGAATACATAACTTTCAAAAATGTTCAGATTTCAAAATTTATGGATATTAAAGAAACAAATCTTTTTTAAAATATATAATTTGAATAATGAGGGTGATAAAATTGCTACTGAAAACAGGAAAATATATTTCTTTTTTATATAAACCCGCACACAAATACATTATTTTTCTAAATCCTGTAAAAACTATTGTACATTTTTATAGTGATGTCATCAACATTTAGTCAGCATGGTTTGGTGTTACGGTACACAAAGTTCAGAATACTTCAATCAATATGGTTTGGTTAGTTTAATGACGCAAGGGTCATATTTAGCCATGCTCCGCCAAAACACAAGACAACGTCAAGTAATTCAATCAGAATGATTTCCTACACGTTCTAGTTACACACACGGCTTCCTTATTAAATAGTCCATTACGACAAAATTTTAGAGTTCCGTAGAACTCTAAAATTCTAGAGAATTGAAATTTCGTTTCTAAGAAAAATATTTGATAGAGAAAACGAGCTGATTCTATAAAAATGTATTTCTATAGAATTCCATAGATCAGTCCTGTAGAAAAGTAGTCTTGAAACAAAAAAAAACAAAATATAAGCTTCTATAGAATTCTATAGGTTTCTACAGACATTCTTTAGATTTCTAGACTTTCTATAGAGGTTGCTTTATAGAGCTTTTTGAAAAACGGGTCATAATTCTATACGATTCTATAGACCATTCTATAGAAATTTTTATAGAATTAAATAGAAATGTTTCGTAAGAGTATACTAATTATCAATAATATCTAACTCGAAAAATTTTAAAAACAATTATTTCTGTCTAATGTTTAATATTTCTATATATTTCCTTGGATAATGCAAGTTTAGTGTAAATTTTCAGCACTGCATAGTAAATAAATTTTCGATTGTTCCGTATATTGCAATTTTAAATCAGTTAAGTAATTTTAGTTCACTCATATATTGAAACTGCCGTGTAAAATATATATGCAAGCCATAAGAAAAAAAGCCAGATAAACTATTTCATGCTTTATTTTCTCAGTCAAATCAAAAATCAAAGGTCCCGTCTGAAGTATTTATTTTACCCCATACCTTCGACTGTCAGTGTGGTGATCGAGTCGCCTAGTGATAGCAGGGCTGTCAAAGAATTCCTTGGGAGGCTTCAGAAGTAGCGATCAGAACTTATTCTGCCGGTCTCTGAAATCCTCTCATCACCCGAATGACAGACGTACACACTTCTTCGAAATCTAATGAATATGGTTTATCTGGACGAATAGAGATAAAAATTTGCTATCACCATCCATCTGTTCTTTTGGAGTAATGCTAATATCAAAAGAAAGCCGTATCTCCTATGTATGCTTTCCGAAAATGCTGGTATACAAAAATCCCCAAAAGATTCAGCAGGAAGAGTATTTTAAATTCAGCATGAATCCCTAACGCTGAGATTCTTATTTCTAAGGAAACCTTTCCCTAGTTTGACGGTAGCGTATTTTATAGGGACAGTTTTCTTACATTGTAGCTAAACATTGATACATAGTTTAACTCTCCTGGTGGTTGTCTCGTCAGGGTATCTCGTCATCAGCAAAATCGAACAATATCTTGATGAACGAGATATCTCGGCATTAGAAGAAAACTGATCAGATGTTGATCTCCATCATCAAAAAATCTCCAATATCTTGATGACGAGATATCTTGCTATAAGCAAAATTGGCCAAATCTTGATGGACGAGATATTTCGTTGAAACCACTTGGAAAGTTAAAATTTAGATAAAAATAAAACAAAATACTTTTATCATCGAAAATTATAAAAAAGATTTAGCTATAATAAAAAATGTCGTATTAGTCACACATGTACTGTGTCACAAACTACGAAATGCTTTCAACTGTTTAGGAAATAAAATTTCTCAATTGACACACATAAATCCCTTCTATAACCTGCAGTCTTCCCATCATGATTTCTAACCAGTTTTGACATTCTTGACCAATGAAATCTGCTAGAATTCTTTCAACCAATAGATGTAGTTATTTAGTCATTCTGTCTGATGTGGAGTGAAAGCAATACTACACTACCCGGAAATCTCAGACGTTTAGAGGATTAATACATATTAATAGTAAATTTGAAAAGTAACGCTTTAAACTAAATGAATATCCTAAAATGCAGATGGGAAAATATATTTCATTTTCAATAAAATAAATCGATAAATTTGGCCATCGTAAATTTTGAATTTGTGCCATGTTTCCAAGGATTTACTATATACTTAACCCTCCAAGTGGTTTCGTCGAGGCATCTCGTCCATCAAGATCTGGCCAATTTTGCTAATGGCAAGATACCTCGTCAAGATATTGCCGATTTTTTATGACGTGATCAAGATCTGGTCAGTTTTCTTCTAACGACGAGATCTTGATGGACGAGACATCTCGTCATCAAACAATAGAAACCATAATCAAAAGTCTCCACCATACACAAAATAAAAACATCCTAAACAGCGATTCGAAAAACAAATGTCTCAAAAAGTGTCGTCGTTAATTTAACACAAATTCTTCTGTGACTACGGGAATTAGACTGAAAAAAAGTGTAAGTAAAAGAAATTGATTAATTGAGCTGTTTTTATGAAATTTCAAATATATGATGTTTGGGAAATTCGCAATCTCGGCAACAACTTAAGAAATGGGAATATTTTTTAGTATGGAACTCATTAATAATATAGAGGGCGCTTCCTTTTCGAAGCATTGCATTTTATGTGCTTTTGTACTTTTATTTTGTGCCTAACGGAAGTTAAATTTTCATCCTCGAAAGTTGTATCAGGGTAATACTTTCTCTTACCTGCTTCAAGATGCATAGAGTTCATTGTTAAGATGCTGTAAATACTTCCTTACAGCAAATTTTTTAGTTATTTTAAAGAATGAACATGGTATAGAACAGATATTTTGAATACCCTCCACAAAAAAGCATCATTTTCATAAAATGCTGGAAAAAATCGATAAAACTGCAAGTGAACTGCTCTTAAAACTTTAATAGTGTAAGAGGGAAATATTAACTAAGGCCAAAGAAAACAACACCATGCATTTAATAAAATTAAAAAACTATACAATATCATGTTTAGAAAAGCAATAGCTATTTTGTAAAATAAAATTCGCTAACGTGGAAAGAATAACAGATGGGGTCGAATTTGTACATTTGCCCATTTTCTTTTCTTTTTATCCGTCTCTAATTCGAAGAACAGCTTGGCACCTCTGAAGCATACTTTAGATGGCATTATTTATTGTTACGTGAAACACTTGATTGCATACTCTGGGTAAAAGGATAGCTCTGCTACAGAAACTCTGCTTAAATTTTAAGTATGCCTTACCAGCTTTGACCCATTTGATGGTAAGTGAGATTTTTTCCCCCAAGACCCCAAAAAGTTCCCAGTCGGATTGAAATCAAGAGATATCGGAGGGAACTGTTGAGTAACAGTACCTTGAGTTAATCTATGGAGATCCATTCTTGCGATGTCTGATTGCGTCGTCATCCAAAAACCGGGATTTATGACAATGAGATTCATGGGAGATAAGTCACAATCCTCAAAATGCTATTTTGATACACTAAAGAATTCATGTTTCCTTGACTAACTTACATAATTGTTCGTCTTTAGAAGTAAACACCTAAACTAAGCCCGAGTGCCCAAAATAGAAATGCGTCTACCACACTAAATGAGGCACCGAATATGCCAACTTTTATCCACACATGTCTGGGTTGTTTATTAGACTTGAGAACAAAGGCAAATTTGTAAAAAGCTCATTGTGCTTCTCTAAACCCCAAGATAGTATCTCTTGTTATTTTAAATATTGAAATTGAATCGCTTAGTGTTACTTTTCAGATAAATGTAGTTTATTATGAAGTAATACTATTATTTATATTCTTGATATACTTTTATAGAAGCTTTGTGTGTTATTAACCGCCCTAGTAGTTGTCTCGGCGAGGTATCTCGCCATTAGCAAAACTGACCATATCTTGATAAGCGAGATATCTTGCCATGAGAAAAAACTGACTAGATCTTAATATCGTCGTGATAAAAAATTTGTCAATATGATGACTTGAGATATCTCGTCATTAGCAAAATTGGTCAGATCTTGATGGACGAGATATCTCGTCGAAACCACTTGCAGAGTTAAAGGTAGAGAACTAATTCCATTAAAATAATATAGCATTTTCTTCTTTCTGTCTCACATTTAAGATTAAAAATTGATTTTGAAACTGCTGAAAACTCTTAGCTAAGCTAGAACATGTTTAAGTATTCCTAAAAGAATCCAAATACGTACGGGATCCTATTAAGAATTTCAGATCCTCTACTGTTACTTCAACACGCGAGAACCGTTAGACAAAAAATATGTTGGGTTTGTTAAAACTTTTGTTGACCCCATACCCAGCCCCAGAAAGTCTCAAGTTACATTTCTTTTTCCAGCAAGCTCTATGGATATATTTCCGTTTGATTTTAATATTTTTTGATGGAATTGCAATTCTTCAGTTATTTTAACGAGATATCTCGTCCACAAGGTATGACCAATTTTGTTGATGGCAAGATATCTCGTCATCAAGATACTGCCAACTTTTTTCTGTTGACGAGATCAAGATCTGGACATCTTTTTCTATTGACGAGATATCTCGTCCATCAAGATCTAGTCAGTTTTCGTCTAATGACGAGATACCTCGTCGAGACAACCACCATGAAGGTTAAAGAATCATAGATCGTACCCCTAGAAATCTCAACACAAAAAATGCACTTTTAAGACTACAGGTGGGATGTCTGAAACAGATCTACGTAGTAAAATAGTGTCTAGTCTGCGACAGCACCGATTTGGAGAAAATGGGAAAGGGAGTCCAAATCTATAAGTCTACATAACTTTATACACATGTGTGTACGTATTTAATAAGTTAAAATACATATATACAGATATTTATACATATCTATTTCGTTATTTTCATCTTATTTTGAGGTTGTGATCCCAAACTTAAAATATTAGGGAACTCGTGAGTTTCAAGGCCCCTAGGTATTGGTATTTGGTATTTTCAATTAACGTCACACTGGAGCAACACAACGGGCTATTGGTGACGGTCCGGGATCAATCCCAGAGGGAAAGATCCGAGGACAGCACCACGTAATTTTGAACCACGGTCAGATGACGAGGCAACACCTGAGCTGGCACCCCACTCTCCAAACTTCCACACCACGCCAACGTGAGGACATTTGAGGCCACGACAGATTTAACGTGCACCAGCCCCCTTTGTACACGACGGTGTTTGGCTGGATTCGAACTCGCAACCCTTCGGTTGCAAGTCCGTTACTCTTCCAACCGGGCCACCGCGGCCCTCAAGGCCCCTAGGAGTGGACACAGTCCTGCAAGTCAGGCTTATACTCAAAGTATCGCAATTCAAAATCATAATAGTTACTTCATAAGGCGGTTTAATTTAAAACAATCCGTCTCTGACTACTATAACGAAAAAGAGCGTTTTTGAACAAAACCTCATTTTTGTCCCCGATCCTCAGTATATTGCACCATATGATCCGAATCAACCAACTGATCGACGGCGATTTAAAACAATCTTCGTTATAGAGTAATCCACACAACAGTATCAATCATGGTTGATTAGTTACATGGACTTAACACATTTGCTTGATAGGTTGTTTTATACAGCTGACTAGTTTCCAGACTCATCAATGGGGAAGTTTGTTACACTTTGAAAATCGAGGTTAATGACCAGATTAGTGTTTTATGACCAGTCAGTTAATTGTCTGTTTATGATTCTTATACAAACATTTGTTGAGGTTAATAACTGTATTCATAAATTTTTCATGCGATTGCAAACATTTGTTGAGGTTAATAACGGTATCCATAAATTTTTCATGCGATTGCGTTAATTGCATTCGTTATTTGCATCTTCTCATTTGTTGACCTTTACAAAACCAATTTTGATGTTTTTATTCACAAAAATAAGAAACAATTTTTGCGAGTATAAATAGGTGTGGAATGTATTAACAAAACATAATACTTTTATCTTTCAAATTAGCACCAGATATCACAAAAATTAACTGTACTAATGAACTCATTCATTTATCTCGTATGTTTATGGATATATCTCATTCAAATTATAACGTTTAAACCTTTTATGTATTTCATATATTCCTCAGACATGTATATTCATATTTTAGATCATTTTAGGTTACTGTAGAATTTTTGTCCCTTACCCACAAAAGGCGACGTTTCAACCTGTGGGGTCAATATGCATAGAAATTCGAAGAATTGAATGTAAATTCTAATTGGAGTATTATTTGATAAGTTAATGCTAGTTAATAATATTCTACTATATTTCTAACCATTATTTAATTCTTATTTAGTTATCTTTAAACTTTTCACATTTTTTGCTTGTTTTATTAGCTTCATATTTCAGTTGATGTTTCTTCGTTTGAATACATTTATTTATCCATTTCGTTTTTTTTTCTATTTAATTCGTTGCATTGTCAACTTAGAGTAATAAAACCGGCATCACACCCACTAGGTTTGAGATTTACCGTTTAACCACACGTTACATAGCCGTTTTGTGTTCACAAGACTACAGCATACTTCAGTTAATGGGTAAAAATGATTGAAGCGATATTTTCCGTGAACCTTTGAACATTTCAGAATTATGCATTCCCAAAGCATGTTTAAAAAATATTACCATATTATTGACCCTTTGTTTTTTCGTGGGAAATATAATTTTGTAGGGAATGCTTGCCATCTAAATCAAGGGATCATACAAGATTACATTTTGGTTTTTGTTCGATTTCGTACAATCGTTCGTCTGGTACAGATTAATGAGTTTTGAGCACAAAACAGCAACGACTTATAGTCGTTTACAGATAATACTCTCGCTAGAGATGTTAAAAGAAAAACTTATCGAAATTCCACCCCAAAACGCATGGATAGTTCTTTTCAATTCAAATCATCCCGTGTCCATGTCATTATGTCAGTATTTGGATTTTAAAACGATTTAACATTGATTTCATATTTAGCTCAAAAGAATAAAAATGACTTTTTTCAAGTATACAGCGTGAGGTCAAAGTTTCAGAAGCTGATCATCATATACTGGGGTTTTCTTTACACCCTTGCAAAATTAAAGATGAGACAAGATATAAAAGTAAAATAAATTATAGTCAATTTGTTATGTAATAAATAGAATAGAGAAATAGAATTTATCTAACAGCGATAAATTCTATTTTTCTGTGAATATGCATGTAAATCCGTCTTACAATGAGAATGGCTGTTCAAGCTAGATCCTATTAGAAGAGATTGAAAATACCTTCCAGGGGATCAGAGGAATGTTAAGATAAAGAATGATTCAAAGTCCATAAAATTGAAAAATATCTTAGGGTACAACTTCTGACATCTGCTTTGCTTGTAAAATGTAAGGCTACTTGAGAAAATTTTAATTTTTACACTATCAATTTTTTCGCCCTACATAAAGTTTTATACTGAAAAATCACGACAAAGAAATTAATTATAAATGCTGTAATATTTCATTTCTCAATCAAATTGATAATTTTCTGTAAAAAAGGGGGTACATATCAAGTAGTACCATATCAAATTTATTTTGACTATTAATGAAACTACAAACAAAAATGAAATAATTTAAACGTCAAAATTATAAAATTAATCTGAACAATAAGAAACTAAAATGCTTGAAATATTTGAAGCGTTTATTTCTGACTTCGAAAGCATGCATCAATTTATAGTCGAAGTATTATAAGGAATAGTTATAAACGCGAGAATGGAGGACAATGAAGAGTTTCATCACGGAAAATAAAACAATATACTTACACACGGTAACAATACTTATATAACATTTTTACCAATTCAAAAGTACATGTATAATGTACGTATATATGAACTTTTCGTATGTAAAAACATAGTGAATATTTCGCATTATATACTTAATAACTGAAACAATTATACGTACATCTATACTAACATGAATATATGGATCGTTGCACTGGTTTTCAGCACTCGATATTGTTGTTTGGTGGAAATATAATTATACCTCCAGTTAAATCAACTATATACTAAATATTTAACACAATTTTACTTTGTCGAAACGAAGTCAGAAATCTTACCTTCTAAGAGATGAGCAACCGTTAAAATAAAGAACGGGGATTTCATATTGCAGAGCAGTCAATGCACAAAGTTTAAAATGTTGTAAAAGGATGGCAGTAGTCCCTCAGTGTCTAGACGTAAGCATGGCAAGCTTCGAAAGAGTTTTACCATTCTCTCCTAAAAACTCACTTCATTGTTATCAAAAGGACGAACGTATAAAACGCTTATTAAAAACGCCCCGGAAAACTTCAACTCAAATGTATATGCTACGCGAACTGGGTTGCGGCGACACATTGCAGTTCGGAACAAAGTAAACTGTCTCCGGCCGACCATGAATGGAAACGAAGAGTTTACGCGACTCTTACACGGAAGAACAAAAGTAAACAAGGCCCGCTTCGGCTCGGAAGATTACATCACGCGGTGAGGTAACGCCAAACAAATAAATGAGTAATCAATCACCACGGCCTCGTGGGTCACCGGAAAT
Source organism: Meta bourneti (assembly GCA_933210815.1). Lineage (NCBI taxonomy): Eukaryota > Metazoa > Arthropoda > Arachnida > Araneae > Tetragnathidae > Meta > Meta bourneti. The sequence continues at coordinate 12,429,970 of OW119934.1, read as the reverse complement.
GTCCAGTTTAGTTCCGAGCGAATGTCCGGCATTCGAGACAGCGACGGAGTGAAAAAAGCGAAGAGAAAGTCCCGTCGAGCAGAAGTTTGGCGGGCAAGGGAAAGTAGAGCCCCCGCACCGGACACGCAACAAGCCCGTAAGAGAGTTCCACCGCCGGCGCCTTCAGGCTGGGAGCGCGAACTTTCCGCACAACTTTGAAGCGACTAGATATGAAAGAAAAGACAACATCCGGCAGCAAGCAGAGTCCGGCAACTAAACCCTAGCCCACTAAAACGCAATGATCTCGTAGCTCTTCCAATCGATCACGAGGAATAGACTCTGCGGAGCATGCGCGCATTGGCAAGTGTGTTCGCCACCCGGCCAATTGGGACACCCCTTCTCATTAGAAGGGGGACTTTTTTCAAACTCTTAATAAACTTTTATGGATGGGGGAAAAAGCGTGCATACGAGTGCTTCTCGAAAATTAGACACGTTTCGCAGTGGTGTGTAGCTATTTCGACCATTAATTTGGGGATACAACCCTTTCGTTTTTCGTTCGAGTGGAGTGTATCCAGACACTCCCTCGCACTTCGTTGAGTTGGAAAGCGAAGGTGGGACTCGGACGGTATAAAATGAATCGCATCAATTTTAAATTCGCTTTGCGTAGGGTCGAACTGTCCGGGATTGCGAAGTTTATTTCGATCTGTCATGGTTTCGACTCGAATCTCATCGGCTGCGGAACAAAAACGTTGTGGCGATATTTTGAGGTCTATTTTTAAGTATGACCCTTCAAACGTTTTCAGCTGTTAACCTTTGGAAGCTAAAATATTTTTGAAAAAGTTATGACTGAAGACCTATCAGCTTATATTAATAAATTTTGAAAAAAGTTTTATCAAGGGGTTGGTTTTGGGTTTTATAGCGAAAGGGCCATATTTGGCCAAGCTACGCCAAACACAAGACAACAACGAGGGAGGGGAAAAAACAAGGTAGGCGAGGGTAAAACAGAAGTGAGGACAGAGCACTCGGTTACTTCGGGGTTGTGATGCGCGTACACCTAAAGATGTGCCCCTGAGAGCAATCAAGAGGTTGATGGAATCTCAACGCCCGCAATACAAGGAGGGCAGACGCCAACGGTCCCACCGGTGTCTTACAAGGAAGACAACATTCAGGCTTTTGAGCTTGCAATTGATTGAAGTAGATTTGTAAAAAGGAATGTTTCAAAAAGCTCGTCTTATTTCAAATATTTATTCCTATATTCATTTCTAAGAATTGGGATCATGGAAAGGGAATGCTTTTACTTTCTTTTGGAATGTTTAAATATAAAAAGAAATGTTTATTCAGTGGAAGTATTTGTGTTAAACTAAAAACATTTCTCGATATTATGTTGCTTCACAAGGTTATCCCCGCTGTGTTTCATATGAAAATAGTAGAATTACCCCGTTATTTGGGTTGAATTGGTTATATATTGATTCAAAAAGTAATCAGAATAATCCTTCTTTCATAGAAAAATGCAGATATTATTTAAGTGTAAAGAAATATTTTTTAAACACCATTTTTACGTTTTTAAAGCTTTTGCAATTTACTTTGAACGTAAATATGTATACATACTATATCCATGCATTATAATCCATACCACATACATCGCCTCCTTGGTATAAGAGAAAAATATAAAAGTTGATTATGAGGTGAGTGCTACAGAAAGTGTTTGAGTTTTGGAGTAATAATGAATGCCCCTTAAGTTTACTTCCTGTAAAAGTGACGTATCTACGGTCGAATAATCGCGCATTTAGTTTTCCTATCAATATTTTTTACTTGTGGCACTTGCACCACGAATGTATTTTTGAAATTCACCATCATTATAAGATAACAAATTAACTTGGCATGGTGAATTTCCTGATACAAATACATTTTTCTTTGAAAATTCCCTCAAACTGCTGATGAAATTAGAGCTTGCTTGAAAATTAAACGTTTTCAGTAGACAAATCATAGGGAATCAATTACAATTTTTCTAAAAACGGAAGGTCGGTTTTAGCCTTAAAAAAGAATCACCGTTTTCAACGAATGTTTTAGAGGTGGCTAAGTTGCATAATAGCTTCAACGCGAAAAGTAACATTGACTTTTTCGCTTACGACTAAACATTTTGAATTTCTCAAAAGTCCTAGTTTGAATATTTTCTAACAGTGGTATTATTTCAAGTTTAGCAAAGTTTTATTTAAAATTCGCTTTACAACTGCCATATAGTTGAAAATCGAATCTTTGTGGCACTTTTCTTTGAATTCAATATTCGGTTCTAAATGAAAATCACGTACCTATTTAGAAAAAAATATATAGTTACTTGCCAAATACAGCTTTCAATAATAAAACTGAGCAATATAATTTGAAAAATTATAAACATGTAAGTTTAACTGATTTTAAACGTTTTGTAAAGGAAACCTATGTTAAAAATTTGAAAAAATCTTTAAATTGCAGCGTAATGCTACCCAACTTACTTAAAAATAAAACTATGTTCACATTACTGACTTTGAAAGCGATTTTATTTTAACATAACCCAACCCCCCTTTAAATCAAGACGTTACCCCGTCTATTTAAAAATGTTTTGTTTGTATATCCTATTTATTTTTATAAAACAGAATTGTTCTAATATTGAATAGCGAAATTACACTTTATCAGTTGGTTTTTGCTTGCGCTTTTCGCATTAAACTCCTTGCGTGCAAGATATAAGTCATACAAAATTAAATACTTTAAATCGCTTTATAACACAAATACACACAAATATTCATAGACTATGTTAAAATTGTGGGACGAAATAAAAAATAAGTTCAAACGTAAGTATTTTTTTATCGAACAAAAGCAAACTCCCCGTGCACCACAGAAGTACAACACGGGGCTTGCAGAAGTAAGTTGATTTAACAAAGAAACAGTGGAAAGTTTTAAAAGAAATTGCTTTTTCACAAATACTGATTAAACAATGTGAGCTTCCAACCACAATCATCACAATACTAAATGTTATTCCTACGGGATTTCAACGGGTTTTTATCTCTATCTGCACACCCAGGACAAATCGAACTGGAGAAAACATGTAGTCTGCCTATTTTCAGGGTTCTAAAGTATAAGTATAACAAATTTGGTGTGGATTGATTGTTGGGTTTTATGGCGCAAGATCCAAAAAAAACGACAATCTGCGCCATTGGTGTGGACAAACGGTGTAGATTTGTACAGAACAGACAGACGCCAACTTTGCACTTTTTATATATAAATCCATAAACTGACTATAAGTGTTGGAATATAAGGTCTGTGTTTCTGAAAACGGGTCCTCTGCTCAATCTAATTTTGACACGATGTTTAAAGTGTAGCTTTAAAATACTAGTCTTCTCTACTTTGTTTTACGAATGGATCTTATGGTTTTGATTTCCTAAAGAACCGAAATAATTTCTATTTTTAGTTAGATTTTCTTAAAGATTATACGATTTATAGTACTAGCATCGGGAAAAAGGTTTTTATAATTTGTACATTTGAGACTATCGAATGAATTAATAGGTTTGTAATCATTAATCTTTATATCACTGCATTTTAAAATTATACTTCGAATTGAAAGTGTTAGCGTTAAAAATTTCAATATCTACTTTAACCTGTTACTTTTAAAGTTAGACGATGATGATTAGATAACCTTGTTACACTATTGCAAGTTATTTGATCACATCATTGGAATACACAATTTCATTAAGCTGTGTATAAATTAACTATCTGAATACTGATTTGTGCATATTGTAAGGAGTCTGAATAAACTGGGAACAAATATTTTGTAAACAGTCACGAATTACATATGTACCCTATCCTCTTTCATCTAAATAAATGTCCTTCAACGATAACCGTGACACAAGGTAGGTAGGTATTTTAATTAACGTCGCACTGGAGAAACCCGACAGGCTATTGGCGTCGGTCCGGTATCAATCCCCAAGGGAAAGATCCGAGGACAACTCCACGTAATTTTGAATCACGGTCAGATGACAAGGCAACACCTGAGCTGGCAGCCCACTCTCCAAACTTCCACACCACGCCAACGTGAGGACATTTGAGGCCCGACAGATTTAACGTGCACCAGCCCCCTTTGTACACGACGGTCTTTGGTTGGATTCGAACTCGCAACCCTCCTGTTGCTAATCCGTTACTCTTCCAACTGGGCTATCGTGGCCCTTGTGGTACGAGTTCCAAACACGAAATGAAGTAGATGAGATATCGATTTACTGAAAACATATTTTTACACATACAGTATAATTTCAATATATTTGACTTTAGTGATTAGGCTATTCATTAAGTACACTTCCAATATGAAAGATTGTGAAAATTGAAAGCTTTTCACAAGCGTTTGGGTGTGGATCTTGTTTGAAAATCAGGAGTTTGGGTTGTTTGGATTCTTTGATAAAAATTACTAACATTTTCTCTAGAGATATGTTTAAAAATGCAAAAATCTATAATATGGTTGATTGAATGTTTTTATGGCGCAAGGACCAGATCTGGCCAAGCAATGTGTTACCGTCACGTAAATTGACATACAAGAAAGTTTATTGACATAGAAATAAATACATATAGGATAGTTACATGAATCAAACTTTCACCGCCTACAGCTCTCAAGCTGCTAGCTCGGTGGTCAAAACCCACTGATGCAATGAAGTTGATAGATATTGATAGCAAACATTTATTAAATTTGATTACAAAATGAATTAAAAGGAAAAACATAAATAAAATCAGCTTACCCTTACATATTACTGCCTACTGGGTTGACTGCAAATAAAAAAAATTATCAACAAATCCGATTACTTTTAGTTTGACATGTAAATTTAAAAATTAACATGGGTTCATACCTTTTGGCTTTCCAAACATTAAAACGTCCACCTTAGACCTCTGCTTATAATGCACTCTTATGCTTTTAGCTGATCTTCAGCTTAACTGAATTAATCTCGCGATATGACTTTTCCTTGTCACGAAGTATCGGACTAAAATATAAATTAGTTTTCGAGTTGGGCATTGGGGTAATCGATGTTGATATTCTTGTAATGGCCGACTGCATTACTATGTTCCTCCTAATACCATCTCAAAGTACTTAGTGTTGCGTATCAGCCCAACAATTATTCCCAGAAGTAAAGGAAGCAAATATTGGCAATATGGAACGACAGAATGAGTTGAGTTAGATTAATATTATCTTTAAAATCTGTACATCACAATTAAATAACTTCTAGACTAATAATTAATACTTATAATGTAAATATATAATCTGCACAATTTTATTTGCAACTGCTTTTGTGGGGGTAATACTGATTTTCCCACACATGAACAAATATTGCACCTCTTTACTTCTTCGGACACAAGTAGTATACGTGTGTACTTTTTCCAAATGGACTTTCAGAAAAAGTAGAGGGTAAAAATTTAGTTTGTTATCTTGAAAACAGCATACATAGAAAAAATTGAGAAATTTGCTTTCAGTTTTACCTAATTTTCAAATTTGACGGCGTGTAAAACCAGAAGCAAAAATTAAAAAGCGCGTGTACTGTGCCGAATGCAATTTATAAATGTAGTTCACAAACTTAACGAAATTTAAAAGACTTGCTTTCACATGATTCAGGTAACGAAAGAACAAGCGAAAGTCGAAGAGTTCACGGAATATTAATTTGTACGCATTGGTAAAACATTCCGTGAGGAACATGTAGAGGGCAATGTAACATGCCAACATGATGTACACTAGGGGAAGATATACGCGACTAAAAATCTACTCACCAAATTTTGTAAAGACAAGCAATTTGTAAAATATTTGTTGAAATCAACAGAAATTGTTATTCGTCCCAAATATTCTCAGTTCCGATGAATGACTGAACATTTTGTTCTTCATCTCACATTCGTCCAACTATTTCCCCAGTAATCAAGCTTTCTTAGTGGATATCAAAGTACTATCGTCCTTTCTTTCCTGTGATGTCTTTTAGATTAGAGCCATCCCTTTTGTGATTTTTTAGGGTTATTCTTAACGCTCAAGTATTAAGATTCTAATTGCATATGTCAGCGAAATCATTTTATTCAAATCGAAAGACCAGTGTATCGCAGTGAGTTAGTGACTTTAGATTGGTAGTTGAATTAACGTTGCATAGGAGTAACACAAATGATTATTGGCAACGCTGTATGACTTTAGAATTTAACCTCCATGTTACTATACTTGAATCATTTTATAACGGTTTCAACGAACGAGGTAGGTTGGTAGGTAGTTAATTGACATAGCAATGAAGCAACACAACGGGCTATTGGCGACGGTCCGGGATTAGTCCCTAAGGGAAAGATCCATTTGGAGGAACGAAGATTGATTGGTTTTGAGTTTTATGGCGCAAGGGCCATATTTGGCCAAGATGCGTCAAACACAAGACATCAGCGAGGGAGGAGAAAAAGCAAAAATCAGAAGGTTAAAAGAGGATGAACAGATCGCTCGGGTACCTCTGGGGGTTACGATGCCCGTACACACCTAAAGATGTGCCCCGGAGGGAGAAAGTACGAGGGAAAAAACAAGCTTGGCTTATAGGCAAAATCCCTAACTTGGATCAATGTTAAGATAAGGGCTAACCGAGCACTGTACCCTGGGAGCCAGTTGAGTGAGTTGCCAGTTAACGGTAACACAATCAGACAAACGAAAAAATATTTTCTCACAAAAACTCTAAAAGCGATGGTAGTTGCATTTATGTCGCAATGGAGCAACACAACGAGTTTTTGTCGATGTCCTGAGATCAATCCCGAGGGGAAAAATTCGCGGACGAAACCTCATAATTTTGAGCCACGGTCATATGACGAGGTCAACATTTGAGCTTCCACCCTTATCTAGAAATAAAAAATAGAAGTAGTTTTTCCAAATAGAGAGTGCATGACTTCAATGTTGATGGACTGACGGACATTTTGGATAGAAAAAGTTGCCATTGAAGTGAACCAACATGTCGATTGGCGCAGCTGTTATATCTGGCTATGCTTCCCCAAACACCAGACAGACAACGTTAAGTAAGACACAAAGGAAGTTTTACTTCCAGAGTAGAAATACACCCAGGATAAGTTACAGGAGTCGAACCAACGCAACCTATAACTCGCAGATTGCTAGCGCATTGGGCAAACCCAGTGAGCCATGGCGGCCTCGAACCAACATGAAATTACCCAGACCTGAAGATGTTTTAAAATTTATTGATCCCATTATAGGACCAATTTACATACATAAAAGCAAGTGTAGCAATAGTTTTCATGTAGTCAAGAATGATTTATTGACAAGCTTGAAGTTATTTTAATGTTAGAAATTGAAGTTAAATGTTAATTTAAACATTAATTGCTTAATTTGTTAGAAATTTCACCTTTTATTCTTACCAAATTTGCAACAGTTCTTAAAGTTCATTTATTAATTTTTTTAATAAGATAGTTAATTTAAAAAGTTACTTTTTAACATTTGTCGATACCATAGTATTTTCGATAACAGTGTTGCTGTTTGTTAATATTTAATAACAGTCACTTTAACTGCTATTGGAAGAATAGCCCAGCTCTAGTGATTAACATTGCTGATAAGACGGCAAGTCGGCAAACTTTGGAGATAGCACCGGATTTAACTTAAATCTGAAGAACAAATTTTCAAATTGCGACTTGATTATAAAATTTAACTATCTATTATTCCTTATGTCAACTATGTAAGCAACTGGTTTTATGTTCAATCTTTATTTTTATTTTAAAAGTTTAAAATAGATACTGGAGATAAAAAATAATGAAATTCAAGTAATAACACCAGAGATCGCTCTCGATATTTGAATACCTACCAAAAGTTCATCCTTAAGTTTTCTACAAGTTTCAATGACAAAAACACGAAACGCTGAGGTAGCTTTATTAATTTATCTTAATATAATATATCAACTTTTTGTCATGCTTTATAGTCTAATTCCCAGCTACAAATGATCGTTTAATTGTCCAGAGGTTTGCTTAGTTACGAGATGAGTGTGACATTGAAAACAGTCCAAAAATTTAAATCACCCAGAATTTTTACTTACACTATGCACGAATTTTATAGTTCATAATTTACAATATCGTTGGTTAAACATTACAGCTTCACCATTACCATGGGATTGAGTTTCAATAGTCGTCTACAAGCTCTTATGTACCTTAAATTTAAACCACAATTAAAATAGAGCTGATAATTAAAATTATTACGCTTTCATTTGTACAGTAAGAAACGAAAGTCAAAGTTTCTATATATATGTATATAAGTTATTTTTGGATATATATTTTAAAATATCTTTCAAGTTAAAGCACTATTAAAATAGTATGAATTCAAAGCTAACCGAAATAATGAAATGACAAAAAAGGATATCGTAAGTTTTAAATGAGGTTTTCGTATATTCTGTTAAACAATTAAACCATATGGGTTTCAAATGATAGGGAAACGCTTCGATAAATATATTCATTCACTGTTATGATTTGTGTCAACGGTAGTTATTTTTTACATAAAGGATAATTAGGCCGCACATTCATAATAAAAAATAGCATTTTTAAAATTTCTCGAAAGAACTATTCATTTTTCAAATTTTATAAGAATTTAATTAACAATACATTCTAGGATATACTGTTCAAATTTAGCACGAGAGGTTTTCCTGAGGAATCCATTGATTGATAAAAAGATGCTTCACCCATAAAACCCTTTTACCTTCGATAAAATATACTCAGAAATTGTGTGAATCCGTAACACCTAAAAGCATTTTCTAAGTATTCTTAGACCGACGTTTTTCAAAAAACCAAGCTTGTGCGTTCAATTATTTATACGTAATATTCAAACAATAATTTTAAAACAAACTAATGCAAATGAATATACAATTCATTTTCAGTTATTCTTGAACTTTTAAGATCCACTTCAAAATTATCCCCTTTTAAAATCCAGTTATTTGTTTCCAACTCATGTCATATAATAAACTGCGCAACCTAAATAGATATCAGACTAAACACTTTTAAATAAATATAATGCCACCGGATCCGTTTACGGATTTCTTCCCTACTCTGTTTTGCAAAACTACCCCATTCGTTCTAAGGTTTAAAAAATTACACTTGGAACGGAATAGTTTAGCAGACTTTCCACGTCTTAGGAAGCAATGAAACTAAAAAATCATCCTGACACACACCCTGCACATTACTCCCAATTACATCACATCTCCTACATCCTAAAATGCTCATTCCAGAATCCAAAATATCACATGACCGCAGGGAACGGATGATGGCACTCTTCCGGTAGCGGAAGCAATGGGGTGCACTCACTCATCATCTTTTGCTTTTTCCCTTTGCAGAGATGGTTCGCATTTGTTAGCTTGGACGGAATGATAATGCGGCCAGAACTGAAGGTCACGCTACAAAGTCTCCAATGGGTGTGTGATAAGTAGAATGCTAAAAGTTCAAAACATTTGGCCTTCTTTTAACCTTAGTGGCCGAAATTCGTTGATATCTGAATTTCGCTTTTGAGGATGCTTTTGGAGGATTTGCGACTCAATTTGATTGCGATGATTTTTCAATTGGTGACCAAAGTGGCAAACGCGTTTAAGAGGAAAAATACAAGGACTAGGCTAAAATGGACAGAGAACTCAACGCAGCATTTTCCGATGTGCCTTAAGTTGTCGAAAGTTCAAAACATTATTTTTAATTTGGCAACCAGAATTATTAAACTTTTTAAGGATTAGTGGTTGAATTGTAGTTAAATTAACGTCGGTAATTCAACTGTTAAAGGCCCTTGACGCTAAAGCGACGCAACGAGCTATTTTAAGGGTTTCATTTTATTGCGATATTTCGATTGGATGCTAAATACTTGTATGGGTGAAAACTAGGTAGGTAGATATTTTAATTAACGTCACACTGGAACAACACAACGGGCTATTGGTGACAGACAGGGATCAATCCCAAGGGAAAGATCCGAGGACAACACCACGCAATTTTGAACCACGGTCAGATGACGAAGGGTGAAAACAGGGAAAATTGAAGGGAAGGTAGGAATTTAATTAACGTCGTACTGGAGCAACACAGCGGGCTATTGGCGACAGTACGGGATCAAACCCGAAGGGAAAGATCCGAGGACAACACCACGTAATTTTGAACCACGGTCAGATGACGAGGTCACACCTGAGCTGGCACCCCACTCTCCAAACTTCCACATCACGCCAACGTGAGAACATTTGAGGTCACGTCAGGTTGGTTTGGGTTTTATGGCGCTATGACGTCACGACAGATTTAACGTGCACCAGCTTCCGTGTACACAACGGTCTTTGGCTGGACCGAGTTTCGAACTCGCAATGGTCTAATACGTTGCTCTTACAACTGGGTACTGCGGCCCCAATATTCTAAGAAAGAACAAGTCGCAGAATAGACAACACACTGCAGGAAGCAGAGCTTGAGCTCGGCCATTTATTTTCCCATCTGTCATCACTTGACACTTGAAACTGTTGGACGAATCTTCCATCTGTGCATCTCTCTGATCCTCACCTTTTTCGGCGAGTGTATATTAAACCAGAAATAGCTGTCAAGCGAAGACTTTCCAAGTAGCAGACACGTACTCTACAAATGTGTTTACTGTAATTAATAAGTATCGCATAGATAAACTCAGATATCAATGGCTTACTATTTTTCTCCCTAGCATATTCACGGGGCCACGGTGGCCCGGTTGGAAGAGTATCGGATTAGCAACAGGAGGGTTGCGAGTTCGAATCCGACCAAACACCGTCGTGTACAAAGGGGCCTGGTAGCAGTTTAATCTGCTCGATCGTTACCAATGTCCCGTCGTGTTACTCCAGTGTGACGTTAATTAAAATACCCGTTTACGGTGTTTACGTAATAAACGCTGTTTGCATCGCGAATGAGACGAAAAGCACAATCAGTGAACAACGGAGAAGCTGTGGTAAATGTAGCTATCCGAAGAGTTGGGCCTTAAGAAACAAAAGATGAATCGGGGATGTCTTGTAATGTTGTCTAGTGATGGTAGGTACTTTAATTAACATCACACTGGAGCAACGCGACGGCATATTGGGGACGGTGCGGGATCCATCCCAAAGGGTAGTAGGTATATTCAATTAACGTCACACTGGAGCAACACAACCAATCCCAAAGGGAAATCCGAGGACAACACACGTACTTTTGAATCACAATGACGAGGCAACACCTGAACTGGCACCCACTCTCCAAACTTCCACACCATGCCAACGTGAGGACATTTGAGGTCACGACAGATTTTAAGTGGAATGGCTCCCTTTTTACACGATGGTCTTTGGTTGGATTCGAACTCGCAACCCTCCGGTTGCTAATCCATTACTTTTCCAACCGGGCTCCCGCGGCCCTAGTACAAGTTGGGTTCAGTTGAAGATCGAAATTCAGTTATCAAATGGTCAAACGAATACCTAATCAAAAAAGCGATTTTCCTAAGCATTGTTGCGTCGGGTTGATCCCGCCAATAGTCTATCGTGTTGTTCCAGTGCGACGTTAATTAAGATACCTAACTAAGTATTGTTGTATTCACAAATATCGAAAACCCGGATAAAATCCAAATATTTCAGATAAAAGAAAATCATCAATACAGCAGAGAAAACAATTCACTCTATTCAGGAAAACTAATTAGACGCCCTTATACTTGTTGCAGACTTCAAAGGTAAATAGAAATGTCTGCTATATATTGTGTTTGCAATATTTTTTGTAATATTTTATCAAAAATAATTCTTAACAACGCCTATAAATATTTCAAATTATAAAGATTAAGAGTAAACTTCGTATTTTGAGAGTAATTTCCGCACGAAAAATAGATCGATATATTCAATTTTGAAATTAAGTCGATCAGCAGGAGTCATTTTATGCATGCGTACTACTCGAGCTGATTTTGATAGCGAGCGACGTGCGATTCATACAACTACGAAAGTTATTCTTTACGTTCTCCCTGACGTTGCTACTAGTGTAGGATGCAAAACTTCAGGTACAGCTTTGATTTAAAGACTTTTTTGAGGAAACGCTTTTGGCGTGCGTTTTATGTCGCCAAAGGAAGAATATCTTTGAAAACACCGTTTTAGGCTTAGCGAAAAACATTTAAGGGGGTATGGTACTCAAAAAATCCCGAAAAATCGCAATTTTTTTTATTGTTTTAAACAAAATTCAGAATTTTCTGATTCCAATGACACCAAATTCATCTTGCTACGTTAAATAGAACCGATTATATTGCAATTTTAAAAATTGAACTACTGATGTCACCTGCCACGCTCATTTTCCGTCTGCTACTGTAACATAAACAAACGAAAGTTAAACCTCTACATGTCTATTTCTCTCAGTTGAAAATAGTGCTTCTTTTTATAGGATGAAAGAAGCGAAGTAAAATATATTAGATAACACTTCTTTGAATTGATGTCAAGTAATAGTATCTTTTGGATTGCTTATTTTGAATGTAAATTGGATATTTGATGTGGAAAATTTGACGTTAGTTTTAATTTCGAAAACGGCTATTGTTGTTGAATATGCTGTTAAATATATTTTGTTGTTAATATATCTATATTTTATGTTATAATTATATAATTTTAAGTGATTTGTTTACACAAGTTTGAGCTGTGATATTAAATATGGGACGAAAGCGGAAAGCTCAAAGTTGATCAAAGTTTATCGCAGAAAAGTGAACATGGCAAAAATAAAACTGAACCAGAATTCTGGTTACTTGGCTGGTGGACATTGAATTGTGTTAGTCAGCAATATTGCTTTTACATACATTTATACATTTTAATATAATGTATTATCTTTGAATTTGTGTGTGCAACAGCTATTTATAATATATTATGTTCCAACAGCAGCAATTTTCATATTTTTCTCTGTAGGTAAAAATTTTGATGAAATTTTTTATCTTTTTTCGATTTTTAAAATTTATTTTTTGTACATATATATTAACATTTTGTTAAAATTTAAACCTGGAATATACTTCTTTTGTGTGAAAGATTACTGAAAAAAATTTCAGATGAATATCTTCATAAACAGCTATTTTGCATAATTTTAAAAGTTTAATGCCTTTTTTCTCAAAGAAGTGATTTTTGATAGTTTTATAAATTTAAATTGATATAAGTCAAATTCTACTGCACGGATATGAATGAAATTTGGAACAATTGTTATATATATATACCTTTCTTTAATTTGTCTTCAGCAATTGTTGAAATATGTGTTTGTTTTTTTATTATGATTTTTGAAAACAATATTTGTGGTGTAAAATCACGTTTTTGCATTATTTTTTATTAAATTTTTTCTGATTCATATTTACAAAAACTGTGAAGACAATTTATTTCTTATATATTTTTATGTTAAAAAATGTTCAAATTGAAATTTTAGCCAAATTATTTTTCTACTTATATCAAAAAGAAAACTGTTCAAATTTTTGAAATTTTATTTTTTTAAAATTAATTGTTTTTAATTTTTGAATTCACATTTTGCATACTATACTTAAAATCTACCTGAATACCAAAAATTACAACTATAACTTCAAAATTGCAGATTTCAGCAATTTGGGTACCATACCCCCTTAAATTAAGAATTTTAGTAGCAAAAATCTACACAATTATTGTCACTACTAGTTTGTAAGCATTTGAAATATTGTTATAGAAGTTCGAGGTAGGTATGTAGGTATTTTAATTAACGTCGCTCTGGAGCAACACAACGGGCTATCGGCGACGGTTCGGGATCAAAACCGAAGGGAACGATTCGAGAACACCAAGTAATTTTGAACCATGGTCAGATGAAGAGAAGTTTGTCGAAGTTAAATAATTTATTAGTTTTAAGTCTGATGGAGAATCAGGCATTTTGATACGAATGTTATAAAATATTACATTTAATCTGGCAAACTTGAGTTGTTTAGGCATGGTAAAATGAAAAAGATTATTTACAAGATTCCAATAGTCACGAGGTTGCTATAATCCTAATAAAGAGGGGTTGCCTTTGCCTGCCACAACTCGCTACATAAAAACACGCCAAGACTTTGCCACAAGTCTTTATATTAAAGCTGTACCAAATTTCGTAATCAGTTGACACAAATCAACTTACAATAACATGTATTCTGCTGATAGGAAACATACAACTAAGAATATTTTAGAGTTTTAAATAATATTTGAAGATTTTAAACAAATTTGGGTGTTAAGTTCACTAGCGGTGTTAAATTACTTTCAAGAACGGCAAGATACACGACTTCAACATTTCTTAATCAGATTGAAGCTTCCCCAACAGCTCTTTTGGAATACTGTTCATCTAGCGATTTTTCCTTCCTAAGTTTTAAAAGTAACTATTGAATTCATTAAGTATAGAAAAACTAAATTGGCCATAAAAGCGCCAACGTACACATTTCCCCCAAGACAAATTGCAGTCCTGAAATATGCAGTTAAGTCATTTGGTTAAAATGGTCTCCAATATAGTTAGTTATTCTTAGATGGTTAGTGGCTATGAATAGAAATGATACAGATGAAACAGAAAACAGGAGATCTTGTTTTTATCCATTGTATTTGTATGCAAGTTTGGAATGTTTTGTAACCAATATTAAATAAAATTTAATAACACAAAAGTATAATTATTAATGTACCACAAACACATTTGTTCGAAAGACGATTCATTATAATACTTGCATAGATGCATCTGATCCCAAATAAAGTGATCACTCATTGTCGATGACAATTAACAAAAAGCTCCAAGTTTTGCTGAGCATCAAGCCATTAAACACTTTCTAATTGGAGTTAATGATACTTCAGTAAAGTTGATGGCTTTTTAAAGCAAGAACTAAGCCAGATGGGAAGAACTGGCTACTGTTAACTAGACACAAAAGTTACTTTCAGAAAAAAATTTCCTTCTTACCTTACGTGTCCTGCTAAATGAATTTTAATTCCTTTATGTACTTCCAAATTTTTTGAAGGGTATCAAAAGTATAAACTTGTTGACTTGTCTCGCATGTCATCTAGAAATCGCCCTCCTGGAATCGCTGGTAGATTTGTTGTTTACTATTTACATTTAAGAGAGCACTAAAGTTTCGGGGCCGTCTTGGCTCAGTGGATATGCCCATTGCGCTAGCAACCTTCGAGTTGTAGGCGTCGCAGGTTCGATTCCTGCCAGGTGCATTTCTTCCTGGGTGTATTTCTCTCTTCTGTGTCAGTAAAGCTTTCACTGTGTGTATGTGTCAATTACTTGATTTACTTGTGGTACTTACGTATTAACCGCATGCCATTGGCGAATATCAGCCAAGTTTTGTTTGTCATTGGCGAATATCAGCCAATCACGAGTATCTAATGAAACTACGCACTGAACTGTGATTCTAAAAAGTTTTGCGAAACAATCAGAATCAATGAAATTGTATTTGTGGTTCACTTGGCAGTGAATATAACCAGATTGTTCCAGTTCTTCCGTTTTATACCCCTTCCAACAGATTTGGCGATTAATCGCTGGCATGCGGTTAACACGTACAGATTTGGCGATTAATCGCTGGCATGCGGTTAATACGTAAGTACCAATATTATATTAGGAAGATTGGAGACAAAAGCCTGATTCTGCAGCTAAAAGTCAAGGCATTCAACCAACCAAACCAAAACTAAAGTTTCAATTATAATAAAATGGCGTAAATAAATTAATTTACGTTCATTCGAAACTCGTATTTAGGCTCACAAAAAGCTTAATCTAGGCAAATAAACACAGGAAAGTTGATAGTTGGAGTTGTTTTGAGATATTTTCTCGAAAAACGGCGGTGGAAGAGCAACGGATTAGCAACAGGAGGGTTGCGAGTTCGAATCGGGCCAAACACCGTCGTGTACAAAGGAAGCTGGTGCACTTTAAATCTGTCGTGACCTCAAATGTCCTCACGTTCGCGTGGTGTGGAAGATTGGAGAGTGGGATGGCAGCTTACATGTTGCTCCGTCATCTGACCGTGGTACAAAATTACGTGGTGTTGTCCTCGGACTTTCTCTTTGGGATTGATCCCGGACCGTCACACACACGGGGCCGCGGTGGCCCGGTTGGAAGAGTAACGAACTAGCAACCGAAGGGTTGCGAGTTCGAATCCAGCCAAACACCGTCGTGTACAAAGGGGGCTGGTGCACGTTAAATCTGTCGTGGCCTCAAATGTCCTCACGTTGGCGTGGTGTGGAAGTTTGGAGAGTGGGGTGCCAGCTCAGGTGTTGCCTTGTCATCTGACCGTGATTCAAAATTACGTGGAGTTGTCCTCGGATCTTTCCCTTTGGGATTGATCCCGGACCGTCACCAATAGCCCATTGTGTTGCTCCAGTGTGACGTTAATTGAAATACCCCCCCCGGACCGTCACCAATAGCCTGTGTGTTGCTCCAGTGTGACGTTAATTAAAATACCTACCACGAAAAAAGGCTGTTGAAATCTGGATTGCTTGAACGTCTTTAATTGGTAGATGTAGGTAGGTTTGTATTTTAATTAACGTTACACTGGAGCAATACAACGGGCTATTGGCTACGGTCCAGGATGAACAACCGAAGGTAATGATCGAGGACACCATTTAATTTTGACCCACGGTCAGATGACGTACATCAAGATAGGTTTTCCATTTTGATCGCCAAGAAATCTCTTGAAGGTTTTATAGTCAAGAGGTGGTTGGTTGGTTTTGGAGTTTTATGGAGAAAGGGCTGGCTGATTTGGCCATGTTGCGCCAGACCCAAGACAGACAGGTACGCATTTTAATTAATGTCACATTGGAGCAACACAACGGGCTATTGGTGACGGTCCGGGATCAATCCCAGAAGGGAAGGATTTGAAGATACCACGCAATTATGAACCATTGTCAGACAACGAGGTCAACACCTGAGCTTACACCCCACTCTCCAAACTTACACACCACGCCAACGTGAGATTAGCAACCGGAGGGTTGCGTGTGCGAAACCCGATCCAAGCAAAGACCGTCATATCCATTGGGTTTCGTGAGCGCTAAATCTGCCATGGCCTAATGTGCTCTAAAGTTGGCATTTTGAGGCAGTTTGGAGAGTGGGGCTGAGGTGTTGACCTCGTTGTCTGACCATGGTTCATAATTTTGAGGTGACCTTGGATCCATAGATGTGAAAGGTGGGGGTAGCAGTAGTTATAGGGAGGTAGGTAGTAAGTAACTTCACACTAGTACAACACTACGGGTTATCGGCGACGGTTCGGGAAGGTGGTGTTGAAGTTTGGAGAGTGGGGGGCCAGCTCAGGTGTGACCACGTCATCTGACCGTGGTTCGAATAACGTGGTGTTTCGGATCTTTTCCTTCGGGGGTTGATCCTTCAATAGTAGCCCGTTGTGTTGCTCCAGTGTTACTTTAATTAAAAATATCAATACTAATACCACTTAAGCAAAACAACGGGCTATTGGCGACAGTCCGGGATGAATCCCGAACATAAAGATCTAATGAGTATAAGGAATGCAGGTATTTTAATTAACGTCGCACTGGAGCAACACAAGGCGAATGGTTTTAAGAGAGAGATAAAATGATATTGTGCTCACACTTTGCTAAGATGAACTAAGCAAGATTTGTATATTCGACTAGACAGATAATTATTCTCGTCTGATTAAAATGTTTTCAACAAAATTGAAATGATTTGTAATTAAAATGTATGAGAGAAGGCTGGTGGCTTTTCCTGCTTGGAATACTTAAACATGTTTCCATAAGAACAGACTTCTTATTAGCCTGGAAGAGAGTTTTCTTGACGATGCACATCCCGTCTCATCCTGATGTTAAGATCACATTGTATCTTGGGAGAGCTTCGTGTGATGCTCTCTGCGGAAGGGCAGTGCTGTCAGTATTGTCAATACATAGGTTTTCAAGGACACTAGATCATTCATCGCAGTTCTCTTCCGTTGAATAACTTTAAGTGCGACCATAGCAACATTGAAGATTTAGCGAATAAAAAATTGTGTTTGCAATGACAGGCAGGAAAGCGAAATAGACAGAACGAAGGTTATTAACGCACAAAATATACATCAAATAGGTAAGAAGGTAAGACTAAAGAGAAATAGAAAAACAAAAGTTATCTGCTATCCCTGGTCCCAATCATTCATTGGGTATCAGGAACGGTTGCTCCAGCTTCCATACGCTATTGAATCTCTCGGTTTAATGAGTCAGATACACTGGTATTCTAATGAGTACCATCAAGGTTTCACTCAAAGAATCGAACCCGGTCATTGGAGTGAAACCTTGCAACTGGTGATGTTTCATTTAAAGAGTTATGCATCAAGCTTTTCGCTGTTATTAATCATAAATCCTTTAATGTTCCTTCGGATACGACCCAACCATAATTATTGTATAACCCAACACCAATCGCAGATATCACATATTCTTCCATGGAAGAAATTATTTTGATCACTTTTCTCAATATTTAGACTGTATTATTCAACGTGGAGACATCCTCCAAGACCACCTGTTTTGTTGTGAGATCGTCTAAGACCGGTATATTTTCTTGTCGTTTTGTTTGGGCTAGACACTCAGTAGCACTTTGTGCTACTGAGTGTCTGGACTTGTTGACTCCGATATGCTTTCGTTAACATGAGAGGCATTTTCTAAATACAGGTGGTAGTGTTTTCTTAGGTGATAAGTGTTTCCTGTACTAATACTGAACGTGACGTCAGTTGTCTTGTTTTTCGAATACGGTTTCAGAACTTCACCAATAAAATTTGAAAAAATAAATTCCAAATTGATATATGGTAGTCGCTTGGGTCAGCATCAATTAGATTAAGCGCCTAACGTCACCAAAACGGTGAACTACATTTCAAGGTAGTCCCGATATGTATCATGCGAGAGCCGTTGGCGTGGTGTGGAAGTTTGAAGAGTGGGGAGCCAGCCCAGGTGCTGTGACCGACTCCTCTGACCGTTGTTCAAAGTTGCGAGGCGTTATACTTGGTCTTTCCCTTCGGAATTGATCCCGGACCGTCGCCAATAGCCCGTTGTGTTACTCCAGTGAGACATTAACTACCTACCTACAAGTATTTAATATCACCTACCAAAGTAAACTAATGTATTGGATTACTTTGGTAGGTGATATTAAATACTTGTAACTTATGAGAAGAAAATCGCACCTTGTTTTAGGGTGCTGCATCTGAACTCAGGTACTTTAACATATTCGTATGCTGACTAAGAGATAGTATAGGATGAACTTGTTCACTTATTTATGTATTGGATATCAACTGGTGGTCCTGAAGTTCTTTGGACTGTTTGGATGGTTAATTGGAAAAGGGGCATTTTCTCTGATTTGTTGATGAGGCTTGGTACCTGTACAGATGTCTTAATTGATATTTTAAGTAATATAAACCTGGTTTCAGGGAGTTAAATTTAAAGTGTATATACTTAGGTTGCCTTATATGCGAGTTGTTTACGAGGGGAAACTGGATCTCTTATTTGAATTTGAATTTAAATTGTTTGAGTTGTTTAGATTAAATTATTAATTATGGTTCAAATTATTTGAATTGTTTGGTTTGTAGAATTATTTATTTGGTTTGATTTAAGGTAGAATTATTTGATTAAACTGTGAAGACTTGTGATTTAATCTTGGAGGTGCATGATTATAATTAATTAATCCGAATGTTTGTCATGTAGATATTAAATATATGTAATTTATGCAAAGAGAATTAAGAAGAGCAATTGTTTATGTGAAACTATACTAAGGGAGATTGGATATCCTGTTTAATTTGTTTAATTTATTGGATTTATCTAATTTGGTTGTATACTTGATTGTTTAGTTTGGCTTAAACTTTTAGAGCTCCAGCGATTTCATGTAGGAGGTTTGTAAACAAAATTAGTGTACTTGAATACCTATTATGTAAGAAATACTAAACATTTGTAATTCATGTGAATAATAACGAGCGCTATTGCTTGGAAAAAAATTACTTGTAAAATAGGAGCTGTATATTTATTTGAAAAATAAAAAGGGGTGCTGGGTTAGGATGCTTTCGCAATCCCTACTTATACCGAATGGCTAAGGCCGGGTCGGTAAATAAATTAGAACCGCCTACCTACGAGCTAGAGTTGCAATGTTTGTAATGCGTTGGTTTTTTCTTGGTATTTGGTATTTTTTTAATTAACATCACACTGCAGCAACACAACGGGCTATTGGTGACGGTCCGGGATCAATCCCAAAGGGAAAGATCCGAGGACAGCACCACGTAATTTTGAATCACGGTCAGATGACGAGGTTTATTACTTGAAATTAAAACTTGGAAAGTTTGATTTTTATCACAAACTATTTTGAAAATAAATATTGAGTTTAATGTTGGTTCAGAATAATCCTAATAATAATAATAATTAACATTAGCTATAAACAAAGAACAACTAATACCAAAGCAAAATTTACAAAAATGTTTCTTTGATTCCTCTTCTGTTTCTTTGTTTCTTTGATTATAATGTTGGTTCAGAATAATTCTAATAATAATAATAATTAACATTAGCTAATTATTAACATTAACAAAGAACATTAACAAAGAACAAAGAATTAACATTAACAAAGAACAACTAATACAAAAACAAAATTTACAAAAATGTTTCTTTGATTCCTCTTTGACGAAAATCCTTTCAAAGGTTTTAATAGTATTCACATGCGTATCCTATCTGTTTTATAGCTTATCTATATAAATAACAATGTAGGGTTGGTATAGTAAGATAGTGTGTGGAATTTTAAAAATAGTAAAAATGGAGTTATATTAAAATTATTTTTCCGACATAAAAATGATAGTTATATTTTTGTTAGAGAGCTGGAAATAAATTTAAGCCTATTTACTTTTAATTCTGCGTTAAATTAATTCAAAGTAGACGCTGGGTTCTGCAGGTTAAATATACTTAAAAATAATTTTTACGTTGTGTCTTAAAAATGAATTCTTGTGATATTCTATTAAAAGCGCTTTACCTAATAAAGTTGAACATAAAAGATGTAAAACCGTTATATGGTAACCACAAATAATCCTATTCATTAATTAGTAGAATCTTATTCATAGAACGAAAACTGACGAACCGGAATAATAAAGATGTTTTTTGAAGATTACTAGATTGTTAAATTAAATTTATAATGATGGAGCAGACTAATTTAAGTATTTTTAATGTTTCATTTTTGTTTATGAACACAACCAGAAGTAATTAGGTGCCATATGATGCTTATTTGATATTTATGTATATTAGACACGTCGCTAAGCCAATCATACAGTGACTGTACCAAGTTAACACACCACAAAATAATAAAGTATGGAATGTTGATAAAGATTAGAAGGTCGTCTTATGTGACTTCATTACTAATCTTTTCCAGTCGTAAACGCGATTTATCTGGTCTTTAAAAATTCACCATAATCGGTCATGACAGACGTTTTCTGCCAAGCTAAATATAGGTAGTGTTTCTGCGACGAAACGTGTTTTTTATTCTGAATGCTTGGTTTGTTTTTCGAATACGATTTCATCACTTCGCATAAGTTAATATATAATTACATTAAGTTAATATACATAAGTTAATATATAATTGATTGAACAGCGCCATTTAGATTCAATGCCAAACGTCTCCAAAACGACCTACTTTTAAGGTCATCCCGATATGCATCATACAAACGCATTTGGGTAGTAAAATATTCGCACTGAAAATCCCTCATAGTACCAGGAAAAATAACAGCATTTTTCAAAGTGAATTCAGCAATAGCCCGTTGTGTTGCTCCAGTGTGACGTTAATTGAAAAATACCAATACCAATACAAAAGTGAATTCAGTTTATGCAACATTGCATTTATAAAAGTCATATAGACTGCATAATAATCAACCTACGCGATTCCTTGTGAAAAGTTTTTATTACACTTTACATTCCAAAGCACACATGCGTGCTTATAAAAGATACATTAATACACACTCGGATTTACATATACAACTGGGGTGGAAGAGTAACGGACTAGCAACCCGAGTGTTGCGAGTTCGAATCCAACCAAAACACCGTCGTGTACAAAGGGAGCTGGTGCACATTAAATCTGTCATGGCCTCAAATGTCCTCACGTTGGCGTGGTGTGGAAGTTTGGAGTGTGAGGTGCCAGCTCAGGTGTTGACCTCGTCATCTGACTGTGGTTCAAAATTACGTGGAGTCGTCCTCGAACGTTTCCCTTCGGGATTGATCCTGGACCATCGTCTATAGCCCGTTGTGTTGCTCTAGTGCGACGTTAATTAATTACCAATTACCAATATCCAACTGGTGCTTTTTACGCACGGGGTAGTTGTTTAGTTGAATTAACGTCACATTGGAGCAACACAACGGGCTATTGGTGACGGTCCGGAATCAATCCCAAAGGGAAAGATCGAGGACAACATCACGCAATTTCGAACCACGGTCAGATGACGAGGCATAACCTGAGAGAGAGAGAGAGAGAGAGAGAGCTGGCACCCCACTCTCCAAACCTCCCATCCACGCCAACGTGAGGACATTTGAGGCCACGACAGATTTAACGTGCACCAGCCCCATTTGTACACGACGGTCTTTGGCTGGATTCGAACTCGCAACCCTCTGGTGCTAATCCGTTGCTCTTACAAACGTCCGCCGTTAAGAACTAGGATCCAATGGAACGAGCAGTTCCAATGTGATAAGTTGCGTAATATTTGACGCTCTTTAAAATTTGGCGACCATAATTATATTGTACTTTTAAGGATGTGTTTCTCTTTGGATTTTTGTAAACCTAAGTAGCTCTATGGAATAGGAATTTTTCCTAGATTCCGTACCCTTTAAAAATATCAGGCATAGGTCAATTAACAATGTGTACGACCAAATGGTAGGTTGGTAGTTGAATTTACGTCACACTGGAGCAATACCATGGGCTAACATGGGTGATGATCCGGGATCAATCCTCGAATGGAAAGACCTCATAATTTTGGACTCCTGTCAGACGACAAAATCAACACCTGAGCTAGCATCCATCTCTCCAAACTTCCACACCTTGCCAAAGTGAGGATATATGAGGTCACGTCAGATTTCCAGTGCACCAGACCCCATGAACACGACGGTCTTTGTTTATATCGAGTTTCGAACTAGCAACCCTCCGGTTGCTAATCCGCCACTCTACTGAACTACCATGGTTCATCAATTATTATTAGATGTGTACCCATAAGTGTAAGTATGGAATTTGTTTCTGATGTCTATTTTAGAAATAATTCATTTTTTTATCTTTCATGATTCGTGAATAAGTATAAATGTCTTGAGATTTTTAATAAAGCTCTGTAAATTGACTGAAGTTTTGTACAAAATTTTGGAAGACAGTTAAAAATGTCTTCTCTTTTGATGCTCCCATCAAAAATATTTCACTGTTTCTGTCTTAACCTCAGAAAAATAAAAGCATATCTATAGTAAACTTTGATGCTCCAACAGAAATATATCCCTGTTTCTGTCTTAACTTCAGAAAAATAAAAGCATATCCTATAGTAAACTTTGATGCTCCAACAGAAATATATCCCTGTTTCTGTCTTAACCTCAGAAAAATAAAAGCATATCCTATAGTAAACTTTGATGCTCCAACAGAAATATATCCGTTTCTGTCTTAACCTCAGAAAAATAAAAGCATATCCTATAGTAAACTTAATTTTCTCTTTCATCACACTTGCCGTGTGTTCCGCAAGCATCATCATCCCGATCGATAGGAAGAGGGCGGCTACGGAAACTAATTAACTCAATCATTAAAAGTGAGAATTGTTGTCACTTCTCTGGACTTGAAACGTTTTAAGATATGCGCCTTGAAAAGGTATTAATGTGTTTTCAGTGGGGGAATTCTCGGCACAAATTATATCCTTGCGGTCAAATATGTAGTTAATTACCTGGGAAGAGATTTTTAGTTGGATAAGAGATGTTTAAATTGTGTGATAGTTGCCAAGCACCTAATGACACTTTAAAGGTCACTCAGAGTTTTGGAAGCAATTAGAGTGTAGTGTGTGCAGTCTTTGCATTATACTGAATGGCCTGGCTCTAGAGACAAACAGTTTAGAAGAGACCCGATTGCTGGGGCAGTGGATTCTTCTCATTTCGTGTAAGATTTGAAATCTCTAGAGGCTCATCCTCCTCTCTGGAATCAATGAGAGTGAGACCTTTCAAATTTTGTCTGCTGAATGCCCATGTCATTCTTCTCAAAGGACTTGGATTAAAGGACTTCGCCAAACACTATTACCACTTAAAACTTGTTAAATGCCATCATTGCGAGATAACAATGGTTCGTTACTTATCGCCTTACTTGTTTTAGTTGGGAGTGCTTCTTATCATTTAGATCCGCTCTCTCATTAATTAAACCAGAAAAGTGATTATGCAATTAATTACTAACGGCTCAAGTAGAGTTAATCAAGAAAATAGGTTATGGAAATTATATTTTCAAAGAGGTACAATTTTTAAGTCAGGGAATGTGGAGTACTTGAATTAGGCTCGTTGGTTATAGCCATGAATTTTCAAAGAGTAGCGGATTAGCAACCGGAGGGTTGCGAATTCGAAACTCGATCAAACCAAAGACCGTCGTGCGGGGGAGCTGATGTACATTCAATCTGTCGTAGCCTCAAATGTCCTCACGTTTACGTGGCGTGGAAATTTGGAGTATGGGGTGTTAGCTCAAATGTTGACCTCGTCATCTGAGAGTGGTTCAGAATCAACTACCTAATTACACAAGGGGAACCATGGCTCCATGGGTTGCACTAGTGACCTGCAAGTTTTAGGCAGTGAAGGTTCAAATCCTCTAACTTACCCTGGGTGTATCTGTCTCTTTAGTGTCGTTAAAACTTTCCTTGTTTGTGTATGTCCATCACTTGACGTTGTTTGTCTTGTGCTTGGCACAGCTTGGCCAAATTTGACAATATGCGCCCTAAAACTTACCAATCAACTGCATAATTTAACTCTTTGAAGGTCATGCACGAGTTATTCCACCATGCAACCTGTAGTTTTCCCTGTGACTCAATTTTAGACTTTTTGACCAATCCTTCCTAGAATCCTTTCTAGGATTCCTTCAACCAATAGTTATGGCTATTATCAGACCTTAAGGGTGTTGTAGGGCAAATGCAATAGTTTACTACTCGTGGGTTATAGAGTTAAATACTTTTAGAGTTTTCGAGGGGATTATAGCACGAAACATTTTGCTACAGTATAGAGATATTATAGAAACGCTTTTACTTGCAAAAGTAGTGCCGTGGTAGCACAGTTTAAAAAGTATCAAATTAGCAACCGGAGGGTTGCGAGTTCAAAGCTAGGTCCAACCGAAAAATGTCGTATATGTGGGAGCTGGTGAATGTTAAATATGTCGTGGCCTGAAATGTCCTCACGTTGGCGTGGTGTGGAAGTTTGGAGAGTAGGATGCCAGCTCAAGTGTTGACCTCGTCATCTGACCGTGGTTCAAAATTATGTGGTGTTATGATCTTTCCCTTCGGGGGACGATCTCAGACCGTCGCCAATAGCCCGTTGTGTTGCTCCAGTGCGACGTTAATTACACTATCAACCTACCTTGCAGATTGTGCACTCTTTTGATCATGTTAAAATCGAAGTGGGAGCAGTATAAGAATTCGCATATGCTACTGCTTCATAATTTGATTCGATATCAAGAGTTGAAAAGGTAGGTATGTATGGTATGTATTTTAAATAACGTCGCACTGGAGCAGCCCAACGGGTTATTGGCGACGGTCGGTCCGGGATCAATCCGCAAGGGAAAGATCCGAGGATAATATCACGTAATTTAGAACTACAGTCAGATGACGATGTCACACTTGAGCTGGCAACCCACTCTTCAAACTTCCGCACCATGCCAATGTGAGGACATTTGTGGCCACGACAGATTTAATGAGCACCAGCCTCCTTTGAACACGACGGTCTTCGGTTGGATTCGAACTCGCAACCCTCCGGTTGCTAGTCCGTTACTCTTCCAACCGGGATACAGCGGCCCTGAGTCGAAAATGAACATGATTTATAAAGAAGGAATTCGTGGCTGCTTTAGTCCACTCCCATATGAACGTATTTTTTATTTGACAATGTATCTGCGTTAAACTTTAGATTTTCGTACCTTGGTGTTAAACTAAGCAGACCTTTAAAAATATCAGCCATTTTATAAATAATCATTCTTCATGATTTTTGTTTTTTAATGTTTAAGGGGGCACATTACCTTTAAAACCTTAAAAAAATCGATTTTCCAATTTTGATCTATTTAAATAGTTTGAAATGATCTGATTCTGGCAAAAAAAAAACCGCATGAAAAAATTCGCATTCGTTCGTTCGTAATAAGGATTTTTCGAACACACCTATTTTTATTTTCAGCTGTTCGTTTGTTTACGTTTCTTAGTTTTGGTTTGGAATTATGCTATTTATTTTTTTCGAAAGTTTTAATAATAATATTTTTACTGTAACAAATATAAGCAGAATATGTACTACTCAACACTTTCATTTCACAAATCTGTTTGTTTACTTGAGCACGTGAATGCTAAAAATAACTATTTAAACTTTAATTGCATTTATCTCATAATGGTAATTTTCAAGCTTTGCGCGCACTATAACTCTGCAACTAATAAACGTAGACTCCTGAAATTTTGAATGAAAATAGATTATCAAAAGAGCTTCAAAATGAAACCAAAATTTTACTCAAAAGCTAAAAATATATTAAAAATTTTTGATATAGTATGAGTGAAAATTTGGAAAAATGAATGAAGTGAAGTATTGATTGATTGTTATATTTATGTTTTACTTAACTACTGTTCTTTGGTTTTAATTTAAAATAAAAGGATTGTGTGTTACTCATATAAGCCATTAGTTTTATAGAAAATGCACAGGATGACTCAGAATGTTGCGCACAAGTTAAGTATGTTAAAAATGACCTTATGTAAATTCTAGTAAAATATTATTTAATTTTTAAAAATCAAACCAATTTTTCTGCATTGTGTAGTATAAAGTATGAATAAACCCTGCAAAAATTTCATTATGATACACATAAAACTTTTGGTGGTACAGTTTATCGAAATTAGTCTATTTTACCTGCTGATTTGTATGCTTAAAGGTACTGTGCCCCCTTAAACCTATTGGAGAGATGTAGTGTTATTAGTCAAACATATGGTAATGCTGCCTTATATCATTACACTTCACCAAATTATCAATTATGGTTTGTTTCGTGGAGGTTCAGAACGTGCCATAATCTAATACAAATCGCTTCCTTTTTCTGTGTTTGTGTTAGATTTCTTTTACAAACACTCTTCACTGGTTCCATTCATATTGGCAGCAGCCCAGTTTGGGATATTTGAATCTATTGGAGGACGTATAAAACATTTAGTGGTGAAGTCAAAAGAACTTAATTGCCCATAAAATCGCTTACAATAATTACTTATCGTTTTGATACAGGCGCAACACTGGTTCATTTCTGACGTTTAGACGAGTGAAGCATTAAAAATAGGTTTGTCCACGCGGAAAACGAGGAAAAAGAAACCAAGCTTTGTTGAAAATTGAATGGTGCAAAGTGTTTGGCACTTTTCAAATCATCGGTTTTGTTCGAGTACAAAAATGGTTATCTTAGACCCAGACTGAGAAGAAAAGACCGCCAAGCACTGTTATTCTTGGTACTGTTCCCGAATAAAGAGGAAATAATTCCCATGATAAATATTAATTGCTTAACTCGCAAAGATAAAAGAAACTAAGAACTGATAATGCAGCTCCATTTTTAAAAAAATGAGCAGATAAAAATGCACTGAATGATCTCTCGAATTCACAGAATTGTTAGGAAGTATTAATATTATTGTGAATTCTATATACTTCACGACTTATTAACAGGGTATTTCACAATGGGTATTACTATTATTGTCTTATAAGGAAACATACTTGCAAATGGAAAATGTTTTTATAACATGTGTTGCATTTATTTTACATGGTACACGTCTAAGAACAGGGAATTTAACGCAGAAAGGGAATCCGCCCAAAACATTCCAAATAAACAAATAGCTTAACTCTACGAGTGGTTTCGACGAGATATCTCATTCATGACCTGACCAATTTTTCTAATACGAGATATCTCATTAATGATCTGACCAATTTTTCTAGTACGAGATATCTTGTCATCAAGACAATGCCACGGATTTTGTGATGATGACGAGATCAAGATCTAGTTAGTTTTCTTCTAATGATGTGATATCTTCTCCATCATGATTTGGCCAGATTGCTTTTGCTAATGATTGCATTTTTGATGAGATACCTCTTCGAGACAATCACCAGCTGAATTAAATCTCTGAACATCGTGATATCCTACAAGTGTACTATTGCTTTTACCATGGAACGCACTTAACCCTCTGAAGGGTTCACACGCATATATCCTTTCTTCAAACTGTAGTCTTCCCTGCATGACTTGGACCGCGGTAGTCCGGTTGGAAGAGAAACGGATTAGCAATCAGAGGGTTGCGAGTTCGAATCCAACCCAAGACCGTCGTGTACTGGTGGGTGTGGAAGTTTGGAGAGTGGGGTACCAGCTCCAGTGTTGACCTCGTCATGTGACCGTGGTTCAAAATTACGATGTGTTGTTCTCGGATCTTTCCCTTCAAGATTGATCCCAGAGCGTAGTGTTGCTCCAGTGAGACGCTAATTAATTAGCATTACTCTTCATGACTTCTTCCAGTTTCAATCTTCTTGAGTAATAGAATCTTTCCAAGAATTCTATGAACCAATAAATGTGGTTACTTCGTCTGTGTTGTGGGGTAAAACAATGCAAGACTAGCATGAAATCTCGTAACCCTCAGAGGGTTATTGACTAGATGGCCACTGGTGAAAGAATGGCAGGAAAACTACATCGAAGCCTGGCAGGGAACTCTGCAGGTTGGAATAATGCACGCGTGACCCTTAGAACTTTAATTCCTCTAATTGATCAAATGTATTATTCCGTGTTTCAAATTGAAATATTTGCTGAGATACCGTGCATGAAAATTCTAACATTCGTAGCCAAACTCGAGGGATCTCTAAAACGAGAGTAATTTGATTCAATTCAGAGCTTATTTCAAGCGCGGTGCTGTAAAGTGACATTTATTTCGTCACAAATCTCTGACGTGGCATGCAAAGTGGTTTAAGTTTTAAAATTTAAATTCTAATGAATTGACCAACATTTCACTCGGAAACAAGAACTTTTACTTAAATCTTAGGTTACGTCATTCTTAGAACGTTATATCGGAACATCTTGAGTAATAGGGGAATTCCGTGTAATTTGGATCAGAGGTGAGCAGGCAAAATAAAGATCCCCTTTCAGAGAGGTTGATGATCGATTACTTCCCGATCTTGCAATCACAAATTTTCAACGTGAACAGCTTGGGTGTAATCACATTTATTTCAAACAGCTATGGAATTGTTTTAAACTAAGAACAAATTCCCTTCTTAAAAATGTACCTACATTCATAAATTAAGTCATATATTGAAAAGTGCTAAGGTAAAACTAACACACGATTTGCGATAAAACAAATGATATCAAATTTGTTTTACTCGCATAAGTTGAATAGTTCCGTTTAGTAAATCGATGAGTATTAATTGACTCAGAGAGAGTTATGGTAAAACATTTTAATAAAACGAAGCGAACTTCATGATGAAAATACACTTTGAAAATAAAGTTGCATAACCAACTAACTTCGAAATTATATCATAAATATACTGAAAATTAAGGTGTACTTATATACTACATAGAATATTTTTTTTAAATTTTGACTTTAAAAATCCAATTTTTTTACAATAGGTCATTGGTTTGTGCTTAAACTCATTCCAATGTGAAAAATTCAAATTAAGCTAAACATTAATTATCTAATTTAGGTACAATTAGCTAATTAGTATGCTTTTTGAAGTGATATCTCAAATTCTAACTTGTTCTGAAAGACAATTCCTGTTGGAAGTTATTCCTAATATTATTCTTCATGTTTCTACCTTCAATCAAGTTTCTAGAGGGAATAGGTTTTGTTTTACAATTTTTTTCACCAAGGAAGTCTTAAAAATCAAGATTTTTTCATGAATTTTAGCTCTAAAAATCAACTAAAAATTCATTTCGTAACTAATAACTGACTGAAAGTCAAAACATCCACTGTATTATATAGATTATAATAACACAAAAATAATTATAATAGTCAATTCATTGTTGAGTTATCACTGTTTGAACAAAACATCATATTGCAAAAACAGTTAACAGAAATTGAGTTTAAAGTTTTGGAAACATGTTTGAACATGGTGACATTACCTAACAAAACCCTTGTAACTAGAAAACGATTTCGAATACTTACAAGACCTTGGTATCGTTTGAAAGCAAATGAGTTGGAAAGTATTTTGAATTAATAAAATAGTATCGATATTCGGGTCGATTTCCGTGATTTCTAGAATATACATACACCCTACCTTAAATAATTTAATAATAATGAATTCTATATAAAATATTTTTATAAATTAAATATACCCAATAAATTATTATAATCCAGCTTCAGTTTTATTTCAATGAATACGAACTGATCATTTAATACTAGAATTGCAAGTATTTAATAAAATAAAAATTATAAATACTCAAAAATGATATTGTTGGACATGAGCAATAGCCCTTATTAAGCTATTATATAAGTTAAGTTTATTCACAAGTTTTCTTATTAATAATTAGATATTTCTTTATATCCCAATTTCAAGTCCGTTTTAAAATACATTGACTTCATACCACTTCAGTGTTCAGTGTTTAAAGTTACATACTTTAAAAATATATTGGGTCTTCTTTACCGTTCAGCAGTTGTTTGACGTCGTTCCAAAAATTTCGAATTCAATCTTGAACGAAAACTTCCCGGGGATATCAAATAAAGCGCTCACTATGGCAACAAACAGTTTACGAAAGATACCGTGGTGCATAATTTATCTCTCTAATGGATTCGGTAACATTCCAAACATCAACACACATACAGTCTCGCGTTTTCTCGTGTCTTCTCAAATTCCTCTACTTTATTAGGGTGCCATTTGACAGAGAAAGCATGCAGAAAAACGATGGAACTCCGTTTTTTAGGCAAGGTGGTGTTTATAAATATTCAATTGAAGCTGTTTCCTTGCGTGATCGAGTCATATTAATTCTCAATTGTGGTATTTGTATATCGAAAATAAATTGAAATTCAGAAAAGATGTCTTCTTTATGTTACTTTACCCTCTGATAGGTTCACGGGCTTAATTCCACCCTACAGTCTTCCCCTGCATGACTTCTAACCAATAGAATCTGTCTAACGGATTATATTCTAAGGAAAAGAGAAATAGACTCTTTCCAAAGGATTCTCTTCTAAGGAAAGTAAAAATAGAATCTTTTCAAAGGATTCTATAAATGACCAACAGAATCTTACTAAACTATTCTATTCTAATGAAAGGGCCATCGAAATCTTTCTACAGGATTCACTTCCAAGGAAAAGAGCAGTATAATAATTCCAAAGGATTCTATTCTGAGGAAAGGAACAACACAATCTTTCCAAATGATACTATCATAAAGGAATGACCATGAGAATAAAGGATTCTATTCTTAGGAAAGGGAATGTAGAATATTTCTAAAGGTTGGAAAGAATCCATGAATTATTTCCCCAATAGAAGTGTTTATTTATTCATCGTAGGATAGAAGCTACACTAAGAAATCTCGTGACAGAAGGTTAAAGGTTATATTTGAGTGTTTCATAGTGTCATTTAATACAGAGCTACTTCTGAACTGACTTATTCCACTTTAGAATAAGAAACGTATACCAATTTTCTCTATATCTTCATTGCATACATTTTATTAAAGTTTTTAACAGGTAATGAACAGCATTTCATTCCTAAATGAAGTTTTTAAAAATAGAAATTGTTTAGCAACACTTAATCTAAGGAACATTTTGTATTAGCTCTAAGAACACTAATATCCCGAACACTTACATTTGAATCTATCCTTAGCACTAAATTGAATAAAAGATGAGATAAAAATATTAATTTAGCACATTTAATAAATTTTTGACGATAAACAGAATAGCACGATAAATTGTGTTTTGTACTTTATATACCAAAGTTCATAAATTTGAGAATAATTAAATTGTTATTCCAAATTTTTTATCTTTATAATTATCAAGAATTTTCAAGGATATAGATTTCTGTTTGCGATCAACAAATTAAATTTGTTACTTAATAAACAACACCAGAGTTTTAATAAGCAGAAAGAACTTTTAATAAAATCAATCGTGAAATACTTTACCAACAATACTCAAGTTTTCTTATGCTTATTAATTTGTTTACCCTATTTTTATAAAGAAAGGCTAGTATTATGTTACTTTTGTATAAAACATGTATTTTTATTGCTACCTGTAAAAAGAAAATTTTCAACATAATTCGTTTTCATAATTGAAATAATGGAATTAATCCCGACAACAATTTATCCGTATTATCGTTCAAATTACACTGATGTTGAAATATTTGATAAACATTGTTTATAAATGAGGATATAAATGAATTGGTTATAAAGGAATGGCAATATTCATTCATTTATTAATCACGCATCTAAGCGAAAGTTTGAAGGCTATAAGAATTTATAACGTAACGAAGACCGTATACACTGTGGACCTCTTATTTTTAACATCAGTTAAATCCTTAAGGAAACTCTTAAACAATATTTTTTGAAGTAATGTAGTTTCAACAGACATCCATTATCAGTGATTAATTTTATTAATCTGGACAAACTTTAAAAAAATAACTGCAAAAATTACGAATGCGTGTAACTTCGACCACAATCACGTATTTGGGCCCTGTTGATCGTATAAATTGAATTTCAATACCAATGAGTCCTTAAGATTTAATAAATATAAAATATGAGATTAAAGTAAAACTGAGGTATTTACTGGGAAATATAATAAAATTTTTTTGTTTCGTCATTTGTTAATTGAACCAAATTCGTGAACCCTTCACCATTCGTGAAGGTTGGTTGGGGTTTTATGGCGGAAGGGCTATAGTTGGCCATGCTGCGCCAGACACAAGACATACAATACCAAGTAATAGACATACACACAATGACAGTTTTACTAACACAGAAGAGAGAAATACACCCAGGAAGGAATCCACCAGACAGAAATCGGTCCGTTGTGTTGCTCAGTGCGACGTTAATTAAAACACCTACCTACCTCAATACCTACCTGTCGGAAATCGAATCTGCACCGCCTACAACTCGAAGGTTGCTAGCGCATCCATTCGTGGAGGACTGTCTCCTTATGTAAATACTTTGTGGAACCTGAGTTGTTTTAAATATAGTTTTTCTGTTTTCACGGATCTCTTGGAGAACTCAGCGACACCAACACAATCCTTCACAACTACTCAATTCACTTTCGTATTCGAATCCTTCCATTTAAAAACATACCTTTTACTTTTCAAGCTTCTTTAGTTGTCATTTCGAGAGAAATGTATCAATTTATATATAATGAACGTTATGTAATTTAGATCACTGGACCTAATTTCACGCAATAGTACGGTTTAAATTCTACCCCCACATACATTCACAGGTAAACAAAATCATTACTAGATATAGTTTTGAAGTATTTAAGCATATTTTAAATTTTGAATTATGAATTATCTTACCTTAACCCGCGAAAACTTGCGCTGGGCCTATCAGGTCCGAGCATTACAAAAACTTAGCATATAAAACAAACCCCTTAATGGAATAATTCCAGCTTCACAGTAGCTGCATTCAAGGTCATGTACGTCACAACCACAGGCAAGAATTCCCATTTCAAGAATTCCCCCTGTTTTCTCAGAAAAACGGTGTTTGGGCTTTTGAGGCCAGGCGCGCGCTGGCATTTTCGTTTAAGATCGCGAAGGAGAACAGACGGATTGAAAATGTCTCGCTATTTGAGCTATGATGATGAAATGAAGAGATCATGGACGCCATTAGCTGAAGTGTCAACTGATGAAGAATCCATTAATGAAGAAGATGAAGAAATTGTTGATGAAGAGCAGTTTAGTGATCATCAGTCAAATTCGGAAGAAGATATTGATTCAAGCAATGAATCAGATATTTTTGAATCTATGGATCACTATCTTGGTAAAGATAACTTAACAAAATGGAATAAAAAAAGAAACTAGAAAAAATGTGAGAACTCTTGCTCACAGCATCATGACAAAATTGCCAGGAAATGATGCAGAAGCAAAAGCTGTATCCTAGCCTGTAAATTCTTGGCAATTGCTTATCGACGACACAGTAATGTCAATGTATTATGGAGTATACGAATATTTATATTTAATCGATTGCTGGTAATTTTGAACGGGAAAGATATGCTCGCCCCACAAGTACCTCAGAAGTAAAGGCATTCATTGGACTTCTTTATTTTGGAGGACTCTACAAAGCTTCTCATGTAAACGTTCGTGATCTTTGGGCTAGTACTGGCTTGACATTTTTCACAGAACTGTGTCGTACAAACGTTTTTTTATTTCTAATTAGGTATTTGAGATTGGATGATGTAAGAAACCGTTCTTCTAGAAGAGAATTGGATAAACTTGCTCCAATCAAAAATATTTTCGAAAGATTTCTTGCAAATTGCAAAAAACTATAGTCTTGGCGAATATGTAACAATTGATGAGAATTTAGAGTCATTTCAAGGAAGATGCTCGTTTCTTCAGAATATCCCTAGTAAACCTGCAAAATATGAACTCAAAATTTTTGCTCTAGTGGATGCAAGAACATTTTATACTTGGAACCTTGAAATTCATGCAAGAGCTCAACCTACAGGTCCGTACAGGATAGAAAATGGCCTCGATAAAATTGTCAAGAGATTAGTGAAACCCATCTTTAATTCAGGGCGAAACCTTACTGCTGACAACTGGTATACCAGCTACAGTTTGACAAAGGATCTCTTAGAGAAGAAAATTACACTTGTTAGAACTGTTAGAAAAAATAAAAAAGAGCTACCAAAAGAATTTATATGTGGAAAGAATCGAGAAGTGCATTTATCATTATTTGGATTTAAAAAAAACATGACTTTGGTTTCCTATGTGCCAAAGAAAAACAAATGCGTCGTCTTGTTATCTACAATGTATAATGATAGTGCCATTGAAAAATCGACAGAAGAAGCCAAGAAACCAGAGATTATAACATTTTATAATCTAACAAAGGGTGCTGTATATATAATGGATGAAATGTCATCTACATATTCTACTGCTAGAATAAGCAAAGGATGGCCCATAATTGTATTTTTCAGTATATTGAATATTGCAACCATAAATGCCCGAGTACTGCTGTTATCAACAAAAACGCCGGCAATTCAATACAGAAAACGAAGTTTGTTTATCAGAGAACTTTCGTTAGAACTTTTGAAGGACCACCTTTTCAAGAAAGAAGTTTGCAAACAATGCCTCCACATGAAATGCGAGAAAAACTAAATTGTAGCCAGAGTGAAAATTGTGAAGCACCTCGGCAAAAAAACAAGAGTTCTCCAAGGAAAAGGTGCCATGTATGCCCCAGTTCAAAGGACAGGAAATCACAAATTTGTTGTGCTAAGTGTGGAAAAAATGTATGTGGAGAACATAGCAGTGTCCTCTGCAATAAATGTCAGTGAAATGCAAGTTTTATTTTCAATTTATTAATGTAACAATAATTTAATTTTTCATAAATGAATACTATTTCTAATTTGGGTCTTAAATTTCATTTTTCAATATCAATGTGACATAATTATAAATTTAAAATGCATTTTAAAATTAAGAATTTTAAAAGCGATATTAATCTGAAAAATATTGTTTTATATTTTTTTCATATTGTGTTTTGATTAACTAAATTAATTTTTAACGGTAAAATAAATTTTGTTTGTGTTTTTATTAAGAAAAAATTGCTTCGGGCCTACGAAGCTCGGTGCGCGTCTCCATGTAACAGCAAGTAGGCCGCGTCTCCGCGGGTTAAGAATTTTTTTAAAGCATGTAAAATGTTTATCGATGTGCGTTATAGTAGTAGAGAATGTACTCTTACCTAAGGGAATAAAAATAAGACATTGCTACTTGAAATAAATTCAATAGCTTTAATTTTATCGTAACACTTTTTAATCTATGACGGATTTCTTAATATATGTTTGTAGGTAAATTTAAAGAAGTCAAGGGATTTTATCATCTTGTTAACTTAACTGCATTTTAAATAACTCAGAACAATTTTGTTATTGGAAAATAATTTAAATACTTCCTAGAAGAGAGAACATATTTTTAATATTAGATAGAAGGGTGAGAAGATAGTTCAAATGTTGCCTTGAAGAGAGTTTAAATGTTACCTAAAAGATAGTTCAAATGTTACCTAGAAGATAGAAAAAGAGTTGAAATGTTACCTAGAAAAGAGAAAAAGGAGTTCAAATGTTACCTGGAAGAGAGAGAGTTTAGCATTTTCTAAAACTATTTTTCGTGCATTCACAATATTTGACTAACAGATCTTTTGTATGATATCCGATCCAAGTATAAATGAACTAGTATATCTCTTTTACTGCAGTAATGTTGTGTGTGTGTAATTCATACATGTTTCTCAATAGTTTTTATTTTAGTACTACTCTTTTAATTTAATTAGTTGCAGACTATTTTTAACACTATACATGTTTGTAGTTACAGAAATAAAAGTACAGATAATATACTTATCAGATCCATTGAAAGCATTATGACACATATGCCAACTGCCTAGGCTAAATTGAAGAGAACATTCCACTTTATATGATGCGAAGATAGAGATGATATTTCACACATACTTTGATAACCTTTCAGCAATACGTATTTAGTTTAATTTCATCATACCTGTATACTTCCTTGATAAATACCAGTTCCCCTTTTATTGATTCGTATAAGGTTATTTCATAACACTACTAGAAGTTCCGTCAATTCCAACACTTCCTCGGATGTTTTGCTAGTTAGGTTTAGTTAAGAGTGAAACCTTACAAAAATCCGCTTCTCGCAAGTTAGTTTATGTAAGCCATAGTAGTGCAGAAATATTAAGGAGTATTTTTTCTTTACCCTGCCAATCTTCATTATTTGTTGAGTACTTATACGATCAAGAAGATAACACACGTCAAAACAACTTTCTCAAAGACCCTTTAATCATCTTGGGAATTTGAAACGCCTAGTTACGCTAATTTTCTTTGATAGTGTTTTGTTCAACACATTTCTACTCTTTTAACGAACACCTCATGTTTTGTTATTTTTACTCTGCACCGATCCCCCAGTGTTGTAATTGATAAGATTGTAAGTTAAGCATTTATAGCCTATGAGCATTTCTCTCTCAACATTGGATTAGGTCCCTATTTCTTTCAAAGCAATTGCAATTAAAGGACTGAAGAAACCGATTTGTGATTTATTCATGAGTATCTCCGTCGATTTCAAACTTTAACATATCTGAGGAATTTGACATTGAATAATGTATTCGGGTAAAAATTTTCAAGTTATTTTTGAACCATAGAATATTTTACGTTGTTTTATTTTGTGCTTTATAACGTTTTCTTATAACTTTCTAAACAAGGAGTTAAAAGATAAAAGTCCTAGTCATACTTTAAAAGCTTCAAA
Organism: Meta bourneti; assembly: GCA_933210815.1. Taxonomy (NCBI): domain Eukaryota; kingdom Metazoa; phylum Arthropoda; class Arachnida; order Araneae; family Tetragnathidae; genus Meta; species Meta bourneti. Next base: position 12,392,486 of record OW119934.1, on the reverse strand, counting down.
AAATGGCTAATAAAAATGAAAAAAACCAAGATGATAAAAGCTGTCTATGGCTATTTCAATGGAACTAAGCGTCTACCATCGCCAAAAGTTTTACAGAAACAGCTATATACCATTTTTAAGCTAGTTTTCATCTTTATTAATAATTTATTTTAAGACTATTCAAACAAGTTTTACCCATTTGTTAAAATAATCACTTATCACTAATATCTGTATTTATATTATTTTATTTATCACTAATATCTGTATTTATAATAAATAAAATTATGTATATTTATCATTGTAATTGTGTGTTACAGAATATTAATGCATTTTATATTTCACATTATTATCTAAAATCTATACTCCTTTCAATAAAGAATCGTGATAATGGATCATAAAAATAAAGATATAAAGCATTTATTTGACTATAATTTTACCATTAGAAAACCTACTTATACTGAAAATTGTTAAAATAATCTCCTTCCATACATAAAAAAGTATTAAAAACACGAAAAGTTTTAAACGAATATTTGTCTTATTAACAACTTTTTATAGCAAGTAAAACCTGCAGCAATTGAGTTTGGCTCAACAAATCTCGAAATTGGTTAGGTAGAGGAAAGGAGGAAAAAATATTCGTGACATTTCAGTTTTGACACGTTTTTAATTATTTTTTGGAAGTGCTACACACTGCTTTTAATTACATCTATATTGGTGTTTAAAGAATGGGATTTTTTAGCACAGCGACGCTGCGAGAGTGTAAAATGTTTCACTCTGATTTATCATTTGGCGCTTTAATGGGGTAATTAGGGATTCCAAAAAAGGTTTTTCCGGTCTTTCTGGCAACCTATAAAATCTTACTCGCGATTTGCTTTTCTTTAATGAGTAGTAAAAAATTAAAATGTGAGGACTCAGATTGCGTTTTACGAGTTTTTGCAATATCCTCCGAAAGTTTGTCGTAAGTGCGTGACAAATATTATTATCTATTATTCAACCAGTAGAATTTATGCAACCGAATACTTAGAGAAAGAGTAACATAATATCGAAAGAAAGGCCATTGTTTATAAAATTATTTTAACGTGGAAACATTTTAAATTATACTATAATAAATAAAATGTATGGAATCTATAGTAGTTTATAGAAATTCTTGCAGCCCACGCATTAATTTAATGTGAATAAATGTATTTAAAGCATTATTTATACAGAAAAATAATTTGTTACACATTTATGATATAATGTTCTGATAAAATATGCTTTAAATTGTAAAAACAGGCTATGGGAAATATTTAGTCTCGTGCTATTTCGCTTGTTCTTATACATATCGTGAATTCCTAGTAAACAGTTTATCGAATACATATACTACTGTTTGTGAAAATTGCAACACCATGAAGGAATGATGCAAATTAAACGAAACTTGCAGGAAATGCAAAACAGATAGGAAATGCAAATGATTAGAATTACAAAGCGATCACGTATGTGTGAGCCGAGAAACGCCCTCTAAACTTCCAAGTGAGCCGTGTATAAAAAGCACTGTAAAGGAGCGTTAAAATGTGTGTCTCCGTTTGACTGCTGTAAATGATTGATTAGAAGTCAATATGCCTCGCCAAAAACGCAGAGTGCCATACGAGCAACTAACGGAGTTCGAATGGGGCCGCATGATCGGCCTCCGTGAGGGTGGACTTTCGTATCGCGAAATCGTCACTCGCACGGGGCGTAATGCCACAACAGTGATGCGTGTGTGGAAGAGATGGACCATGGAGAACCGGTCAAGTCGAAACCCCGGCAGTGGGCCATGCAATATTATGACGTCACCACGGAACGACAGACATCCGCATGGCGATTGAGGTGCTTGTCCTACAGCGTCCTCTCGTGCGTTGGCACAACATTGAAGCACGTCTACAGGTGTGTCCTTGTCTGCCTCCACGGTTCGTCGACGTCTACTGCGCCATGGGCTACGTGCAAGGATTCCCCTGCGCAGGATTCCCTTGACGTTGAACCACCGACGCCTCCGGCTACAATTAGCTCATCAACACAGCCAATGGCGTGCCGATTGGCAACAAGTCGTCTTCTCAGCTACAATCTGGACTATAACGATGGACGCGTACTCGTCAGACGCTACACAGGAGAACGCCTTCTCCCGGAGTGTCTTATTCAGCGTCATAAAAGACTAATAACAGACTAAAAACAATTCTCAATCTCCATAAGAATAATACTGAGTAATATACGATGAATTATAAACAATTCAACCCGAACAACGAGGGGTAATTCAGCTAGTAATATATACATATATATATATATCTTTCTCTTCTCTCTCCGCATGTATAACAATTTTATACATTTACTTTACATAATACATTTATTTACTTTATTAATGTATTACACCCGTGCCTATTCATAATTAAATATTTTCTCTCATACAAACCATACTACACTGGTGTGCATAACTTAACCCTTCTAGTGTTTCGACGAGATATCTCGTCCAAGATCTGTTCAGTTTTGCTATGGACGGGATATCTCGTCGAGGCAAAACTTCCCTAATACTCCAAGTGTGAATGAAAATCCGAGTAGGAAAGACAAATTGTCCCAGAACTGGTGACAGTTTGGAACACGTTTTTGCACCAGAGGCTGGCCTCTACAGGGCAGTTTTCGACTGGAAGATGAACCACCAGGAGGGTTAAGGAACACCACTATTTTGAAAGGTTACAACCTCAAACGAAGCAGCCAGTGATGGTTTGCATAACCGAGGATATTCAGTAGAAATCTGGTGCAAATTTCAATGTAAGAATCATGACATCAGAGGCTTTGGCAGAGGAATGCGTTCTGCTACCCTAGTAACTCATCCATAACCTCATTCTCAGAGTGCAAACGCTGTGCAAAGCCTGAATCAGTGATCGAGATGGTCCTACAGCCTACAAAGGACCGCCTCCTCTCTTTAATTACGTTTTCACAGTTATCCTTCTATTTCATGACATTTAGTGCAATCCTATCACTTCAATTTACAGACCTTTTTAATGTTCGCTTTTGCTCTTGTTATAGTTTTATCTTTACTTATTGATTCGGTGATCCCGTCTTATATATACCTTTTTGTGTCATTTTCCCACATCCAAGGTCGTCGCCAATAGCTCGGTGTGTAGCTCCAAGGTGATGTAAAGTCAACTACCCACATCCATATCACTTCATTGCTAAGTAACAGCTGAAAACCTTACTATACCTTAGGCTTGGCATGCCCAGTGTATTACAAGAATCTATAGTTTCAAAATACAATAGTGTAAGCTCTAATCCTAGACTTATGACGTCTTCAATTCTGAATTCCATGTAACTATAGTAGCAGCACAATTAAAATACAATACATAAAATCCATATTCAGCTACGAGTAGGAACTCGGATTTCGTTGTTTTCTAGTAGTAAAAAAGCCCATTCATGTAAATTAAAATCACAAATTTCGTTCCCTTTATATGCAAATTATTTCGATTTCGCCTCCCCTGAACTCCATTCAGTCAAATCATTAAGATATTAGCGGCATCATTACGGTTCTCTTTCACACACACACACACACACAATTTGGGATTTATTTTTACCGCCTAATTTCCTCAAGGCTGCTTCTTTTGGGGCTGCTGACTTACTGAGGAGGGATTTTTCATGCATACTAAAATGACGCGATATCCGAAATGGGTATTCTTGAATGTCATTGCTCAGATACGTGCCATCACGCATAGGCGATTCAGGGAAATCACGTACGGTGAATAGTAAAGAGCAATCACGGATAGTATTTCGTTTAGGCTGCGAAAGCGATTCAAATTCACTTTGTTTCAATCTATTTCCACTGCTGCATTGTGTTGCGAGCTGTTCACTGCAAAAGGGTCGCCGTTGAAAGAGCGAGGCAGAGGTGAGAGTGCTCGCTTGGGTTCGTCGGAAATTGTAGAATCTCATATGATTAGAGATAAATTCGGCTTGAAAGGTTTCTCGGATTCTTTTCTTATAGAGCGAGCCTTTTTTTCAGCACGCCGTTCAGGAATGAAAAATCTTATTTTCTCATCTTCATCCATTCTTTATACTTGATGGTTGTGTTTGAATTGGATTTGGAATTTGAATTTGTAAGGGGTGAGATAAGTTTGTTTGGAAATTCCGTAAACTGTTTGTAAATAGTGTTAGTTTCATCTTGCATTCAAACTGAATCGAATTGATGCTGTTGTAGTGTGAAACGGTTTCCTGGGCATATTTAAAGTTAGATGCATCGAAAGTCATGGTGAGAATTCAAAACGACAAGAAATGCTATGAAATGCTGTGCACTTTTTAGTTTAAAATTTCTTATAAACAAAACTGATTTTAAAATGCTCGTTTCATTTATGAACTTTACGTATATGTTGTACTATTAGTAATATTACACTACGCATTCGAATGTGATCTTCAATTTCATGAAAATGTATTTTTTAATATCCAGTATTTTGATTAGAAATTAATTAAACTTATTTCAAAGATTAAATATAATTTAGTTTAAAAATATATAACTAATTCCAAAAATAATTCATGTCTGATTTTGAAATGTTTGCTGCGTTCATAGATATTGAGTAGATTCAGTTCTAGTCGATGAGTTGACTCTTAAACGAATATTGCTGGTTATTTTAATAAGTTTTTAATGCGTTATATATCATTTTATAGGAAAATATTTACCTGATTTTACTTCATTACTGACTAGAATTTAATCAAAAGATTCAATTTATTGGTAGGTAGGTATTTTAATTAACGTCGCACTGGAGCAACACAAAGGGCTGTCGGACACGGTCCGGGATTAAACCCGAAGGGAAAGATCCCAGGACAACATTACGTAATATTGAATCACGGCGAGAGGACGAAGTTTATTGGAGTAAAAAGAGTTATAGAAAAATAAGTAAAATTAGATTTTAACTGAAATTTATTTTGGGTGACTTAACTATTTATGTCACTGCTAAACTGTCAGAATCCATACTCTTTTATTGAAAATAAAGAAATGTATCAAAAAATATCCGGGGAAGGGAAGGGGAAGGGAATTTTCAATTAACGTCACACTGGAGCAACACAATGGGCTATTGGTGACGGTCCGGGATCAATCCCAAAGGGAAAGATCCGAGGACAACACCACGTAATTTTGAACCACGGTCAGATGACGAGGCAACACCTGAGCTGGCACCCCACTCTCCAAACTTCAAAAAATATCCGGATTTTTATGAAATTTAAATAATTTCATAGTTTTTATCTCAATCCTACTTTCTCCAATAAAAATATACGGTCATCATGGCTCAATAGTCTCTCCTTTTCTACAACTGCAAGTTGTAGGTGGTGCAGGTTGGATTCCTTCTGTCTCAGTAAAATTTCCCTTGTGTGTATGTTCATTTACTTGACGTTGTTTGGCACAGCTTGATCAAATATGGCCCTTGCGTGATAAAACCCAAACAATAAATATATCTAAAAGTGCGTAGTCAAATTGTCGGTTCAATTTATGACACAAACAGCATTTGTTACTGAGCTGGAATACATCTATCTCCTCCGTGTAGGTACTTTATGTATTAATAATTGATCTTTATGTAAATAATTGAAACCTAAAATATATATATACCTTATATGCTGGAAATATTTTTTAGAATTCGAAAATAAAATTCTACATCAAAATAAATAATTTTGATTCTTTTTTTCTCGAGAATAAAGGTTATAATGAGCACTTAGATAAACATTCTAAAACGTATTATTAGAATCACATATAATTCTAGTTTAAGCTACACAAGTACCATTGCGCTTCATGTCTATAAATAGCTTATATTTGAAATAACTACTAAAAATAATGCTACATCATTAAAACCTAGTCGGGGCAATCATGATCTTAATTGGAACATTAATCTTACTAATCAAAGGCTCTATAGTATTAAAAGATTAAATGCTCTTATTTTAGAAATTTTCAGTGAGCATTTTGCCTCCCACCCTGGTTTTAATTTATTTTTGCACACTTCCATCACCTCACCTTGCAATTAAGACCATTTTGGAACTGATATTTTGCTTGAGAGTTCATTTCTAATATCGTTTCTCACGATGAATCAAAAGATATCATCAAAAAGCGTTGTGTATGTTATCGGTTTCTACGATCCCTCACATTGAACATGTGGACTATTTTTTTCGATGGAAACCCCCTCTAATTATTTTATGGCAGAGTGTGGTGCTAAATCAAAGTAATTGGGAAAGAGGATTCGAATGTCGAATGCAAGCGCAGTAATAGAGTTGTGCTGACGAGAGTCTATCACGCAACTTACCAATGACCTTTTAATGCTAGCAATCTGATAACCAGATGTAATGCATCAGTAATCACTAGGTCACTTAACCTTTTTAACCAAATTTTCATTGATTTTTCACTTGAAACTTGAAGGTTATTTTATTGCTTTTGTGCATTTGGGCCATTGGCTAATTTTTTTGAAGGACATATTTTGGAATCTTCAGTGAAACTTCCATTAAAGATAGATATATAACAAACTTATAGCATATTGTTATAAAGAATACCTCAGAAACACTCATGAGTAAAGTTCCCATGACTTAATTTTAGTTTGCATTTTCCCTTATACTAAATGTATACATTTCGTGGACGGAGTAGGTATGGTAGGTAGGTATCTTTAATTAACGTCGCACCGAAGCAACACAAAGGGCTATTGGTGACGGTCCGGGATCAAACCCGAAGAGAAAGATCGGAGGACAACACCACGTAATTTTGAACCAAGGTTCATGGACGAGGATGTGTCGAAATCAATGGGTGGGCATTCTATTTCCTTTCAATTTATTTTTCTACACGCAGAAATACTACAAGTTCATTATTTACAATAAATCCAATAGATGGTGTTATAATATTCATGCTTCAGTTAATTATGGTGATTGCATGGGTTTCAATCAATATTAGTAAGTTCCACGCAACCCGTTTTAAGATCACACTTTTTCGAGTGAAAAAATTTAAACACCAAACAGAGCAGAGGCAGCGCCGCTCGGCATTGGTGGCATCATCAAAATGCTCCCAAAAATACATGAATTCTATCCCAACTATTTAGTGTATTACAAGATATTTTCCATTTTATAACTGGAATTTTATGAACTCTAATTGAGTTAATTTCATTCAGTGCAATCTCTTTTTCAATCCTCCAAGTTTTTTAATCCTCCAAGTGCTTCGACGAGATATCTCGTCCATCAAGATCTGACCAATTTTACTAATGGCGAGATATCTCGTTATCAAGATATTGCCGTTTTTTAGTGCTGGCGAGATCATAATCTGGTAATTTTTTCTAATGACGAGATATCGCGTTCCGTCAGTTTTGTTGATGACGAGTGATACCTCGTCGACACGACTACGAAGAGGGTTAAAAGTATGTCATTGATGAATACTGTGTGTAAGTTTTGTGCAGCTAATAATTTATTCTACTAGTATTCAATAACAAATTAATAATAAACAAAAACAAGATATGTTATAGTGCTACTCCGTTAAAATAAAATAGACGGTTATTTTTACTATATTTGGGATCCCTTATTACAGCCTAATCATCGTATTCATCAGGATACCTAAATGAAAAATTCACTAGCTGAGGAATCCTAGGAAATGATAGGTTATGTAGGAAGTGAGAGAGTGTTAGAAGCGAAAGAATCGCACAGAAACATCCCCTTTGGTTAGACATAAAACTATGATATGATGCGGCATAAATCTGGTTTACTCCAAGGCGCATGAAAAGTAAGAACCATAGTAATGGCTCTCAGAAAGAGACCTCTGAGGCTAGTGATGAAGTGAATGTTAATGGTCTCCCTGGTCGGATTCCAGTCACGTTTTAATGCAAGCCATCCATATGACATAGTTAAGGAGCCTCAAAATCCGATTTCAGGCTTGTAAATGACCCTCCTTTTAATTCAAAATGCATTTAGGGGAAAATATGTAGCATCCAATAGCTGGATCTTTTACAAGTGGTTGCGAGTCTAATTATTGCTTTTCAATCCTAGAAAACGACTATATATATGCAGTCCTCCTTTTTATTAACTTTTAGTTGAAATAATCAATGAATGCAGTACTTTCAGTGAATTTATTCAACACATTTTTCATTTCTGTGAGGTTTATTTGTAATCAATGGAGCATACATACTCTACATTTCTCTATATTAAAATACTACTTAATTATTAATTAATACTATTTATTAACCCTCCTGGTGGCTGTCTCATGACTTCTAAGCAGTTTTGACCTTCTTGCCCAGTAAAATCTCTCTAAAGGATTCTTTTCTAAGGAAGGCATCACAGAATCATTTCAAAAGATTCTATTCTAAGGAACGGACTAAAAGTATTTTTTCTAAAGAATTCTATTCTAAGGAAATGACCAATAGTATCTTTCCAGCGGATTTTATTCTAAAGAAAAATCAATAGTATCTTTCCAAATAATTCATTTCTAATTTAAGGACCAATCGAATCTTGCCAAAGAATTCTATCCTAAGGAAAAGACCAATATAATATTTCCAATGCTTGAAATAATCCATGGATACTTTCAAGCTTTGGAAAGAATTTTGAAAGAAGCTTGAAAGAATCCATGGATTCTTTCAAGCACTAGGTGTGGTTATTAAGTCATTAAGTGTATTGTGGGGTTAAAACAATGCTACACTATTCGTAAATTAAGTGACCCTCAGAGGGTTCAGAAGAGGTAAATTAAACTACCAAATGAAATAAAAACAATCAATGAATTTGATGATTTTATGCTGAATTCGGGAAATTTTAATTTCGTTTAAAATATCTGTAGATGAAATTATCCAATGATTTCTTCAACATCTGTAAGCTCAATTAATGTTGGAGTATTAAAGGAAAACGATTCATATTTAAATTAATTAGAAAAAGTAGATATAAATTAATTCCAAGAGATAACTAGAAAGTTATTCAGTACTTTTCATATCAGAGAATGTAAGTATAGTAAAGTTTGCCAAATTTTGCCTTCAGATGCAAATACCGTAAATCAAAGAAGAGGAATAATGTTTAATTTTTCTTAGAGAACAAAGTATAAAAAATGATATCTTGGACTAAAAAAGTATCGGAGAGATATGAATGCCGGATACAATTTCCGAACTTATTCTTCTTCCCTAGAAAAAATAACTAATTTTCTGTGTGATGTGATGCTTCTAAGCAAAAGCGTTGCACTTTTCTGATGAATCTTGAAATACACGGTACAAGGAGTAAACACCGGAATCTCGAATACCTACTTTCTGAAACAATTCCACGAAATATTCGGTGTCTTAACGGCAAAAGAGAAAATGCTTTTATGGAAACTAAACTCAGCCAAACAAAACACTTTTAGCTTAGAGGGATACGTACAAAAATATTTTGAACCCCTGCTCTCTGATAAAAATTTGTTGCGAACGAGTTGGAAAATATAGAGAGGAAGTAAATAACTATAACTGAAAGAGTGCGTTATTTATGTCTATGGGCCTGTTTTAGTGTTATTGGATACTGTTTCCTTGGCATATCTTTTGTGCCGTTTGGTTTTATTTATAATCTGTCAAAAATGCACTCAAATATCTGGAGCACAGAGGTTTTGATACAGCAGTATAGTCGAAAGGTCTAGCTAGACCATCATATTTAATGCTCCAGACAAATGGAAACATTGTATGATGACAAACTGCCTTTCTTGGTCTTCAAATGGAGGCATTTAATGTTGGTAATCATGTTTCTCTGCAATCCAATTTATAAAATGCTTGGAAGTAGTTTTTACATTTTAAATTTGCAGTATAGTGAATACTCGAAAAGGAAACTGCTTTTATTACATATATATTTAACATATTTAATTTCATACGGAATTTATATATAAGGGGACACAGTATCTTTAAAACTTAAAGAATACGACTTTTCAATTTTGATTAATTTAGGAAGTCTGAAGTGCTCTGATTTTGGCAAAAAATAATCGCATAAATATTCGCATTAGTTCGTTCAAAATTAAGATTTTTTTGACATCCTTATTTCAGTTTAATTTTAGCTATTTCAGCTTAACTTCAATCGCATTTTTCTCAGAATGAGAATTTTCAAACGGCGCACAGTAAAACTTAAATATAAAACTTAGGCACATGAAATTCGGTATTTTGTATTTTTAATTAACGTCACACTGGGGCAACTCATAGGGCTATTCACATGAAATTCGGAATTCAGTTGAATCGTCATTAGAGTTTCAAATGAAAAACTTTGCACAAAAGTTTTATTCAAAACTGAATATAATGAGAGCAATTTTGCTAAAATCAATTAAGTGAAATATTTGATTATTTCTTATTTTGGGGAAGAGTTACAAATGTTGGTTTTAGTTTAAAATATAAAGGGTACATATAATATTTTAAATATTAATTTAATATAGCGTGTACACAACAAACATGAAGGAATATAGTTTATCGAAATTAGGCTGTTTTCCTCCTGGTTTGAATTTTTAAAGGTACTGTGCCACCTTTAAAAATGTGAATATAATGGTATAATTAAAAAAATGTGTAAATATAATGGTATAATTTAAGAATGTGTAAATATAATGGTATAGTTAAAGAAATGTGTAAATATAATGGTGTAGTCCATATTACATACTATTTTAAGCACTTAAATTAAAAATATGGATAAAAGACGCATGACATTTTTGCTGGCCGCGGTAGCCTGGTTGGAAGAGTAACGGATTAGTAACGGGAAGGTTGCGAGTTTCAATCCCAATCAAAGACCGTCGTGTACAAAAAGACTGGTGCATGTTTAATCTGTCGTGGCCTCAAACATACTCACGTTGGAGTGGTTTGTAAGTTTGGAGAGTGGGGTGCCAGCTCAGGTGTGACCTCGTCATCTGACCGTGGTTCAAAATTACGTGGTGTTGTCCTCGGAACTTTCCCTTCGGGTTTGATCCCAGATCGTCGTCAATAGCCCGTTGTGTTGCTCCAGTGCGACGTTAATTAAAATACATACCTATCAAGAAATTTTTGTATTATTTATTTGTTTATTTATAATGCACAGATGACTGACCTCTCGACCAACAAGGAGCGAACTGACGGCAACTTGAGAAGGAGCCTCCAGTGGTTGAGCCCCGTTACACCTAACAAAGACAATCTCCTACACCATGAGCTTACAAACCGGGATTCGATAGCTTGTTTCGAATACTATTTTGTTTTTAAACATATTCATATGAAAATACTGTGTCAAAATGTATCACTCGCAATTATGTGTCGATAAAAAACTAATTACTAAGTGTGACACTAATTTCTTCGTGATTAGAGTTACAGTGAATAGGAATAAATATCTCACTTCTAAGGAACGTGTGTTTCATAAGTTAACATTGACGATGTGTAGTTCAATAATTTTGCTATAGCAGTTGAGAGTTCATGCAGAATGTGGCGTGTATACTATACTTAACATCTTCATTTATGGTAAATCAGTTCGACACTGATCATTCAATTAGGTCATTACATTCAGGATTGACAAATATCTATCTCCTTCCCTTTTTGAACCCTTCTGGTCTCCTCGCCAAAGGCAAAACTGTCCAGATCTTGATGGACAAGATATCTCGTCAATAGGCAAATACTTGATGACGGGATATGTCATCATTAGCAAAATTGGTCAGGTTTTGATGACCGAGATATCTCGTCGAAACCAATCGGAGGGTTAACAGCGTTATCAAAGCGAAACATTCTATTGTTCGAATAGTTTGCATTCTGCCAATGCTTTAGTACTTTTGTGCAACTGATTTTAAATCCAGGTTGCGTCACTAAAATACTAGATTAGTAAGGAGAATCTCACCAAGCTTTTCAAACAACGCGCTCAATTCGGCACTTTCAAGTCGTATAAATACATTGATCGGATATGTTGTGCTATCACTCAGCTCTAACGATCGTATTAACAGAGGTATTTTCATAGATTTGATATGAAGTAAAATTTACTTGGTTCACTATATAGGATAAGTTCATAACATTGGATTTCGAGTTAACAATTTTAAGTCCCAAACCAAGGCATGCATATTTTATCTCGTTTTCATTGAAGAAAAATTAATTGCCCTATGTTATACTTAAATAGAGTATATACTTAGCCATTTTTTATTAGAATAATGCGCATTATAAGATAAAAGCAGCATATTTTGAGGTTCTATTTTTATATTTTTCATGCAACACATCAGACCACTGATATCAGCGCCAACCAATTCATCTGAAGTACAATACGTTACATCATAGATCACGGTTATTTATAGTTTAATTTGGAAGATAACTTGTTCAGTTGATTCATCCTTATTATTAACAAGTTTTTCAGGTAGGTAGTTAATTAACGTTTCGTTGGAGCAACACAATGGGCTAATGGCGAGGGTCCGGGAACGAGTATTCCAGAAAGAAGAAAGTGTCAAATAGTTTTCTCTCCCAAAATTAAAGTACCTAACCTTAATCTATCAGATCCGTCAATCTTTGAGTGTTTAGCTTAAAGTTAAAAAATTGTCGTCAAATAAAAGACATAATTAGTGTAATTATATTTTAAATTAAAATATTTTAAACTACAAGCGTAGTTTTCTCATATAGAGAGAAAACATTCTTATACCCAATAATCCTTCTTGTATATTTTCTATGTATCAAGCCACGTGGGAAAAAATCACACGAAAAGAGAACACAACAAAGCAAATCGTTTTATTACTATCGAAATATTTTCCTTTAGTCAAGAATTGCGTGAATAAATAAAAGAAAAGGTGTATATTTTTCCCATACCACGTTTTCCATTTCGTTATGCATATATGGGACGACCAATTCTAATTAATTGCGTCCTATAGAGCGTACGCATGGTATCTCCGTGAGTTTGCTCACAGCTCTAGCAGCCTGCGGGGGGTTTCAAGTTCGAAACTTCATACAACTACACGTGTACAAGGGGACTGGTGCACATTAAATCTGACGTGTCCTGAAATATCCCAACGTTAGTAGATGGGTATTTAATTAACATCGCACTGGAGAAACACAACGGGCTATCGGTCCGGGATCAAACCCGAAGGGAGAGATCCGAGGACGACATCACGTAATTTTGTTCCATGGTCAGATGACGAGGTCACACCTGAGCTGGCACCCCACTCTCCAAACTTCCACACCACGCCAACGTGAGGACATTTGATGCCACGACAGATTTAACCTGACCCAGTCTCCCTTGTACACGACGGTCTTTGGTTGGATTCGAACTCGCAACCCTCCGTTTGTTAATCCGTTACTCTTCCAACCGGGCTACTGCCTGTCCTCACGTTGGTGTGGGAGTTTGGAGAGTGGGGTGCCGGCTCAGGTGTGACCTCGTTATCTGACCGTGGTTCAAAATTACGAGTTGTCCTCGATCTTTCTCTCTGGGATTGATCCCAGACAGTCGCCAATAGCCCGTTGTGTTGCTCCAGTGAGGCGTTATTTCAGCTAGCTACCTCCTAATTTGAGAAAGGAATTAACTCTGCGAATATTTCCTTTTAAGTGGCCACTGAACGCGAGGAACAATGCAAAATCAATCAACATTTCACTCAAATAGCAATTGGACATCTGTAGGTGAGATTGTGCTGATAAAACATGGCCGAAGAAAGGGAAGCGGAAATGAAGAGTGGAGAGCATTCCGAAGGAGCGTATCGTTTTATCACACTTAGTCGTGTTTGTAAACAGAGCATTGTCAATTTCCAGTGGAAAGGGATTTGTTTCACACCACTCTCCCAAAGAGCCGGTCATATCCATTTAGCTTCATTTATCTTGCTTTTACACTGTGATCAAGAAAATCCGAAAGCTTTTCTGACTGCCACTGAAAAGCCGGAAACTAAACTCTGAGGCGCTGCTTTCATTGGGGGAATAAATTCCCAAAATGTCAAAACCTTCCCTTTCATTTATACACATGCCAAATTATTCAGATTCCAAAGAGAGACTTCATTGCTTATTCCATAAAGTGCCTTGACTCCATTACATTGCTTACAAAAGTGTTTTGTTTCACACGAGTATGATTCTTCCAAAGCGCAAATGTAAGTGTCCCGTTACATTTGCGCTTTGTTCCGCAAGAGACAACTGCAGCTAATGAGTGTTGCGTGCCCTTTTTTTGCTTGGCCCCGTCCTAATTTTACCTATGATTTACATCTATCACAAATCCTTGTGTTGGTAAAGGAAATGTGTTTGGACGCATCCAACGCAGAGCATTGGAAACAGCCTTACAAAAGCATTTGCCACAAACAATATTTGTTTCTAATTAACTTCACGGAAAAGTACTGAGCACTTTTCATTTAAAAGATATACACATAATGCTTGCAGTTAAAACAATTAACTTAATTAACTTGTTTGTTATTTTAATTTTTGTTTGAATTATTTCCCCTTTCTAGGAGCCGTGGATTAAATACCCTTTCTAACACAATTTCCCTCTTTTCACAGCCAATGCATTCTTGAATCCTCTGCGATTTTTAAGATCAATCCCGAAGGGAAAGATCAAGGACAACGCCTTATATTTTTGAACCACGGTCAGATTACGAGGTCACACCTGATTCACACCCCACTCTCCAAATTTCCACACCACGCCAACGTGAGGACATTTGGGACCACGATAAATTTAACGTGTACCAGCCCCCTTGTACGCGACGATCTTTGACTGGACCTAGTTTTGAACTCGCCACCCTCCGTTGCTCTTTCGAGTAGGTTACCAGTACTAAAAGAAGCTACGGTAGTAAAATATCCGTAAGTGACAAAGTGTTTTAAGTAAGCAGTATCATACAATTGAAGAGAGTTTATAAAATATCAGTGAATTTCGTATTAAAAGTGAGAACTTTCATAGGATCGTAAGAAGTTTCAAAATTCTATTAGCGATTTTCTTTTAAAATGTATGCAATACATAGTTAGGAATCTGCATTTTAAAATCTCACATTTTTTAAATCAGCACGTAACATCTAATATACTTTTCCACAAGTGGATTTAGAGTAATTTTCTAACTAAACTGATAAGTAATATAAATAACCAATGAATATGGAATCCTTATTTTCCAGTGATTCCAAGTCTGATTCGTTGATTGAAAACAAGATATTTCATCTAGTGCATTTCGAAATGATCAAACTTGCATGAGATTAAAATATTTATAATTTTATAATTTAATGTTTAATTACATTCATAATATGATTTCGCGTTCCAATTTTAATCAAACAATTTTTAAAAATTGGCTCCAGTTTTCAAATAAAATCTGTTACTTTAACGAAACGGAACAATGCTTTTACACAATTTGAATTAATATTTTGACAGGCAATTTTAATACCGCATAAACCACGGTTTTACAAATAAAGATACAGACGGTTGACAAATTTACTATTCATCAACAGTATAAAACCCACAAACATTCCCGTAAAGCAGGATTTCGTTAAAACCATAACCATATTTAAGTGGTCCATATCTTGTTAAGTTATTTGATAACATTTTTGAAACTACCGGTTCACTAAACAGGCTTTACTTTTTAGTTTCCATCTCTTCCCCTAAACTACCACCTAAACCATTAGGAAAAATTAAACCCCATTCAAGGGAAAGAAAGAAGGGGAATTATACTGGCTCTGTCTACAAGATTTTCTCCTTTCATCCAGTCATAATGAATGAAGTAAAAGCTAAATGTACCTTACCTCTTCATTAAAAATTTTTATTGTGGAGTTCTAAGCTACACTTTTTTACTTCTCGCTGACGATTCCATGCTAAATTGGGCAAATGCAAGAAGTTAATTATGTTGAAAGTCGGTTTTCCGGAGAGTTTTATTTATTCTGATGCTGCATTAAACCAAGTGATTTTTTTAGATCATAACGAATTTCTGGAACTACTTTTGTGCGTCATTTGAGGTTTTTTCTGTATATTTAGTGGTGCAGATTGAAAAAGAGCACTGAAACAGCATGACTTCAATCATTAAAAAAGAATAGAGTTTTTGAAACGAATCAGGAATTAGATTAGTTTTCAAATTAGTCTTGAGAAACGGCTTAGTCTTTCAAATTTAAAGCAGCGCGAAAGTAAATTATTGGCTTGGTAAGTCGCCGCATGTTCGTTTTTTGCAAAATGAAGGATAATTAGACCGGGATCTAGGACAAAAGAGGATTGCGAACCACTACGAACATCCATGCTATGAACGGGATTCATCAATGGATGTTCGTAGTTTCGGTTCGCAGAAATTACTAGATTCTGTTGAACCGAGGGGTATAAACAATGAATTTATAAGTTTATGAATATTTCGATGATTTTTGTAGGATTCATAGACAGTGTAAATCCCACAATTATTTGCTAAACGAAGGCTAATTAGACTCGGAACTAGGACATAAAATGGATTGCGAACCACTACGAACATCCATTCCATGAACGGGATTCAAACCCAAAATCTGTTGAACAGGGGGCAAACAATGAAGATATTATAGATGCTTTTTGTGGGATTTATAGTGTCCACATAGATTTATACTAGATAGTACTATAAATTCCACAATCAATTTTTTGATAAACGAAGGCTAATTAGAACGGGACCTAAGACATAAAATGGATTGCGAACCACTACGAACATTCATGCCATGAACGGGATTCAAACCCAAAATCTGTTGAACAGGGGGCAAACAATGAAGATATTATAGATGTTTTTTGTGGGATTTATAGTGTCCACATAGATTTATACTAGATAGTACTATAAATTCCACAATCAATTTTTTGATAAACGAAGGCTAATTAGAACGGGACCTAAGACATAAAATGGATTGCGAACCACTACGAACATTCATGCCATGAACGGGATTCAAACCCAAAATCTGTTGAACAGGGGGCAAACAATGAAGATATTATAGATGTTTTTTGTGGGATTTATAGTGTCCACATAGATTTATACTAGATAGTACTATAAATTCCACAATCAATTTTTTGATAAACGAAGGCTAATTAGAACGGGACCTAAGACATAAAATGGATTGCGAACCACTACGAACATTCATGCCATGAACTGGATTCAAACCCAAAATCTGTTGAACAGGGGGCAAACAATGAAGATATTATAGATGTTTTTTGTGGGATTTATAGTGTCCACATAGATTTATACTAGATAGTACTATAAATTCCACAATCAATTTTTTGATAAACGAAGGCTAATTAGAACGGGACCTAAGACATAAAATGGATTGCGAACCACTACGAACATTCATGCCATGAACGGGATTCAAACCCAAAATCTGTTGAACAGGGGGCAAACAATGAAGATATTATAGATGTTTTTTGTGGGATTTATAGTGTCCACACATAGATTTATACTAGATAGTACTATAAATTCCACAATCAATTTTTTGATAAACGAAGGCTAATTAGAACGGGACCTAAGACATAAAATGGATTGCGAACCACTACGAACATTCATGCCATGATCGGGATTCAAACCCAAAATCTGTTGAACAGGGGGCAAACAATGAAGATATTATAGATGTTTTTTGTGGGATTTATAGTGTCCACATAGATTTATACTAGATAGTACTATAAATTCCACAATCAATTTTTTGATAAACGAAGGCTAATTAGAACGGGACCTAAGACATAAAATGGATTGCGAACCACTACGAACATTCATGCCATGAACGGGATTCAAACCCAAAATCTGTTGAACAGGGGGCAAACAATGAAGATATTATAGATGTTTTTTGTGGGATTTATAGTGTCCACATAGATTTATACTAGATAGTACTATAAATTCCACAATCAATTTTTTGATAAACGAAGGCTAATTAGAACGGGACCTAAGACATAAAATGGATTGCGAACCACTACGAACATTCATGCCATGAACGGGATTCAAACCCAGAGTCTGTTGAACTGAGGGCCACAGGTAAACTAGTGAAATTTAACTTTTATGCATCTGTATTTCTTTTAAAATGAGTGAGTGTCTGTTGTAGAACAAGGCTAGAAATTTTTTTGTCAAACTATTATTTTAAATTACTCATTTCCAAACAATTATAGATGGTTGATTTTATGACGCAAGGGCCTGTATTTGGTCAAGCTGTACAAAACAACGTGAAGTAAGTGGACATACACACAAAGAAAGTTTTACTGGCACTGAAGAGAGAAATACACCCAGGATGAATTCGTACCTTCGCCTCCTACAAATCAGAGGTTGCTAGCGTAGTGGGCGAATCCACTAAGCTATGGACCCACCCCAACACAAAGTTCTCGTTCTAATTATCCCTCTTGTAGAAAAAAATTATCAGTGACAAACCAAACAATTCAAGTTATGTCCTGTTTCATCTCTGCATGTTTTGATTTCCGTTAAGTTAAAAAAAGGTTCATAACGCTTATTACCTATACTGAATTATTCTAGACGTTCATAGAGAACTTGATTCATATAATCCAAACAGAATATTATTCTGAGCTATTTCTGCAATTCCAATAAGCAGTTGATATGAAAACAAAAATCGAAAACCTCTGTATGAAACAACCAAAGGAAAATTTGAAGACTACTGTTTCCAAAACTCAAAACATTACTTTCCATATTTCTCATGACTTTCAGTGCTATTATGCATTTTTTAGGTTATTTTAAGATTTAATGTATTATTGAAGCTAAATCTCAGCAAGGTATTTATGTACTTTTGTATTAAATCTGATACATATTAATCTTTAATATTTACTCGTATTAATAATTCATCACGCTAAAACAAAAAGTACAAAATTAAATTGCTAGTAAATATTTACCTTGGATTTAAATTAGACAAATGTTTACAGAATTGATTTTCTTCTAATGTAACTATCATATTATAGTTTTGATGAATGTATTTTGAACGAAATTATACTCCCTCCAATGCTTTACTGAGTAAGTCAATGGCATAATTCAACAGCAAACACTCATCAATAAAGTAAACATAATTTGAGTTATTGCACACAGATAATGAGTTATTGACTAAAGAACATTTTTATTCCATAAAAAGGATATTTCATTTATGATCCCTCGGGCTATGAATAATATATTGGACACCTTAGATTTTTCCAACATGCTTTGTGATTAGATAGCTAACGTAATTTCATCAGCTGATTTTACATATCTTATAGTGCTATATTTATTAAGAATTGAATTGCAACAGGGGTTAGGAGATTTATGTTACCAGAATATAATCAGGAGTTGTTGTTTGGACACACAGCTTGACAACTTGACTTGGTGATGGAAGTAAAGTTTGATAAGTGAATACATATTAAAAGGAAACTTTATAAATGATATATCTCACATCATATCAACTATTGCTAGTAGCTACGTTTTTATTTCCTGGAAGTGAGTACAATTATCAATCGCTTCTTGGTTTCTTTGAGCATACACATACATCATACACATAGCAGTAGAAAAGTAATGCTTGTCCCAAAATTAAGTAATGCTTGTCCCCAAAAAAATGCAATCTGAGATGAAATCCCGTGCCACAATGCATCGAAGTGCGTTAAATGACAAATGAATATTCTACAAGCTATGTGAAATAAAATAAAGAACGCCCACATGTCTCGTGGTGCTACTGGAAACGAAATAAATGAAAAAAATGCTTAGATGAATAGATTGCAGTTTTTTGCGAAAACAATTTCTTTTTGCTCTGTTCAAAGTAACCCAATAGGGAATGTTCTGGACTCTGACCCTAATGGCAGACATCATAATGAACAAACATGCATTCCACACAGCTGTCCAAGAGTTTCTGCGGCAAGGAGTCACATTAATGCATAGGAGACGTATTTGCTCTTCTGTGATCCTTGGTGGTGGTGTGAAGGCCGTCGTTCGAGAGCATTCCAAGCTTTCTCTATCGGATTGAGATCAGGTGACCTTACTGGATACAAATTCAGATTTATCCCTAAATTTCTTGACATGTGTGTAGTAATATAGCATTTCCGGAAAACGTTTCACCTAATAATTTTCGTTAATAAGTTTTTGAAAATTTATAACCATTCATTTGTACATTTGTATAATTATTTCATTTGTACAAACTAAATTCATAAATTAAAACAAATTGTAAATTATTCTTGGAATATATAAGTGTTGTGATTGCTGCTACATCCAAACCGTATTTTAGTCAATTGCGAAGATAGTATTATACTACTTATTCATTTTTGCCGTTACACTTTTATTATTTCATGTCCGATGTGCGAATTTTGGGAATCGTACTGAATTAAGTCACACTGCGTGTTCTCTACAACAGACACTCTCCATGCTGACGAATTTTACTTGGAGAATTAAGGAAATTGTCAGCGTGAATTAATCGCTGCAAGATAAGAGGACCGAACGGACAAGATGGAGATTGAAGGATGGCCATAAGTATATTCAAAGACGCAGCATTAATGAACAGTGAGTCTAAGTGAGAGTTGGCTTCATAATATGCTAAACTGCAGTTGTTTGAATTACTCAACTATTGGCAGAAACTGGAGTGATATCTAAAACTTGAACAGATCTGAATGCATATTGAAAATTGGTATGCAACATCTATTCGTCCTTACATACGAGACATGTGTCAGGAAGCACCTCACAGGGACCTAAACGGGAACACATATTGAAGGGGGTGCTTTATGAAGGATTGGCCAGTACTAATAATGTTGTCCAGAAATGGAATTTTGCGAATATATGTTCTGTGGCAGCACCCTATGCCTAAATTCTGTTCTGTTTGAATTTAACCCTTTGAGGGGTACACACGCATAATTCCATCTTGAAAAATGCAATCTTCTCTGTCAGGACTTCTAACCAATTTTGACCTTCTTAACCAGTAGAATCTTTCCAAAGAATGTTATTCTAAGGAAACAAGAGAATGTTTCCAAGGATTCCATTGTAAAGAAAGGACAGGTCGAATCTTTCCAAGGGATTATAATCTAAGGAAATGAGCAAATTATAAACTTTTCAAATGATTCTATTCTAAGGAAAGGAACAATAGAATCTCTCTCTCTCTCTTTCGACGAGTTATCTCGTCCATCAAGCTTTGACTCATTTTGATTATGACAAGATACCTCGTCATTAAGATATTACCGATATTTTTGCGATTTTTTATGACGAGATCAAGATCTGGTCATTTTTTCCTAAGATACCTCGTCCGAGATACCTCGTCCATCAAGATCTGATCAGTTTTGCTAATGACGAGATACTTCGTCGAGACAACCACCAGAAGGGTCAAGTGTGCTGTGGGGTAAAAGCACAACTACACTTCTCGCAAATCTCTCGATGGTTAAGCTCCTTATTCCTAGAGTATCTGTTTGGGTGTATTAAAATTTTCTACCTTCAAAACGCGAAGAAAGTCTGCTGCCCCACTTCAGCAGCATCATAATCTCCTAATCTATAGAGGTATTGTACCCATTTATAATATGGATATCAACTCCATGGGACCCATTTTTCAATAAAACAAAATGCATTTTTATCATTTTCTTAGTCTCGAAGTACACTTAAATATCCTGTAAAATATTTTTTAAGCTGAGGACTTTTCTCGAAACTGAACAGTTAAGAAAATTACACCTTTCCTAAATATTGTGTCCTTCGAAACAAAATGAAGAAACGGTGTCAAAACAGGAAAATATTCGCTGTGATTATCAAAAGTAATAACACATGGTGGGCCACGAAAAAGCAGAATGTCTGGTTACTGTATGTGGAATATTACGCGAAACAATGCTTATCCCTCCTGGTGATTGTCTCAGCGAGGTCATCAGAAAAACCAACATCTTGATGGACGAGATATCTCGTTGAAATTACTTGGAAGATATATCTCGCCATTAGAAAAATAGTGACCCGATCTTGATCTCGCCATCATAAAAAATCAGCAATATCTTGGTGACGAGATATCTCGTCATTAGCAAAATTGGTCAGATCTTGATGGACGAGATTCTCGTCAAAACCACTTGGAGGGTTAAAGACGTACGGTATCCCCACCTACCTATTACAGAAGATGTTGAGAATAAGCATGAACATCAATGCACCTCTGTGCACGTAGCAGCATATTTTGAGACAATCATTGCAACTCACTGACATCAAATGTTTCATGCAGCAACCCGAATGTTTTCCTTCAGTTCGACTATTGGCTTGGTATACCTTGTCCTGTTTAGGACCTTACGCCATAAAACTCAAAATTCAAAATCCAATTTTATTGGGATTGTTTGCATACACTTTCCCTTTTAAATGTCCATAGGTAAAAATTATACATCGGCAGTCAAACGAGGACACCACAACCCTGTGCTTACAGTCCGTTCTTTAGTGAAGGTTTCATGGATTCGAGTCAGAGATTCGCCAAACATGTGGCAGGTCTCTTCGTTTAACTGGACGAAGCAGTAGCCGAGTTCCTCAAACGTGAGCTGCGCATAGAATTCTTTCAGAAAAATTTCAACAAAGACAAGAGACAGTAGTCAAGTCTATTTCAATCAAAGTGTTGAAATTTATTTTGAATTGAACTTTTTATAAATTGTACAATTTATTTAATGAAAATAAATTTTTTGATTCACTTATTTCTTAAATAGATTATATTTGTACAGTAATCAAACACTCCGTTAGTTTTGAGGCCTAGGTTTTAACAATGATGAACCTGTATGTGTAAATAAAAATCGAAAACGATGTAAATCGATGTTAAATGTCAAAAACTTATCAAGACCATGAAGAAAATAAACAATTTATTGTTATGATAACATCAATTGCTTTTTGTGTGCTTCACATATAATGTAACTATATTAAATAGTAAAATAATGCTTAAGTGAGACGATTGGCTTTTTAACCTATCGCTAGAAAGCCAATATAGATTTTATCCATATTTGCCTCATTTTAAGTGTGCATTCCTACTTATAGTGTCTACCAATTTCTAACCTTTCTAAAGGCAAATATTAAATTATAGATTCATTGAATTGTTGGTTGATGCCTATTGACTGAGAAAGCAGTGTAAATTGTGAAGCTACTTTACTTTTAATTTGTGTGAGATTATATATTTATATTCCTAGAATTATTTTTTAAACAGGATCTCATTTTCGACTCAATTTTTCATAATACTCTCAAACAAGGGTAAAGTACGAGTTTCAGGAATCTGAATAATTCTTGTTCAGAGAAGTATAAATAGGGACAGCTTTCCTTGCTGCTCTTTGTTATTGATATACCTCTTATTCCGGTCCAATTTCTTTGTAACTTTAGTAATTTCCAAGTAATTGCTGATCCTAAATTTCGGAATGGAAATAATATTAAATTCACTACCATTTCTAAATTGACAACGATATAAATGGAACTATTTACAACATAGTGAAGTGGGAGGGGTCAATCAGCCACAGTGATGGAATATGGGATGAGTGGACTTGCTGGCATTGGTCAGAGAGCATTGGGTATGAAACTGAATTTTATTAGGAGTGGAGCTACCGACAGGAGGCAAAATTGGGAATCTCTCGGTGGAGCACCAGAGATCCAAAAAATGCTGACAATGAATGATGAGATAAGAATGAGCTTCTCAACAAACCAAGTGAGACCTTAAAAAGTGCCCTGAGTCAGCGACATCCCAGCACCCAATGCAAATGACCAGTCAATGAGTACCACTCTCTTGAATTTACCATCTACACATATAGTTGACCACTTACCATACCTGTCTATAACCATGATGCAACCTGTAGACAAATACTACATATTTAATTAAATATTCACGAACTTAGTGTTTGTACGATCAGTGTGAAACTCTAATCAGATTTGCATACATCTTTATTCGATGTTATGACAATCTTCTGCATATAGTATATGTATATGCATAACTGTAAATTATTAAATAAATTTATATCTAAATTTATAACACATCGTATGCCTCCATAATATGGATGTATTCTATTTTTGTCTGAAACAGCTGTTCGTATGAGTATACAGAATTTTGTAGAAAAATTTACAACGCATTTCAATTCATGTGGATTAAAGTAAATATGTTCCACTCGAAGATGAAGACTTGTGTGCATCGTGCGTCTGTTTAAATAATTTCTCATGATACTTATAAAAGATTTTCCACCACATTGCTTACGACACATCCAGACATACTGTTAGGATCTATCTACGCCTGGAATAAAATATTCTTTCGGTAGGTATATGCTTAGGAAAAGGAAAATAAATCAGATTTCAAAATAATGCGAAATACTTATAAAACTTTATAAAATTTTTAAACTATTCTTCAGCTCCCTGTATAAGAAAGAAAATTCATTCATAAGATGTTTCACTTGATGGAATCCGAATGCATCCATAATAGTATTTAGATCTAAATAAAACGCTTTAAAAGTATATTTTAGTTTAAATTTTGAGTGCTTCTCTACCTTAAATAAATCATCAAAAGAAAATCAAACACAAGTGTCTGGGTAAAATTAATACTCATGATAAATTTATTTTATTTATTTTTAATCATTGTTTTTAAATCAAATTAAGAAATTTGGGCCACCTCTTTTATTTTTGTTGTTATGCATTTCATATTTGAAATTGCTACGTATAAGTATTTTCAATAATCTAGAGGAATGTTTTCTAGACTAAGGATTTCTCGCTTTTTATTAGTGATCTGAATGAAATTGTGTAAATCCTCAACTCGTATTTTACTTTACGACAGTATATTTTGCAGTTATAGGTGTTCGATAAAACCAAAAAGAATTAATTAAAAGAAACAGAAGGTTATTCATACAGATCTATTTGAATTTAAGTATCAGGTTTTAATATCGCATATCTTAAAAATAATAATTACTGAATACGTGCTTTTGTTTTTAGCAATTATCGTATCCTAAAAAAATTAAAACCTTAAGTACTAGGTAATTATGATCTTTTGTAAGTCACATGTTTTAACCCTCCTGGTGGTTGTCTCGACGGGGTATCTCGTCAATAGCAAAATTGGTCAGATCTTGATGGACGAGATATCTCGTTATAAAAGAACACTAACCAGATCTTGATCTTGTCATCATGAAAAGTCGGCAACATCCAATATCTTGATGACGAGATATCTCGTCATTAGCGAAATGGGTCAGATCTTGATGGACAAGATATCTCGTCGAAACCACTTGTAGGGTTAAAACTATCATACAGTCGATACACGATACCTGACTGCCAACATTGTCTTTCAAGTGTACTCCTAACATAATACAGCTTCTTCCTTGCATTAAGCTATAACCTTCGCTTTATGCGTGTATCGAAAGATAAAAGAGGTCAATTTAAACTGGCTTTTAGGAAATAACAAAAACGCTAAAAACGCATAATCTGAAAACATATCGGAATCATTCAACTCGCATTTTTATGTTCACGAGGTTACATTTGAAAGATACTTATTGACAGTATAAATCCTCCCGGGTTTCTTACTTGAGGTACCAAAAGCGTATCCTAACAATGAATATGCCAGCCACTGAAGTTGTCTTAAAACCGGGAAGTAAACTTCCACCAATATGGGATTGGTATACATTTTATTGTTCCTTATTCCTAAGATCTTATTTATTTATGATAAAGGCCATCCCGTCTGTTTGCACTCCAAGATCTACAAAATGCCCAGGGAAAGGAGTTCTTTCCCTCAACATCAATATTTGATTCCTGAACACAAGAGGGATGGAACGAGATTTCGATGAAAGGTGCAGCTTACTATTTTTGCCGCAAGCTAGCATTCTATTCTGCATTAGCGGATCCCTATTTTTTCCCAGGTAGAAAAAAATGAAGTACCCTTCACAATCCCTTCCACAGTATGTAGCTAAGATAATGCCCAAGAGATCACGTTGATTTTTGAACTCGGGATAAAAAAGAAGGGTTTGATATTTGCAAAAAGGGGAATAACAACGTGAACGGATATTTAAAACTTCCAAATGCGCCACGGAATAACTTCTTTGATATCTGCGCTTGTGCGCTTGGAATAATAAATGCGAGCGTAAAACGGATGCCTTGGCAGAAGAGATGTCCGTGTTAATGAAAATGGGCTGTGGATGAAATTACGTAATGATAGATCGAGTTCTTTTGATGATCCACAATTAAAATACTACACATTTAATGAAATGACAGGATGTGGAATAATGTGTTGGATATTTTCCCTCCCTTTGTGTGATTTTAAATTTAGTTACAAATAAGAAATAATCAAATTTGTGAACATTTGTGACTTTAATGATAAACAGGTAAAATGATAACTTGCTTGGCTCAACGTGCTACGATTCAGTTTCTTAAAAGTGGAATGAAACCACAAAAATGAATACTTAATTTCATTAAAAAATAATTTAGTTACAATTATTTTTTATTTATCGTTGCTAGATCTGTATATATATTTATAGCAATGTCATTTTATTAATATACTAACTTTTATGATCTGATGATTATCTTATTTACTCCGTGTATCTGCCACAATGTCAATGGAATAGATACGATTTTCTCATTCATTAATAACCAGCAGAGGGAATTAAGGCTTCGCTCTTAAGGAACTGATAGGATGAAGCTCTTCGTTACGGGTACGAATCTCGTATGTGCCGGAGTCTCATTGACAGCTTTAAGTTTGCCAGTTTCTTTAATACGACGGCTTCCTCGAATCTTCCAGGAAGGTATGACCCCATATTTCGTGGTGAGTGCGATGTGGCAGCACCTCCCTCTGGCCCCTGGGATAACGCAGAGACTGCCACGTTCTCACCGATTAACGCTCCTGGTGGTTGTCTCGACGACGTATCTCGTTATAAGCAAAACTAACCAAATCTTAATGGACGTCATGTCATGCCAAGAAGACCTGACCAGACCTTGATCTCGTAAACATAAAAAAGTGGCAATATCGATATAAATTTAATGACGAGATATCTCGTCATTGGCAAAAATGCTTAGGTCTTGATGGGTAAAATATCTCGTCGAAACCACTTAGAGGGTTAAGGCTTGATGGATCACACGATCTGTTAGCAAAATAATATGACACACATAAGCTCTTTTAATTTTTGGGGCCGCGATAGCCCGGTTGGAAAAGTAACGGATTAGCAACCGGAGGATTGCGAGTTCGAATTCAACCAAAGACCGTCGTGTGTAAAGGGGCTGGTGCACGTTAAATCTGTCGTGGTATCAAATGTCATCACGTTGGCGTGGTGTGGAAGTTTGGAGAGTGGGGTGCCAGCTCAGGTGTTGCCTCGTAATCTGATCGTGTTTCAAAATTACGTGGTGTTGTCCTCGAATCTTTCCCTTTGGGATTGATCCCGGACCGTTGCCAATAGCCCGTTGTGTTGCTCCAGTGCGACGTTAATTCAAATACCTACCTACCTTTTAATTTCTGATGATATTCCGATTCATTAATCTAAAAGCGCAAGTATTTTTTTGTCTACAAATGCCCATTTTTTGAAATAGATATCCACCGAAATTTGGAAAATTCGGTTCCACTTTGAAACAATAAAGAATTGGGAGTTGGGAAATTTGATGCTGTTACATGAAAAGAGAATTTTTAATTACCGAGAAAGCCTGTTGGTCAAATTCGGTTTGAACCTAAACTGTTTCCTGGGAACAATGACATAACGCATGATTAAGAGATGATGAACATGTTATAAGACAAGAAAATATAAAGTACTGGTATAGACACCATTACAAAACATTTTAAGAGTGAATTTTGAAAAATTCAAAGAAGCCTGTCTTGCAAGATATTACATTGAAATGAATAAAGTCATTTCTGAGTAACTGAAAGCGTATCCACTGTCTATGTGTAATGGGTCTGACCAAAAGTATACAATCTTTGGCCAAACAAATAAAACTATTTCACGTATTCAGTTCAAACCTCGTCCCCTTCAAAATATATACTTTCTTAGTCGGCACTTCTCAACAGCGATGTGAAGAATAAATATTAATGTTAAACATTATCACAAAGAATAATTGGTAATTTAAAAATCGGCAATTAAAGAATGCAGGAACCGCTGAGTTTCGTTGATCGCGAAACGGTCATTTTCGTCACAGATAGCATAAGCTAATTAGACCGGGACTATCTTGTGAAGTTTAACTTGTAATTAAATATTTAATCCATGAGCAAATTACAGAATTTAACTTAATTTCAACTACAGCTAACATTACATTTACTTTTAAAAAATTGAGAGAACTTTTGAGATTTATAGGGAAATGGAATTCCCTTTACGTTCAAAATGCATTAAAACACTATTCTAACACGAATGAACTTGATAGAAAAACTTCATTACTTTGAAATAAAATGAAGTAACTTAAAATACCAAATGTTTGTTCAAAGTCCTCATTAGAATAACAAGATTAAGTCCGCTGAATGTGATGAAAACGTAACCCAAGTCCTTAAATTTAAATGCATCGTTGACATTCATTTTCTCCTCAGTAACACAGGAGAAAAAGTGCCGCTAGAGGCAAAATATAATCCTTAATTCCCTCCAGCTCAATGAAGCCTTCGCTTTCCACCATTTGAATTTAATTAAATGCATGCAGGGACTAATGGAAAATGTTCTAAGTAAATGCGCTCTTCATCATCTGATTCAAGTTATTGAAATGAAAGCCTTCCGAAGAGCACGTGTTTCTGTGGGTTGACAAATGGTTTCTCAGTCGCCAACTTATGTCAGAACATTGTCAGTGATAAATAGAGGATCTATTCCAGATTCTTCCTCATCGCTGAATAAATTGGGAATTCTTTGAGGAATTCTGTAACTATTACGTCTGGGATTCAAGGAGCTCACTCGCTTTGGATAATCAATGCTACTTCTTAGTAGAGTGAAACAGATGGAGGAAAAATACCCCCCAGTCTTAAACCTCAGTTAACGTATGATGTGTTGCGTTTAAAGTGATATAAACTAATACGAAACACATATTTATGTGAACATCAGAAATGTAATGTCTTTGAGAGCTACATTTTTTTTACCCGAGGCCTATATAACTACATTCCATACAACATTTTCGAAACTTGTTTGACTTATTGCGAGCTGTTTGACTTAATGTATCAACATAATTGAATTCCATGTCAAGTCTTTCCTCGTTGAATTGTTTATTCATATTGATGTAGAGGAGCTCTGAATCGAAGCAGACCAAACGTAAGAAATTGTATTGAACGCTAAGGTTTCGGAATATTTTCATAGAATCTTGCTTTTTCTTTGAAAATGTATTTATGCTATTCATCATCAGTTAAAATAGCATAGCTTAAACACATTAAAGTCAGTGAGATTAAATGTATCGAAATTAAGGTAGACTAAAAATAATATTTAACACTCCGTGCGTCACGAGATTTCCGAGTAGAGTAGCATTGCCTAACAACATAAATGGTAGGTCGGTATTTGAATTAACGTCACACTGAGGCAACACAATGGGCTATTGGCGACGGCCCAGGATCAATCCCGAAGAGAAGAATTTGAGGACAACACCTCGTAATTTTGAATCACGGTCAGATGACGTGGTCACACCTGAGTGTCACCCCACAACATACATAATGACTAAATAACCAAATTTAGTGTTTGAAGGAATTTTAGGAAATATATCTGTCAAGAGAGTCAGATCTGGTTACAAATCATGCACCGAAGACTGCATGTTGCAGAAGGGATGCGTCCCCCTCAGAGTGTTAAAGAAAAGAAGCCAGTTAATTCACTTGATACGGCTTTAATAAAATGACCTGAGGAAGTCCGCTTCTAGAAAGGTAAAGAAGCATGCAAGGGAAAAAAGCTGCCATACGCAAAATCATGTGTGGCTATCGCCATAGAAAATTATCTGTTTCGCCAAATCGTAATGACTATTATCGGTTCCGGCACATAACAATAATTCCGATCTAAAATCTGCTCTAAAGACGTCAATTGTGGGAACGCATTGTTTGTTTTTTGCACTCTAACGAATAAACTCGTTCAAAATCATGCGACACAAATGTCAACTCGCCACATTCGGCTGATTGTTTGGGGGCTTTATGGCGCAAGGGCCATATTAAGTAAAGCTGCGCCAAACACAAGACAAAAACGAGGGACGAAAAAAGCAAAAACAGAAGAATAGGAGAGGGTAAGACTGAAGGGAGGAAATATCACTTAAATACCTCGGGATTATGATGGCCGTACACACCTAAAGATGTGCCCTGAGGGCCGCCAGAGTTCCGGAGTCCCTGTTTTATTTTTTGTTGTTCCGATTATGACTATTTCAGTTATAAGTTTTAATACTGTTATCGGTTTATTCATTGAAGTTAAAAAATTCTCACCTTTAATGTAATTTTAATATGAATAATATAAGTTTGACTCTAGAACACAGATCTTATCGAAAGAAAATGACTCGTTTCTGTACTAATATAAAATGTGTTATAAAAGTATAGTAACAATCATGAGCATTAATTATTCTCATATTTTACTTTAGGTACATAGAAATAAACGAGCGACTTATAAAACTCCCCATTATATTTTTTGAAATGTCGGAAAATATTGTCCTGAATTTTATTTAAGAATGCCAACGAAGCTTAAATTCTAAAATGCATTTCCTCCCAAATAAAAGTAATGTTTCTTAATATAAAAACATTCTTGACTGCAGTGGTAGCGCATTGGAGCCATCATAAAGTTGACAAGAAATTGTACAAACTTTACAATAAAAGTGCGAGTTTCTTCCAATTGTGTCCCAGATGTCCTAAGTCTTGTTTTACGAGTTGTTCTTTCCGTCGGCCACTCGAGTGAAAGGCTTAAGAAAATAGCCCTTGGACTGGGGATCAAGCTTTTTTATTGGTTAGCAATTTGGATCCGTTTCCAGAAATCGTTGTGAACGTGATGAAAGTATTGTGAAACGGGTAAATCTTAATGATGCTTACTTCACCGGGATACATCACCCAGTTATTGCGGCCTGAAAATCCTTGTTTTTGTGACCTTGTTATTAGACGGCAGTCAATCGGAATTGTGTGGAAGTAGAGGACATTTTTGGAACACTAAATGCAGTAATGGTGCTTTTTTCTACGCCGTTTTATAAACTAAAGCAGATATGTTGGTCAGAGAACTATTTAAATATTGTTCTGTAGTGAAACCTTGAATTCGGCTTAACTTTTCAAACTCAGATTATTAAACACTTAAAACCTTTCTGTGAAATTTTGTATAGATACTTGAGAGAGGACTTAAATGGAAGGCATTCGTGGTTTCTTAGAGGTACAATCGGTTCATTTAACTCTCCAAGTTGTTGTCTCGACTAGGTATCTCGTCATTAGAAAAGTGACCATATCTTGAAGGACGAGATATCTCGTCATTAGAAGAAAACTTATCTGATCTTGATCTCATCATCAGCAATATCTTCATCATTCGGAATCAATCGGCATTCTTGAAACCACTTGGAGGGTTAATGCAGATAATGTCCTCTTTTTTGTGAACCAATCACATTTGTCACGTATTGTTTGTTTTTCTGGTAATAAGTTGTACGGCAGATTACGTCTACAGTGACACATCTGTAAATATTTTGTGTTGTAAAGTTCGCATTAGGTTAACAGTTATGAAGAAAGTTATCGAAATATACATGGTATCCCTATCCTTCTAGACCCTGAGACACATCAAGAACGACTTTCTCATCCAATGACACTTCTCGTCCATTTTGTGATTTTGATTGGCATTATTGATTGACAGGTACTATAGAGCAACTGTCGCGTGGTTAGCCGAAGAAACCGCTAACGGAATTAGCCTAGGAATTTTTAAAGTGTAGTTTCATGGTTACATCACTTGACTTGAAATAGTTTATAAGTAAACATTTTTCTGTAAAATCAACCCTCCTGGTGGTTGTCTCGTCGAGGCATCTCGTCATTAGCAAACAGACCAGATCTTGATCTCGTTATCCCAAAATAGGCAATATCTTGATGACTAGTCATTAGCGGAATTGGTCAGACCTGGATGGACGAAATATCTCGTCAAACCTCTCGGAGGGTTAAACCAGTTTCAATTGGTTCGAATTTGTTTTAATCAAGCTTGCTCGTAAGTTTGAAATGAAAGCAAAACACCAGCCTAACTGGCATATTCAGGTAAATAGTTAATTAACGTCGCACTGGATCAACACAACGGGCTATTGGTGGTCCGGGAAATATCCAAGGACAACGCCTCGTAATTTTGAACCACGGTCAGGTGACGAGAACACCTGAGCTGGTACCTCACTCTCCGAATTTCTACAGCACTCCAACGCGAGGCCATTTGAGATTTAAAGTGCACAAGCACCGTGTACACGACGGGCTATGGCTGGACCTAGTTTTGAACTTGCAACCCTCCGTTTTCTAATCCGTTGCTCTTCCAACTGGAGTACCGCTGCCCTACTGGCATATTCAGATAAATCTAGATAAAACGATGTAAGTATTTATTATGGATATCAACTAAATTGAACCTTGATTATCCGAGATAATGTGTACCGAGTCCATCTAGGATAATATGGACCTACCAACAACAGCCTATGCGAAATACAGAACAAGTTAGTATTACTGTTGCTGAAAGATTCATAAAGCAAGGATATCACGCTCCGACTGTGCGCATACTCGTGCTGGAAGCTTTATTTAAAACTTTAAAAAAAATTGGCAGTAAATGTGGCTTGAATAACATGGACTCTAGGTTAATAAGAACTCGGATATTCAAGAGGTTATATTGCATATTAATACATTAATTATTTTTAGTCAAAAATCAGAACTAATCAACGGAGTAGAGTCCGATACCACATTTTTAACAAAGCTGTCGAATTAACAGCTTTTTATTTTTTTGTAATGTTTGACTAGCATCCAATGACCGCTACTGTAACAAGGACGAATTAGACCTTAGTGGTACATTGGTAGGATTTAGACAATGTATAGTTATTATTTTAAGTCACAACTCAGGAATTAGTTAAGGCTCACTTTACTGAATGTAAGTGTTACAAGACTCTGAGTAGAGATGCTTGCACTGATATAAAGTAGTCACCTGTTTAATTGAAATATAATTGATTAGTTTCTCATTAAAATCACTTCGTTGTAGGGCCGTGGTGGCCCATATGGTAGGGTTGTGGATTAGCAACTAAAGGGTTGCGATTTCGAAATTCGATCCAATAGAGACCGTCATGTACGTGGGGGCTGGCATACATTAAATCTATCGTAGCCTCAAATGCCCTCACTTTGGCGTAGTGTGGGTTTGAAGAGTGGGGTGGAAGTTTGAAGAGAGAGAGAGAGATATCGACCTTGTCATCTGATCGTGGTTAAAAATTATGAGGTGTTGTCTTTGGATCTTTCCCTTCGAGAGATAGATCTCGGACCGTCGCCAATAGCCCATTGTGTTGTTCTAGTGCGACGCAAATTCAACTACCTACCTACCGCCTGGTTGTGCATAATGTTACTTGCTGATCTATGCCTGATGTTTTTCAAGGGCTTGCAAGTCTATAATATGTAAGAAAAACTCGTATTCCATTGAGTTACTTAGTAATTATTCTCTTATGTTACATTAAGATGTGAAGCTTTTACGAGAAAATAACTATCTTTTCCCTTGTTAATGATAAATTTCGCCTCGGAGGTCATTAGAAATAGTTACACGAATGATCCGATAGAGTTTGACCCGAAAAGTTTTGCATAATTTTGACCTTGACGGTTTAAACAAGCGTAATGATCCACACATGGTTTTATTTTTATACTTCTATTTCATTCTTCAATCTTCGTGTTTTGGTTTTTCCTTTTGTGCCAAACTCTCTTCTTGTATGTAAGATGCCGTGGTAAAAAAACGTTCTTCAGAACATAGCTTAAAGTTAATTACGAATTCAAGAATAAAAATACAATTTTCACACAGAAAACAAGAACGTCTTATAAAGAGGAAAACATTCTAATTTATACAAATCAGAATTCTTCCTGGTTGTAAAATAAAACAAAAATACGATAAATGTAGCTAATAAAAACCAACATAGATAATAGTGATAAAATCATAAAATAAAAATAAAGCTAAAAAAGACGAGAGAAAGAAAAGAGAACAGAAGTTCCGTAAAGATAGCAAGGAATTTCTTACGAAAGAAAAATAATGAAAATAAAAAGCTAAAAATATCACTTCTGGATATCTGAAGAAAACACTTTTTAGTTCAAAAAGTGCCCCCAGTGTAGAATAGACTGGTATCCGTTAAATGGAAATTTTCCTAAACTCTTCACTGACTCATTCTCAAGTATAGCTGATGGCAAGTGAGCCGTAGAGTTTAAACTTCCATACCTGACTACATCGATACAAACCGAAATTATAGAGTTCACATCTATGAATATGCATAACCCTAGAAATTACCATCGTCTGGGGTCCTAAAATCTCTAGAAAAATGGCAATTTAGTAACGATACTTCGGTAGAAGGGGAACTTATATAAGCTGTTCTCTATCTTAAAAAGGTATTCTAAACAGTGGACACAATTATCCTCTTTTAAAATAGTTTCTTCCAGAAGGAATTAAGCGCTTGCACGTTTTAAATTTGTTAACATGAGTGATAGCGACTTTGAAAGTATACCTGCTCTTTTATTACCTGACCTACCTCAATGATTTCAAAGGTGAGAGAACACAATGGTAATGCTTAAGTTCTTTGAGTTCTATCAGAATGAATTTTTAGTCTGAAGTGAGTTTTATTGTAGCATCAATAGAGAATTCTATATGTACTATAATAGATTTGCTTTTAGCTAGATTGAATTCCAATTTAAATGCCAGGGCCAGACCACTCAGTATTATGCCAAAGAAAACGGCACCCAAATAAGTTTGACTAAAAAGTGTCGGGGATTGCTAGACAGAGTACTAGTACAAAGAGATTGCTTTCCACTTCTGCTATTATTAGTGCACAGCAGAGGGTTATTTAGCCCAGACTATCAAAGTAACAGCAAACTAACACATTTTCAGCAAGCGCACATGCAAGATTGTTCTTTTATGAGCATCCGAACCTTTAATGCAATGGAAGCTTGTATCTGCGACTGCTTCTCTGTCGGACAACCCTAAGGCATACGCTCCTGAAGTCTAGATATGATAAACAGACTCAGGAATGACTCGCAATTTTGATGTACTCAACATGGCACGCGAAGGTAGTGAATTGAAGAAATGCCTTGTCATGGTTCCCTGTTTCTCTTAGGACCTCTCGCATAAAGGATCTCCAGACACTTCCTGTCATTAGAGGACACAGCAGGTCGAAGGGAAAGAATTGCAGTCGATCCAAGATCTTCGGGCCTGACACAGAGACTTTTAGCTTTCCGAGATATCTCGGGACTTCCACTTGCTGTACAGAAAATTTTGTGGACGAATATCAGGCGTGCCACTTGGAGGGTTAAACTAATCAGAACTGGGGTTAGGAATACACATTAGCCTAAAACACAACCATCAATAATCTTACCCTGAAAAGTCAGAAAAGTAATTTTACAGCATCCCTTGATATGAAAGCTTGCATATAAGGTTTCATCAAAATGGAAGTGGAAAAGTTTTGATGCAGACATAAATACATCCATTTTACAGACTGAAGTCTTACATTACCATGTGAAAATTGAGTGAATTTTTAAAACGCAAGATGTTCTTGTAAAAATAGAAACTATTTTGGGTGTGACTGTTAATAAGTTTAAAATTCCCGCTATGACCGAGAAATATATCTCTCCCTCCCCAAAGGTCCAAGAACACCAAATAGTAAACAATTTTGTTTTTTACTTTCCCAATGGTCTTGTTTAGACGCATGAGAGCATTTTCTGTTGAGCACTGGAGAGTTAATTAAAATTAGTTTCTATCAAAAGGCCTTTGATTTAAATACTGTATGAATCTTAGTTTGCAGCTTTTCGCGATATTTGTGATTGTAACTCAAAAGTTCTCCACCCAAACTTGTAAATATTAACTTTGTTCTTATGCTTGTTTTTAGGGATGGGAATATCTTCCCTATCCCTACATCATCCTTTTTAACACGTTAACAGCCAAATATTTGTATTTCTAAGGAAAATGAGGTTAATTATAAAAAATTATTTTTTAATCCAGTTAAAATTGTTTTTAAACTTAAATAAGGAAGTAAAGCTTTTTATGAATATAATTCCAAAGTTTATGTAAGTACATGGTTTGTGCTAATATATTTGGCATTTAGGAACATAAATAAATCGCCTTTACAAGTGAAACACACCAAGTCAAAATTTTCAAAACATACCCTTTTTAATTTTTCTAGACCATGCGGGGATCTTCAGACTGGTGAAGTCCACTAAGTCAATTTTTCTTTGTATAAAGGTTAGATTTCTTCTTGAGAAATACTTCGTGAGTTACCTGTTTTTTCATGGCGCGTGAAGCTCGGTAAGGGACTTTGTTTATCATGTTCCTTATTACAACTTTACAATTTTTTGATATATAATCATAATCAAAGTACTTTTCTCTGAATAATTGGTAAATCGAGTGACATAAATAATTGATATATATATAATTATTATTTATAAGTGTAATAAATAGTTGTATAAAAATACTAAAATTAAAATTACAAATAATAAGTAATTTATGAGTGTAATAATTATTTATAAGTGTAATAAAAAAAATAATAGTTAAAATGATAAAAAATACAACTTTCGCATTGTGCTTAAAAATTATAGTTTTTTCTTCTTCGGTTACTCAGAACGTTTTTCACTTAGTGTCTTTCACTTGTAAGCCGACGAAATATAAAAAAATCTATACTTCTTACTTTATGGGATAAAACTTTAGTAACGTTAGAAGAATGTAGGTATAAAGGGCTAAATAGCTGTCCTAGTCTTGCTGACATTTTGAAGAAAATTCACCAATCATTCCTTATTATATTGTATAAGACTTTTAGCTATTAAAATTAATTATATAATCCCGTGATTAAACGTCGAGCTTTCACCTCATAGTAATTAATGAATGGAGAAAAATCCTAACGAGGAAACGTTCCTTCACCAACACTTAAATTTCTTTCGGCTACAGCCTGTTAAAAAGAATACATGTAATTTCTTTGAAAGACACGATAGCTGTAATGCGACATAAGCAATTTAAAAAATTATGCTGTTATAGAAATGTCTCTTGACACTGTTATTAATTTTCGCTCATTACTTTATGAAATGTTGGTTTTTTACCCCCAAGATTTATGCTGAAGAAAATATTATGGAAATAAAAAGATAATCCTATTTTTTAAATAAGAGCCGGGGTTTTTATGAAGTGAGCTGTACAATTAATTTATTCCTTTTTTCTTCTGCTTAAAAGGAAGAGGTGTGGTGCTAATAAGATTTCTTATTTTGAGTCTTGATCTAAAATTAATGACGATGGAGTTTTTCTCTAGAATTCAGGATGTTATCCTTTGTCTTAGTAAGTGACAAGTTGTGTGAGATTGTAAGCTCTCGGAATTTTAAAAATCATTTACTCCTACAAGTACTAATGTTTTCTGTTTCTATGTTCACAAAAACATGTAAGCCCGTTTGTGCTGCTTATTTTTGTCATAACTCTTATAGCATCTGCATCTAACTTTAGTACTAAATTAATGTTGCACAAGCTCAGAAAAAATGGCAGAAGTTCTAACACTAATTAGGTTATAAAAAAGCATCTACTAATTTGTAATTCAATAATGCAACTTGCATTAGGATAAAACTTGGGAATTCATTGTTTCGGTAGGCAATAATTATACACCTGCAAGTAGCTCATTAAATTAAATGACCATGAGTAAATATTAATTATAGCGTGCAGTTCTAATAATCTTGGTAGAAGAATCACGTTTTATGTTTATGTAGTCATACGTTGAATTTCTAAAAAGCAAATAGCTAATTATTGTGGCTTTATTAAAAAGTTTTAGAAAGAAATAATACTTTTGAAATATCATTCGACGAAAAGCAACGAATGATAGTTGTTTAGTCATTCGTAACAATAAATTTTGTCTGTAAAACAGGACCAGTGGTGTTTAAATGTATTTAAAAAAATTATCTAATAAAATAATTCCAGTAACCAGAATAAAGTATCGAAATTTTGTGCTCATCGTGTTCTGTGATATTTTATGTTTCGATTACCCTCATTAAGTTAGTGCTATGTAACATCCTAACAAAGATCCCCGATTGTTTATTAAATGCGTTTACAGTTTTAAGTGAATCAAACCAATTGTCTTCCATTTGTTCTACAAAATACAATACGGATTTTTAATCATTCGGAATAAGGATTTATACCATTCTGACAAATGTTCGGATGATAATATGTGATAGTATTAATCCTTTAAATGTAATGCTACAAAAAACACAATGCTACAAAAGGTTTTTTGGGATTAAGAACTTCAGGGAAGGCCTTATATGAATGTGTTTTATACCTAAAAAAGTTTAGCACTTCAGTTATTTTGAGGAGAGATGAGACATCGTATGTCCCAACGATCATCTATAGCCCTCTTTGACATCAGAATATAAAATAAAAATATATAATTACGTTACTTTAATGTACTAAGTGTATTTATATACACTAGCATTACCACTTTTAGAGGAGATGGACGTCATTTAAGGGGACTCAGTACCCTTTGAACAATTATTATTATTTTTTTAATTTACAACGAAATATTTAAGTGTATCTCATTCCCATGCAAACGAAATATAATACATTACAATAGAGAAAAATAATTCTTCTATCAATAATTAAAAAATACGGTACAAAAAGAATATTTGAATGCTTTAAAATTCCTACTTCTGCAAATTTAAATTTTTTAAATAATTTTTTAATACTTTGGTTTGTATGTGTTACTATTATTTTTTTACAAATACTTTTATAAAGTATTTGTAAAAAACCACACCATGAAAAACAGTCACAGTTAAAAACAGTTAAAAAGTTAAACATTCTTCTAAATGCTTATTCCATGCATAAAGTTATCAAAAACATCATTACAAACATCCAAAAAGTTTCAAGTCTATATTAATTTCAAAATAGCCTTAGAATTTTGAATACATCGTAGTCATAAAAAACAGAAAGCTGAGAAAAAGACTTTATAGCTTAAGAGCTAGTCGGTTTCACTCTTGACATTCAATGGAAAAAATTTAATAATTTGCCAGTTATGAAATTTTACACTCCTATTTTAAAAGTAAAAGATATTTGGTATTTGGTATTTTTTTTTTTTTTGGTATTTTTTCAATTAACGTCACACTGGAGCAACACAATGGGCTATTGGTGACGGTCCGGGATCAATCCCAAAGGGAAAGATCCGAGGACAACACCACGTAATTTTGAACCACGGTCAGATGACGAGGCAACACCTGAGCTGGCACCCCACTCTCCAAACTTCCACACCACACCAACGTGAGGACGTTTGAGGCCACGACAGATTTAACGTGCACCAGCCCCCTTTGTACACGACGATGTTTGGCTGGATTCGAACTCGCAACCCTTCGGTTGCTAGTCCGTTACTCTTCCAACCGGGCCACCGCGGCCCAAAAGTAAAAGAACCTATAGCTTTGATCCTTTTGGGGGTGTACTGTGTCTCCCTAAAAGGTTAAGATATAATACATATTCCTCTCATCCTCTTAAAGTTGAAACTCATCTCTTCGATCAATAAGAGCATTAAATTTCTGCGTTTACATACAACATATTTTGAACCTTCAACAAAATGCGGGTAGAATTCTCCCTTTTCTAAATACATTGCGTACTTCCCATAATTATTTTAAATACTTACAACTTTCCTCCCTATTCTGCACGTGTTTTAAATGCCAGATAACCGACCTACTTCTAAAATGTATTCATCCCATTTACTTAATTAAGATTCTTTTAACTGAAACTTTTAACGCCTTTAATTTTATGTGTAGTTTATATTTTACATTTGCTTGATGGAAATCTTAACATTTCATTATTTGATAATGTTATACTTGAAGTCAAGCGCATAAGAAGGTTATATGTAAATTTAAACGAAATGTAATAATGTATGTAGAATATCTTTCAATATAGCTACATTTATAACATAATAAGGAAAATAAAAAGTACACTAAATATTATATGTATGCTAAGTAACTGAGGACGCGCGAGAGAGAACTGGTTGTTAAAAAGCATTATGTGTGAATTATTAGCTCTTGGAATTCAATTAGCCACATACAGAAGGGGAGAGTAAATAATAGTACATTCATTTAAGTAATTCGCGTTCAAATATTTCTTGAATAACGCCCCTAATATTTAATGTTTGTTTACAAAAATAAGCGTTTTAACATTACATTATCCATTCATCATGCACTATTCTTTTATGCCTATTTTTCTTGTAAAGTTGCAATGAAAGTAAAAACTCGATTGGAATTTTGTATATTGCATCTATCAATTTCGATCATAGTATAAATGCACTTAGGTAATATAACTGTGCTCATAATACGAATTTTCGGAAATGAATTATCTCTAATTTAATCATTTAACATAGCGCAATAGCTATAATTGGCCAATCTGCATCTAACACAAGATATACAATGTCAAGTAAATAGACACAAAAGCTTTGCTGATACAGGAGAGAAAAAAAACAGAGTAAGTTAGAGGAATCGAACCTGTGACACCTACAATTCGCCGATTGCTACAGCAGAGGACAAACTCACTGAGCCACGGCAACCCTCACTAAGATATTACAAAAAAGTAATAATACTTATATAAGTATCGTAAATTTTGTATCTGAAAATTGCGAGCGAGTGTACCAAAACAAATTGAGAACTAATTCTGTTTTATTTCATTTTACACAAGATACCGTGTAACGAAAAATCCCTTCAATCGACCTGTACTATCTCATCGGAATGTGTGCTAAAGAAACTTCTGCCTTAAAAGTAATGACACATTTCCTACTTTCCAAATTCAGGAAAATAGAATTCCGCATCCCTATAAACATCTTTCAACTATCCTCACCGTAAGTGATGGAATATTTTATCATTTAACATTGAGTAATCATCTTCTCCTCTCGAATCAGTCAGACTCATTACGGTACTAAATCAAACAAGTAGAAAATATTTTATGTTACGTAAAGTTTTAGGGAATAAATGAACTAACATTCTCATTGTAAGCATCGTGTCATTAATCAAACGTCAAACAGATACCCTACTTCTTTGAAGCCATTAAAGATCGTTATTTTGTGTTTAAAGGCAGAATTTGTTTGTCTATGTAAATGAGTGAGAAACTTCACCCACGGATCAGATATAATATTTATAACACTTTTATTTTAATTTAAAAGAGATATGTGCGGGAGGAAAAAGTGATTCATGTTGCATGGGTTATTATTTCTGCTATTTTGTAGATTAAATAATGAGCCTCATTGCTTAGTAAGGAAATAATTAGGAGTTAAATTTGAAAGGGGTATGTAGAGGATTTATTAATAAAAGTATGGAAATGTAGGACAATTTGTTTTAAAAATAAGGTTGTAAGGTTCATATTTACTGGTGTTTTTAAAAGCGAGCAAAAGCAATGTTTCTTACTGGAATCCCATTTCTTTGCTGAAATAAACAAAATATTTTTAGCGCTATGCCTGTCAAATTTAAGTCGAAAATAACAAGGAAACTAACTGAACAAGTTAGATCTCCTATTTTAAATAGTAGCCTGACTATAGTTATTCTGACAATTTGAATTTCATTACGAAATAATATATAAATAAGTATAATTGTAATTCTTTTCTATTTATTCTATTATAAGAGTTGCTTGTTAACCTATGATTTCACAAGAGTCAGATAGGAAAATTATGCAAAGTGGAGAAATGATATTGGCATTGAATTTATGTAATACGAAATACATATATTTTATTATTTGTATTATTATTACTGCATTACAAATAAGTGTACTATAAATAGTATAAAAATACATGTGGCACAATTGGAATTTTAAAAAATTTGATCCGTGGAGATGTGAAGCTGGAAACACAAAGTAGAATGCAAATTTGATTTTTATAAAATCATTAAGTGTGTTGTACGATTTTTATTCGACTTATCTGAAGTAATTCACTGATAAAAAATAAATGATATCTGGTTACGAATATACTAAGCGGATAAGTATTCTTTATTTTATTTGAAATAATTTTTAAACACTTAAATGTTTTTAGTTGGCAAAATATTGGACATGTTTAGTTAATGAATCTGGAATTTGGGTCAAATATTTAAGATGGTAATAATAATCTATTTTTTCATTCGATAAATTGCTTTTAAATATGAAGTGAAATGCGATGATGATTCAAAATTATTAATAAATTTCACAGTGATTTTCCATGAGCTCCATTCTTACCTTCCTGGGATAATTCTTCTAGCCCATACAATCGCAATACCTTACTTAGTTTTACTTATTCATATTCATTTTATAGACAATACTTATCGAAACAGCTGTGCAACAGAGAGATGAGTTTGGAATTACATGTGCGAAACTTGAAATAACTCAAAGGAAACACAAGTATACCAGTTCTTTCCAAGAAAAATACATTTCTCTTAACAAAGAATAAAAGAAGTCTCGAAACCATCAAAAATGCATAATGTGATCCCAGATAAAATTCCAAAATTGAAGCGAAATATCCCAATCAATTATGGATTTTTCACAAGCATTCCCTACCTTACTTAGTTATGCTTCCACATTAGAAGAAAAACTCACGAGAAGTGAAGATAAACAGTGAGAGTAATGCAGCTTTTAATTTAAAATAACGTCACTATCTATTGCAGACATCAAATTTAATTACCATCCAAACAAGGAGATCATAAAATATTCTCTCAACGCTTTTAAAAGCTGAAGCGCTCTTTCTGTGATTAATACGGGATGCATTTACATGGTTATATATCCTCTAAATCGGGCTCTTTATTTGCTTGGTTTTATATCACAAGCACTTTGACCCGTCCCAAAAATATCGCCCGCTTTCGGAAGTGTACGCATTAAATTACTTTTAATGATTATCTCTGAAAAGAGCTAAGTGAAAGCCAGCAGCAATTTGAAAGTTGCGAGATTTTCAAACTTTCAATACTTGGACCGCTTAAACGTTATTGCTCCCCCGGGAGCCCTTCCTTAATCCGTCTCGATTCCTTTATCTAATTATTTCCACAGGGAAAAGGGAGTCAGAAAATGTATTTCGTTTCTGTTCAAAGCGGGACGCATTACCGCTTGTTATCGTCACGAAAACAAAGAGTGCCAAATTTACATAGTCCGGGGCTCCCCTTTCAAAGGGCACTCACGTGATTACGGGACAGATGAATACATTAAAGGTAATATCCATTGAAACGTGAGCTCTCGACGAACTTATTAAAACGCGACAAGGGGGGTCGCAAATCATTTGGAATCTCAAAATGTGCTCCCATTAATCAATGAAATGGATTCACAGCAATTCAAGGATTAGTTAATAAATAAACTACCCCATAATAAATAGAAACAGTTGTCATTAACTATCCAAGTGGTTTCGACGAGATATCTCGTCCATGAAGATATTGCCGATTCTTTTATGATTACGAGATCAAGATCTGATCAGTTTTTCTAAAGACGAGATACCTCGTCGAGCAACCACCAGGAGGGGGGGGGGGGTAATTGAAAAGAATTAGCGCCGCAAATATAGCTCTGCGAGCAATGTACTTGGGAAAGTCAAAAATTATGCACACTTTATTTTTTCAATTTATTTACACAAATGTAG
The DNA here is from genome assembly GCA_933210815.1 of Meta bourneti. Lineage (NCBI taxonomy): Eukaryota > Metazoa > Arthropoda > Arachnida > Araneae > Tetragnathidae > Meta > Meta bourneti. The sequence goes on along the minus strand of OW119934.1, from coordinate 12,349,136 downwards.
GGGTTGAAAAAGTTCGTAATTTTTCCTAGTCTCCTTCCTTTTCAATGTACTTGGTCCAGCGGTCCACAAGCTTGCGTATTTGTCATTTCTCAAGCTTGCTGAATCTTCTCGTCAGTGGTGAAGGTTTACGGGCGTCCTGCTCCTTCGTGCATCACTCTTGTCCGGCCTCTTTTAAGCTTCTCGATCCACTCATACACACTTCTACGTGGTAGGGCACTGCCCACGTATTGTGCTGTAAGCCTCCGATGAATTTCAGCCCCTGACACACTTTCGGACCATAGAAATCGGATCACTGCTCTTTATTCCTCCTTGGTGCACACTGCTAGCGAAGCGGCCATGTTTATACTGAAGCAGAGGCAAGAAAAATGATGCCATCAAGGTCAAACTTCGATAACGTGACCACAATAGTATCAACTCTAAGAATGCTTGCTCAGAAGGCAGTGTGACAAACCTAAAGATGTGATATATCGAAAATGAGGATAATTTTTGACTTACCCTCGTACATTTTCACGAAACTAGATTTTGAATACATCTTAGAATCTGCCTAATTGATAAAATAACTCTATGAAAAAATTATAAATATGATTTGTGTAATATTTTATTAATTGTTACTTAAATGACAAAGAAACATTAAATATTTTATTTTATTTTTTTGCATAATATTCATTATTTTACTACCTGCATTTAATTACGGAAAGATGCTCACATTACCTTAGAACGTAATTTCGGGATCAGGGAATAGGTTTCTAGTTGTAGTAACACTATGATATGTGATCATTAAAACGTATCCGTTGGTTTTAAATATCAATGCAAAATAGTAAGCGTCAAACCTCTTGTAACTTTTAACACATTTCTTAAAATTGTACAAAGTGAAATTCCTTTCAAAATCTAAAAAAATATTTCCTTATTTAACAAAATATTTTAAAGCTCATGTTTATGAGTAAAAAATATTTTCACAAATATATATTTAAAATATGTTGCTCGAAAATGATAATATTATAAAATGGTTTTGTTAGCCACTCTACGGTTATTTTTTACTGCACGAGGACTAGTTAGACTGAGATCTTCAACTTATAAAGTTTAAAATGTATAACTATTTTCCGTTAGTTTATTTAAATCTGAATCAAATTTAAGTACATACGCGCGCGTTTTTTAACTGTACAGCTGCTCTTCAACTAAATATGATACTTTTGTAATTTGTATCATAAGTAAGTATAAATTTTTAAATTAAAAATTCCTAAGTTAAATCATTCATTTAAGATTAAAGAATGAACTGCATATTAAAAAAACTACAGCACTACTCAGAAATATAACATTTCAATTTTCCTTTCCCATGAAAGATGAGTTTTGATTAAAGTTATGAGATTAATTCAAATGAATCTAAAAATACTTGTTACTTATATTTAAAAGTTTTAAATTACATTAAATAGTTCTGTAGTGAGTCTGCTGTAATCATGTATTAGTTAATATTACGATAGGCTCCTCGCATGAACTACCAATTTTTCTAGATGTTTAAGAAACCAAAATAACAATTTTATTTGACTGAATTTGAACCAAACATGCCAGAAAAATTTCGCAGTTGTTGAAATCAAAGAATTTTTTCTTAATGGACATGATTTGCTATAAAAGTAAAATAAATTCCTGTAAGTTTGATTCAAATAAAATTAATGCTATTAATAAGCTTGGATGACCGAATTATTTAAAATTGCAAAGATATTAGGAATTTTTAAATTCCCAAAGGATTAAGTATTGTTGACTTTTTATCACGGGAATTTTTATTTTAAAATTTGGAACAAATATATATAAACTTCCATCTATAAGCTTCATTCAGTATAGTACGGGAGGTTTTAAACATTGACGAATAAAAATGCTTGCGAACTTAAATTCCCAATAAGAAATGGATAGAAAAATTTAGAAAAGATTAGTTCGTACACGAAGCTTAGATGTTATTATTTTATTAAAATTCATTATAGTTATAATTTTAAATCTTAAATAATAATCTTATAGATATTAAATTATAGTTATTATAAGATTCATTATATTCATTAAGTTATAGTTCTTGATGCACCATAAAATTAATTTAATTTCGTAAACAATACAATGTCACTCTGAATATCAATTAATAATATCCAACATCGAGGGATACAATACAATTGAAATGGTTTTCCGTGTCTGTATTCCTTTACTTAACACTAATGGTTCCCATACAGTAATAATGCTGCTTTACCTTTGAATTTTCAAACAGTATAATTTTTACCGTCTTCTGAAAGCACTCGTGGTCCTTGGCAATTTTGTATTTGTTTGGTTGTAGCATGGATCCCAACTGACACTTTGACTTCAACTATTTTTCTTTACAAGCAACAAACTGAACCCAAATCTCGTTAAGTAACGCTTAAGGTAACAAAGCGATGCGTGACTGTTAAAACTATACTGATTAGTTTATCTCAGAGAGACTTGCTGGCTTTGAAGCTTTTGTAAGCGACTGGCGCCGGCGGGATGGACTTATTAACACGCTTCCGGCGGTAGAAAGGTAATTTGGTAATCCACGCAGGGAAATTACTTGGACAATTGGCATCATTTTTATAGGGTTAATCGTGTTACACTGTTCTGATTTACTTGCTTAAATATTTAACATTTTTGCTTTCCTGCCTAAAATTTGTTTCCACTAAATTATTTAATCTAATTTCTTACAACCATGTCAGGGGAAATATAGCAAAGAGCTGTATGTTGTGCAAAACCGTAGTATGCAGTTATCGCTGTTGTAATAAAACAGTAAAACAGATGAGACTTTCCTCAGATGTATGTTCATCTGTTTGGATTTTTTTCACAATATCAAATGTAAGTATGCAATAGATTCTATATACATACTCTTTTCAAACAATCAGGATCATACTACAGTTAGGGGCTTAAAGATATTTGTTGTAGAGCTTCGACAAAGGCAAGTTATTAATTTTTAAGACACGTGTTTATATTAGTGAAAACTATTTTTTAAATGAAAAATCTCTTATATTACTGTCTAGAGGAGGAAACATTTTCAATTTATTATGCAAACATAAAAATTGGAAAAATTTATACCTCTAAACAAAGATCCAACGCACTAGCTGGCTGTGGCTTAAAAAAATATGTAAAACGAAGATAAATAGGAATCAGTGAAAGGTAAACAATTAGCATAGCTTTTGGTTTAAAAGTATGGTTGACGTGTGTATGAAATATTGATTAGTTCTGTATGATTTAGCATTGGTTTTTCCATAATTTAGCTGCATGTTAACCTTTCACGGATTTATTTCGTAGTAGACTTCCGAAGTGATAGCCTAAACGCTAGCAATTTCTAATTTCCAATTTTTAGATTATAATCCGGTATGTTATAGTGTCAAAATGCCAATGGAAAACCGTATGAAAACGTGTTCTGATTTTATATTATCGCAATCTCAATTCAAAAAAGGGTTCAGGGGATGTTGAATTACATTAAGTAAAGTTGAATGAGTTAAATGAACAAAGAGCACCTGTGCGTTAATCTCAGTGATAAATGCCGCTTGGTTTAAAATTGAAAGGCTCGCTAACGTAGAATTATAATCAGACTCAAATAAAACTGACGGGAAAGGAGATTGTCAGACAGGAAATAATTTTAAAATTAAAAAAGAAAATAACGCTATTACAAGAATTACTTATGGATCGTTGGGCAACGCTTAATAGCTTGCGATGAAAAGAGTTTACAATGCACTCGAATTCATTAAAAATACACCACGAAACAACTTCCAGGAGCGTAAAGAGATGAAAGGAAACATCACCCAATCCTTCAAACTCCTCACAAAAAGATAAACATCCAATCCCGAACGAATCCGAAATCATTGGGAAAGCTGCTCTCTTGTTAATGGACGACGAGAGGATTAAGTGTTGTGAAAGTAAAATAATTCTTCAAAAGCGCTCTTTCAATTAATGAAAGTTTTAGTCACCCCTATTTCTATCACCTCTGATTCTATTCAATGAAATAAAATTTTGTTTCACAAATTAAGCACCAGACGCGCTTCATTCCGATTTAGCAGAAGAAAGTACCCTACCACCCAATTGCGAGAGACTTATGCTAATTTTCTACCTATTTAGTTTTAAGGATAATATGTTGGTGAAACTCAAGCAGTGGTAATTTAACCCTCACGCTGTCCAATTTAATCTCGGATGAACTTGTGTTTTCTGCTCTCAATTCTAATTTAATACGTTCGCTAGGGATAACGGTAACCAGATTCTTCCTACAACATACCGTAACTTCCCATATTCCGATGTAATTTGGTTGTCAGGGAAAGCATTGTATTCATTAATGATGCAAACATCGTTGCTGCTTCTCGTGGAATCCTGCACAAGTATATCGTGTTTCAAAGAAAACCGCCACCAACCAGATCCCCTTTTCTTTCAACTAGCTTCAGATTAACAGGCGATTCATTCTAACAGTTGAATTAACCGAACAATTGTAGCCGGCCCAAGGCAACGCTGGTGGCATTTTTAGACGGAGGAGGCAATGCTCGTCTCAGAATAAATTGTGCAGAATAATTAATTTGTTGAAACTTATTCAAACTGGATTGTTATTTGCGATTTACTTTTAAAGTTAGCGGCGTTTCTAGTATTGTATTCGAGCTTTTGTTTATAAGTATCTTTGAATTCGATGGCGATTTTTGTTGCACAACTTAGAAATGATATCGTCGGGTTGGAGCAGAAACTCATTTACTGGCTAGTTTTTCTATATGCTTATTTTCATGATGGTGACAAGTACATAATCATATTGTAAGTTGTTTAAAAGATATATAACACTATCTAAATGCTTATAATGTTTACTTTTTGACTTAATATATGTATGTATTTTAATTAACGTTGCATTGGAGCAACACAATGGGCAATTTTTGACTTAAAAACTAATAGTTAGTTTTTCCAGCTGTATAGTAAAAAATTATCTTTGTCAATAAGAGAGTTTCTGCTCTGAGCCGACGATATGTTTATGGAAACATTTAGAGTGCTGTAAATGACACAAACTCACATGCGGTAAATTACACCGCTGTACTTTTAATCGAAGTACTTTTAAATCATTAAATAAAAGGTAGCTTCTTGAAAATTCTTTAATTGACGTACTATATTGCATTTCACTTAAAAAGCTTTTGAAATCTTTGCAAAACTCATGCGTTGAAACTGTATTTTGCTCAAACTTGAATCATTAATTTATATTTTTAGTCTAGTTGAGATCGGATTTCAGAAATAGGACCCTAAATGTTTGATGTAGTTCAATCAGCAAACGGACGTCACTAACTAGCATGTTTAGGCTAATAGACATGCGTATTAAATTTATTAGTCCACTATTTCAAAGTACAGTGCGATCGAAAGAATATAATGTTAAGTCACAATGTGTTCAGGACAATGTTCAAGCACAATGTGCAACGTTAAGGATGATGGCTACAGCATGCGTTCCATCCATAACACTCTCGGTTTCACGAAAACTAGTAATTAATCGTGCTATTGGGAGGTTCCACGCTCGGATATTTCTGTCCAAATTATTCAACTACTCACGCATAAGAGCGAGTAGCGAAGTACTGCTCAACAGTGAATACACGCTGGGTATGGGAAAAATATAAAAAATATACCTCTCTTGCGACACCAAAAATTATCTACTGCAGTCTACTCAAACTGTGCTTCTTGAAATCTACACGCAATGTGAGCCACAAACCACAAAGGCTGCCTCCAGTTGAAAAACATCTCGTGGCTATGTTGCATACGATGATACAGATATTTGAAGATCGGATTGCTCAATTTTTCAATACTATATTTGGTAAGTTGTGGACAATTTTCCATTAACTCCCATTTGATTGGTAGTTTTCATATCATCTTAACAAACACGTGAAAAGAATGAAGAAATAACAAAACTTCATCGTTTGAAAAAATTGAGTACCTAATCCTATATTTTTGCCACGACCAAACTTCAATTTGTCCAAAGTTGCAACCTTGTAACTGTTTTCAGTGTATGCTTTATCATATTCATTATCTGTTTCAGTCTTCCTTGTGGTGTGGCAGGGTACAGCGAAGATACAAACTAATATCCTGGTACATACAAAAAGTCCCCTTTCAGCGTATGTATACTTTTGGAAAATAGATTGAACAATTAGTTTTAGCAATTTTTTCATTTAAATTGACCTTTATGACGAAGTACTTGTTTATTTCAGCTACTCCTATGGATTGGCGTCGTAAGAGTTCCAAGGAAATCCTAGTTCTAAATAACCCTATAATTCAGTTCCTTTGAAAGAAAACGTCTTTCTCAATTGCAGTCTGATGCTGATGATGATGACCAAACCCCCAGCATACACAGAAGCAGGAAGGTATTCTTTTCTCTTTGAGATCGTTTCCCTTGCTGAAACTGACATGTACGTAAGCGTCAAAATGACAACATACGTTATCTTGTCTTATTTAACGACAGTTCAGAAAAGCAACATTTTTATTATATATTTATTCGGGTCAATTATTACATGCAATTTGTAAATGATTATGCTTGTACGAATCACAAATTTACAGATAATGAAATATAATTGAAAGATGTTTCTCCGGTTAATTCCGATTTAATATAAAAATGCTATTAAGTTTTCATCTAGATCCAAATTATTTAGTATGTTGATCCGGATTTAGAATTGGGTTTGAGCATTTCTCTTTTATTTTAAAGAATTTACATCAGAAAACTATTCCTAAAGTTATTTTCATGTAGAAATTATTTTGAAAGCGACTCTCCTTATGTGGGTACATTTTCGAACGCAGACGCACACAAACAAGTTTTCTGATTAAAATATTTATTATGAAATGAAATAATTAAAATAGGAATTATGGGATTTTGTATAGGAATTATGCAAAAGAGTTCATAAATCTAGCAAACTATATTAGTTGTTTTAATGAATAAAACACTAATTTAAAAGTATTTGTGAATTGGATCTCAATTATTTTTTATTTTGCACCTACATCTCTTAAAAACCTCAAATGAAATACACACTGTGCCAATTCGAAACACCCTGAAGCCAGTGCTCAATCGGAATGAAACTTAACATTTGCGAAGATCACACACACGCGCAACATCAAATCTAGAATACTCTTTATTATAGTAGAAATACGACAGAGAGTTCATAAATTAGAAACTTGTAAGCCCCTCTCTGGCGGCGATATATGACAAATACATGGCATAGCATGGAGCCGAACAAAACTCTTATGCTATTCTGTGGCAATTTCAGATTTCCCAGACAAGTTCAAAGGGAGACAGATCAGGATATCTCTCTGGTCAAGGAAGGGTTTCAAAGCTACGAAGGCCATATCTGGGACTGGCGAGAAGTTAATGGCTTGCCGTTATCGTGCTGGTAAGTAGTCCATTTGACACATGACATGGAAGGTAAAATAATATGTTGTAGGATCTTCTGGGCGGCATAGCTGTGTTGTCAAACTACCTCATACTACTAGATGGGGATGGCCGTCGTAAGTGATGGCTCCCCACACAATTACACTAGGAAATATAGGGCTGTGCTGATCAACAGTAAGCTGGGAATGACTACCGAGCATCTGAACTAGAGTGATGCTGTGCCCGAGTCAAGGAGAGGCTTGGAATGGCAGCGTGTACTATCTAGCGATGAATCCAATTTCAGCATTTGGAGAGAGGACCATCGCATTCACTGCTTTTTACAAGCATAATAACTCTCCACCACACACATTTCGCCTCTCCAAGGGATGTCTCTGTAGTGTTGAAACCCTTTCCTGGTCAGGGAAGAGCATGTCTGGGATATGCTAGGCAGTCAATTGCGCCAACCCCGGAATATAAGGAATGTGGAGCAGGAGTAGAATGCTTCACATAATTTGCTACAAGATAGCATAAGGGCTCTATTTGACTCCGAGTTACTCCATCGGTTTATATCGCCTCCAGAGGGGGCTTTACACTTAAAAGTTACAATCCTTCTTATGTAATTCTACAATAACAGTTCTCTTAATTTAATATTGTGATCATTTCACTTGTCTTCATTCCATTCGAACCTAGCTCCATCGCATTTCAAGTTCTTACAGAGTGGATTTTACTCTTTTAGAGTTTTGTTCAATACTGTAAGTCTGAAATAAAATCGGATTAAGTAAAAAAGTATGATGAATTGAAATAGATATTTTTTCTTTTTACAATATCGGTGTTTAAATTCACTCTGGGAAAAAACATAAAAATTATTATTTTTAATATACTTCAGAAATTTAAGCGAGTTTAATCCTGAGGTATTCAGCACGAATGCTCAGTAAAAAAAGTAGTGAAGTAAAAAAGAGAACGAGTAATATCCATTCGCATACTTTTAATTCACTCAACTCTAAACCAATTTCTACTGTCCTTCCCTAAGGTCATGAAATCTTTTTGAATAAGTCGTAAAACATGCAATGAGTAGTTTCTTTTGTCTAGGAAATTTTTGTCGACTACACTTCCACGCCACATCCACGTCTTCTGCCATCTCCCTTACAAAAATTCCCTCATCTCCCGAGAAATGAGAGAGATTTTTAAGGAAGCCAAGAGAAATTTAATAAAGAATTTTTTATTGTATTGTTTATGTTCTTTTATTCCACAAATTTAGCACTGGTGTGAAGGAAACGTGATTCAATTTACTATAATGAGAGTGAAGACGGAGTTTAGCCATCCAAACATTATTAACTGAAGTTGTGTTCATTCTTTGAAGTTAGTACTTATCTCATTTTGTTTCATAGAGTTTACAAGTTCCAGCAAAATGGAGTCGCATCATCTGAAGGCACGCGACTCCTTACGATGCATCAGAAATTGATCACACCCTTGTTTGACTTTTAACTTCAATGCAATGGGGGAAAGTTATTGTTTAGGCAGTTGTTACCGGAAGCAATACTAGTTTGTAGTAACGATTGCAATGCTGTAATAGAGAAACATATCGAAAATTAGTCGAATAATTAAAACCCTTTTTTGAAGTGAAAGATTTGATTTTCTTCAACTAAATGACTTATTCATTGTAAGTTCATATATGGGATATTTTAACTGCTTAAAAACAGAAATATTTCAAGCTAATTTACCTTGATCAACTTTTCTATCATGCCTACCATCCCAATCACTCGTCCTGTTACTGTTATTCAAGCAAACTTATGGTGCAATTGTTGCATATATTTAGGCATATACGTATTTGTATCTTATGTAACTTTATAAATAAGGTAAATAAGTGTCTTATATAAAATTACACTTTATGTTATCTTTCAAAAGAGTTTATTTTCAAGTTCAAATGTTCAAATGTTCTATTTGTTTCATAAATTTTCAGTGATCACTAAAATTTTCTTACTTTGCCTAGTACCTCCATTCAGTCAATACTCAACGCATGCCCTGCCACGTGTATCATTTTCGGGACACACTGAAACTCATTTTCAAGCCAAATAATGCAGTTCTATTTTCAATAGAAAATAAACTCATTGTTTGTCACATGTGCATTTTATAGTTTCAATATTTTTAACCAATAGATCTGTCTGCAACTCAAAAAGCCAAAAGAAAGAAAATAATAAAAACACATCAAACTATAACGCGCACTGTTTATGGTACACATGGCCTGAAAATGGTACTTAAAAACGGCTTGGAAGGGAATGTGTTAAAAAATATTTTTATTGCCTTTCAAAAAAATAACAAGCTATATTTTTTCTGTTGAATGTATCAGACAGATGACCCGAAAAGCTTTTATGCAAACTTCATTTCAACCTTTAGACGTGGATATAGTTTTTTCGCAAATCGTTTCGAATTAGGATGAGATTTACCTTATAACAAAATTTTAAATCCATTTGCCGCATACGAATTCCGATTGCTATAAGATCCCTTATGGGGTAGTGGGATCGCCCACTTCTTCGATATGATTGAGGCTAGTTATATACATATTCTAGGTATATTAAGGCTGCTACATATATAAATATTCTCGCATTTTCTATTATAATGACCCGTTATGCTCTAGGCTGTGAAACAACAGAGGACTCGCCACTCGTTAAAAACTAAAATGTGTTTTCTTGGCAGGATACTAAATTTTTGTTTTGTGCAAAATACATTCATAAAAGGTAATAAGTCTTCATCCCCCATGAAGCATTTTTTCAAAAATATTTTTAAGCAGTGACAATTACTAAAACTTTCTTCATCTTCTAATTTACAATCTCAAAACCATTTTCCCTGCTGAGTTTATAACATTTCTAAAATTCGAAACTTTTGTCTAAGTTCTTACAAAGAATAATTAACTTTGTTAAATTATTCCATGTAATTATTCTAAAATGGAATGGGAAGTCATTACACTTGCTATTAACCCTCCTGGTGAGCCGAGGTATCTCGTCATTAACAAAGCTGACCAGATTGAGATGGGCGAGATATCTCGTCATTAGAACAAAACTGACATCTTTTCATTATCAAAAAATCGGCAATATTTTGATGACGAGATATCTTGTCATTAGCAAAATTGATCAGATCTTGATGGACGAGATGTCTCCTCGAAACCATTCATATACATGGGGGCTGGTGCAAGTTAAACTTGTCGTGGACTCAAATGTCCTCACGTTGACTTGGAGTGTAAGCTCATAGCCCGTTGTGTTGCTTCAGTGCAACTAGAATTAAATACCTACCTACCTCGTCAAAACTACTTGGAGGGTTAAAACGTTTCACGGTTCATGTGAGAGTAGCTTTCTCTATAACATTCATAACATAGGAAATAAATTCATGTTCTACATTTTTAAAAGGAATAAATGGTCAGTTTATACTTATATTGCGAGTTCTGAGCAGAAATAGTATTGATTTAATCCCAAGACATATTTTGGGGTGAGTGAATTCTATGTATTCATATATATATATATATATTTTGAACATTCCTAACCCAAAATATTTCCATAACGTTTTATTTCTTTTGCGAAACTCAAGCTATTTATGCATTGAATTGAGAATAAAAGAGCATTTTGAAAGTAAGAACTGTATATATTTCAAAATACAAAACGTGATAAAATTATCAAATAACGTATAATTCGGCAATTATTCGTATTAATCCCAAACCCATTTGACAACAATTTCATAATTCCTAAACAGGGAGAAAAATTAACGAATTACTATTATCAGGCAACGATGCACTGCTTTAAAATAAAATTTAATCAACAAAGTATATGTAATAATACACTGATTTCCATAAATTAAGGAAAATGCACAAAAATCTCAATGGCTCCCAAAACATAAATCTATTTACACAAAATTAGGATATGGATCCTAGCAAATAAAGTTGATTTAGAATAGACATTTTTGGCTGTCGTCCTATGACTTCATCAGACACTAGTATAAAATACATTTCAAAACGTGCCATTATATCTTATTTGGAATTTATAAAAAGATCGGAGCTAGCCGTTTCGAAGTAATGAGTTCGAAACATCATTTACCACAAGAGTAGCGTTGGTGAGTCATTGTTCTACCGGAGACAGGTCAGAGTCAAACAGATGTAGCAAAATGTCGGAACGTGATTGTTTCTGTAATCCAGACTATAGAATGCATTTCTAAGCACAGATAAGAATGGTATAGAGCTACAACTGCTGTTGGTGACATGTATATGTTGTTAACCATACGAAGGAAAAGGATCTCTATACTAGCACAGCTCAGATCTGCTCTTACTGCCTCTGGAAGGCTGATATCAACTTCAACTGCTTGAAGAAGGCTTTATGAAGTTTGTCTGCATGCTAGATGACCAACAATTCGTGTACCCCTTACCTCACTTTACCGGAATGATCTGTTCAGTTGGACCTGCATGAATGTCAGCTGGAATGAAAGTCAATAGAGGTCTGTACTCTTCACTGACGAATCTAGATACAGTTTGTAAAGTGATTCCAGACATGTTTCCATATAGAGAGAATCGGACAACCACTATTATTCTAGTAGTATCTGAGTAAGAGATGATCGCTATGGTGGAGGCAGTGTGTGTGTTTGAGGTGGTATATCTTGATGTGGGCGCACAGACCTTATTGCGCTAACAAGTGGAAACCTGAATGCCCAAAGATATAGAGAGAATGTCCATGATCCGATTATATGTCACTATGGAGGTGCAATGAGTGATTCCTTTAATCACCAAAATGGTAATGCTCGCTCACACAGAGGTCGCCTAATGAAACAGTACCTTCACGATAATACTATTATATGCATGGAATTGCTACACACGCGTGTTGCTGCGCTCAATCCACCCCATCAAGCCTGTGAGGGTCTTTCCACTGTTTGAAGGAACAATGGTCATTGCTACCTAGTGAGCCACTCGACACCATCATAATGAGCATGGAGCATCGCTGTCGGTCCTGCATCTATTAGAGGTAACCACACTCCGCATTGAAGCTGCTTACACACTCAACTCAAGAATCATATTTTTGGACAAAGTCCTGTATTGTCAAATTTTCTGATAAAAAATAAATCTTGCCTTTACCATTTTTAAACTAATCTCTAACTTATAATTTAATTCATGTTTTTCTAAATTGCGTAAAATTCTACCGATTATTATTTATCATGATTTTTACTTAATTTATGGAAACCAGTGTATATTATGATCAGTCGTGATATGCTGCGATTACCAAGTAAAGAGAAAAACTACAATTTCTAAATATTTATTTTTCCTTCGAGATAATTACTTTTTCTAGATTCATGCAAATTTTCTCTTAGAAAACAGAACTTTTATCATCTACTCTAATTCAACGGGTGAGCTAATTCATTTTATGATAAAAATACTGAACTCTTTTTATTCCTTGAGCTCCCAATAACTTAACGCTAGTCACTCATTTAAAATTAAACGCAATTTATATCATATGCACATCCGATTTCCTTTAAATTTACCGCCAGACAGAGGCGAGTTAATTTAGCGTAAACTATAAGAATGCATTATTAATCTGGACTCAGGAAATCTCGACATTTAAGATAATTTGATGCTTCCTTTTCATTATGCAATCCTGGCAAGTATCGGTTTGTCCTTCTCTCAACTTTCGGAAACGAACTGCTTCTCCAGGAGTTATGAATAACACGTCTTTGCAACTGAAATACACTCTAATGGTAGTTTTAAAAGTCGAAATCGATAAGCTGGAGAAACAGCTAACGTATTTTTGATGAGGGACGTCATTCTAACCGGAGGAATGCTGACTTGTGAAGCCTGCTGCACCCTGGAATCTTCTTCCTCCGGTTGACAGTAAGGAAGAGTTTAGATTTCCGTTCTGTCTCCCGCTATTTTACTCCGTTTTTGGAACGGAAGCGAGAATTTCGGATAAAGAGAGGCAAGAGAACTTGGGTAATGTAAGCTGAAGCTGCTACGATTGCATAACTGAGGGTTCAAAGAATGCTTAAAACTTTAAAGCATACGGTGTTTTAGGAAACACGGAATGTCTCAGAGAACCCGCTTTTGTCCATCACTTGGAAATCTAGAATATCGTTCCAAGCGGTATCCATGTTGAATTCTCATTTGTCAACAGAGAAACGGTGTAGGAAGTGACATATCTTTTTGAAGGAAATCAATATATTTTCACTTGTTTTAATATTGTTTAAATAGTTTCTTATGTTATTTATAATGTAAAATATTTCCAAGGTTACGATCCTAACTGATGTAACAATTAATATAGACTTTACTCTCTATCAACAAACAAATTAAACTTCATACTATTGGTTTTGTATCTTTGGTTTGAACAGCTTATTCTAATTTAGTTCAAAGTCTATTTGAGAATATAATGAGAGGAAAATACATAGAATTCTGGTATTTACGCATTTACAGGGTAATATAAAAGTAAATTAAAAAGAAAATAGACTTAACCCTCCAAGTGGTTTTGACGAGATATCTCGTCCATCAAGATGTGGCCAATTGTGCTAATGACGAGATATCCCGTCGCCAAAATATTGGCGATTTTTTGATGATGACGTGATCAAGATCTGGTCAGTTTTCTTCTAATGACGAGATACCTTGTCTATCGAGATCTGCTACTGATTTTGCTAATGACGAGATACCTCATCGAAACAACCACCAGGAGGGTTAACAGTAATTAAAAAATATTTATTAACGTTGCAATAATGTTATACTTAAATTGAATGGAAATTTTACCTAGTTCATCAATTGTTTTATACATAGATAAGTTTAAGTAATTTTATTGTTATTCTGCATTTTCAAATAATAGTGTACTACTAAACGTAGAAACAGCATTTTCTTAAGAATATTTAAAATTATTCTAAATTGCGTTATTTCAATTATAAATAACAAGTATAAACTGATACCATACATTTTTAGAGTAAAATTATAAAAAGTTATATATAGTGAATACCTCGTCATGTGTTCTGGAATGACGTAGATTGCAATACCATAGCAGAAAATTATTTCAGCTTAGAAAGGTAAATGGAAAGAGATGGCCTGAAATTAAAATAAGCTTAGATACAGTTGAACAGAATTTTATTTTAAAATTAATATTTATTCCGAGCTCTAACCTGCTTTTAAACTCTATTTCAAGTCTTCAGGCTCCAGAATAGCACATTTTTAAACTCTTCTATATGTGTTTAAATAAATATACGATATTAATGATAATATTTGGGTTTTTCTATGAATTAAAATATCATTTTGTTTCTTGGCTCTTTTCCTCGTCTCTAACTTACTACATAAAGAGATTCAATCAAATTATACTCCCTCACTCTTTCCTTGTTTTCTCTCTAATGTCTTCTCTTAAGAATCAGAGACAATACTGAAAGTCTCAAAACCAGTTTAATCAACAAAGAGTTTAATCGTCAAAATATTAATAAAAAATTATTCGAAAAACATGCTAAACATATTTTATGCATATTTTAGTTTTCTTTGAAAGTAGTGTATGAATAAAACGTGTATTCATAGAATATCATTGAATTTCAAATTTTATATATGTGCAAAACTTATAAAAAATTCATCAAGAATTCCAAGAAAGGAATTAAAGTTTATACATAGTGTAAAAGTAACACAAAATAAACATTCACATCAAGTTGGAACGTGTGTGTATTCAGACAAACAAATATGTTTTCAATGAAAGAAAATGCAAATAATCATAATAGATACGACTTTTTAATAGAAAGAAATACTGAATTATGTTTTTTCTATAAAGAGTACACACTATTGATAATAACGAGGTAAAACTATTTGAATAATACTTGCTGATAAAAATATTAGCATTCATTGTAAAGTAATAAATAACTCAACCATCGTATTTATATAATACTTTACCGATACGAATAAAGCTTCACCAGTTTTGTTTTCTCAATCTTTCTTTAAAAGAAAGACTTTTCGAAAATAAGGATTTTTTATTTAATAGCACTGCGTTTCTAATCGAAAGAAAAGTTCCAACTTTCAATTATTTTTCAATTTAAAGCTTCAACTGTAAAATGCATGACCTAATCTATCTTGTTGACTTTTATGCTGGAATTCATCTCTATGACAGTTGTGAAAAGTAAACCAATAAGAAAGATACATAAAAGAGTGTGCCCGAGTATTGGCTAGGTAAATAAGTGGATACTCAAGAACTTCTAATTTTCTTTTAGAACTGTTTTACCTTGCTATCAACCGATATTGGTGTTGTACATTTTGGATCTCTACTCGTCATGCTGTTGGTTACAGCCATTAAAACTCTTCCCTTCTCTGGATGTTCCATCTACCACAGTCCACTGACCTCTGTATTTGGTCAGATTGGAATGTTCTGTTTGACCACCTTTTTTGTTCAGTCTCACATTTTCCCTTCCCTCAAATCGGCTATTAACCTATTTCGAGACGAATTTTTTTCTTAAGCACTTTTTCTTCTATACATTTATACTGACATGGACGTTTTATCAAGTTCCTCACAAAAAATGTCTTTGTTCTCATCGTTTGAAAGCAATCTGGCTGGATGGTCATTATCATCATTAAACAAAACAAGGAAGTATCTCTGACAAGAACTTCCTCGCAAGATGATGTTATTTGAAATCAATTCGAGGACTAAGATACCATAAAGAACACCATGCAAGTACTGCAACGGCTTCACACATTAATGTAGAATGTTAAATCACTCTTTACTGTTGTCATTGATTGCAATACAATAATAAAACTAGCATAGTAATTTAGCACAGTAAAATAAAGGCTCAGAAAATAAATATTTTGGCATACTAAGTTAAAATATCTAAAACCATTGCAAATCCTAATGCAACAAACTTTTATTATGAAGTTATTTATTACTTCATAATAGAAGTTTGAAACTATTATTTAAAAAGTGACACTTTTAATAGGTTTTATTTCGAAGTCATTCATAAGAAATAGGGCTAGTCGCATTTAAACTATAACAGATAATGATTGTAGAAAACTGAATAAATCAAAGCCCTTTTTGCAAATGCAATCAAACCTTAGTCTGTTAAAATTTATAAACTTTTCAAACGTATGTTTTGGATGACTGGTGTTTCAGTAACCTCGATATGTATCATGCGGGAGCATTCGGACACAGAAGTAAAATCTTCGTAGACCGTCTGGTTTGTTTGTTTACACTGAAAATCTCACTCAACAACAAATAATGGTTGTATAATAAATAAATAAATACAATCCCGTTTTCAAATGCAATCATAAGCTTAGTTTTTTTAATTTATATACTTCCCAAGCATAAGTTTTTATGAAGAATGTTTCAATAAATAAAATACGGAGCCTCTTGTCCACTTTTCTTTTAGTGTCTAATTAATACTGAATGAAAAAATGTCTCATAGGGTTAACATATTTCTGTATTATAAATTACTCTCTTGCCTCTGTAGTCACGAAGTACTTTGAATGAGGTGGTACACAAATTTTCTCTCGTAACCCTGATCAACAGTCACTGAAATAACATTTCTGCGACTTAGGTAAAGAAAAAGGAAATGTTTTATTGTATGCATAAACACCAACATTTATGATGCTCGTAATAAATTTGTATAATTATACAACACATAAAAATAGAACTTGAAGTCAACCTTAAAATTAAAAAATATTTGTATTAATGAATAAGCTATAAATCACTCCCCTGCACCAGCGGAATCCATTTATGCTGCCTTGGGAGTAACCCCCTCCTTTTGGGAACACCTGATCTACATACATTCAAATTAGAGAAGCGTCTTCTGCATTCATTGCTGACAAATATAGAAGCTTTCTTCATTATTACTCTAATGACCCACACTTACGGAAGTATTCCTACTTCAGCTAATTATTCGCTAGCCACATGAGAGGAAAACGCCTTTAGTTCACTTCGTTGAGGATGAGCATTCAGTGCAAATAGGCGAGATTCTTTCTCAGGATGAATAATTGCGAACACTGCGGTGTGATGAACGAACCATTCAAGGACGAATGGTTCTTTTGAGTTCCAGTACTCATAATTTTCACGGGCGTCAGCCATTTAATAGTTTAGGATACCAGCAGCATAATGTGCCCTAAGAAAATGGGCATATATCATCGACGAGTTCTTCTAATGGGTGGAGCTGAATCCGTTAAAAGCATTGTGAATCGTATGAAACGGTCGATTGAATTTTGTTGCTGACTGCGAATTTAACGCGAGAAATGAAGTCGTGTTCTATCTGCTCTAAATATAGATTTGTCTCACTTCTGCAAAGGTCATTGCAAGAGGTCCTTAATTGGAAGTGATGGTGTAAAGAAGTATTATTTCTAGTAATACACAGAATTGTATTAAGTAGGTATGATGGATTTTACATCCTCGTGAAGAGAAAGACATAAAAATGTTATACAATGAAATTTTATAAATCGTCTTTCCTTTTAATTTAAACTAAAGGGCTTTTACAAATTTCTATTCAAGAGATATTTAAAGTAAACAATGAAAATATATTGCTGACGACTACCCTCTTGTCAGAAAGCATCCGATCACAAACTGTATTTTGTAACTCTCTGAGGGGTTTACACGCAGTTTACCTTGCAAACTTAGTCTTCCTGTATGACTTCCAACCAGTTTTGACCTTCGTGTACCAATATAATCTTACCAAAGGATTTTATTCGAAGATAATGAGAAAAGAATATGTCCAAAGGATTCCATTTCCAGATAAGGAGAAATAGAATATTTCCAAAGGATTCTATCATAAAGAAATACACCATAGAATCTTACTAACAGACTATAAGGAAAGGACCAACAGGATCTTTCCAGAGGATTTGCTTCCAAGGAAAGGAGCAATAAACTTTCTAGGGGATTCTGTTCTAAAGAAAGGGCGAATGGAATCTGGAAAGGTTAAAAGAATCCATGGATTCTTTCACCCTATACTTGTGGTTATTTGGTCATTAAGTGTATTGTGGGGTAAAAACAATACTTCACTACTCGGAAAGTCGTGACGCTCAGAGGGATAACAATCGCATATTGAAGAAGGAATTTTGCCAATATTTACGAATATGCAAAGTTTTAATGGAAATTGGGAAGATGAAAATATGCTTGAAATAGAAGGCTATAAGAAAAGTATAAAGTTTATAAGTTACATCCCGTCAGAGATGCCAATGAAATAGTTTAGGAATTTAGGGAAAACAAGTATCCAATCATTACGAGGATAACCTAGAAGATATCTTATCATCCAATCACCAAACGGAAATGCATATCTATCGTAGTAATATACAAATACAAAAATATCGTTCTAAGTTGAAATTCTAAACGATTTTATCTTAAGAAAATAATCGGAAGAGTTCAAATTTGAATAAAAATATAAATTATTCTTATAATTAATTCAACTTTTGTCAATGATAGCGCTTATTAATGGAATGTTTGCAGATGAAATGTTAAAACAATATTCATCAAAGAAAAATATTTATTGCTCTACTTAAAACAAGACTTTTAATATTTCTGAATTTGAAATTAATGATTATCTTTAAACCAACTTTAAGTAATCAACATTAATCAATTTAAAAGAATTAAAATTTTGAAATTACCCTATTGATAAGTTTATATGCTTGTCCTGAGAATAACCTATAGTCGTTTTTTTGGGGGGAGGGGGCATGGTAGTTCGGTTGGAAGAGTACCAGATTAGCAACCAGAGAGTTGCGAGTTCGAATCCAACCAAAGACCGTCGTGTACAAAGTGGACTGATGCCCGTTAAATCTGTCGTGGCCTCAAATGTCCTCACGTTGGCGTGGTCCACTCTCCAAACTTCCACGTGGTATAGAAGTTTGGAGTGGGGTGCCAGCTCAGGTGTTGACCTTGTCATCTGGCCGTGGTTCAAATTACCTGGTGTTGTCCTCGGATCTTTCGGTTTGGGTTTGATCCCGGACCCTCGCCAATAGCTCGTGTGTTGCTCCAGTGTGACGTTAATTAAAATAACTACCAACCAATCTAAACGCTTTTTTTTTCATGAAAAACAAAACACTTTTTCATCGCATTAAACTCAAATGTACTTTTAAATGTTATATATATATATATATATATATATATAATCTTCATATTTACTATTTAAAAGGAATATTAATCTTAACCGCCTGAGCATTCCGGAATTTCGGAGTATGGACTGTTGCTTTTATCTACAACACACTTAAGAACTGAATATCGACTTCTTTCTGAAGAATCAATAGATTCTTCTTTTCGAAAGATTTTATTGGTCCTTTTCATGGAATAGAATCCTTTGGAAAGATTCTATTTTTATCTTGGAGTAGAACCCTTTAGAAAGATTCGATTGCTCATTTTCGTATAAATGAAACCTTTGGAAATATTCTATTGCTCTTTTTAAAGAATAGAATGTGTGTGCTTTGGAAAGATTTTACCGCTCATTTCTAAAGAATAGAATGTGCTTTATAATGGATTTATTAAAAGGTAAGTTGCAGAGCAAACTGCTTTGGGTACAGTATGTGCTTTGTGTAAGTATTTCGATGTAATAATAGCATAAAAATGTTGTATTTACAAGACAGTAAGATGCGATTATGTTGAAAGAAATCGATGTGCAAAGGAATGCGTGTGTTCAAGAAGTGTTTATCTTTAAAACAACCTTTTAAAGTTTTATGCAATGCAACAAAACACATAACCAAGTAGATGTTCAACCATAGCCAACTCATAATCATAAATATACACTGATTTCAATAAATTAAGGAAAAACCACAAATCGCTATCACTCGTCAAACAATAAATCAATTGTACAAAATTAGGATACGTGGAATATGACAGAAGTGTCAAGATGATTGAGTGTAATTGTTTCTGCAATCGAGATCGTAGAATGCATTTCAATGCACAGATTAGAAGGTGCAACAAAGGATGGCTTGGAGCTACAACTGCTGTTGGTGACAGCTATATGCAGTTAACCGTACAAAGGAAAAGGACTCTACACAAACACAGTCCATATCTGCTCTTGCTTGGCTAGTGGAGTTCTGCTTCAAGAAGGCTTCATTATGCTATATGCTAGACCAGCTCTGTATGCTAGACCAGCAATGTGTGTACCCTCACCTCACACCACTAGAGGGAGCGGTTTCGGTTCAGCATGCATGCAGCTTGTCCTCTTTTTTGGAACTTGAGCAATAAAATCCAAACATCCAATCCATCCAGACGAATCCAGATACAATTTACAGGGATTCCAGACTTGTTTTCATCTGGAGGGAATCACGGACCCTCTATCATCCCAGTAACATCCGTGAAAGAGATGATGGTTATGGTGGAGGTTCCGCGTGTTTCATCTCTTCAGGTGGATCTTGTGTTGTCAAGTGGTAACCTGATGCACAAAGTTATAGGTAGGTGTTTAATTAACGTCGCACTGGAGCAACATAAAGGGATATTGGTGACTGTCCGGGATCAAACCCGAAGGGCCGATCAAATTCGAGGACAGCACCACGGTCAGATGATGAGGTCACACCTGAGCTGGCACCCCACTCTCCAAATTTCCACACCACACCAACGTGAGGACATTTGAGACCACGACAGATTTAACGTGCACCAGCCCCCTTTGTGCACGACGGTCTTTGGTTGGATTCGAACTCGCATCCCTCCAGTTGCTAATCGGTTACTCTTCCAACCAGCCTACCGCAACCCAAACAAATTTATAGAGACGAATGTTCTTGATCTAATTGCATGTCCTTATCCAGGTGGAATAGTTAATTCCTTTATCCTTAAAGGTGACAATTCTCGCCCATACAGAGTGACCTAGTTGAACTGTACCTTCACGACTAGATCATTGTAGGTATGGTCTCGCCGTGAAGGTACTGTTCCACTATGGGATGGACAGACGCACGTGTTACTCACCTCGCTCCTTCAAACCAGTGAAGAGCTTTCCACTTTGAAAGAATAATGGTCATTGCTGCCTAGTGAGTTACTCGACACCATCATAATGAGCAAGGAGCATCGCTGTTGATTCTGTATCGATTAGAAGTTATACAACTATATATTGAAACTGCATACGCATTCAGCTCAAGTATCGTATTTTTGGACAAGTTCCTGTATCGCCGAATTTTTCTAAGAAAAATATTTCTCGTATTACTATCTTTAGACTTATCTATAACTTAGTATTTAATTCATGTTTACACCAAAATTCATAAAATTCTACCAATTAGATTTTTAGTTATCATATTTCTGATTTTTCTTGAATTTATAGAAACCAGTGTACTTTTGTCGCTTTTTGCAACAAATAAAAAAATGGGTGTATAAGGAAGCTTATTTCTGCATAAATACTCTAGGGTCATTTTACTTAAGATAAAATTAAATTATAAAAGAATTAAACAGAGTATTTTAAATTATTCAAGTGATATTATTCAGTTAGTAAATTTAAAATAATTTATATGCTCCAACAGTATCTATTAAGCATGGATTTTTAAGTTTCAGAAATAAATTTTAAGTATCATTCTTCTACTTTACTTAATGTATACCCAGAATTTCGGAATTTCAATGTTAATTTTTATAATTACAGTTATTTAAAATGTATTACAAACATTCAGCTCTTATTTTAAAACTGTTAGATGTACTTTGTATCAATACTTACAAGATGAATTTCGTTAAACATTATATTTGTACATATATGCATTTTGCTCAATTTTACACAAAATATTTGTAAAAAAACCTCTATAATACTAAATACTTTTAAAACCCCGATACCTAATCGTTTCTAAATCAATTTATTTTTCGGTGCATACGCTAATTTATTTTTCATTAGTATATAAAACTGTATGATTTAGTTCTTAGTTATTATATTAGTAAATATTCATGTTGGTAAAAAGTTCTGTTAGAAATTCTTACAAATCAAAACTATGTAACATTTTATAACAGGATTTTTCAGTTTAGAATATTATTAACATAATTTTTTTCATTGAAAATTTCTCTAGAATAAATTTAGCATTCAAGTGATAAAAATAGATTATTTACTTCTGTTTACAGATGGCAACATTACTTTAGATAAACAAATTTTTCTTATAAAATTTGAAACTGAAGTATTAAATCATGACGAGACTACATGCAATGTCATGAAAGAATCTGTTTGAACTGGTCTTTTCAACACATTTGTACTGGTTTACCCAATACTGGTTTTTCAACACCCATCGTGCCTATTCAATCTTACCAAGCGCATTCAGTCTTTCCTAAGAGATAGAGAAAAATGGTTTTGCAACATCTATTGATTGATGATTCTTTCTTTTACAAGTAAGGGTGGTTCAGAACATCAACAATGGCATGCAACATCCTTTTCAGAATTCAACATTCATGTGCAATGTTATGAATAGAGAATAGAATCGCAAAACAGACTTTTGTTTTAAATGGACTGGATGATGAAATGCGTTTTCTGAAAAAATGGACGACAGCACACACATTTTGATGATCAAAGAACGTCAAAAAGGCTTGCACAAGCATAGTCGACAGCTTGGCGTGTTTGAAAATATGTGCTTCATCATGCACAGACTCGAAGTAATATGTCAGTACCCATCTTATCTCTCACATGTTTTCTGTGTGACGATACTAAAATTAATTATTAATTGATGATACTGTATACGTTTTAAAATTTTGTTATTTTATATTCTTTTGAAATGAATTTAAATTAAGTGAACAGGCTTATTTATTTTAAATTGATACATGGTATTTTTATTCAAGGGCACCGTTTTCTTTTGGGAATAGCTTTTAAATAAAACATGTTTTTGTACATATCGTTTATTTAATTATTGACATTTTATGGAATGACATCGGCCGAATGCTGTCCTCTTACAACCATGTTTCCCATTATGTTTGAGCACATTTTCAGGGTGTTTCGTTCAATTTTTTGCAAATGTTTTGCTCAAGCAGTTGAATAGTTGTTGGCTTGTTAGCTTAGACTCGTTCCTTTAAGTACCCTATAGAAAAAAATCAGGCGTGTTCACATCAGGGTAACGAGAGGGCTCATCGATATCACCAGATTTTGACATTATTTGGCCAGGAAAAGCGTTCTTAAGTATTCGGATGGTTGCACGAGCTGCGTGATATTTTCCTTCATCTTGTTGAAACGACATGTACCGTCAATCGTTTGTCTATCAATTTCAGACAGAAAGAAATTTTGAAACACCGCACAATATCGTTCACAATTGACAGTAACCGCATTTGCATTAGCATTCTAGAAAAACGAAATGGTCTAATAATGCCTCCACTCTAAATTGCACTACGGGATGAAGTCGTTCATGATTTAACCTTGAATTTTCTGATCACCAAGAACGGCTGTTCTGTTTAATTATGTATCTACTGATGTCGGGGGAAAATGGAGCGAAAAAAATGGAACAAATCACGTGACAGAAAGAGCCCACATTTTCAGTGAGACTAGAGGTAGCTATTTTAGAAGTGTCAAACTCCATAAATGGTCAATAATTGAGCACTTACATAAAAACATCCTGTATATTAACCCTCCAAGTAGTTGCGACGAGATATCTCGTCCATCAAGATCCGACGAATTTTGCTAATGACGAGATATCGTATCATCAAGATATTGGCGATTTTTTGATGATGAGATTAAGATCTGGTCAATTTTCATACTAATGACGAGATATCTTATCCATCTAGAACTGGTCAGATTTGCTAATGACAATATACCTCGTCGAGACAACCACCACGGGGATAAGATGAATAGTTCATATAAATATTTATTAATTAAAAAGATTTCAAAACTGAAAGGTACCAGAATGTAATTCATTAAAATCACACTTACGAGGAGTTCGAGTATATTTTCACAAATACGTGTTTTATGCCAAGAAAATTATACCTTTACCTCAATCGACATAAAAATCATGTGTAATAATGAATTAATTTTAAAAAATGGCTATCTAGCTTCATTACATTGGAATTTTAAATGAAATTGTGCTGATAAAAAAGCAAGCGTTTGTCACTTTGATGGCAAGTTTTGTAACTTTCTCAAATATGTCAATTTGAGAGCAGTATTTATATATATAATCGCATTTATAAATGTCAAACTCAAAATTTTTCTTGTTTGTAGTGTTCCACATCGATATCTGTAGCATTTGAAATGCTGACGATTAGTTTCAAAGTATGAAATATTGCTTTTAACTTGTGTATATGAAACGGTGAAAGCACAGCAATACTCAATATAGCTGTTCTTAAAAATATTTATTTTAGATTCCTCTTCAAAAACCGCTAGTTCCACATCGTGGTATAAAAATACCGACAGCAGAAAATTGCTTTCAAGCAAAATTTGGATGACAGATAAATAACCTTTCACGTGAACTCTAAAGATGTTTAGATGAAAACAGAAGCCTCAAGCTTTTAAAAAGAAAATCCTTGCTTTTTGTCCATTCTTGTCCCGCTGAAACGTTGTTTGTATAATTCAGATAAAGCCAGAGAGAGGGAAAATATTTGATGTACTTGAATGTTTGAAGGGTAGTTTTAAAAGTAAGTAAAAGTTTTTCGTAAAAACTTATAAAATGAATTGTATACAATCTTGGGAAATTCCTAGGTTTCGGGATTACAGAAATAAAGGCATCACAAAGGTTGTATTCCGTACCATGCAAGTGTATATAATACAAGGGTATTCTGATTAGACAATTCAATAAGCAATATCCAAAAATATCTCTAATTTTGACGTGTTTCTGTTTAACCCTCCAAGTGATTTCGACGATATATCTCATTCATCAAGAACTGATCAATTTTGCTAAAGACGAGATATTTCGTCATCAATATAATGCCAATCTTTTTAGTTAGACAATTTCAAGATGTGGTCAGCTTTCTTATGAATGGACGATGTATCTAGTCCATGAAGACCTGGTCAGTTTTTTAATGACGAGATACCACGTCGACACAACCGCCAGAAGGGTTAAGTGATTACATACCCGAGTAATATCAGCTTCATTATTACTAAAATTCAATTGTCTTTCTAAAGTAGAAACATAATTTTTTGCATGTCAGTTCATTTTCAATTAAAAAATACTACCCAATGCAGCGTGTCTCTTGCTGGATGAGCGTTATTCATAACACAATCTTTTTTTTGCTCAGTAGATAAATTCAATATCTGAATCTATATAGTTTTGCTGATGCGATAGCAAGTGGATAGTGCTCTAGACTTTAGTTCGTATTCCGGAATTGGCAAGGAAGTTTGTAATCGTGCGAAATCCACTTCAGACCATAAGTTCTAATCTAATTTTCCTCATGTATTAAAATAGAAGCATTAGAACAACAAACTAACATGAATTCAAATTATTATCTGTCAAAAACTGAGGGAAAACTTTGAGCACGAATTAGACATTTACCTGATTAAACACTCAAAACTTTATAGTAAATATTTTTTATTAAGGCAGATTTCACTCTGGTTATTTCGATTTGTCATTACCATAATTATTTGCTACATGAGGTCCAATGAACCACAGATTGTAGAAACAGCAAATTGGGAAATTTGGAAAAGTTTACTGTAGTGTGTATGATTTGCAACAAGTAAATGATTAATAAGCTTCCCTTAAAACATTTTGAAGCAGAAAAAAACGCAATTTAATTGAACCCTTTGTAAAGAATTTTATTTTTAGTATTGCTGTGAGTCATTAAAATGTAGCAGAAAACTTTTCATGAAAACTTTGTTCAACGATAAATGTTATGTTTGTCGTTTCATGAATCATAAATACAAATATTATTTTGATAAATATAAGTGCTCTTTTACATCTATTCAGTAGCAAACGCATATCTACAAATGTGAACTCTTCTAATATTACATTCTAATACATTGGAGCATGTTTAATGCGATGAATATAAAATTTTCAAATATGCTTTTACAGGCGCTTATAAGTTGACTCCTAATGTGTTTGTGTACTCATTACAGTAAGTATAACAAATGAGTGAACTAAACTTATGTTTGAGAGCAAATGATAATTCTAATTTTTGACTCTAACTCACTTAAACATATTCGTAAAACGACATCATAGCTAATAATAGCATTTTAAAAACAGTGTAAACTGATCGTATTAAATTTAGAAATTAAGAGCATTTTGGAAGAATTACCAGGATAGTTTTATAAAGTTAAACAAGTAAATATATTCCACCTATCTTCGCATTCTCTTCTATATTTAATATCAAGAAATAATTAATCATTGTACTTGGAAATTTAAATGAATAAATCGATTCCAAACTCAAATGCATTCTCTCTCAACTCGTAAATCATAATTGACGTTCCTTAACGAAGCAGGAATGGCTGTCAGAAAACTTTAGCTTGGCACGCTATCATTCCAGCATTAGAAGAATCTATCAAAAGCAAACCAATAACAGAGATGTATTCATGAAATCTTCTAAGCCTGTAAGAGCATTGGTGTTTTAGCTTATCCTTTTAAATTAATTGTAGAGAGGAAATAAAACCCAAAATTGAATGAACTGTATAATGTGTCTGTGTGTGGAAACAATTTTCAATCACTTTTTGGAGTCAAAGTCTACACAGGGTGTTTCAATATATCCTGAACAAACTTTGAGAGGATATATGAATCACAAATTCAACCGTATTCACATAGTACGGCCCCTCAGATGTACTGGAGGATACACTGATACAGAAATGAAAGACAGCAAGTATGGGAACATGGTTGTTAGTAGTCCTAATTTTACAGTCGGGAGCAGTTTTTACAACATTCCGTAGAAGTTCGATATGGGGGGAGTACACACGCGTTTAGTTGCTTGATTTATGGGTTCACGATACAAACTCACAACATTTCGTTCGTTTTCGTAGGTGCTCCATATGCTAAGTGCATGCAATCTATTTCAGCATCCGTGAAAGTTACCTGTACAAAGTCAGCATCTAAAATGACAATGTCTCAAACTTAGCAACTGCCACTCTACCAAACATATAGCAAATTCAGGTGGCCTTTGTCGACATACACTGGCCAGAAAAATTGGTACACCAGTCTAATACTTGGTAGACCTCCCAGGGGAGCATAGAACTTCAGAAATACGAAGGGGTATGGACTCCACGAGCTTGCGGGAGTATTCTGTAAGCATTGACCACCATACTTCCTTCAGAGCTGTCCACAATTCTGTTGTATTCATAGGTATAGGATTTCTATGTTCCACAGCACGTTGCATCGCATCCCAGATGGTAAGACCCCTAACTCAGATGAGTGTTCCTCTAACCATAATTTGGCGTGTCTAGACTTGGGTGGGTGCACATTGTCTTGTTAGAAGAGACTCAACCCATCAGAATGAACGCAGGAAATGAACGGGTGTAACTCGTCAGAAAAAATGCATACATAGCGTTCAACCGTCAGAGACATTTGTAAACGTACGAAGAGTCCCATTGAATGTCAAATGGGGAATGAATAAACAAACCTCATACCACACACACATGCACACTATGGAGCTATCATCAGCCTGTACAATCCACTTTGAATCCATTGCGGTATCTATGGCATCATGGGGTTTTCTCCACACGCGGATTCTTCCATCTGCCCCACAGTTTGAAACGCGATTTGTCAGACCAGGCTACCCGTTTCCAGTCACGAAGTGTCCAATAGTGGTGTTCCTGAGCCCATGCGAGGCACATAGCTGTGTGTCGAGTATTCATCAAGGGTACTCGCGTTGGACGTCGGCTCCAAAAGCCCATACCTTAGAGGGAAAGGTGCACAGTCCTCACGTTGATGTTTATTGAGGGCCCAGCATGGAATTCTTATGTTAATTGAGGCAGTGTTGCACGCCTACCCCATGAGATGGTTCTTGCCAGTCGATGCTTATCACATTCCTTAGAGTCTTTTTAGGGCCACACTTCTGTCATAAGTAATAGGTTTTGACTTAATTCTTGTAGTCACAGTACACCTATGAAAAGGTGGTACTTGGAAATCGAAACTTCTCTACCTCCGAAATGCTGACTCATTAACGATCTCCAACTATTAAACCACATTGAAAATCGCTTACATCATAACTTGTCATTCTCAGTGTTGAAATGGGTCGAGATGCTTTCACAGATGTCTATCGCTTTATATATGCACTGGCAGACGCAAACAATGACGTGCATAGATGGCTTTGCTATGTATAGGCTCGCCTGTACCAGTTTTTCTAGCTCTTCAATGTACATCCTTTTATGAATACGGTTTACTTTTATGTTTATCCCCTTGAAGTTGGTAGAGGAAGTTGTGAATAATAATTTCAATTCCACATCAGTGGAATTGAAATGCTAAGCGAGTAACTTTCCAGAGGATGGACGGACAAATCCATAAAAGAGACCGAGAACTTTGAGGGCATGATTCTATTTTATATTGATGGAATTTTAAAACAAGCTTGGGTTAGAGTCTGAAAATAAACTAAATCAATAAAAGTAATAGGAAAAACTCCGAGTTCTCCAGGCAAATTGTATAATAAAGAGTTGTAGCTTTTATTAAGCTAATACATCTAGACGTAAAAATTTGATTGGGAACTTTTAGTTATAATTAACGGAAAAGAATATTGTGCACAAGTGTTGGAAACTTCAAGACACATGGTTAATTGGTAACTACAAACATAACCCAATAAGCAATTGGACATACAAAATTTTCAAACTTGTGTCACGAGGTGACAAGATGAATTTAATAACAAATGTATTTCCAAGTATGGAATAAAAAATCACTGGGATTATATTGGTCGGAAGAATGGAAATGAAGAGAGAAAAGAAACTTTTAACAATTTTATACAATAGATTTAAAATAGCCTCTTAAATAATCGGATCAAAATCACGGTCACCTTATCTCTGTTAAAAAATACAACTTCATGAATATTTACCCCTTCATGAGAGTAATATTTAATCTAAGTGTAAGAAAATCATCACTCAGTTGATATGTTGCCTACCTCGTGAGACACTCAAAGAGAAATTACGTCTAGTTATGTGGGTTGAATGGGGTACACGTTCATTCATTCTCGTATGCGCGTTGGCTGATACGTCTCCCCCCTGGTGAGACATAAAAAGACAAATTAGGTCAAGTTCTGTAGGTCGAGTGTGGCACATGCTCAATCCTTTGTTTAGTCTTGGCATGTGAGTAGGCTGATACGTCACCTACCTGATGAGATACATAAACAGAGAAATGTCAAGTTCTATGGCGAGTGTGGTACACGCTCACTGCTTTATTCATTCTTGGGGCATGTGAATAAGCGATATAGAATATATAACGTCGGTGGATGAATTTATCAACATATGAACAATAATGTAGCGTTTGTGGCTTAAAGGAAAAGGCAAGGAAAGTTTTATATCATTAAAATCTGTAGTGATATAGGCCATTGGTGTTTACATAAATCAGGAAATTTAACAGGTATACTTTGACAGTGATTCATCAAACAGTGAGACAGATGTCCCAATAGAATTTCAATCTAATGATCTTGAGCAGTGTAAACACGGGAAATCCCTAAATCAATTAGGTTTAAAACTTATGAGCGAATTTACTAAATCCCTGAATGCGGTTCAAATGTTCTGACTAACAGAGGTTCTAACGAAACAGAGGATTATACAACATTATATGCGATAGAAAATATTCAGGGGGAAATTAGATCTAAGTTTGTCTGATTGCTTAGAACGTGAATATTTTCTAAAATTCAAAACTAACATGCTTTTCTTAACTGTATACTGCTGCTGATCAAAATTACTTCATGAGGGGATTATTATTGGAATAACTTGCGAAAAGGGGAAAGATAAGAGGTAATTTATTTAGAGTAAATTTAAATTGAAATAAATTTTAAAAAGCAGCATTGTACTAAATTTCACTCGAAAATGTGATGTAATGAAATCCATCCACAATTTCTCATTTCCTTGGACTAATAAAATTAAGCAGAATTTAATTTTAATTCCTAAAAAGATCGAGGAGAAAATAAACTAATAGACAGACGATTTCCCAATATCCCGTACCTTATAATTTATTTGAAGTATAATATATTTCGTGGTGATTAGCTTATCAGACCGCTCTTAAGTTTTCAGCTTATTCGATAAATTTCATTTCATGAATGACTTAAATGTGTTGCGTACTTATTATCATAATTAATCAAAACATGAAATAACTTTTTTAAATTATAAACTTTTCAGTTCATCATAAATCTACAGGTCTGTTAAGGGGTCTCGAAGCACTTACATCTATATTCAACACTAGTTTTCTTTAACTTTATCTAATAATTTTTTCTTGGGTCTATTAATGGATAAATACAACTGAATATTCATTTTACAAATGCTTTAATTATTGGTGAATATAAATTCAATGAGATTTTATTTAACTTTGAAAACTAACTTCACACACTAAATTTAATATTAATTTTTTTCATGAGGCTTAAAGCCATATTTAGAATTATTTCATAAATATAGCTTCCTAAAAACCAACTTCAAACTTTTATATAACATGTGAACAGACTCTTTAGATTAAAAAAAATACAATTTCGCTTTTTACGTTTAGTCACGGACAAAATAATGTCCCTTAATAAGAGAAGCTCAAGTCTATAAACAAGATACATTGAATTGACTTTAAAGTACCATTGGTAAGGCGTGTATAAAAATGTTTTACAAGCTTTTTAAATTGAGAGGTACTTAAAATTACCGTCGATAGATAAAGGGTTAGCGACGATGGAAAAGAAGTTCCTTGTTATATAAATATGCGTTGGTGTCGGAGGATGAGATTTCTCGCTTATCGGGTACTTTTTCACTTCCTTATTTTTGAGTGTTATTTTTATTGCAATAGAGTGCATTTATGCTTCAGCGTCAGTCCGTGATAGATAACGGAAGACATAATATCGCGAAAAATAATTGATTCGCAGCTATGTATCTCTTGTTTTTCCGATGAACAATTTTATAAAAATTTATCAGATGTTCCAACTGATTTCAAATACGATAGACGAAGAGTTAGTGAAAACTCATGGGGCTGTGATACTTTTATCAGTAAATGGGATATATTTATTTTGTCTGACACGAGCAGTGATTATGGATTAAAACATAAAGTTTTGAAAGTGAGCTTGCGGCAGTTAGTAGTGGAATGATTTTGATATAGAACTAGAACGAATTTAGTAATGAAAGAAATTAGCGATAAAACTGTACGGCATATTAAATAAACTCAAGGATCTCTTTTCTTGCAATGAATTACACACACGCTTAATGGATACCTCAACGAAAATGGCAATGAAGATAGTTTTGCGAAAAAGGGTATCACAGGGCCACTATAATAATACAATTTATTCATACTGCAAAAATTAAATAAAGAAAATAGGACCCCCTGGTACTTTAAAGACCCTCTTCCTGAGTTGCGCTAGAATTCTTGGGTGATAGAGCTTTGCAGATTGCTCTTTAACATAACTTTATTTTGTCCTAGGCTATAAAGTTTTCCAATGTGTCTTAAAAGCAACAGTGAAAACTCTTCTAGTTTATACTGTTGTGTTTAAATGGGCAGACAGGATCTTGTGAGTCCTGACTTGTAATGTTTCTAGATTATGTACAAATGCAAATGCGAATGAACATAGTCTAGCTAGCGATAGGATATGAGGAATAAGATACAACAAATGTAACCTTATTACATAACAATAATAATTTTTATTTTTAGACACCGAACTTTCATAAGGCTTTTCCTTGTTTTATATTAATTTGTTCAGATAGAATATATAAAATTGAACTCTTATGTAAATGTCACAAATTCTGAAATTACACCTAAAGTATTTTAATCTGAAAAGTGCTTTAATAATGCTATGAGCTTTAATATTTATACTATTTATAAGACTTCTAAGCAAAAATAAAAGTTTCTTCGCAAAATTGTGGTAAGCATTCAGTACATTTTGTAGATAATTTATTGGAAGTTATTTCCTTTGAGAAACTTAACGAACGTACGGTTAGAAGGAAATAAATTTAAGGAATTTCAGAGAAGGGGGAGAAACTGATCTAAAAGTATTAGAATTGTCTTACTTCCAAGTTGAACATTGAAGTCAGGTTTATTATGTGTAAACTGTTGCAACTTCAAATTCAAAGGGAAACATTTATCCAACGTAAAGATACGCATGAGTCTAAGGAATGTTAAAAAATAAAATTTGAATTCCATTTCAATTGGTTTCATTTTCAAGGCACGTCTAATGAATTCTGAACGTGGATGTTTCGCTGAATGGCCAATTTCATATTCAAACATGTCATATTTAGCACTTAATGCATCTGTTCACAGGGAAAATACTGTTGAGAATTTACAGGAAAATTTTATTTTATTATTTAAAAAAATTTAACTGTCGGTGTGTGCTACATTAAACAGTAATAGTAGCATAGTCAAAGCTTAACTTACAATAATAACATACTTAAAATGCCTTTAAAGCAATATATATGTAATCTTTAGAATTCGTTTCTGGATTAAATTTAAAACTAGTGCAGTTTATTTTGAAATAGATATGATCATTTATAAATACTTCACAAGAATTGTTAGGTAAAAATATAAATGTTAATGTATACAGAAACATTGTTATTATTCTTGCTTTATACATGGACTAAATCTTAAGGTGCGAGGGGATTGACACTCACGTCAGATATTATTTTAAAATAACGAGCCACTGAACTACAAAGAATCCATCTATTTAAAGCTTTCTTTACTCAATCACATCTGTAAAAAGGTGAGACTTTTTCTATTTCTTCAGACTTTTTTCGCTCCCTAGTGTATGTCTAGGTCATGTGACTGGGCAATAAATCAAGATTGTCTTTTTGAAAGAGGAAAAAAGCACGTGAACTCTACAAGTCAGGTTTTTTAGTCTTCTGCCACGATTCGGTTGAATAAAAATATTTTAACTCTCACTGTTTGATTTGTCACTGTACGGTCCTTGTCTGTTAACCAAGGGCTAATTACACCCGTACCTAAGGCTTAAAGTGGATTCCGAACCCCTAAGAACATACATACATAACTGGATAGAGATCAGGGGTCAGAGCACTAGCTGGCTGATAGGCTGGCTTCAATACTTATGAAACGTTAGTGGAAAAATTAAACTGTATTACAAATTATTAGCCTGCTCAATAATTTGTAATACAGTTTTGATTTTTAAAATTTAATCTAACAGATTATCTAAAACGAGTCATAATTTACATTGATGTACACATGTGAATACAATCACTAATATGAACAATTTGACTGAGTAAATAACATATCTTTAAACGCACGGTTGAAATTAGATGAA
Organism: Meta bourneti; assembly: GCA_933210815.1. Taxonomy (NCBI): domain Eukaryota; kingdom Metazoa; phylum Arthropoda; class Arachnida; order Araneae; family Tetragnathidae; genus Meta; species Meta bourneti. The sequence goes on along the minus strand of OW119934.1, from coordinate 12,315,623 downwards.
ATTGAATAACAAATCATGAATTCAGTAGCCAAATACACAATTGTGGAACCTGAGAAAAATTTCCTACAAAAGTGTGTCTGAAGAAAAGTTCCCTACGAAGTATGAGTAAGGCCATCTAAATTGGTGCAAAAACATGTTAAATCGCCTTCTAAGAATTGGAAATCAGCTATTTTTTCGACTGAGAAACATTCAATCCCTGTACGAAGCTGATGGTAGTAGACCCTATCCGCTCCAAATGCAATAAATAATATCATTCAAAATTGTACTCGTATGGAATCTCCTGTCAAATTCACTAAAATACAAATAAAAGGGGTTATTTTATATCTGTAGTAGAACAAGTTGTAGCTTATTAACGATTCCATAAATTTTAAGATACCCGGTTACATTGGAAGACAATTTGATCTCAACCAGTGGAGACTATTTCAACATGCCGAGTAACATTATTTTAGAATAACGACGACTCTTTAATGGGATAAAAATGCAAGTGGACCGTTATGTAGTGAAGACGAGCATTTCTATGATGTAGTTTCAATCAAAACGGGAAGACGAGCATTTTCTATGAAGTATTTTCAGTCAAGACGTGGATACTAGCATTATTTACGTAAATTCAATCAAGACGTGGAGACAAAATTTTAAGGTGATGTGCATCTGAGGACAAGCAGAAGTTTTGTGTTGTACTTCCTTCTCATTGCCCTTGCATCGTTAATTTTAGGAAATACCACATAATGATCTTTAAAATTCTGAATCGTTTAATTTTTTTCAACAAATTAGTTCACATTTCTAGCATAGTCTAGTAAAGTAAAACTTAGTACAATGTAAATCGTTTGGAATTATGTAATTGCACATTTTACAAATGATGTCAAATAATTTAATAATGATATTAAAATACCTCTTTGGTAACCATTAATTGCACGAATGTAAAATAAATCGAAAATACACAATTACTTTTCTTATATAAATAAAATTGTTTAGAAATTGTTTTAATAGAAACAATTCAACACTCGAAATAAAATCCAAATGGAACTAACCAAAAGTAAACATGACGAACATTTCTTTATTGTATCCCTTCTTCAGAAATAGCAATATCATTTTTTGATGTCCATTTCTCAAGCTAGTTTTCTTGTCGTCTTTTATTTTTAACTTGACCTTATCCTGTTTGTCACAACCCGTCGGTCGAAGAAAAACATTGCCCATTAAGTTTCTCAGAAGTATTTTCTTAAGCATTTTCCCGATTTAATTGAACTGAAAAAGATAATGGCACATGCAGTTCCCATTTTGCACTGTCACGGGCAAATGACGCAGACGAAATTGCCCAGCTTCATTCTTTTGCAAAAGAAAGAGTTTCTTTTCTTACGTTGCCGCAGGTGCTTATGTACCGAAAAAATAGATTTCTCGATAGAGAGTTAACGCATATTACTCCTTCAGCGTTTCTTTTTTTATAAAAGCTTATGGATGATCTCTAAAGTGCCAGCTCGTTCAATGTAAAAGGTGGGGAAAGCCGCATGCCTTTTTATTCCTTTTGTTGGTAGATAAAAATACTGAAGTACCTATGATTGAAAGAGATCGGAACATTCGGTTTGAAAGACAACTGAAAATTGTATCTGTCCAGTTGAAAAATAGTTTGGGTGTATAAGATTTCCCGTAAAATCTTATTTGCAGTTGTAGGTAACTTTTCTCAAGGAAATGTTTTATATTTTCTATAACGTTGTGTTATTAAATATTTTGATAAAAATACTTAAGAATAGATAATATACAGCTTTCAAAAAGTCAATTATCAGGGTAATGCAATGTTATATTGTGCTAATCACCAAGTGCTGTAACTATTTTTTACTGTTTACTGTGTGTTCGATTTTACTACATTTTAATCGCAATTTCTAATTCTAACAAGTATAATCATGTCAGAATAATACCAGTAATGAATACTAGTTGCATTAAAAAAACTAAAGATAGGATTAATAATGTTATTGATGTTATGTAAAGGAATATTCCTTTCGGTCCAAAATGTTTTGTACTCAGTGAAAGAAATTCAATGCTTTTTGAAAAAGTCATACCCATAAATAGTTTCTATATAGCTAATCGTTGGGAAGGCACTATGCTATAATTTAAATAAAACAGCTAACGCGGGAAAGGCTTTATAAGAACATATTTTGCACAAAACGAAAACAATTTTGCTAGTGTTTTCAAGTTCCTTATATCTCTTTATGTCTTATGTCTCCCATCGATATCACTCCTAGACATCAGAATATCAAACAAAAAGAATATTTATATACTTAGTAGCCTCGATGTACCTATAATATTTATATACCTGACCTAAAGTATTTAAAGGAGGTGGGATACCACACACACACACACGCACACACGCACGCACGCACGCACGCACACGCACACGCACACGCGCACGCGCACGCGCACGCACACGCGCACGCACACGCACACGCACACGCACACGCACGCGCACGCGCACGCACACGCACACGCACACGCACGTCCTACCTTCTCTGAAAGTGTTAACCTTCTGAGGTTTGTACATTCACATTTTAAATAGTCTTCATCACTACTTCACTTCCTACTTAAATGGAAGAAACGAATTCCACTCGCAAAGACTGAATAAAAGCCCCTCGCAGTTATGCTGAAATAAACAGCATATTCACAAATGTATCAGTATGATGGTTCAAAAATTAAATAAATTATTTTAATGTTTGGCACGATCACATGATCAATAGTACACAATAAGGTGAGAAGTAAGTAGCTTGAAGTATGAGCGAAGAAACACATTCTTATGATTAATGATGACTTTTGAAAAATCTCAGCTTCATTAAAACAATATAAGACGCAAAGTATAACTGTCTTAGCTATTTAAAATTAGTCACCAAATATAAATTCCTATAAAGTGCAATTTCCTATTAAATGAATAAGTTTTCTACTAACGGATTATAAATTTCTTATAATTGGATTATACATTTCCTGTATAGGAATTATAAATTTCCTATAAATGGACTAGAAATTTCCTTTAAATGGGTTATAAATCTCTATAAATTTTGTAAATTTTTGTCCTGATCATGATGCAATAGTGGTGGAAGAGTAATGCATTAAAAATATATAAATAAGCTATCTAAATAATCCAACACGCTATAAATATGGATAAATGAAAGTATGGATTGCATTAAGAGCACTGATTTTGATTAATAAATTGTATTTGTATAAGCTGTTTATAAAATCCTAAAATTAAAGAAAAATCTTTATAATCCTGATAACCTTTTCCTCTTCCCCTTGCTCACACGTTCCAGGAAGTGTGGGGATGTTTGTTTACTTTTCAACTAATACTAAAAGCTTTCGATGACCTTTAGGAGCACGTTTCGAGCCTTAGTTTACTTTAAGCGGCTTAATTTTCAGTTTTTATTTAGCTTAATATAATTTTGGTCCATTTTTAGATTGCACCATTGAAAAGACATAGTACTTGAAAATATTTCATTCCACATTTTCAATAACAGCCCATAGTTTTAATAAAATCAATATTTGTCGCTCATGTGCTGGTTTATCTAGCTATCCAACAGTCCTAATGCAAAATTCATAGACGTAATTTCATTAAGGTTAATTCAATTTGATAGATGAATGGGGAATTTTCAGATTAACACAACATACCAAGACGGGGTTCTAAATACTATCACAGAAATTTTCGAAAACTCCTGACGACACGTGGAATAAAGAAATGCAGATTCATTTGAGAAATTTAATCCAACGTTAATCTGAGCCTTTTTCCAATGTTCTGAATCAGTGCAATAGGTGATTAAAACGAACAGCTCTATTTTGTCGCACGATTGATTGAGGAGAATTAAGTAAAAATACGATTAATCCAGTGATTCCGCTAGATATGTCGAAGCAAATGAATAATCAATTTTTACGTTACTTTTCTTTGATCTAGCTAAGAGTAAATGTGATTTCTTGTGTTGGAAGGGTGATGCAATTGGGGATTAGACTTTGCTAATGGATATATATTATTGTTTCTTTACCGTCAAGTATAGCACTGCTATCGACATCTTTTTGTTTTTCCGACTTAATCAATTGACACACGAAATAAGAACTATGAACATATTATATAAATAATAAGAAACTTAAAAATAGTTTTTTATAATGACTAATATTTACGAGTATAATTTTCTCCTATATTTACGAGTATAATTTTCTCCTATATTTACGATGCAGTTTCGAATTTTCGTAAATTTGTGTCTTTTTTAATGTGTGTAATGATGCTAGGCTTATTCCACAACAAAAGGTTTATTCTACCTCTTTTATCCTTACTAATGACATATTTTAGTATAACCAATATTACAATATCAAATTTTTTCATTTGTAGGTGCTGTCTTAATCAACAACTTGTTTCATCTTTCTACATTTATTAATAGGTTTCGATCGTTTTTGAATGCAATTTCGTAACTTTATTAATGTTTTGGAAGTTGCAATCAATTACTTAAAAAATTGTATTTAATCGATTTATTAGACATTCGACAGCTTACAAATGAACCACGGTTTATTTGTAAGCTGTCGAATTTTCCTTAAATTTTTAAGAGAAAGAAAATTAATCTTGTTTTCAGCTTACCAGACAGAAAAAGTATGCTAAAAGTAAACTGGAGCAGTAAAAATGTGTTGATGCTTATTTATATTTTTGGTCAGAAGTAGTAATATTTATTCCAAAGTTAATTAAATTTCAAAATTTGGAATTCGAATTACCTTGTAACAAACACTCTGAGGGATCACAAGAATAATTCCACTGTGCAAACTGCAGTCTTCCCTGCATTACTTATAACCAATTTTGACCTTCTTAACCAATAAAATCTTCCCAAAGGATGCTATTCTAAGGAAATGAGCAATAGAATCTTTTTCTAAATGATTCTATTCCATAGAATGGGCCAATAGAATAGTTCCAAAGAATTCTAGTTCAAGCAAAGGACCAATCTTTCCAAAGGTTTCTATTCTGAGAAAATGAGCAATAGAATTCTACGGAAGCATTCTATTCTAAGAAAAGAGCAAAATAATGTTTCCAAAGAATTCTATTTAAAGAAAGAAGCAATAAAATTTTTCAAAAAGATTCAAATCTAAGGAAAGTAACAATAAAATCTTTCCAAATGATTATATTCTACAGAATGGGCCAATAGAATCTTTTTTCCAAAGAGTTCTATTCCCAGGAAAGGATCTAGAATCGTTTCAATGAAATTCTATTCCAAGGAAAGTACCAATAAAATATTTCTACAGGTTGAAAGAATTCATGAATTCTTTAGAAAGATGTGGTTATTTAGTCATTAAGTGTGCTCTGCAGTAAGAGCAACTCTACATTACTCGCAAATCTCGCGACAGTTAGAGGGTTAAAATTTTAGGTACGCTATTCAATGATCCCGAGTCTTATTGAAATTCACTATTCCCATAAAAATCAAAACACCCAGAAACATTAATCGATAACCTTGAAATCTGGTATGATAAATCCTCTGTACCAGACATGCAAGTTTGAAGTTTGATTGAAGTTTGGGTGCTAATGAACTTCAAGGATGTTCTCTGGAAAATGTGTGTTGCGCATCCTAAAGCTTATTGAAGGAACGTCAGGATATGTGAATATTTTGGTTTGGTGTTGCAGCTGAATTGTTATTAGTTACGACCAAAAATGCCTGGGCAACGCACACGAACAACGTATACTCAACTGAACGACTTCAATATTTGACTTCGAAAGGGGTCGCATTGTGGGACTGCGGGAAGTAGGTTGGTCTTTTCGACAAATCGCCCATTACTTGGGGCATACATCGACTGCCGTTGCAAGGTACTGGTAACAGTGATTCAGTGAAGCTACACATGTAAGACAAGAAAGAATGCTCTGATCGGTCCAGTAGAGCAAATACGAGAGAATAGCTGTTAGTGAGACAAGTTGAAATCGTTCCAACTTCTTCCTTATCGACCATCCAACGATGCGTATTGTCGGCTATACAGCTTTCTGTAGTATTACGAACCATTGTCAGACGTCTGGTGGAGGCAGAACTACAGGTGCTGGAGAAGTCTAGCCAGCTTATAAATGCAAAGTATGAGACTTTTACATGAATTCACTTTGACTGCCCAGAGGTAGGTGCACTTAGTCTGGCTGACTCTCGACTGTCCTTATTGACGTCGGGGTTATTATACATAATGATGAGTGAAATTATAGCTAGATATTGAATTTGTTCAATATTTAGGAAGCTGTAAATAATTGCAATTTATTTTATGTGTCGGTACAAAAAATACTTTTCATTATTTTAATTTTTTCAGAATATATTTGCTGGAGAACATTTGCCCCTTTTCTATTATAACTTTCATTACCTTGAAAAGATTGGAGGACGCAAACTCAAAATAAGCGAATTTAGACATTGTTCTTTTTTCTATCAAGGTACAGAACATTTAAAATTATTTTACTCGAAAATCAGAAACTTAGTTCAAAATACAAATAAAACTAAGGTGTTATCTTTATCACCGTATCATAGGCTTTAATATTCTCTGATAAGAATTTTCTCTACTTAAGCAACAGAGGATTAGATTTTAATGTGTTCCAAATTGTTTTACATCTGCATTATTTCATGTTACGATAGATATCCCCCACAAATCAAATAACCAAATTTTGAAAAATTAAGCATAGCATTCCATGAGGTGATTTAATTCGCCAGTGGTTTGTCTTAACATCAAATAAGGTAAACAATGCGTTATTCATCAACAGGTATATATCTGCTCAATTGTATAAGTATTATTAAAAGTGTATTAATGATAAATGCCAAAAGAACGTAAGAAGCTGTAGTATATAAGTACAATAAGAAGGAAGCTGGCATTTGACTGCAATTCGCAACTTCACTTCTCTGTCTAAGTTTTATCTTGTTCTTATACCAATCATACTAAAAGGTTTGAAACAATGCATTAACACCTAAATCATCATGTAAAGAGCACGGTTATTAACCCTCCAAGTGGTTTCGACGAGATATCTCGTTCATCAAGATCTGACCAATTTCGTTAATACTTGACGAGATATCTCGCCCTGAAGATACTGCCGATTTTTTTTATGATGACGAGATGACTATCTGGCCATTCTTCTTATGACGTGATACCTCTTCCATTAAGATAGTCAGTTTTAGTGATGATGAGATACAACCACCAGGAGGGTTAATATGCGTATTTTTAATTTTTTTAAATGACTCTTATGTTATTAATGTTTCCACTTTTTCTCTGTATATATTCGATTTGGATGAATATTTTTAGTAAATAATGTATAAGAAATTACTACAGCTGAAAAAAAACTTTTGATGACAGACTTCTCTAATTATAGTTAAATGCATGAATATCTCTCGATGTATTTATTTTTAAGTTGAAAAAAATGCTGCCTACTACAACCGTACTCTTTATATCACAGTTATTTATTTTGATAAGCTTTCACAAGGTATTAAATTTAAGCAAGTCAAAAAGAAATTTTAATTTGGCATAAGTCCACGACTTCAATAGGTAAAAACGTGACATCCAGTCAAGATATTTTAGAAAATACACAATTACTAATAGGAAAAACAACAGTAGTAAGGATAATCTGAAAGCTGAACTAATTTTCCAAAGTCTTTGCCCTCTTAACGATAGTACTTAAACAAGATATAAATAAAATATGCTAAAATTCCCTTTACAAATTTCACTCTTGTACAAGGATTTATAAGAACTCATGAAACTGAGTATTGGAATAAATGTATTATAAAAGAAAATGGAACGCAAGACATTTCGCACTCCAAACAATTTCCTCGGAATAAATGAATGCGCCACACACACTATTTACAGCATACATTTGACTGAAGTGATGTTAAAGGGCTTCGCGTATTCAAAGGGAGAAATTCAAGATATTTCCCTGCAGATAAGCTACAAGTTAACATAGGGTTGTAGCGCACATGACAACAATACGAGAACAAAAATCACTTTCTCCTTAAATCAAACTCCAACTTTAACATTCTATTCCAGTATCTACATAGCCGTACCCTCTAGCAAAATCGGAGGATTTAAAGCACTGTGAAGGAGGATTTATAAGGATTTGTTGTCAGTTCCTTTTTCTGGAAAGTAAAGAACACGAGCTTAAAAGGAAATCCAGCATTACATGCAACTATTTTCTTCTTGTAGTGGGGAGTAAGTATGTCTGATTTCAACTTTTGCTAAAATCTCTCTTATGAAATGGAATGGAATTTCAGTGTGAAAGAGTGGTTTTGAAAATAATGGTACTTTAGCTTCAGTTAAATCGATGATCGATAACGAAAGCAGCTTTCTTTGTAAATAGTTTGTGCTTCACAATATAAATTAAACTTTTCTCTGTCAAATTCACCACACTTTTGTAATGCAAATTGCTATGTGCAAAAGTTACATTGATTAAGAATGGCTGGTTTATTTTAAACGCTTCCTTGTGATTGATTGCATTAATTTAAAAGTACTTATTATTTTGAATTACATATTTGCTAATTTATAACATATTTAATTATTTATTACTTACTTATTGATTTATTCTTTGCTTACTTATTTATGTGACTATTTATTACTTACTTATTTATTTATTTCCTGCTTATTATTTATTACTTACTTATTATTTATTACTTACTTATTATTTATTACTTGTAACTTATTTAATGATTTAGTACTTACTTTCCTACTATTTAATTTTTCATTTAGTAACTGAGAATGGTAGGACTGGCTCGATGTCCGTCAAACGTGTATGCGGTGATCATATGCCTATGGCAGAAGCGGAATTCGTCACTTAACATGATATGCCTAAGGTAGAAGCGGAATTCGTCACTTAACATGATATGCTGTCGTTGCATGCCTGTTCACGGTCATCGGGTACGAAACCATCGCAGACACAGCCAACGATTTTCGGTAGCCATTCTCAGTTTACTGTCAAAGGCTACTACTCTAACTCATAGAGTAATGGTATGAGAAGCCATCATTTACGACAGCCACTCTTCTAGTTGTGGTACCAGTTAGTTTGACATCACAGCGATACATCCTGCAGATACTACAAACTGTTGTTTTGCCTTTTATGTCACGGGTCCAAGAGACTATTTACTAGCATTATAATGCCCGGCCACTCACTGCTCTTCTCTCCCAGGAGTGCATTTGGAACCCTTCAATGGCCAGCGAGATAACCAGATCTGTCACCTAGTGAGCATGTTTGGGATATGCTAGACAATCAATTACACCATCCTCTGAATATAAAGGAGTCTGGAGAAGCACCTATAAAATCATTATCATAATTTGACACAGGATAGCATATGGGTTTCGTTTGACTCCATGTCAAGCCGTATATCTGCATGTATCGCTGTCTGAGGGGTCCTTACAACTTCATAATTTATGAACTTTCCGATGTAATTCTACACTAATGAAGTCCTCTCTAGATTTGATATTATGATTCTTTCGTTATATCTTCTTGTACAACACGTGCAAAGTTTCATTCCGATATAACACTGACCTCGGAGTGTTTAAATTTTTTTTCGCACGGAGTGTACATTAAGAAGTAATTGTTTATTTGTAATATGATCTTGAATTATATGCAAAAACTTTGTCAATAGAGTTACATAGTCTTAACAACACACAATTTTAAGATATGACTGTTGCCTCATGAACATTTTTAACTTCTAAGAATTAAGTCACTATCAGTTTCACATAATGAAGAGTTACTACGTGTCCCTACTCTTTTGGAGATAAAGAGTCTAAATGTTATCACATACGAGTAGCTAGAAAATTATCATACATGAAAACTTTAGGCTCTTCTTAACATTTAGGTTAAAAACATCAAAAATTAAACATGAAATAAACATTTAATATTCCATCTTTGAGAATACTTATACTCTAATAACACTTTTAATCAAGGAATAAGTCCGAACTAGCTCCTATTTAGTGAAAGTATAGAATAACTGTTTAGTGATACAGCGTATAAACATGTAAACCATTCCTCCACGTATTGGAAACCCAACACTGGAAAGTCATCAAATTAAGAACATAGATACAAACATAATATTTTCCCTCGCACAGGAACTATGCATACACTGTTTATGCTGATTGCCTGGATAAAATGCGGTTTATTTCATTACTTATTTCGTTACTTTCACTCGCATACTCTGATTGGTAGTATATTATCTTTTGTATAAAACATGAAACCATGCCAATTTCCACATTCTATCCCTTTTCTTCTTGCTCTCCGAATAATCTTTATCTGTAAGTACCCTTGTCTGACTTAAATATATTTATAAATAATACGAAATGCAGATATCCTTGATGTAAAATATTCTAATTCGACTAGTTCTGAAAGCAAATGAAGGATACTTTATTGAATAAAAAGTCCGACTTATACGCGAATAAACGACGTGGATGAACTTTTGCCAATTAATTTCTAAAACTTTCGACGCTCTGAGTTTTAAGAATGACTTTGGAAAGAGTCAGTAAGAATTTGAAAGTCGCTCCATCAGAAGACAGTTGGCAAGCGTCCAAGTCTAATGATACTTGGAATAAGAGTAGAAACGAATTGTGGAAATAAAATGGAACTTGGGACTGAGTATCGTGATTATAAACAATATATCTGTCATCATTTCAGTGTGAATCCACGTTCTACCTTCTTTTTTGTTGCTGCTGTTGTAAAACTACATAAATGCCACAGGGGATGACGAGAAAAAGGAGTAAACCTCATCGGTTTTGACGATAACAATAGAAGATGTCAGTAAAGTTGACCAATAAAAGAGCCTGTTTCCTTTCATAAAGTCGAAGCAGTGATTTTGGAAAGACGTCTTTTCACCTTGAATTAATTTCGCTCAGTTCAGGAATTAAATAGTGGATTAGTTGTTTCATTTTAAGTGTATTATGCTCTATTGTGTATGACAATGTCTCTCAGTCAGCTGACAAAATCTTTATTTCATATTTAATATACTGCTGCTATATCACTGTCTCGCTAATTGATCTGTTATACAATATGTGTGACCACCGTTGATTTATTGAATTTAAATATTATTTCAAACTTCTTTTATACTCTTAAATGAATTTCTATTTAATTTGTTTTCTAATACCCCTTTTCAATGTTTCCGTTTTCAGGAAAATGTTCTCTGTTATGTTCATGAGTATAGATATTAATTAGTTTAAGTACTATGTGTATAGCAGATGGTATACTTTATCAGCATTCTTCAATTTTATTCTTTGGTGTCCATAATTGCTTTATTATAAAATTAGACTTTGAAACAAAGTATCGTTATGACTTGTGAAATAAGTATTTTTTCGAACATTTAGCAATTTTTTTACGAAGGTACCGTATTATTTTCAGTTTCAATACAAGAGATACTGCAAACAAACATCAGTTAACAATAGAAGGCACAACAAGAAGTATAGAACACATACAAAAGAACATTAAATCATCAGAATAAAACTGAGTAGAAAAGAGCAATTAAAAAGCTTTCAGGACAAGTCTCTAGCCTTCAAATTTTAGAAAATATGAGTTTATAAAATTCAGTCACACAGATTGTAAGGATTTGAATTTCTATTGAAAGATCTTTTATTTAGTTTATCTCTTGCTATCACTGAATATCACATTTTAAAACATTTTTGTGGATTTCACATTATTAAATTCTTTATATTATTTAAAATTTATCGCTTTCAATACATATTAGAATTTTTCAATGACAGTCAAGCAATTTACTTGATTGAAAAGCCATGGTTTTATTAAAGGACAAATGAGAATGAATATATCATCTTTATGTAGGATGTACTGGATTCGTTGAGAAATAATCAAAGAACTATGATCAAACTTCTTAGAAAAATACACTTTCTCCAGACCGAAGCCAGCTGTAGCAATAGAACTGAAAACCATTATATACGTCTAAATTAAACAAATAACATCTGAGAAAGAAAGCATTTTCTCATTTCTTCACTTCCAAGCACTTCATGTTTTTATCAAATTTCACTCTGTACCTCTTATCTCTTCGTTAGAGATGACTTTATTTTCACTTCCACATGTTTAATGTTCGTATTTTTCCACTAAACATCATCTCAGCTTGAACGAGGTAATCTTAGATCATTTCAATTCCGGCCGAAGAATGATGTTATAAATAATAGTGTACTTTTAATTACTGTTGAAGAGATTGAAGACGGTTTGTTTCAGTTAAAAGTATAATTCAGGGTTTTTAATGAAATCCTGAACTTATTGGTTTTGCAAAACATGATATAAATTCCTTATATCTCTTAAGACTAAGTTTATTTTGTTCGATGTACAATAACTTTCCTTTTTACCTTTAAAAATGCAAGACCTGTAGAATTAGTAAAATCAAACGATTCGAAAATCTCGGAATATTTTTTTGCAAAAATAGTAACAAAATGCATATTTTAATATTTACATAGTACCTTGAATGCAGAAATTTAAAATGTATTTAATTTTTAAAACGATATTAAAATTATTTTGTGTTTCCACTTTTGTTCCATATCCTAATCAATTTATATAAAATTCCATTTCCAAGTTCCTAGTAAAAGAACTTTTATAGAAAATAGAAGATTGATTGTCCATTTCTTTTAAGGTCTTTGATGCTTAACCAATTAAATCACCCCTTGACATTCAGCAATAAGAAAAAAGGGCCCTAAATTAATTCTTAGATGTCTCATAGAAACTGATGTTACTTAGAAGTATTGTGTACAGGGTTAAAGAAAAGTACACCGAATTGTTTGGCCTCTAATCAAATGGAAAATAAAAATTATAAGCAAATATATAAATAGTAAAAGCATAAACTATTCGTATAAGTCATAACTTTCTTACTAGAACATTTTCATTATTTTCATACCATATAAATACTATTTTTAATTACACTCTTCATTGATATTTACACGGTGTTTTGTTTATCCCTGATACTTTCTCATTCACACACACAACATATAATTTTCTTCAATATGATACTCACAACCGGCTATGGGCTTAAAAGGAGTGACTCAAAAGTCTAAACATACAGTTAAGGAGTTCTGGATGGATTTTCCTTATCTTCATACGACATTCATAAACTATGGGATATTTTGGAAAAAAACACTGGAATATGCATCGTAAGATTTTGAGATATGAATTTGCGTTTGGGGATTTCAGAGCCATCAATCTTGTGAGTGATCATTCATCCATCACGAACATTTTTATTTTTCGTCTGGCTCTGAGGATGGATCTAGTACATTTGTTTTCTTAAAATGGGTTATCTCTGGAATTTCAGTGATTTATTAACACTGAAATTATAATGACTCATCTTACGGATGAGCTCTTACATAAATTATTAAAAATATTTGAAATAAAAATCAACATTTAAAAGTTAATGACTTAATACATATTTACTGAAAATAGTTAGTTTACACTACATATACTTATTTGAGATGTGTATATAGTAGTTAATTTATAGAATACAAAAAAGGATAAATGTATTTTAATAAAAATTTAATAAAAAAATCGAAACACAAATTCTACTTTATTTAAGTACCACTTGATAAAATTATGCACAACTTACTTAGAGCAAGATCAATGATGTTCCATTTGGAAAATTATGCTACATAAATTATACAGAAAAATGTAGTTGAACTTCAGAACAAATTTTGACTCGGCTGTAAAATTGATTATGCAAATAATATAGTTAGTGTACTTATTTCTTTATTCCATATAATTTGTTTGAAATACTCACAAGTTTTTTAAGTCGTGAGTGCCTTATGCTTAGTTTTCTCGATAGGATATTTTTGTGTGTGAAACTATGATATGTAAATTATTAGTAATAATGTAACTGAGTTGTATGGGCATTCACAGTATTTCTCCAAACTAATCAAACTTCATGTTTTTTTTTAAATATGGAGAATTGGTATGATTCGGTTTGTCAATCTAAAGAAACATTTTGCTACACAAAGACTAATTAATCTAAGGTTGGTTAGGTGTTTCTTTATGGCGTAAGGGCCACATTTGGCCAAATAACGTCAAGCAAATAGGCATACACACGACGAAAGGTTTGACTGACATATAAGAGATAATACACCCAGGGAAAAATCGAAACTGCTCATCCAACTCGCAGGTTGCTAGCGCAGTGGTCAAACCCACTGAGCCACGGCGAGGATCCCAATTAAACCAAAGTAGGAATATTATATATCAACAAACTATTATTAATTATATAGTCAAATTCGTATAACTTATAAAATATTTTATGCTAATAATTCCAAACACCTTTGCGATATTTTAATTATAAATTAACTAAAACCGAAGGAAATATTTTTGTTTCGATCAAATACCTAATTACTATAAAGCTTACGGAATCTACATTATTTAATTTTTAGTAATATCTTATGAGATGAGAAAACGTAACAGTATCACTCAAATTACGCATGCATTGTAGCAAAGAGAATAACTTTTTAACATAATGCGACATGCAAAAATAATATGCGCATAAAAGATGGGAAAATATAGGATTTCTTTGCAACTGCTCATTCAAAACAAAGCAAATAACGCGCAAGAAAAGTTATTTTTTAACGCTGCTAGCAGATGTAAAATGTCACTATTACACGTTTTGTTTTGGGAAGATGACACAAAAATCTTTCCAACTGTCCCATTTAAGTTAAGCAAAATATATGTTTATGTTCCGGCGACTACAATGAGGAATATATCGATAACGGCGATTCTCCTTTTCTAGTGCATTTCCTTAAGCCATGAAAGAAATGTGCGCGAATGCTGAAAATTTTCCGAATCGTACTCTTCAATAAAAGTACTTTTTCAGGCATGAGGGAAAAAGATTTACAAAAACTTTCTCTGTATAATTTTAATATAATGTATTGCTCCGGAACCCGTAAGAAGATGCATGTGAATCTTTTCTCCTTTTACGGAACCTTATGCAAATAAAAAATAGCCGTCCAGATATGATTTTAAATGGTATTTTCTTCTCGAGAGGGAAACTTCAAAAATTGCTGAGGAATGTTTTTTAAAGAATTTCTGTCAAAAGGGAAGGGGGAAGCGTGTTAAATTGTGATTTGTTTGTTGACTGAAATCAATGACGGATATTGAGACTGGGAATTGTTACTGTTAGTTAGAAATCCACTAATGATTAATTTGCTAAAATATGAATACTGCTGAAATTTTCTTTTATGTTGAAAGCATAAGTATAGCAAATAAATTTTGGAAAACTAAATATTAAGATAAATGCATAAAACATTAAGATAGTCTTAAAAATTAAAACAATTTAGATCAGCTTATGTATCCTTTTCAGTTCGTTTCTTGTTATATAGGGATTAATCTACTATGCTTTATAAGGGTTTATTCCCTTTGTATGTTATATTGGGCTTTTTGAGAAATATATAAAAGATTCAACTGAATGTAAAGGGAATGCTTAATGCAAATTGTTATTGATTTGAAATGACTTTCTGTATGCGTAAGCACAATATTTAAGAGCAAACTGTTTTGTAATGTTCCTAGAGCAGAGATTTTCAACCTTTCTCATCACATGGCACACATGTTATGTTTTGCCAATTGGCTGAAAAAGTAGATATGATTTTGATTGATTTATATAAAATATGAAAGTAATAACTTACCACTTTTTGCTCCCAAAGTGATTTAAAAAAATATTTTTAGCAATTTTCTTATACTTTGCAATAAAAATAACCCCTCAAAATTATTTATACGGATATTATTTGAAATTATCTGTGAACACGCTTGTCACAAATTCAAAACTAAACTGCAGACAGGAAATAGATTTTACACAATTTAAACCACTTCACCATAAGCAAGACATGACAGTGCCATTCTTGCGACGCATGAGTGTGTCTCGGCGATATCGCAGCACACTCATGTGTCGCATAATATTCAGTAAATAAATAAATAATAAATAATTTCATTCAATTAAAATTCAATCGATAATAGCGATGATAATTGATGTTAAAATACTGTAACATAAAATTAAAAACTGTAACTCTAGAAAGCTATGCTAAAATGCTGAAATATTCGTACAGAAAGTAGACGCTTTGATTTCCCCATAAAACTGCAATTATTTGAGTAGATTTCCAATTCGTTATTAATTCCAATTATTGAAGAGTGTTAACCATAATCTTTATCATTTGTAAATTCAGTTACGTTTTAAAACTTAATAGCTTGATTTTGAAAGCCAATATGTGTGTGTTGGGATACGATACTTCCATTATATGATTCGTATACTAATTCAAGTTCTTGTGATTTCATACTCCTTTTTGATGTTAAAGTGCTTCATAAGCTTAAATGTATGAATTGATTCCTATCAGCAAAATTACATTTGATTCATTACGGAGATCTAATAATACAGTTAAAATTTATTCATAGCTTCTCGTATGATTTAATAGAGGAAATGTGGTTTATTATTCACTTTAATTCGAGATACATGTTTCTAGGAGGACAGGATGATATATATTCAATAACTGCATCGAATAGTATCTTAGGGGAGCAGTGTATTCCTATAATTAAATACTGCGATCAGTCAAATACATGAAGCGGAAAGAAGGTGTATTTTTCGGTGTGCCAGTAACATCGGTTACACAGTTGTCCTTTCATTTTTATCTGATCTCCAGACTTCATTACTCTGAACATACGGCGCAGTTGACCAAATTAACTCCCTATATAATGTGTTAGATCTATCGAGAGTTGCGAGTGTGGAATGAGTGTTAATAATGTTTATAGGGAGTAACATGCCACAGGAAAAGGTATTGATATTCAAAATGAAACTGGCAATTGTGTAGAAAAGATAGTTGACGTTTTGAATTTGGGTTTGATTTAGTGAATATTATGTCTCAGGTTCAGATAATGTAACGAAGGATGTAGAAAATACATTCTATTCTATATCGAAATAAATTTTCAAATTTCGTATTCTTTAGCTATAGCATCAAGATTAGATAACTTGAAGAAACAACTGAGCACACAATTATCTAGTTTATTTTTTACCTAAACTAAAACTACCCTTTTCGTTTAATGGAATTCATAAGAACTAATATCAATTATTTCTTTAAGGAATACCTAAATTAGGTTGTGTTTACAGTTTATGGGTAACTTTTGAAATTGTTGTCAATCGAAACTTTGAGAAAACAGATAAACTCCGCACTCACCTTTGCATGTCAGAGGTAGAAGATCGATTTAGCAGTTACTGCCTAAAATTGAAAGGGTAGTTAGAAAATTTTCCAAGTCACGTCTTACTACCTTATGCATAGTTTAGCTTTGCTTCTTAGCCGTTCTACAGTAAAACTTTAAAGTTATGCAAGCATATTTCCCAGCACTCAAAACTGCGAAAACATTCTAATCCTGGATAGCAATAAGAAAATTCTTACATTATAATATCGAGTATAATATTCTGTATTTAAGATCTGTTTGTTTAAAACATTTCAACGTGCCTGAAAAGTAGAGGAAATTTATTCTCAATATTTTATGTCTGAAATTCTCAAAGTATCCTCATTAAAGAAATTCTGTTTTCGTTTCTCTGAAGCTAAGTTTAATCGAAATCATACTGTTATTTTAGATGCATGTATTTGATTTGTTCTTACGATGATTTTATGGTCATGGACATGAATCGGTCTTGTCATTTTACGGCCCTCGACATCGAAAGTGATTTTTTATATGTGATCGAAAACTAATGACGACAGCGATTTTAAGAAGGTCGTAGAAAGACATTTTATAATACAGTATATTATCGTTTATGTGTTCGAGCAGGGAATGCTTATTGTCATGGTGAAAGTGAAGGTTACCGCTTTGCTGGCTTACCTTTCCCCATTTTCAAACATTGATTATGCGAGTTTTTATTTTTTGTTGTTATAATAAATGTAACAAACTTTACATTTGTTATTACAATGCATAAATTGATAGGTACTAGAATATTGAATTATGAGCCCAGTTTACAGAAATAAATGTATTTATGCGCAATACAACTCAACAATTAAATCTATTTACATATTGCCACTCATAAAATTAATAAACATAAAATTTTTCTATTGTTTTCCAAGAGGGCAAAGTGTTTGAAATAAGTACAATTCCTTTAGCTTATAAAAATGAATCACTTAGGTCGTACATATTTCATCCAAAAATAAGTCCTCAAAAGCAGGAAGCGTTAAGAAATGAAATAAAAGAATCAGCCAATATTTACTGTACAGTCTTTTGGCAAAGAGAAAAGGTTTTACTTGTTTCCAGTCAAAACAAAGAAAATCAGACGAGTTAAAAGGTTTGCAATAGCATTTAAGAATGCGTTAATCATGATAAAATAAAAAGTTTCAGGTTACTAGCATTCTAGTTTAACTCACCACTTTGGTTAAGTATAATTCCATGTGAAGATTTTCATTCAGAGTAGAATGCATTTAAATCACAAATAATTTTTCAGTTCCTTGTACATGTATTAATTTTTATTAAATTATTTTAATGTTTTTTAAAAAGGAACGAATTAAATTTATGGAAATAGTATTTTATATTTAATTAAGGTAATGTTGGATAAAGATGGCTTTATTGATGATAAAATATTCAAATCTTTTCTTCTAAAATCTTATAATTCAATATTATTTTGGATATTACTGATAACTCATATCTTAGGTTTTAATATGAAAACATCTTAAGTGTCTTTCTAATTTAGGTGTCAGTAAAAAATTATTTTAGCATTAAATGTTTCCAAATATATCTGATATTTTGTTCGTTATAGATGTACGTAACTGCCTAATGTTAAAGAATTCAAACATATTAAACGTATAATAAAAACCTTTTATGGAATATGTTTACCTGAGTCTTATATTTATTAATATCACAATAAAATATCGAGTTTACTGAACAGTATCGTGTTTCAATAAATGAGAAATGATTCTAAGCATTTTAAATTGTGATTTCTAAATCCTATTTCAGATTGAGCTCTAACTTCGATATAAAATAAATGTAGTAAGTAATATTTATTAATTTTTCAGCCGATCTAGATATGAAGATTTTAGCATGAACGGGCGTATTTCAGATATGGAAGCATTTACATTTCGTTAGCACTACATTTCTTGCGATATAAAAGGATTCCTTTTTGCGAATTTCCTTTCACCATCTTAATAAAATACATTGTCTGACATAATTAATATATATTTGCATCCTTAAACGAAAAGAAAGAACTCGTGAAAAGCCACCTTAATATTTATTTGTTTAACGCTTAAAAGGAACTTCATGTTGCCGTGAAAGAGAACGAAATTTCAGAATAAATTCTTAATAATAAACACTGTAATTGCACTTTGTCTAAATAAAGTCATGAACTTCTTAAAAAGGTTATTACGTACCTATCGTGTGTTTATTTTGTTAAAACTTTTAAGTACGGAGTATATTTATGCTTTTTACGCCTGGATTACCAAAATTTTAAAGGCTCAGGATACACTTAATTTGTTTATTTCTTATTGAGTACTCAGTACATTTCAAATCTAACATTAGAACCTACTTTTCATAGGTACCTGGGTGTTTTTATGGATTGCAATAATTATACTAATCTTAGAAATCCAACTGAGTGAGTTAATCTTTGCGGCACTCGACACTCAATATTACAGTTAAATACTTAAAGCATTCATTAAAAGGTTGGTTGGTTTATTTGGGTTTTATGGCGCAAGATCCAAAAGTGGACAAGCTGCGCCAAACACAAGGCAGAATGTAACCCAATAAAAGGTAGACAAAATACTTTAGATTAACTGTCCAAACAACAATAAAAGGTAGATTTAGGAAATGCAGCACTTGAAATACATTGAACATGAAAACAAAAATAAATCTTTAAACGGTCGCGATTAAACAGGAAAATGTGAGATTATAGTCGTTATATATAAAATAGTCAGTGATAGTTAAAAAGTTTGATCAAGTTTAAAAGACATGAAAGATAAAAACGTTAGATGCAATTTAAAAATTTTATACTTTGTAAAAATTTAAAAATACATAGGAGGGGATTTGCCCCAACCAAATGTTGCATGTTTAAAATTGATTTATTGAAAAAAAAATGTGGGAGGTGCGATTAAAAATAGGACAATTAATTAAAATATGGTGGATAGTAAACGAAACCACAAAGGCGCACTCTCTCCTAATAAAAGATGCCTGAAGTGAGTTTGATGTAAATATATGTAAATATATGTAAAATATACCTTTGATCTATGACCTAAACAACATCTGTTTTATAAAACAATGCAAATAATAGTGAATATTTAGAATGTATTTCTGATGCATGAATATTTAGAAGTTAGGACCGTATGTGGTTGCTCAAAACAATTTATATTTTGCTTTTCGCTCATATATTATATTCCAGTTTGTTATTTGTAATAGCATGTGAATTAACTCAGCTTTTGTGAAAAATTCCGTTCGGATCATCTCATATCAGCAACGATACTTTCCTCCTCTCATGGTAAAGTAAAAGTAAAGATCAGCATGATGAAAAAATGAAGAGTGAGGAACTTCTAATGTAGAGAATTACATTTTCATGCCCATATACACAAAATATCGAATACCAAAGATTTGAAAATATTATTTCATTCTAAAGGCAACGAATGTATGCTCAAAGAAGGGAATAGACAAATGTATTTATAAAGGAAATAAAAATAGAAAGTTATTTGAAAAGAAATAGGAAAAGAAAATTAGTTAAAAGGAAATAAAAAAAAGAAACTTATTTTAAAAGAAATAAAAAACGACTTTGAAATATACCTAAATTGAAAGTAATTAAAAATAGAAAAAGGTCAAAATCAAACTGAAAACGTCATAAAAATCTAATTTTTACCAATTAAAGATATCAAAAATTGGTAACTACAAAATATAAAGAGGTAATCAAGTATGTGGATAACAATCAGAAAATAAACAGATGTAAAAATAACTAATTTCTCGTGTTCACACTTCTATACAAGGTACATTTCGGCGATAACTCTTAGAACTCTTTATTAAACCATTACACACTAAATCAATATGTACTTTAGATGGCTTGTGAAAAAAGTGTGTCTACACTCCATCGAAATATTTAATGTTTTGATTTGTTTGATCCTAAATCTGTTTTTAAAGAGCTAGGAGCTGAAAATGATCACTCTTAATTTTCACTTCATTGTGAAATCTCAATAGTAAGCATAACGAAATATCCATTGCAATTCTCTATGCTTTTATTTATTCTTACTTCAAATTGATTCAAAAATTGATACATAATTTATAATTATTTGGTTTATTTTAATCATATTGGAGATTTTACATATATTTCACATTTTAAATTGAAACTTGTGTACGGATCATTTTGAATTGTGTGTTTCCAATGAAACACTATCGTAATCCTTGTAATAATCATTACTATAGTTGTAATTATTGCTCATTAATAATTAGCTATTAGAATTGAAATCGTGGAGCACGTTTTTTTATTTTATTATTTCAAATGTATTATTCTAAGATTTTGTTTAAATTTGTCACGCATACATTCTATATTTACGCGCAAATAAAATAAGGTAGGTAGATGGGTATTTAAAATAACGTCGCACTAGAGCAACACAACAGGCTATTAGCGACGGTCCGGGATCAACCCGAAGGGGAAGATCGAGAACAACACGTAATTTTGAACCACGGTCGGATGACGAGGACACACCTGAACTGTCACCCCACTCTCAAAACACACTCCTCCGTTAAATCTGCCGTGGCCTCAAATGTCCTCCGGTTGGCGTGGAGAGGAAGTTTGGAGAGTGGGGTGCCAGCTCAGGTGTGACCTCGTCATCTGACCGTGGTTCAAAATTACGTGGTATTGTTCTCGGGTGTTTCCATTCGGGTTTGATCCCGGACCGTCGTCAATAGCCCATTGTGTTGCTCCAGTGTAACGTTAATTAAATACCTACCTACCTGCGACCATGGAACTTCTTGCGGCGTTATTGCCAAGGAGGGTTGCCAGGCTTTATTCTTCATGAAAATTATTAAAAGTGTTTGAATACCTGAAATAATAATTAGACGTATAAAGTTTGGAATTATTTGATTGTATAGTTTCGTCAGTAAAAAAATCCATAAATAATGGCAATTTTAGCGAAAAAAATCAACCTTAAATATCTTACTGTGAAACTTTCAAACAACTGAAAACAAGAGTAATTATGCCAAACACAAAATCAGTTTCAATCCTCAGCATTTTTACAGCTAATGGCAGATACCAACCCACTTTTTCAAGGAAGCAAGTTGGCGGAATAACAATTCACAATTTAGTAGAAAGCATAATCTGAAAACAAAACAGAAAACAACGAACAAAGGGATGACTATCATTTGTATTTCGAATTCCATTCATTGTGTGTGTGTAACTTTGTATATATAAAAAAAGCTTTAACTGTACTCATTAAACTTTTTGTTTTGGAAAACATTACATTCATCTTAACTTTAGTTTCAATACGTGAGATCCCTTAATTCAATGTTAGAGAAAAGAGAAATTTTCACTATGAGCCGGTGATCGTGCCTAGTGTGGAATACGTAAAGGATCTTGTTTTGAAGGATTCAGTGGATATTTTCACCTCTGTAACGGAACGAGCTTTTTATAGGGATGACTCTTTAAAATCAATATTCACTTCGTATCTATGTGCAAGTGGCGTAAGTTTAGATGTCAGATTCTTACAAAATCTATCCACCATGGATGAAAAATATCATGTGTCGATGAGTGGATTTGAGGATGAGCCGGTAGCTTTTCTCTACGAAGGAACAAAATGAATTGAAGCATACCGAAAATTGAAATAAAAAAGAAATTTCGTAGTAGGGTAGCAAAGATCGTGTAAATTGGAATCGTCATATGGTAATATAAGGAAATATATATAAATATAAACGTAAGTTGTAATATTTTATTATTTATTTAATATTAATTTAATTCACAAAATAAGGCGAGAACAAAGATTTAAGCATTTCTTTTCAATATCAGTAAATTTTATTTGCTTATGTTTCTTAGATTCTTACCATCAAAATCAATACTGTTTAACTTATTTTAAGATTTGAGTTTAGTAATTATAGGTTTAGGAATTTTAGAATTTAATTTCAGCAAAACAGTTGCATATCAAGATTTCATTGCATGAAAAATATTAAAAATTCACATCGAAAATGGAAAAGTAAGGTTTAAACTCTCTTAAATTTGAAATACTTTTTAGGTTCTCTAAAGTATTGAAAAACACTAAGAAGAAATTTTGAATAAAGGTGTAACTTTTACAAACTTTTAATGATTCTAAACTACAATTCCAAAAATAAGCATTTACTCGTAGAATAATCTTATGTCGATATTTCTCGCACTGATTTATGCTTTAAAATCTTTATGAGTGTTTCTTATGTGGTGTCCTTACAGTTATATTTTTCTAAATCAGTCAATTATCTTTTTTGTAATTATCATTTTTGCAGTTTGCATTATTTAAGATACAAATGGCCTATATTTTGATAAAAGTATGTCATAATGGCTATGAAGATAATTTACATTGGAAAAGTAATCAAGGTAAAGTCTGTAGGTTCAAGATGTATAATAATCCAACGGACTTGTACAGTAATAATTTTTGTATTCAAAGTTCAAATATATTTGATGCACTTGAATTTTAATGAAGTTTCGAAGAAAATCAATTACCAAAATTCTTAAAAAGTTTCAAAATTCCCAACAATTTCTTTGTCCACTTTAAAACTTTTCTCCACAGCTAATAAAATAAAGATATTCATTGTTTTACTAACTGAATTCAGTTTTATTTTTTAGATTTGATTTAAACCACATGGAATCGGGTCATCCTATTCGTCTAAATATGAGTGTGTAAGTAGACATATTGACATTTTAAACTTTATGTAATAGAATTTATGCAACAGATTATTATTAAAAGAGGAGTTCGTTTATATTCACTAAACTCAAACAAATTCAAGCTAACCTTTCATATATGATGGACAATCAAAATCCAGGCCTGAAAAGCGATTGTTTTGAATCAGGGAGAAACCAAAAATTGTGATAACCTTGAGTGCGTTTTCAGCTAGAATAAAGACTTGGGTTCTGGATAGCTTATTAATTACTAATCATACATTAAAAGTCAATACTTAGCAAAATGTCTTATCTCCAAGAAATTTATAGCATTATGAGCCACTACATGAATTTTTAATAAGACGTTTTGTTATTAAAACTGTATGAAAATGTAAGTTTTTTCCCTGATATTGAATACGATCGTCACAATCGTAAGGAACCCTGAAATAACCATAAAATAATCATCTTTTGGCATTTTCCTAGAGTTTAATTGAAATTTTTCTTGAAAGTTTCATATTACAACTCTGCTCTATTTTTCTATGAAACCAGCTACTGGGCAAAAAACTCAAAAACGTGGAAACATGGACTCCATTTCGATTCATTCTAAGTTAAGATTTAAACATATCCATCATGCATGTTATATTCTGAATAATACAGCGTTTTGGTAGGTAGGTAATTAAAGCACACACTGGCCAATGTTTTGGTACTTGAAAACACTACATAGGTATAAGATAAACGTTCGCAGACAATTGAAAATAGTAATTTATAAAAATGACATGGATTGCTTCAAAGTGTTTATAAATGAGTGAATATGCTATGACGATAACCAATATTAACGAGAAAATAAACAATAGTTAAGGAAACCAAGAGGGCGCGGGCTCTTTTTATGGAAGTTGCGATTTGTATTTTGCAAATAATTAATGGTGGAACACAAAAGACGTCGGTTGGAGTTTCTTTTAATTAACAGCAATGAATCAGAGTAAATGCGCTATTTAAAACTGTGAACCACATAATCAGAATACGCGGAACAATGTACACAAATTAGATAATATTTGTCACTACTTGTACAAATATTTATCATAGTAACGGCAGTACGGAGTACTAAATGTTTGAACAGATATATTACATAACAAATGATGTCATCTTTTCTACTATGTTTCTTATTGTTTTATTAAGAACACAAGATATTAATTCGAAAACAACTTTGAAATGTAGCAGTTTTAAACAATTAAATGTTGTTGGACACATTGGGCCACATGGATGGTACAAAATGAGGTATATTCCTATCTACTAATTTCAACATAGGTTAAAAAATTTTGTCAACAGTGAAATCTAACTTTTAATTTACTAGAACTGTATAAGACTGTTTCAACTGTCTGCGTATGTTCTGCTTTAATTGATATAAGCTTATTATTGGCAAGATAACCATAACACCAGGAGCATCCATGTACCCATCCTTTAACAGGATCGACCAGTTGCATGCAACCCTACGACTGTGTATGTATTAGAAAATAAGAAAAAAGAAGAAAAATGCACACAGTTTACAAAGCGAGTTGAGGAACGCCTGTTAATTGCTCTCTAGTAATAAATGTCACTTATAATATGCTGTTTCCTGAATTTATGATAGATTACATCAATTCACAGGTTGTACCCCATTTTACCCTAGATTCCCCTAAATGTCCTAATGCAAATTTGTGAATAGTAGATTCATTAATGGGAAGGTATTTTGAATTCTAGAAATTGCTGTCATGGTCTCAGTCAATTTTGATTACGTACTAATTTTCGGTATCTATCTTTCAAATTTCTAACTTTATATTTCCATTGAACAGTTTAATGACAACAGGATACCTTTGGGATATATTCAAATTCCCGAGAAGCAACCACCCAGTTAAGAACACTTAGAATAACGATCTTCAAAGCTGAAACGTTCGTGTAAACCAATTTTTAGTTGGAAACTATTAGTTTAGTTTTAAATAATTTTATTAATACAGTGTATTAAGAATAAATATATATTTGTATCAGCTCATGCCGTATACTCCAACACATGTAACTAACTGCCTTTTCACCAATAATATAACCTATAAGTAGTGAATTCCATTTATTAAATTCTTCTCTGGTTTCATCCGTGTAGTTCGTCCGTTATTAAAATATGTTATATTCATTTTAATGTAAAACTATTTTATTAGAATTCCAGAATTGTAGATAGAATGCATGACAGATCAAAAGTGTAATTCCTTTGGTAAAGTATTACTCTGGTTCTCATTCTTACAAAATATTAGTTTTTATAATTATTTTATGGTGTTTAATCGTATTCTATACTTTCATGTAGTTTTAGTATACTTTCAAAGAAACTCACATGCACAACCGCACACATACTTGTAAATTGTATAAGTATGGTTTGTTGATTCATAACCTCCCAAGTGTTTTCGACGAGATATCTCGTCCATCGATATGTAATGAATTTTGTTATTTACGAAAAATCTCGTCATCAAGATATTGTCGAATTTTTATGACGATAAGATCGAGATCTGATCAGTTTTGCTAATGACGAGATGCCTCGTTGAAGCAACCGTCGTGAGGGTTAAATGATGGAAAAAAAGACAGGTGTAATTAATTTTTGTTGAGAATTTACTTATAGGTTTCAATACATTGTATTTTCTGTTATTTCTGTAAAATGGAAAACATAATTTAATCTCAGTATCATCGATCTGCTTATTCTAACAGATTTCTTTACCTTTCATTACCATCACCCCACCTATTTGTACACCTTTCTAATTTAAAGTAACACATCTTTTTTGTTAGACCTGTTTTGGAAAAAGCTTTTTCCCGTCAATGATACGTGGGGCGTCTGTTAAGGCAGTAAAAAGAGCGATTTCTTTTTTAATCAAACCTGTTTCCTATCATTCCGAAAATAATGATAGATGACACTCTACTTAATTCACCTCAGCTAATTTTTAAGCTGTGCGTGAAGTGGCTGAAATTTCGTAATTCATGAGTTTTATAAACTGATTAATATTAATGGATTGAAGTGAGTGGAGCTCAAACTTTAATAACTTGAAAAAATTGAGAGCACAGAAATTATATCCACCTTGCAAAGAGTAATTGTATTTGATGATTTGCACTATGAATTAAGCGCAATTCACGATGCAGTTGGAACACGAAGTAGGATTCTTTAAATTTCCTAAAGTTTAAAATTGTATTGAATTGTAATACATATTGATTATAACTAAAACAGTTTAATGAAATTACAATATTCATTAATTATAGTTAGTCTATGTATCAAGACTATATTTTCTGAACAAGCGCTCCATTTTATGTTACGAAAAATAAATGATACAAATAGGATTAGCTGTGTTATAATTAATACAAGTGTATTCACACAATATTTGTAGTACATTAATTTGTATGTTTAAATTAAATATGACAAATTCATGTATCTTAAACTCTGTTAAAAGTAAACATTATAATTTACATCAATACTCTTTCATATTAATTCCATACGCTTTCATAAAAAATACGAAAAAAAATTTATTTCTATGTTATTGTAAGGAGTTTCAGGAACAAGTAAATACTACTAATTTTTATTGAAAACGAATATTGTAATAATAATGATTAGAGCACAAAATTACAAATCCAAACTTTCAGTTTTACTACGTGAATTTCACAATTGTATTAGAAGCTTGATTCTGAGCTTTCCTATGCTCCTGTTAACTAATTTTGTTAATTTTGTACAAAACAGAGCTGCAGAATCATCCACAAGCAAAAAGAAGTACTTGCGCGCATTCATCATGGAGTAATCAATCTTCCCAACTTGTCTGACGCATTGAAAAAAGCTCCTACTATTAGCTAGCTTTAATTCCGAAATTTTTTATTTGTAAACAGTTAAAACCCAGATGTAGTTTCTCTTTTAAAGGCATTGATCACCGTATTTTCAAAAGAATAAAGTTTTCCACATTAATGTTTTTCAAACTTTTAAATAAGAAAACTGCTACTATTTTCAATTTTTTCGTTGTATTGAGCAGGAATAAATATTTGTGTATGCATTTAATTAGGGTATAATTTGTGATATACGAAAAACACAATAAGGAATAAAGCGAAAGGCATTTTTAGATTGAATGTTCATTAAACTATCCTTGTTTTCTCTTTGAAGAGTGACAAACCAAACCACACTAGCTAATAGTATGTGTGCAATGAATTTCTTGACATGGAAAGGTATTATCTCCTTATTGTGAGTGATAACACGGATAATATTGATTTTTACTAAATGTTTTTCAGTAAGGTTGACAGTATTGCGATTATTTAGATTAAATCCCAATTTAGACGGTTGATTTTAAAATTAAACATTATTTGTGGAGGAATTAAAGAATAATGTTGTTGAGATAACCAACTCTCACCCCAACAAATAGTACCCAAACCCGAACAAAAAGTTCAACGAATATTCTCAACCATAATTCAAGGAGCTAGAATGGAATAAATATCCCCAGCCGTGTCTTGAAGATTCAAGATGGTTTTTTAAGTCAACAAATGCTCTTTGCGACCAACTGAAAATTTTCTCGTGTACGGCAGATTCCGAAAGCACTGACAGAACAGTTATCCGATTGTTTTTATAGTTGCAAAGTGAAA
Source organism: Meta bourneti (assembly GCA_933210815.1). Classification (NCBI taxonomy): domain Eukaryota; kingdom Metazoa; phylum Arthropoda; class Arachnida; order Araneae; family Tetragnathidae; genus Meta; species Meta bourneti. The sequence continues at coordinate 12,287,262 of OW119934.1, read as the reverse complement.
AGTAATTGGAACACGAAACGTCACTTGAAACTTCTTTCAGTGCACAATATTTTAGGTAAATTGTAGAAAGTATCATAAGGTAAATAAATCTAGGTCTTACAACTAAACGAATTTTCATTTAATTTAAAGTACAGCCAAATCATAAGCAAAAGTAAAAATAAATCGGTTCGGAACACTAAATACACCACAATTTCTTTCGATATCATTGTCATTAAAGTCTGGAAACGAATAACATCCCCTCTCAGAAATAATTTACTCGCACACAAGAGAAGGTTTGACCACTTTGTGAATTTTATGTAATATTTTTCACTGGATCTTAAGATAAGAATCTCCACACTAAGCCCGAATTTATGTTTTTAATCAAGGTAGCACGTTTGACAAACGGACCAACATATATCGACAGTTACTGTCTACAGTAGTTCTGCATCGTTTCCCTTATTTATCGAGCTGCTTCTGCACCTCTTGCAAAAAGTACAAATACACACCTCTAGTATTTACAGTATTTGTGCACGGTTCCCCTGTTCGCTGCAGCAGAGAGCTCCCCCAGCTGGAGAAGTAACTGACTGGTGGAAAAGGGTCCTTCTGCTTGACTAAGCTCGTGACAGCTCAAATTCTGGAGGAACTGAATCAACTTAGGACGAAGAGACTATTTTTCTCATTGTCAAACAAACCGAGCCTAACTTTCACGCACCAAGAAACGCGGCACTCTCCCGCCTTTATGAATAAATATCTCCATTTTTCGCAATTCACACTCAGGGATCAGCAATAACTTTCCAGACGCTACGGTTCGTTCGAGAATCCGTTGGTTTTCAACATCGATGCTTTCATTTGCTTCGCCGAATTGAAATCGAAATTCGAATTAAAGTGCAATTTTTTAGTTTGGCATTTAGGAATGCCTCGGGGACATTGTTACAGTTCGCTAAGGAATAAAGAACAGAGGAATTATTGAAATTTATGCGATTTAATAATGGCCTTCAAATTTGCAGTTATAAATTACGATGTGTTCAATCAAGCTAAAACTTTGTACAAACATTTGTTTTCAATTCCACAGGTACTGCGGTATAGTTGGAATAGAATTCATATATTAATCCTAAAAGTGTTTTGAAACCATTCATTCACGTATAATTAATAATTTATGTATAAATTTGTAAATAAAATATTTGTTAGAAATTACGTATAATTATAATAAAAAATTATGTATAACAATTTATACGTTATTTTATTTTTGTCGGGATGAATTCAACCATTTTTACAAAATGGATATCTATTTTTAGGTTCAGTGCTATGTTCTTGTCACAATCGTGTCACGGAATAATTAATGAAGAATAATTTTATGAGTCTTGTAAAATATGTGCGCATGATTTCACTGTAGAAACCAAAATTTCCTCAATAAATGTGCCTTTCGGTAAAAAAAATTGTGCTAAAAAGCATGCTAAATTTTTGTATTTAAACTTAAAACTTAAAAGCACCTAGTTATAGCTAATTAAAAACTTAAAAGTGAAAATTAAACCTATCAGTAATTTTCTTCGATAGTATACTACTCTATTACAAATGTGTAATTTTGTCTACTGTGAATTAATGACTCATATTCAGTACTAATAAAGTTATTAAAGCCAAACTATTTTATTGTCATATGATGTTTATTTAAGTACTTAGAAGTTATTTTAATGAATACATTTTAAATTCAAATGATCAAATGATTGTATTCAAATGATTGTATTTAGTGCTCAATATCCTGTCAGTACATTGTATAATCCAATGGTTGTAAAGATTTCGCGATCTAAAAGTCACAAATGAACATTCATAGAAATATTGTAGAAAACACCGCTTCATATTGCTTATTCAGGTATTATTTTAATGGCAAAAATTGACAATCACTTTCTATTGTTAGGATGTTTAGATTTCAACTCAACTAACGAAAGCGAATAACTGGGCTTTTTGAAATAAGTCTTAAATGAATTTTAAAATTACAATCAGGCAAATGGAACAATCTCGGAGATTGAAGGAAGTTTATTACGAGAAAACCTGCTTATTCTATTGAATGATTCACTTGGAACTTCGCGTTGTGTGGAAACAACTCCTCTATATGAGATTAGAAAGAATGAAAGCAAACTTAGGTTTTTCTCTCTATCCTCAGCTCTTCTGAGTATTGGATTGCCATATATATACTATATACTATAATAAACAATCAAACCTACAAAACATTAAAACGTAGAGTAGTAGAAGCTTTTTAACCTTATGAAAAGTACAATTAATAATTTCGCGCCTGGTAAGGACTTCCTTTTATGTGGTAAGTCCTGTGCTCGGTACATGGGGGTTATGGGGTACCCCCATGGATCAAAATCCAGTTACCCTATTGTTGACATTTTCGAATCTTCGAATGGACTTAAATTTTATAGATGTAGCGATAAACGTTGTAAAACTTGCCCTCAACTGAATAGTTCTACCATATTGGATGGTTCTAGCTCCGACGACTCTGCTTTGCCTGCATGTAAAGCCTCAAATGTCATTTACTATTTAAAATTCAGCCTTTGTGGTATGGGTTATATAGGTCAAACCGGTAACTCCTTGAACTTACGTATTAATCCACACCGTTCTAATATTAAAAATTATAACTCCCATTCCCCTTTTAACTTGGAATTCCATCATTTCTCATTACATGGCTTTAAGGTATCCGAACACGTTGAAAATGTCATTTTTGACCAAAAATCCCCAAAAAAGGTTTTGATCTCATTTGATAGAGCATTTATTTGACTTTCCAAAATATATTTGATTTTGCCTCTAAGTTAAGTAGTTGCAGAGATATTCAGATTTTAATCAAGGTTTTTCTCTCTCTCTTCAACTATCATGAGTATTGGATTGTCATATGTGTATATATGCACATATGACAATACACACACACACACGCACACACACACACATATATATATATATATACACATATATATATATATATATATACATATATATATATATATATATATATATATATATATATTACAAAACAAAAAGAAATTTAGGAATTTAAACTTCAGAACACCAAGAAAATTTCGAAAAAAAATGAAGTGTTGGTGGATGAGGGTGTCATCAGGGAGGAGCTTCACCCAGTCAACACAATATGGCGTTTTCTGCGTGTGAGCGGCAATTCACCAAAAGTAGAAAATAAAGATTGGAAAATAAAAACCAGGGACATCCAAGGCACAAGGACACACAAAGTATAATACGAAATACAATACAGAACTATAGAAGAGAAAAAAAACTTACCCAAATTAATAAACCTCAGCTCGACAACAACCCGCCGCAAACTACATGAGGATCGCCAACAAATGCCATTTATAGCAACCAAAAATCACGGTTGAGAAATCGGAACCCTAATTCCGATCTCGAACCCGGAACCCCGAACGGCCCGTCGGAACCGGAAACCGAAAAGACAGTGCTCGAATCCAGTCCTTTAACAAATTAATATATCAAACAGATAAGGCCGCAAACTGTATGAGGACAGCCAACAAATACCATTCATAGCGCCCAAAAATCACAGTTGAGAGATCGGAACCGTAATTCCGATCCCGACTCGGAGATCCGAATCGGCCCATCGGAACCGGAAACCGAAAAGATAGTGCTCGAATCCAGTCCTTCAACAAACCAACAGACCCATCACAATTAGTATATCAAAAAGAACCGACAGTTAAAAGGAAAGTCTCCAAAACAAGCCAGAAGGGCAAATCATCAGTCAAACAATATTAGCATTTTTAAATCTTTCAAAAATAACCCTATAAAAAGAGTGAGGGTATTTATTATTAAGTGTGTTTATGAGATTATTACATTACAAAAGAAAGTTAGATTTAGAGTTGCAAATTTTATTAAAACGCACCAGTTGACTAACAATTGTATTATAATAAATTATTTTAGAAATATTAGAATCCCAATATATTAACTTAAAAACCGGAAATTCAAAATCATCTCTCTTATCATAAATACTAATATCAGTTCTATTATTTAAAGTGTAAATATTCAGGTCTAGAAAGACGGTTTTATTATTATCTGAATTAGTTTTTATTAAATGTAATTCATCTGGGTAAATGAATTTCCATAGGTTAGCAAAATAACTATCATTAAAAACAATTAAATCATCAATATATCTAAAGGCAGAATTAATTTGTAGGCAAAATTTTTTCATAATAATGAAGAAATAAATTAGCAAGAATGGATGAAAAATTGGAACCCTGTGGTATACCTTTAACTTAAATAAATAAATAATCACCGTTAAAAATAAAATTATTAACCAATCATCAAAATCAATAGTAATCATATTCTTAAAGTCATGATAATAATAGTTTAGTACATCTAGTTGCCCAGTGGTATGCTAGTAAATAGGTCTTTAAAGTCACAGGTCAGTATATTATTAATACTATTATTATTTATATTATTTAAAACATTATTATCACCAGTAGTCCAGGTGAAACCTTCTTCAATAATGGCATTAAGGATAATTTTTAGATGTTTACAAAGTAAAGAAACCGGGTTTAATCATATAAGAATTTCTACAACTGGTAATAAATCGGAATTTCATTGGATTTTTATGAAATTTAGGTACAATAGTTATGTAAGTTAAAATAATATGATGATTAGAAATTTGTAATCTTTTATTTAAAGAAATAATTTTTTTAACAATAGTATTATATGTAGATTTGAAGAACTTATAGGTATCAGAATTTTTAAGCTCAGTATAGTAAATATAAATATAGTTTTTACAGAGAGATAATAGCATAGTTACCTGATGCTTTATCAACCGGTGTAATTATGAATTTATTTTGTAAGTCTTTAATAGCTAGGACTATTGCTTTATAGTAATCGGTGTTTTCTCCAGAAGGTAGACCTTCATTTATAAAAATTTTAAAGTCATTGTAAAGTTTCCATTTCCATTCTGTGAAATGGTAAATAGGGGTATTAAATTTAGTGGAAGTCATAATACAGAAATTATCAATGTCTTCGAGGAAACTTTTAAGTATAAAACTTTTTTAATATTATATATAGGTCTGAATTTAGTACTTTTATACATTAATTCTCTTAATTGTTCATTATCAATAATTCCAAGATTGCCAGTTACAATATGTCCTAGACTGCCATTTAAATATGGCCTATAATTTATATCGTTGCAAAAGCATACCCAGTTATCCCTATATAAATTAATCTTACTGCAAAAATGATTATAATTAAATATTTTTCTACCCAAGGGTACCTCATATTTAAAGCATTTTTTTATAGTATGAAATTTTATGGGAAAAATATTCATTAAATTATTTACAATTTTATTGAAATTAAATTTATCAAAGATTGGGTTTTAAATCCTATTTTCATGTAAATTAAATTATCTTTACTAATAGTTTTTCATATTAATTTTAGAAAGTCGAGCTTTGAAAATATCATGCAGTAAAAGTAGAAAATGAGGATTGAGAGTCCAGTGTAAAAAATTTCTTAAATTTGAGACAGGTTCTGTATTCGAAGAAAAAATAATTTTTTTAAGGGTTTAAAGTTAAGATTTCAATAAAAATTTTTCTAAAGTTTTTAGGCATTTTGTAATGTCTGCAGATTGTTTATTGCTTTCAGAGTTTTTTAATTTTTTTTAATACTGCTACCGCTACAACCTCTATTCGTTTTGATTCTTGATGTGTGGAATAAAGTATATGTGGTACAGTTACCTAAATTAACTTGTGAATTTTGAAATAAATCATTTAAACCATAAGGAGCAAGTGTTTTATATTTGAAGATGTAGATATTTTCTTTAGCCAATCGTACTTCAGTATTGTTTATAATTTCAAGTATAGTAATAATTGCATTGTTAAATCCGAACACGTTCGAGACCCTTTTTTTTAATGTGTTATAGTGATATTTTTATATTTAGTGTTATTAAACAATAGCATTGGGCTATAAATATTTAAAATATATATTAATAACTTTGTAAAAATGATAATTATGCATGAAATTTTAAAGAAATTTGTCAAAAACTTCAAATGTGCTACATGAAAATCTATTCAACCAATTTGAAAAATGATACTACCAAAATAAACTACATGCATTTTTCTAGGGAATGAACTCGAATCGAAAGGATATTTAAATAAACAAAAATTTGACAAGCGGTCAAAAAATGAATACAAGATTTTTGATAGTTTTAGTCATATTTCTTAAATAAATGGCCATAATTTAAAAACTTTTCAACTCAGCATAATTCTTTTAGTTCATTCCCTAGACAACATTATAAAGAACAAGTTCTCAAAGTTTTATGTGAATCCATCAATAACTTTTTGTGTTATAACATTTGAAGTGAGGAAATAATGAATAAAAATTAATTTAGAGAAAAATGCATTTGAAGTGTTAATTGCTATGTTTTTAATTTAAATAAACAGCCAAAGAGAAACTATTTAAACATTTGAGACACCTTTCTAAAATTATATTTGTAAAAAAGTAAGTTTTAAATTTAAATTTTGACAGGTTTTTGGTCTTTTCACGACCATTTCCGGTGTTTTCCATATCTACTTCCGATTTTCCCGCCTTGATTAAAATCTTAATATCTCTGCAACTACGCAACTTAGAGACAAAATCAAATATATTTTGGAAAGTCAAATAAATGCTCTATCAAATGAAATCAAAACCTTTTTTGGGGATTTTTGGTCAAAAATGACATTTTCAACGTGTTCGGATACCTTAAAGCCATGTAATGAGAAATGATGGAATTCCAAGTTAAAAGGGAATGGGAGTTATAATTTTTAATATTAGAGCGGTGTGGATAAATACGTAAGTTCAAGGAGTTACCGGTTTGACCTATATAACAGATACCACAAAGGCTGCATTTTAAATAGTAAATGCCATTTGAGGCTTTACATGCAGGCAAAGCAGAGTCGTCGGAGCTAGAACCATCCAATATGGTAGAACTATTCAGTTGAGGGCAAGTTTTACAACGTTTATCGCTACATTTATAAAATTTAAGTCCATTCGAAGATTCGAAAATGTCATCAATAGGGTAATTGGATTTTGATCCATGGGGGTCCCCCATAACCCCCATGTACCGAGCACAGGACTTACCACATAAAAGGAAGTCCTTACCAGGCGCGAAATTATTAATTGTACTTTACATAAGGTTAAAAATCTTCTGCTACTCTACGTTTTAATGTTTTGTAGGTTTAATTGTTTATTATATATAGTATATATATGGCAATCCAATACTCAGAAGAGCTGAGGATAGAGAGAAAAACCTAAGTTTGCTTTCTTTCTTTCTAATCTCATAGAGGAGTTGTTTCAACACAACGTGAAGTTCCAAGTGAATCATTTAATGGAATAAGCAGGTTTCTTCGTAATAAACTTCCTTTAATCTCCGAGATTGTTCCATTTGCCTGACTGTAATTTTAAAATTCATTTATGACTTACTTTAAAAAACCCAGTTATTCCCTTTCGTTAGTTGGGTTGAAATTTAAACATCCTAACAGAAAATTATTGTCAATTTTTGCCATTTAAATAATACCTGAATAAGCAATATGAAGCGGTGTTTTCTACAATATTTCTACGAAGGTTCATTCGTGACTTTTAGATCGCGAAATCTTTACAACCATTCGATTATACAATGCACTGACATTATACAGAGCACTGAATACAATCATTACATCATTTGAATTTAAAATGTATTCATTAAAATAATTTCCAAGTATTTAAATATATATATATATATATATATATATATATATATATATATATATATATATATATAGAATTGAATTTATGACAGATAGGTAAAAGGATAATACACAAATTAATATACAGGAACATATTCTGAACTAAATCGTCTTCACTCATATATTTTTGTGATTATTAAATTCCTGTGAAATGCAATCAGGTTCTGTAACTTTTAACTAAAAGTATCCAATCTACGAAATAATACGAAAATAAAATAAAATAATTTAATGTCCAGAAAATATCCTTACTTTAATTTTTTTTAACATTTTTAAATTCAAATTTTCTGGTGTCATCAATTAAATAGTCATTCATCGTAAATTTGTGCTAAATATTGATTAGTTCCAACTGGTGAGGAAACAGAATACGTAAGCATTGATCAGCTATCGAAAATGTATCTTTTCTCATAATTGTAACTTATGTCGGCCTCAAACCAGTAATGTGGAAATTCATGAGAAAATCCCGTATCAAAAATATTTATAAATCAAGTAACACGTATCTGTGCACCAAATATTACTTTTATTTAGTTTTTCTTGTAACAATGAACATATTTTGAATTTTTTCGAATTATAAGAACTCAAAGTCACTGACAGCCCTGCAATTTCAAAGAACCTTTTTCCATATCTAAAAATTCAAATATTGTGATGCATTCTTTAATATTCAGTTTCTCAAGGTGAAAATTTTTATCAAGTTTGTAAAATTCCTCGCCAAAATAGAATGTTTATGATGCCATATATATGTGCAAGCAATATCATGATTTAATGCATTTTAAGTTGCGATTTGTAAACTAGCTCCGGGTGAGGACAAGATGAACTGCTTTCCACTCTTCCAGAAATAGCGAATTCTGGATGCCCGACTAGAAAGGACACCTGTGGCAACAGCCTCGTAGTTATTGGAGCATCGAGAGCCAGTCTATGGCCATGATAAAAGACAGTCTTTGTGGAAAACATAGCCTCTCAAACATAACAGGAAAACGACAATGGCAGAGGCACGAGGATACAAACCATCCGTTACGAGTGCTAACTAATAAGCCTATGAGGTTTATTTAGTATATTCGCTAAGTATCAGGGTGGGTAAAAATATCTAATTTCCCTGGAACAAATTATGTTAGTGAAAAATTTCGGTAGTCTGTCTCAAACGAACTGTTAATTCTTTTCGAAATCAAAAAATACGTGAACAAACCTCTGGTAGAAGTTTTCGAATTCAAACGTTTGGGCAGTACATCAAGACGCCACCTGAAGTTACTCCAGTCAATGAGGTTTTACATGAGTAATGTTAAAGTGCCTTAAACAAATGCTTTTCAATCGTAAAAACTTATAAAATATTTTAGGAAGTTCAATACGCGTCAAACATTAATAACAAACTTAGTCCAATTTCCGTATAAATGTCCACATAGCATGAGTTTGCTTTAACACGACCTAGCAGGACTAAAACACATCTATGCAAGATTCTATCCTCTTTTCTTTGAGATATGAATCCAATGGAATTCCTGGAAAAAAATCTTCCTAAAATGTTTTACAAGTTTCTACCATTGATAACCTTGTCTTAGGTCATTTTAACACTGCCATTTGAAAAATCCTCAACTGGAGTGATTTCCGGTGGTATTTTACGGGACTGCCAGAATTCGAAAACATCAACCTTCGGTCTCTCCACTACGATATTTTTAATTTTTAAAATGTATAGATATATTTATCTGAGGCGGATTATCACACTTTTTTCACTATTTGAGTTTGTTCCGGCGAAATTCGAGTTTTTCGACCCATCCTTCTAACACCACGGGCAGTGTTAAAGTGACCTAATCGTAATTCTTTCACGATGCTGTCACACTTTTCGTTCTAAAGTTAGATTTATTTCCCACCAAAACCAGCTTCTGGCTTTATTTTCAAGTGAGCTGATCCGACATTTGATACTTATACTTCCAGCATGATGAAGCATGTTATACTTTTTACTGGGTAGTATATTTACAAGATCTGGAGTTAATGTTGCAGACAAGTTGCAAGCAGCATACAATGTTTATGGAGTAACAAAGGCATGCGGTCCTATTTTATCTCTTTTTAAATAAAGCTGGCATCAATCCAAGATTGAGTTTTCTAGGTAATCAGAATGAATCCCTCAAAATACCCGAGTTTTCATAAAAATTTTCTCTTTGTTTTCTGTCAGACCAAGAACCAAGGTCAATAATGGTGTCTACTGAAAGACTTGAAAACTCAGCTAAAATTAGACCCGAAACATTTTCTTTGCAGTTTTAAACTGAAAGAGAAAAATACTAATCATGTTATAAGAATACCGTTTAAAAAGTTTTCTTCGATAATCGTCAACAGGAAAAGTTAAACGATTTGAAAATTGATTATGAAAAATTGTGTATTAGTTTTTCCTTTACGATTACTTTTGTTTGGCAATTCAGATTTAACTTTTCATGATGCAATATATCAATAAAATGTTTTAAAATATTTAAATTTTAAATAAATATTGCTACAATCCATGCATTAAATTAATATGCATTTCTCTCTTAAGCAATAACAGCTATGGCATAAAAATAGTAGATTGGGTTAATATGTAAATTATAATATAAAATTATCCGCTAGTAATTCTTTTAATTTTACACAATTAGGAACCATATTAAAATAATTCAATGTAATATAAAACACATTTATTAATGTTCGATTTTAAATATAAAGTTCAAAAGATTTTTGTGTAGATCATAGTGTGGATTCAATCGTTTCGGTATATCTTATCGTGTGTCTACTTCTCTTTCCCTTTTTCAAATGAGCCTTTGAAGATGATATAAGTGGTTGCTATTATAAAAAATGAGTTTCAGAATATAAAACTCTTTTACAAATTAGTATATTGTTCTGTGTGGTGTAATTCCATGTAATTTATATTTAATGCTGTTTACATGAGCGGAAATGTGTTCTTAAAACTACGAATAAAACTGATTTCAACCAGTAGAAAAAAGAAACAATACGTGTAGACATTGAGTACCGAAGAAGCTTCTGCTCAATTTGGTGGAAACTTGTTTTGGTTGGAAACATGAAAGGGTAAAGTCGAGGCGATTCCCTTCTGAATTCTATGATCCGGATAATGTCGTGTTTTACTAAAAATACCATACGGTGCAATCTTCTTATTATAGAGCCTTTCCCTGACAAACCAGGAACCTAATGAAGATTTATGGGTCTCGTCCATAATACGCCCAAGAAAAAAGCCATAGAGTGAAGCTTTGTCGGCAGGGATTCGTGTTGTCATCGGATTACAATGTCATCTTGGTGCCCCTGTCGCCCCATTGATTTTATTGCGGCGATCACCCCATCTGCTATTGACCTTTGCCTTATTTGAGAAGGTCCAATTTTGTTTTCTTCTTCAACAGCGCACTTTATCTGATCCAAATGATCCCGAGACTTTGTAATACAATGCCCGGCTCAGCTACTCGAATCATTACATGCTTCAACAAATACCTCGGATAGATGGTGGTACGATCCAGCAAACATCTGCTATTTATTTATGTCATTCTAACAACTTAAAATTTTGTGTAAGATCTGCACTTTACGTAGAAGACAAGTTATCAATTGACTGTAATATCAGGTATTGTTCTTATAAGATATTTAAATTCTTGAAAGTTTGAGTAATATAGGAGCATATTAAACAATAGTATTGGTTTTAATTTTTAGCCATTGCACAAGCCAGTGGAATTAATTTTGACAATCATAAAAGGAGAATTATGTTTCTATTATTGATTTCTAGTATTGACTACTTATTGATTATTGCTTGAAAATGTGTGTTGTATGGAAACAGTATCATAATTTAATCTATCTTAAGTATGAATCGCAGTGGTCTAATATTTATCCTTGTGTAATATGATACATTGCAGATATATGTAAAAACTGTCTAGGGATAAATGTAGTTTAATTCTGTATTATTTAGAATACTATCAACAGAGAAAATAATTTCAACACTTGCCATCTGTCTTTTCATGGGTTTGCAGAAATGTATAAATTCGCAAAAGAATTTAGTGAAGTTTTGCAATGCCATATAATTTGAAAACTGAAACCCTATTATTTATGTGACTAAACATAAGTCGAATGTGAAACAAGTAAATATGTTCCCAAATAGTAATTATGTTATAAACACATTTCATGAGTGAATATTTTAACATAAAGGTAAACATTTACCCAGTCGTCTAAAAATATTTTACAAAAGTTCATCTGCTTTCTAAATGCATTTAATGTTAATGTATCTGAAGTTTTATTCACATTTTCATGATAAAGTCTGGCATAATGAACAAGATGTAGTGTGTCTTATTCTTTGGATCAAATAACATGTCTTCTCTAAAATACACTGGCAGAAAATTTGAAGATGCATCTTTTATTCATTTCACACAACACGTAAAGTCTTTTAAAGCTTACAAATTTAAATGGAGAGGAAGTAATAGAAAAGAGTTGGATTTGAGACTCATTCATTTAAATCCACACACACGCCAATCGTCTGACCATCGGTTTTATTCAAGAAAGTCGGGAAGGAAATAGCTTCGGAAAGAAGAGCGAGAAATTAATCAAAATACAAACTTCCACTTAAATAAATGAAAGGCATTGATATTGATTCCATTTGTTTCCAAAATTGAATCCCATTTTAAGAGTGAAATTTTTTCAAATAATATTGTGTACACATTCCATGAGGGTTGCATTTTAAGTGAAACTTGTATCTGTAATTTCTCAAATTTTTAACGTGCAAATTAAAGCAATACTTCTGGCTAGATATCGTTAAATCATATCAGTTTATGGTAAGAGTATATTTTAAATGTGATATGGGACAAGATATTTAAACATTTCAATTCTAAAATTAGATTTCAGATATTTGAGGCAGAAGTATCAATACGTAATATCACGAACTGTGAATTAACAGTTCGTGATCTTAAAGTACATTCTTCAAAAAATTGTAGACCATGCTATTGTAAGATATGGATTTACTGATATCTAAAGTCACATTATTATACAAATTTACAGAGAAGCACTCGAAAAATAATTTTTGAAACCCTTTTTCAGGATCGTAATATTTCCCGGTCTTACATATGCGATAATATAATTCATTTTAATGTAAACAATATTCTTTAGTTATATTTGAGACACATATATAGCTAAGAACACTTTAATCCAGTATATGAATTTAAAGTATTTACTCTTTTGAAACATCAAAATACACAATGAAGTAAACTATTTTTATTGATTATGATACGAAACTATGTTATTTTACATTAATGTACCTATAAAACCACTATTTTTACTTTATAGAGCATTTATTAGTTTTTCTACAATTACGTATCTTAACGTATGAGTAAAATCTATTTAAATTAGATTTTAAAATAGGAAATATATAGTGTTCTATTGAAATCAAATAGTGAAAAATATTTATCTCGAATAGTAAAAACTAAAGACACACACTTTACATTCTGTCTCAATTACTCCTGTTCATATAAAAAGGTGCAATATTAGAAATTGCATATTCAGTATATTCAAAAACGTGCACAACTTTGTGCGTATGAATGCGGATAACTTTCAGTGAGTTGAAGATAACTTTCAGTGGCCGACAGGAACAACAGGTCCTCGAAAGAACATGAGTCGGGGTGTTCTTGGGATCTATCTTTTAGGTTTTAAAAAGTGGAAGATCTTCTCGAGGGGTGGATATGGAAGGAGTACATTTGATGAGGAAGTTGAGCATACCGTTATGTTCAAAACTTTGAGAAATGTGTTAAGAACCCTAAAACTAGATATTAATACATATTATTATACCAGAAACAAAATTTAGAAGCAGTGCAATATTCACCTTGCTGTCAACAAAGAATTGAAGATAAGGATATGATAGAAAAATATCAGGACATTAATATATGGCCTTGATAAACATGGTTCAGGTCGAGACGTGTTGATTGTGTTCTAAGTTGCTATAATTTCTTCGGGTGTGGATAAAAAGGACTATAATAATTTATGCTCTTATGTAGTCCATTGGAATTCAGCATATCAGGGAACCATTTAAAAAAGGTATAAGAAACGAGTCGTAAACATTAGTCGAACATTATTCACATTGACTAATAAAATTGAAAATTCAATAAAATTTACTCTTAATTTTTAATTGACGTTGTGCAGAAATGTCATTCTCATATTAAAGTATTCAATCGTTAATGACATGTACATCTTCATATCGGAGTCAAAATTATGCATAAATAGTTGTATTCATAAATTAATTTAGACTAATGTATTACAACAAAAATGATAACTTCCTGCTTAAGTTTCATGGTTCTATATGAATTGGTAAATAAGCAGAGCTCCAAAATGCTTAGAAATTCTTGAGCATTTTGAAGTTGAAGCTTGAATAGCTTGAGTCATTTCAACGCTTAGAAATGTTCCCGAAACGTTTATGAAATTATATACAATATATGCTTATTGCGTTAATATTAACGATCGTGAAAGGCTGCAAAAATCACTGTGCTCAACTCGGACCAAGTAGAGAGAACAATTGTTATATAGAATCGTGCAATTTCTCAATAGCAGTCAAGGAGATAACCGTTGGTCTGCTTTAGGTCAAGCTAAAGCTAAGAACAGTGATTTATCCTAAAACTTTAAACAATTATGATGGATGATGTCTTCACAATCCTTCATCTCTTGTATAGCTTTAAGCAGTGCACCGTCTCTGGAAATGAGCTATTTCTCTTAAAAGAGGACTATGTCAGGACTGGAATACATCAAATTTCAAGCTATTTGCATTGAAATGCGTCCACTAAATTTGATATTTGTTATTAACAATACAAAATTTATCAAACCTGCTGTATTATATTGTAAACAATATGATTCGAGAAGAATTTAAGGTTATTACACATTCAATTTAAGAACTTATTTCGGCCAATGATAAAACCGAGGTATATAGCCAGAAGGTCCTTTCTTAAAATACATTTGCATTATCTATAACACTGTAAAGGAAGTTATCATTATCTAAATACGAAAATAATGTAGTACTTAAAATTATTGATGGTGATCAAAAATTTATCTTCATATAAAGTAACAACTTTTCAGCATACATAAATGAGTTCGCATAACATCACACATCATATGTGTCACTCACACAAAAAGAACTGATTTTTCATAATATATTTCTTGCTTTACTTCATTCTTGTTTCATCATTGTATGTGAGTGAATGTTTTATTTCCTGAAAATAAAACTTCACTTATATACATTTCATAATACACACATACAAATTAATTAATTATTTATAAATTAATTCATTTGAATGTGTGTTTGGTGAACAAAATTCCCCACGATAACAAGTATCTGCACCATTATATTAGAATGGAATTAATATAAAGCATGTTCATGCAATTTGGACCAGTGGTATCTTAGGGCCAGGTAAAACATAATGGCATACCTCAGAATCGACTACTTGCGGATACTGAAGATAAAAAATCTAATCTTTTCCTTCGCATGTATTCAAAGACATCAGATTATGTTTCAGCTACTTAGTCTGATTCCCATTCCTACAAGACTACACACCAGTTGTACCAGGGTCTATACGCGCATACTTCATCTCTCAGGAAGCCTCCGCCCTTAAGCTTTCTTAAAGATGAGTTGACTGCTTGATCCTAAGCCGAAGACAAAGTTGATCCCATCAGACGCTTCATCAGACTACACAATGCCCACATCCCGTTTACCTGAAGCTGGGATCGAAACAGTGTCCCTCAAATACCAGAATTCCCTTTTCAAAGGAACACGGGTCTCCACGCATGGTAAATACGTGGGTTGTATAATCCCCAAGAGAAACTGAAAAGTAACAGTTCGGCGACAAGCTTCTCAAGGGGAGCCTTTACCTCCGAAGAGGCAATTACAACGAGAGAAGAAGGGGTAAGAAAGAGTAGAGAGAAAATATCAGTGGGTACTTCGGGGTTGTGAAGCACGTGCACACTCAACTCTCCTAGTTGTTGTCTCGACGAGGTATCTCGTCATTACAAAACTGACTGTATCTTGAGGGATGAGATATCTCGTCATTAGAAAACTGACCAGATCTTGATTTCGTCATCATTAAAAAATCGACAATATCTTGATGGACTAGCATTAGCAAAATGAGTTAGATCTTGATGGACGAGATATCTCGTCGAAACCACTTTGAAAGCTAAAGAAGATGCCCCTTTGAAGTGAAAATTACACGACGAACAAGTTCAAAGTGCACACTTGCATATTTCTGTTTTGGGGTTTACATTTTAGTGATTTCATTTTTTCCTACATATGAGTTTTCATAGATTAACAAAATTTACTATTCATAATTGGTGGTATAAGCTACATTTTCACAAAAAAACTGTTTGGCAGAGTTCAATTCAATGGGATTTAATTGATGTTCAAATTAACAGTTCCAAAATACATGGACTTCCCCTATTATATATGAAGAATTAACATCTACTTCTCAAAATTTCAGTAAAAAGATTGATGCTTTCGTGACGCTACAAGATTTTTGAAGTGCTTGTACATTCTCCATATCTTTTAAGGTTCAACCATCCAGAAAGTAATGTGTGATAAGAGTTACATTTCTTGAAATATTTAACATTCTTTCCAAGTTAAGACATTAGATAATAAAGGGTAAATGTGTGCTCGAGTGCAAGATAATCCCACTAGTTCAGTTATTTCCCATATGCGTCTATTATGAAAGAACCTTTTCAGTGGCGATGAAACGCCTGGCATCCCACAGCCTCTCAATGGGCTTTATTTTTAATGTTTAACGTATATTATAAGGATGGAGCATACGGTGCCCCATTAAAAAACTAACAATACCAAATTTTTGCTATGAGCAAAATACATGCATATAAGGTGATAAGTAGCCCGGTTGGAAGAGTAAAGGATTAACAACCATAGGGTTGCTAGTTAGAAACTCGATCCGACCAAAGACAGTCGTGTACGTGGGGGCTAGTGCACGTTAAATCTGTCGTGGCCTCAAATTTCCTCACGTTGGCGTGGTGTGGAAGTTTGGAGGGTGTGATGACACCTCAGGTATGACCTCTTCATCTGACCGGGGCTCAAAATTATGTGGTGTTGTCCTCGGATCTCTCCCTTCGGGATTCATCCCGGATCGTCACCAATAGCCCGTTGTGTTGCTCCAGTGCGACGCTAATTCAACTATCTACCTACCTCTCATAAAGTCTTTATCAAAAGGATTTTATGGGGATATTTTTGTTCAAAAAATTAAAGGTTGACCAGTGTGTAAGCAAATAAAACGAAATTGTCACCTCCTTGAACCACACAAAACCACATTTAGATTCCTGATTAAGGAAAAACTATTTATTTCCCCAGCCTTTTTAGCCACATGCATTCTCTCAAAAAACTCACTTCTCTGTCATAACTCACAGAATCCAAAGTTTTATCAGCCAGAGAAATTGTGAAACTGACATTTATCCCACATAACATGATCAGAGTCGTTCAGGCTTCAAGTATAGCGGCAAATGATGGTGAAAGTTAACTGCCGAAAATTCAACACAATCATTGAGAAAAATGCCAATCAATACTCCTCGTAAGAAATTTCACATTTTAAAAACAAAAAATAAATTACATTTCTTATTTTTTCGATCACCTTTATCTTTTTCGAGAGGAATTGACTACCAAGAAAATTATGTCACATGAACCTAGACACATTTAAACAATACACTTAAAGGAAGACATTTAAGGAAGTGTCCCACTAATTATCTCACAACTTACTGAAGTATTAGAAAAATCTACATGTTTTATGCTTTACTCCTTCAAGAGCTTTACAAACAAGATGAATAAATATGTTTTTGAATACTCTTCCAGGATCATTTGCAACTGGCTGTACTCCTGTAGAAGCAGTTTTTCTAATCTACATGCCTTTCATTTTTCGTAAGGCTCGTCTACCTTTAAGACGAGAATTTCGGTTAGAATTCCATCTTTTTAATTTGTATCCTAGCATCAAAGCATATCTCTCTGCTTTGTAAACTTGCAAGTATTTTCTTTCTTTCTCAAACAGAACGGAAGTTTGAGGTATTTGAAAAAAGTTGGACGAATTTTTTGACGTTTTTATATTTTTCACAGAAGGAATTTTTATTCCTTGCAAGTCATAGTAATTAACTTTAAAAGTACTTGTCTAATCAACTCGAAATTTTCTGTTAACATTCACAGGAAGTTAAGAAACTTAAGTTCAGCTAAGACTAAATTGGAAACTTAATTTATAGATGTGAAACTCGTATTTAAAGTCAGTGTTGCAATTTTCTTTGTTATTAATCATAATTCTAAATTGTACCATTTTGTGCTCTTTTCTCATTTCAGCTTGAGAAATATTCCCAAGATTTTAAAGGAACTCACCAGTAAAGATAGATATCCTAAGATATTTCATAGCAGACGTGTAATAAATATTTATTTTCTCTCAAAACACAAAATTTGACTTACAGGAACGAAAGCATTCTTCCTTCAACTAAGAAATTAACTTGTTTTCCTCGGAATTCATTAAAACAATTAAGTGAAGTTGTGTCTAACATTACACTTTCCAGAAATGGGCTTAGAATTAATGATTGTTCTCTCACACATAAGGCAAAGGAGAAGTGATTTATTCTTTACACAGCATCGTTAAGGTTCAGGTGTTCAAAAGGATATCTGTAACCGAGGAACTCAAACATCCTCTTATGCTCTGTGATCTTAAATAATGAGTGAAATAATGATTAAGGTGAAAGTGTAATGGAAGCAATGATGTTAAAATTACTCTTAAGTCTAAAAAAATGACGCATTCAAACCATAGACATGAAATATAAGTAGACTGAGTCTTGATATTGAGAGGGGTTTCAAAGAGCGCGACCAAGAAGTCGACCAGTAGTCACGTAACCCCTTTGTGAAAAATTAACTTGGCTGGCCGATTTGGCATTTTATTACTTCGTTAACCGATGTAACATCTTGTGATGGGGTGGACGTGCGTGTGTGAATGCACTTTCTACAGTGATGAAAAAAAGGATGAAATCGCCAATGTTTACCGCTATGTCGAGCGTACCAATAAGATGATGAATCAATGGATGGTTGTCTTTTCCCGTCCCACGGACCAATCAGACAATGAAGTTCGTTTCCTCCCGGCAGACGAAAGTAATAAAAGGTCACGTTATTACTAGTTTTAGTCGTATGATCCTGGGCGCATAAAAGGTTACCATTTACTCACTCTAATTTTATATCTCCTCTGTGTTTCAAATCACAACCAGCCGTTCCTAAATGGGGAGTTGGGTGTGCACAAGCACACAGTCAGCAAAACAAGAGCGTTCAAGTTAATAAAATAACGAATATTAAAATAAAAAGATGGTCAGATTACGGCTAATAGAAAATATTTGTAGTACTATTGGGTCGGTGCGAATGAAATGTCCGGAAAATGACCATCACACTTCGATGGCGATAACTGAAAAATACCACTACCTGACCTACTCGAAATAATCTCCCTCTGAATTGACACACTGTTCCCACTTGTCTAACAAGGCCAAGATCCTGGAACGAAAATCTTGTGACTGGGATGCGAAAAAGTTATCAACTGCAAAGTGAACCTCTGTATCTTGGGTGAACCGTTTGCCAGACAGAAAGCGATCCAGGTGACGAAACAGATGAAAATCTGTAAGTGACAAGTCAGGGGAATAGGGGTATGAGGCATCACTTCATAGCCCAACTCACGTAGTGTCAGCATCGTCCGTTGTGTGACATGAGGACGGGCGTTATCTTGTAAGAGGAGAACGCCATGCCTGTTTACCAAAGCCGGTTGTTTAACCATCAATTTCCAGTGCATCTGTCGTAATTCATCACAATATCGTTCTGAAGGGATGATTTGGCCACTTGGCAAGAAACTGCGATGAATTATTCCAGCTGTAGACCACCATACAAGAAGCATAACCTTTCTGGGATGGCTTGTGGGATGGCGTCCAGGTGGCTGTGCTTTGCTCAACCATTGTGCAGATCGTTTCCGATTGTCATAAAGGACCCATTTCTCGTCGCAGGTAACGATTCGCTGCAGTAGAGGTTCTCTTTCATTCCTGGAAAGAAGCGATGCACAGACTTCCAAACGTCTCATCTTGTTGGCAATTGTCAATTCATGAGGCACTCAAGAATCCATCTTTTGACCTTACCCAGTACAGCCAGACGGTGAACAATTGTAGTACACCTAGGTCGGCCGCTATCTCATGACATATTTTGCGTGGTTCAGCTTCAACCACACTTAGCAGAACATTGTCAGAAACTGCAACTTCTCGGTGACCACGTAGGTCGTTTTTCAGGTCCATATCTCCACTTCGAAACTTAGCAAACCATCACCGAATGGTTCGTTCATTGGATGTATTCTCCCCGAATGCTGTGTTAATGTTTCAAGCAGCAACTGCAGTAGAATGTCTCAGTTTAAATTCGTAAAGGAAGATGACTCTCAAATCTGACTTTTCCCTGTCGAATTTGGAAGCACCTTACTCCGAAACAAATTAAATATGGAACTTGTACTTCACATGCGTGATAGCTATTTATAGTAGTTCTGTGACGTAAGATGCCAGAAGCTTGTAGGTAATTACTTTTAGCTGCATGGGGGTTATTCCCAGAGCTATTTCTCATCGGACATTTCATTCGCACCGACCCAATATAGTATAGAAACGTGGGGATATGCCATTTCTTTTAATTTTGCAATATTCATAGTTTTAAATTATTTGTCTAACACAAAAAACTGCTCCCGTCTCAATGTCTGCGCATGTCCGTTGCCGTAGAAACGGATCTGGTCCTATTTTCATGGGAATGCGGGAAGAAATGTATTCATGTTGGAGTACTCACATTGGCACATTTAATAACGAATTATAAATATTTATTATTATTTTTACTTGTTGCCGGTATCTGAACTCTACACTAGTAAACAACCTCTCTCCACCACCAACATTGTTAAAACCCAAACAAAATTAAGACTTGCACCACTATCAACCCCTACTCAAATGAACGAGCCTTGTACATATAGTGATTGCCACTATCCATACTTGTGGGCGGTGATAGTTCTCGTAGACAGATAGTACTTACTGATCAATATACACTCTATAACATAAAAATCGACGCACCATGAAAGAGTTATCCGAATGGGTTGAAAATCGGTAGATGTGATGTACATGTATTGAAAACGAAATGATTACAGTATCATAGGAATTGAATGTGTTTTATTCAGGAAATACAGCTACAAGAGCAAAAAATCAATAATGCGTTGGCCCACCTCTGGCCCTGATGCAAGCTGTTATCCGGCTGGGCATTGACTCGTAGAGTTGGCGGATGTCCTCCTGCGGGTTTGCTTGCCATACACGTTCCAATTGGCGACTTAGATCGGCGCGATCCAGGGACGGTCGTAAACGTCTGCTCATCAGAGCCCAAACGTGCTCTATTGGGAAGAGATCTGGCGATCGCGCCGGCCAGGGAAGTGTTGGAGAAGCACGAAGACAATCTGCAGAAAGGCAAGCCGTGCGCGGCCGGGCATTATCCTGTTGAAATGTAAGTCCAGGGGTCCGTGAAAGGAAGGGCAACACAACGGGCGTAGAATCTCGTCCACGTACCACCGTGCTGCAAGGGTGTCACGGGTGATAACAAAAGGGGTCTGGCTATCAAATTAAATGGCACCCCATACCATAACTCTTGGTTGTCGGGCTGTGTGACGGACGACAGTCAGGTGAGTATCATACCTCGGTCCTGGACGTCTCCAGACACGTCTTCGCTGGTCATCGGGGCTCAATTCGAATCGGGACTCATCGCTGAAAACAATTCTGCTCCAGTCCGTGAGATTCCAGGTCGAATGCACCCGGCACCACTGCAAACGCGCCTGGCGGTGTGCAACGGTGAGGGGCAGTCGGCGCAATGGTCTCCGTGGTCTCAGCCCCCGTTCGCTGATTCGCCTATCAATGGTCATTGCACTCACTGGTGTCCCGGTTACACGTCGGATCGTTGATGAGGACGCATCAGGTGCTGTGATCGCCGATCGGACGATCACTCTGTCCTCGCGTTCGTCGTTGCTCTTGGTCGACCGCTTCCTTCTTGACGCTCTGTACGGCCATGGTTCACCCATTCCTGTCAACATCGTCGAATGGTAGCATTGCTCCGACCCAAATGTCGATCGATCCTGCGATTTGACCATCCTGCTTCCTTTAGTCCAATTGAACGTCCTCTCTCAAATGGTGACATCTGCTCATACTGTTCGCGAACCCGTCTGCGAGGCATTGGTACAGCCCACGTAAGTCGACGGAACCACATTCGCATGGAAGTTATGCCCTAGCATTGGAATGTCCTCTGTTTTATACACGATTCGGATCCTCCGTTGCAATGCGCTGGAGCTCCACCTATTCAGTCATTGGCCACCAAAAGTTAATCATTTGCATATTCTATCGCAAGGTTTGTACATACGCAATTTCGTCCCATTCGGATAACTCCTTCTTGGTGCGTCGATTTTTATATGTTGTAGAGTGTATTTTGTTTTTTCTTTGCTATTGAAAGAAAAATACTTCCTTTTCTTTAATTTTCCATGAATTATTAAAAAGCACTCATTTCAGAGGAAATTGGTATACCAAGTTTTTAAGAGGTAAGGCAACGTTTGTTGAGATTTGCTCGTGCGAGGCCTTATGAAAAGCCTTGCACGCTATGGTAGGCCGAAGAAATCGAACTTAACCGGAACAAATTCTAATGGCGAAAACAGTTTGAACTACCTCCTCAAAAAACATATGTTCATTTTTTCAAATTTAAATTCTATCTTAATGAAGAGACCGGTGGTTTGAGGGCTCGAATTCTGATATTTTGGCTTTTCCGCACGACACTATCTAAAATCCCTTCAGCCCATGCGATTTTCTCATAAGCAGTGTTAAAGAGACCTGAAAGAGCTGTTTTAATTCGTAAATCACTCAACAAAGTATAATTTGTGCCAAACATTGAAATGAAACTTAGGAGAACCCAATCTCCGTATAAATAACCACATACCATGAGTTTGCCTCAAGACGATCTAATAGGAAATATTCACACCCACGGTAGTTTCCTCTCCTACTGGAATCACACAGATAACCAACACATTCTACAGGAGAGTCCACGTCCCTATATTTGTGAGGATTCACTAGTTTGGTAGTTTTCTCTGGTAAGGAGTCTGACCGGTTTATTTTAAAGATTAAAAGTTTAAACATATACTTACAAAGCATGATCGCCGGGGATATCACCATGTCATTACCGACTCTCACAAAGGAAGGCCTGTCCAGTTGCTAATGTGATTTTGGGTATTATATGGCAGTTTGCAAATATTTACTCGACTCCAATATGCTACGCTGTTGTGATGAAGGCCCCACCCCGCGTTGTCAGGGTATCCATGAATTGCCTTGTTCTGCTTATGCCAAATGACCAAATTGAGCCATCATGGTAGGGATACGATCATCGGGTTCTGGAAGCAGGCAATCTCTACCATAGTGGAGGAGATCCAGTTTGGAGTCACTTGCACAAGTGTCAATTACCTCTTCGATATTACCTATTAACCCTCCAAGTGGTTTATACGAGATAGCTCGTCCATCAAGATCTGACAAATTTTGCTAATAACGTGATAACTCGTCATAAAGATATCACTGATTTTTTTTATAATGAACAGGTCAAGATCTGGTCAGTTTTGGTAATGAGACGAGATATCTTGTCGAGACAACCACCAGGAGGGTTAATAGTAAGTTTCAGATGATCACCAAGGTAGAACAAAGGAAAGCATGTCCAGTTATCAATGTGATCTTGGGTATTATACGGAGGTTGGAAAATATTTGCAAGTCTCTAAGGCTACGCTGTTGCGATGACACATAGATATATAAACAGACAGTTAGATATGAAGATAACGACGTATTAACGAGGAGGTTCAATATCTCCTTTGTTTTCGACTAAAAAATTCATGCCGTGAATTTGTGACAACTTTTAATGGGGCAAAGTTATCAGTAACTTTTAATCTCTCGTGACGAAGAACCAATGCTTTCTAGTTTAATATGTGCATAAAGAGCACAAAACTGTTCTGAGGATACGTTATGGGGAGGACACTTCGTGGTCTCCTGAAATATCCGTAGATGGAGCCCACTTGCGTGACCCGATCTCAAAGATCGTGACCGCGTTGTTTACACCGAGTAGGAAGCGATATGTTAAGTAGTGGGAGAGGCAATCGAGAGGAAGAGTCAAAACCTTCATTTTCAAAGCAATAAATTTCCATTCTACGGTTGAGGGACTAGAATGTACGCTGAGAAAGTCGTGTAGGGACATTCAGGGCATTACGGCTTAAAAGGGTTGGGCAGAGACGAGATCCAATATATGACTATGAGACGATGCCAATATCTCATGTCGCACGACATTCCACTTGCGTTGGATCGTTATCGTAGATACAAACTTTGTTTTAACTTATAGGTACAGTGTAGGTTTTTATGTTTGTATATCAACGTACAATCGTGTCTCACCCATTTAAAATCTAACAAATTAGGCAAGTAGTGTGTGTTTATTTTAGCCTTAATCTGAAATGAACAAATAGCTTTTCGTTATTTTTTCGTTCACCCTGTTAAAATATAGGTTAAAGTTATTTTAATTTATTGATAATTAAGCCATTACATTAATGTGATTCCTTGTCTAATTTTATCATTCATTTTCGCACTTTTGAGCTTCATCAAGTTATGGAATCTATTTGATAACATTGAAATACATTGCTACGTATGTACAAAAGAACGGTCTAAAGATGGATTTAAATAGTATTTTGTGCTAATCTTGCACATTATAATCTTCAATTTTAAGTTAAATTTAATAATTGCACTTAATAATCGTTTGTAAGATAATTTCTGTTCGAAGAGCCTTATTTCAAGCACTAACTATCAAGTTAAGACTATTTTATAGTTAACTTATTTTAAGTATGTCAGATAAATGTGCACTTTTTACGAATAATTAATATTTATATATTATTAATAACAATAATAATAATAATTTCTAACAAACGGATGTATGACAAACTCGTTTCATTTATAGGAATGAAAACTTAATTTATCATCAATGAAACAAAAAAATGAATGGGAAAAAATTATATTCCTTTCATAATCTGTGAAACATTTTACAATTTTTAGCACTTAATATTCGGAAAGAAGTGTCCTTGTTAAAGATGATAATGTGATTTCAAATAATAGTGTTACATGAAATTTAAGTAATTCTTTACGTTTTTTCTAGTTCATAACTTCCAATTTCATAACCACAAGGTATTTAGTTTAAGAATACATCCCTTAACATAAGTTTTAAATTCACATTTAACTCTCATACAAAATCCAATACATGATTTTATTATCGGTATGTACATAAATGTGTATACTCATGAATATACGTGTGTATATAACTGTTTATATGAGTAATAAATTTCTATAAGATTCTCACTCATATGCCATATAGATATAAATATTACAAAACTTTTGATTGAAACAAAAAGGATGTATTTCAAATACTATGTTTATTCAACTTGATGGTGATTAATATATATACAATAGAGAAACCGAATCAATGAATTATTTGATTTTCGTAAAGTGATCCAACACTACCATTCACTGCCAAACATATCCTAAACATTTTGAACAAGTACCCCAGAAACATCATAATAATGCTAAACTAGTATGAAAGATTAATGAAAAATTAATAAATAAATCACACAAAATAGTTTTCTCGTGCATAATACATTCGTAGTGAGGAAACTCGTATTTATTCAGTTACATACAACGATTTTTAGACTAAACAGGAAGAAAAACCTGCACATTGGACAATAAATAGTTAGTGACTGAATGAGAAAGAGAAATTAATTCTGTAATTATTAGTGTACTTAGGGATAATTATTTTCTGATTATTCTTCATTTGGCTCTAAAAAAAATTGTGAAACAATTTTCTTCTCTGAAGCTTTCATCCAATTTATCTAATATGAATAATGCCGCTAATTATCCAAAAAATGATTTTCTTAATAAATTACTTTGACAGAATTCTCACAGCAGTGCTTCCAGTTATTAGTGTTCAATTCTGTAGTTTATTAATTTAAGCGCTGATTGCTTTCAATAAATTTCAATCTGTCAGTTTATAAAACATATTGATTCATTCTCGTTATCTAGAGCTTTTGATGTTTTAATTCAGACCTTCAGACGCGGCAAAACATTTAAAATGAAGTTTTCAAACGAGGATTGAAACAATAAAATAAATCATGTTCGCTTCGGTGCTTGAAAGCAATTTTAGAAATTAATCCTGATCGTCATAAGATTGCGTGTAGTGTAGTGTTACTTTTAACCAGAACACACTTAATGACTAAATAACCACATCTTTCGAAATAATTCATGGATTTTTCAACCTTTGGAAAGATTATGTTGGTCCTTTCCTTGGATGGAATCCTTTGGAACAATTCTATTATCTAATTATGTAGGATAGAATCCTTTGGAAATATTCTATTGGTCCTTTTATAAGATTAGAATCCCTTTGCAATGTTCTATTGCTTTCTTCCTTAGAATTCAATTCTTTGGAAATATTCTATTGCTCACTTCCTTAGCCTAACCTTTCCTTAGAAAAACCTTTGGAAAAATTCTATTGGTCAAGAACATCAAAGCTGGTTAGAAGTCATACAGGGAAGACTGCAGGTTGGAAGGTGTATTTATGCGTTTGAACCCCTCACATGATTAAGGAAAATACAATTATGATATTTTGTAAAATGTGAATACATTTATATCGTTGCTTGCACATAAGATAATTCATAGGTTTAACACAAATATGCTTTCACTCCAATTAATTGGTTCCTAATTGGAAAGTTATGTCCAACTGAAAATTTATTTTCGAAAATAAGAGATGAATCTAAAGCAACGAAATACAATGATCTGAAATTTAATTTCAATTTCAGAAAATAAAATTCCTTTTCTTTTAGGTATTGATTTTCAGTTTAATTTTTAAAATTTCTTAAAGGTTACTTTTACCGTTTTAGTATTACCTCGCCAGCACAGTAAACCTACTCTGCTTTTGCACCAAAAACCTATACCCAAATCCCTACTTTTAATTCGTAATAGTTAGAAAATGTTTTAAGCAATAAGTATTACATATTACACTATTAACTAACAACTTTCTTTACAGTTCATTTCTTATAATCATTGGTAAGTTAAACCCCAATACAATAATAACAATAGCTATAATGTAAATTATGAATTTGTCAAGATAACTTTTTAAAAATTTGCCTTTTTACTATGATCTAAGTTTTCATTTGTTTTTAATTATCCTACACAAAAGAAATTGATGCTTACAAAATCTAAATCACGATGAATCTTTGGTTAAATTATTAAATCCAGTTCCAATTTGGAGGATGTAAGGAAGAAAGTATTGAGATTCAAAGAAAATTCACATTTTCAACAAGGTATATTTCGCTTATTTTACATTGCTTGTTTCGTTTCCCTCTTTTCCATATAAGAGCATGTATTTGATACATATAAGACAAGACATTCTCAGACACATACATGACGAAACATTCTTACTCCTATTTTTCCGGGGAGCATAAAAGACAAGATATAATAAGGGTACCGGAAAGATAGATACCACAGTAAAACAAAGTTATGTCGAAACGCAAGAAGGAAACATTAAACCAAAATTGGATACTTATGTATTGATGGAGTAGAAGACTATTTCCTATACAAACAAAATACATTACTCTTCAAAATGCAATATGCATCGAATGTAAATGAAAAAGTTTGACACGAATGTTGCTTAATATGACTAGTTATTAAATTCTTAGCAAATTTACTTTCATGGATGCATCTCGACATTAACTTCCAATTTCGAAAAATACACCATTCTTCTCTATTCAATGCATTCATGGTGCATTTGAATAATACATTAAATTTTGGAATTTCGTCTGAATGCAATATACACTCATGTTCAAAATTATCTTTACATGCATAAAATCACGGATTTCTCAGGAACTGTGAACTATAATTTTATGAATTTGTGTGAAATGATACATAACATCATAACACATAAATAGAAAGGAAAAAATTTAAGAACACTGCATATGATATAAAACTGTAGCATGAAACAATAAAAATGGCAATAATATGTGGACAAGGAGAGTTCAGATAAAAAAGAATAACTCAGAAAAAAATTAAGGCTTATGAATTTAATATGGAATGTGATCTCCCCTGACACATATCGTAACGTGTTTCAATGCTGGCAATAATGTTGTTAACAACAGTTTGGGGAATTAAGTTCCACTTCTCCAGCAATGCGATCTTCAGGGCATTTATATCTCTAGGAGAACGTCTCCGTGCAACTGCTTTTCCAAGGTAGTCCCATAAGTTCTCTATCGGGTTCAGATCAGGAGATTTTGCTGGTCACGGTATTCGCTCAATGGCTACATTTTCAAGGAATTCCTCAACGAGGTTTGCTCGATGTGGACGAGCATTATCGTCCATAAATAAAAGGTCAGATCCATATGCACCTCTGAAAAGTCTTACATAAGGTTCTAAGACCTCATCCCAATATCTCTGACCGGTCACAGAACCGATGGTGAAAACGTGTAGGGGCGTACGTCAATCGATCATTATTCCTCCCCATACCATCACCCTGCACTACCAAAACGGTCACGTTCCATAATGTTCGAAGGAAGATTTCGCGTTCCTGACTCCCTCCAGATGTAAACACGTTTCGAATCAGATGTTAAACTAAACCTCGGCTCATCAGTAAAGAGAACATGGGTCCATTGGTGTTCACTCCAGTTCTGATGTTCTTTGCACCAATTAAAGCGATCCCTCTTTTGTTGTGAAGACAGTGAAACACATAACCTTGGCTTTCTGTCATAAATGCCTTTTCCATTAAGACTTCTGTATACAGTTTGCCGTGATACAACAGTTCCAGTGGCGGCTACAACCTCTGAACTTAACTGCCGAACAGTAGACTTCCTGTTACGACGGGCAGTTATTGCCAAATATCGATCTTAAGAAGCAGTTATTCGTTTACGACCTTGTCCAGGCCTCCTTACAACAGTTCCAGAGTTCTGAAATTGTTTCCATAGCGTAGAGACTGTCTATCTTGAAATATTCACACATCTCGCTGCTTCCATGATTGTCTGTCCTGCTTCTAAACGGCCTATAATTCGCCACTTCACACAGATTCTTTCAAATGATACTTCGGAGTCATAACAAACCGTCTTGAGTCCTTACACACTGAAATCAAACGCTGCATTACAGAAATTCACTCAGATATTATTCACTTTAAGCAAAGCGCTTGATTCACCGTCGGATGACGTAACGGCTTGACTTGCATATCAGAAACCGTTTGATCACTTTTGATTGGATAATGCTAATTAGGCTTGTCTTTCACACATTCCCTGCCAAAATGGATTACATCGATTGGATATTTCATGGAATATCATTATTTTTGGGTATGTAAAGTTAAATTTGAACATGAGTGTACAAACGAATACATTCTGTATTCGTATACACAGTACAACGAGCATAAATCAACTGTGAAACTGTAGAAAATAATACAAGTAGTGAGTCTCCTTGGTCTATATTTTCTCATGTATTATATCTTCTTTAATATAGATTCTTTGAAAATAGAGAGATCTAAAATATCTTTGGTAGTTAAAGAAATTCCCTTATATAAATACCATGTTATTTTTGTTTGTACATTATACAAATCACTTAGTGATTCGATGATCTATCTATTTAGGGGGTGTTTTGGAAAGTCCACGATTTTAATATGCTTCGTTACAAAAATATTTCAAATAGCGATAACAATTTCATAAGGG
This sequence comes from Meta bourneti, assembly GCA_933210815.1. Lineage (NCBI taxonomy): Eukaryota > Metazoa > Arthropoda > Arachnida > Araneae > Tetragnathidae > Meta > Meta bourneti. Next base: position 12,257,753 of record OW119934.1, on the reverse strand, counting down.
GAAAATAATTCACCAAAACTGTATGTGGACTGACCGAAAATCTGTGCATTCTGCATTACAGCTTCTTAGGCATACGTTAACACTTCCCTCAAAATAATACCATCTCACAATATTTGTCAGTATAGCATGCTATTAGGAGATGATATAAGTACAAGTTGCTCTTAACTCTCAAATTCCGTTTTGAAAATGCTGCCTTTTAATTTAAAGCTTATTTATTGATGACTGACTCAGTTTCTGATTCAGTAAATTTGAACTTTTAAAATTTTATTCAATAACAAAATTTAAAAAATAAATGCAAAATCAATAAACCTTAGATGAAAAAGTCACAAATGAAACATTTCATTTTAGTTTCAAATACAGTGATGTACAAATAGTTAATCTTCTTTGAGATACGAAAAATTCCATCTCTATTTTTCGTATATAGCAAAATGGTTCTTTTCTTGCATCTATTTTCATGAATTAACCAAAAGCAAAAAGCACTTATGCTTCTTGCTATACAGACCATTAATTCCAAGCCTTATGGACAGCTCCCATGTCATCATTTGCTCTTAATGTCGAATGAAACAAAATCTAAACAAATAGGTTAACTCTCTATGAGAAACATAAGTAATCATTTAAGAGCGATACGCTTTTCTTTTCTACATACATTCCTTTTGTAATTAACCTTAGTAACGGAAATCGTTTACTTTTCCTATCAATACTTGAAGCAACTGGGGCTTATGGGATAAAATGTCTGAGAAACAACAGGTTTTCACATCTTGCGTTAATATCTCAATTTTCAGTCTCAGTACGAGATCTGAAAAAGGAATCATCTTGTGTAAAGGATTGTCGGATGAAAAGGGGCTTTTTTATAAGTCATATTATACGTACATTCATCACAAGAAAAATAATTTCATTTCGGAACTTACGTAGCTTTCATAGTTCAGGTGAATTAAGTCATTATCCACCATTGCTTCATCGAAAATGTGTTTAAGCGTTTTAGTTTTTATATATAAGGCCTGCTCAGTATTTAGATTACATCAAATACTCCTAGTGTAAGCAAATCTTCAAATTTTTAAGACTTTTTGAACCTCTAAGTTCATTTACATACGAATTTTATGAGAACTGGATATACGATACATTTGAGATCGTAAAAATAACGCAGATTAACACACAAGTCAAAAACACCACGTTCCTTTCTCTCGTATTTTATTTATAGTGGATCACGAAATTAATATAACTTAGCAAGAAATTGAAAAAATAGCAATCCCAATTCTAATTAAATAATAAATTAAGTATAAACTCTGTTAATATGCGTTCAGTAATTAATCATTTGTTACTTCTTTTGACAATACGATCTGGCTCTTAAAACCATTGATGGCAATATTTACAAATGGCATATACTTATAAATGTACTCGTGCCACTATAAAAATTACTCGGCATTAACCCTCCAAGTGGTTTCGAAGAGATATCGAAGTCCATCAAAATCTGACCAATTTTGCTAATGACGATATATCTTATCAAGATATTGCGATTTTTTTATCATGACGTGATCAAGATCTGGTTAGTTTTCTTCTAATGACGAGAGATCTCGTTCATCACGATTTGGTCAGTTTTACTTCAATACTACTTCGAGACAACCACCAGGAGAGCTAATGCAACTATTTAAATAGAATATTTTAAAAATTACAAATAATTTCAATACCATCAATACGTTTTAACAACTAATTTTAGTCAAGAGCTTTATAGAAATCAATTATAAGTGATGAACTTTATAAGGGAAAGTAATACGTTTGAAATATCTCATACCCCTGTTCTTCTAAACTGCACTGAGCGGCCTTAGAAAGTTAGGCACTTATGTTAAAACTTTGGCAAATGCTCCTTATTCTCCGTTAATTTCATTCGGTTTTGCAAGGCTAGTAAATGACTATTCCAAATTGGCTCGAAATCTATTGAAAACTGTCTTAATTATTCCCCTAACATCAGAAACATTTCTTAAGTGTGCAAGATTTAATGGATTTACATTTTTTTATGCTTTTAGGTAAAGCAACTCGTAAAGAATTCGAAGCAAAGTTAACTTTCTATCGATTCCGCTAAGCAATGGAGGCTGAGGTATAGAATAATGCAAGTTTTATGTAAATTGAGATTAAAAACATTTTTATCCGGAATTTAGTTTCATCGCAGCGCATTTTCATCGAAGTATAGCCTTCGTTTTTTTTACTTTACATCTTTAAATGGGAATAATTATATTTTAAATATCCTCTTACAATACGGATTTCCCAAATTTCTCGTTCCCATGGGCAATGAATTCAGCCGTTTTTATTTGTGCCCTTTTCTAAGCCTTACAGCATTCATTATAACTTTTCTAAAGTCAGTATTTTCGATATTTGTAACGAACGTTAAAATGTGTATTTCCTTGTTATCCTTTCATTTATTCATGGATATAGACGTCGTAAAAACATTCTGGAAAGCAGTTAGATATATTTTAACTTCTGAGTTCATTACGTTAAAATATTTCAGAAATATTTTTATCGTGTACTAAGTACAAACTATAATAGACATAATTTTACTCAATTATACTGAAGAAATCCTTGTATAAAACAATTAAGAATTGATTACCGACACATTGTCTACATTCAAATTACCTACATTCATGTCATAACAAACTTCACCCTCGAATTTATTGTCAATTAGAAGTTTCTTTATCGTTAATTGATATTGTTTCTAAGGTCATATTATTCAAGGTATTGAAACACTACAGTTGGGTTAAATTATAGAAACATGTAAAAAGAGTTTTAAACTGAAAATATCAGAATAATTGTTTGAAAATAAAGCATGATTAGGTATTATAATTAGATATACATCTTAAATATACAACGCTCCTCGATCTTGGAATTGGAAATTCATCAGTAAAATTGTAAGAATTTATTGTTACATTTACACGCTTATAGATATTTATTTAAAAAGAGTACGTATAAGCTATAAGTCTAATAAGTTAGATTTTATTTTTAATTACATTTGTAAATACACATAAATATACTACTGTTTGTGAAAATTGCAACACTATGAAAGAATCATCAGAAATAAATGAAATTTATTCCACGTATTACTTATAATGGTTTAAATGAACGATCAAATTTACAGAGCAATGAAGCAAGAATAATGCCGAAAATAAATGTCTTGCGCAGCCGCCACACGCCGTGATGAGAGCCAGTACAAGTCGTGGTATCGAATCATACAGATTCTGAATGTCATGCTGAGGAATGGCATTCCAGATGGCCTCTATGTGATGCCAAAGTTCAGCCGTACTCTCTGCCCGACGAGCGGTACGAGCGAGTGGCCGTCCGATGTAATTCCAGACATGCTCAATGGGCGACATATCCGGGGAACATGCAGGCCATGGAAGAGGCGGAACCTGTCGTGCACTGAAGAAGGCTTGTACATTCCGATCAACATGTGGACGGGCATTGTCTTGCAGAAATACAGCTCCGGGAATGCGTTGCAGGAGGGATAGGACCTCGGGCTCCTCAACTTCCCTGATATAGCGCCCGCTGTTCAGAGTCCCCACAATTTGGAGTAGCCGGGATCGCCCATGATATCCAATAGCGCCCCAGACCATAACGCCAGGCGTTTCTCCAGTAAAACGCTGAATAAGACACGCCGGGAGAAGGCGTTCTCCCGGCGTGTCTTATCGTTATAGTCCAGATTGTAGCTGAGAAGACGACTTGTTGCCAATAGGCACGCCATTGGCTGTGTTGGTGAGCTAATTGCAGCCGGTGGCGTCGGTGGTTCAGCGTCAAGAGAATCCTGCGCAGGGGAATCCTTGCACGTAGCCCATGGCGCAGCAGACGTCGACGAACCGTTGGGGCAGACAATGACACACCTGTAGACGTGCTCCAATGTTGTGCCAACGCACGAGAGGACGCTGTACGGTCCGTCACCGCCATGCGGATGAAGTGTCTGTCGTCCCGTGGTGACGTCATATCGCATGGCCCACTGCCGGGGTTTCGACTTGTCCGGTTCTCCATGGTCCATTTCTTCCACACACGCCTCACTGTTGTGGCATTACGCCCCGTGCGAGTGGCGATTTCACGATACGAAAGTCCACCCTCACGGAGGCCGATCATGCGGCCCCGTTCGAACTCCATCAGTTGCTCGTATGGAACTCTGCGTTTTTGGCGAGGTATATTGATTCCTAATCAGTCATTTACCGCAGTCAAACGACGATACACACATTTTAACGCACCTTTACAGTGCTTTTTACACACGGCTCACTTGGAAGTTTAGAGGGTGTTTCTCGGCCCACGCATGCGTGACCGCTTTGTAATTCTAATCATTTGCATATCCTAACCTGTTTTGCATTTCCTGCAATTTTCTTTTAATTTGCATGATTCCTTCATGGTGTTGCAATTTTCACAAACAGTAGTGTATTTTAAACTTATGTATAATAAAATTTAATCTTTAGTTTAATGGAACACTAATAAATGACTTTATTAAATAATGATTAATTACGCGTTGCATTTAACATAAATTAAATATTCTGATTGGAAGTATGACTTCTCTAATTGAATATAGCCATACTTAACTAAGTGTTTAGCAAACATTAGTTGATATAGGTGTTTGCTTTTATCAATTTCTTAAAAATTTAACGTAAAATTAATAAAAATGTATGAGCTTTGGAAATTCACCGTAAAGATTCTATGAACTTAACAAAATTGACAATAATACGTATTACACAAGATCAAGATTGCCAAAAAATATATAGTTTTTAAAAATTGAGGAAATATTAGGAAATTTCACCATAATAGAAATTCAATCCATTACTGTTTTAGCTCTAAAATAACCAATAGTCTGTTTATACAAGGAAGTCAAGAAGAAAGTTACAAGATCGATTCTGAGACCTCAAACTACTAAAAACTGTATAAACTTTACGAATTATAAGTAATCCCGAGCTAAATATAATCTTAAAGAGTCAGTTATAAAAGAAACTTCCACCAGATGTTTCGTAAGATATGTTTCTTTTCCAAGCCAAGAAGCACGCTTTTTTGTCTTGCACGTCAGCTTTAATATATTAATGTATTCTACGTTTGACTGTCTTTTACATAAAACATGAAAAGGATAAAAAAAAAATTTTTTTCTTCCCTGAGTGGATTAAGCGACCAGTCGCTATGAGTTTACGAGCAAAACCATGTTTACACATAAATGATTCAAATGGAAGTCGGTCTCGAAGTTAACTTAGCAGAACACCCACTTCGAAATGTTTGAATGGAAAAGTACCGAACTTCAGGAAATTCTTGAAATATTTACTATATCAATATTCGTATCAAATCACATTTCATTTCTTATGTTTTCGTTTGACAAAGAAGAAAGAATGTCTATTTCATCTGCAAATATAAAATGCACTAAACTTTACGTAGATTTAAACTCCCAGCATAGTATTGAAGACCTGAAAGCTGTCTTAGAATTTAGTTTCTTTAAATATATATACATAGGGACTTTCTACAAGTTCTTTTAAGTGTTATTACGATTTTGAAAAATGGATAGTACGGTTAACCTAGAATTTGTATTTCTCTATCCATATGCAAATACTGCTTCTTTTATTTATCATTGCGATAATAAAACGAAAGTCATAGCCCTTGTGCTTAAGATAAAAAAAGGATTTAAGACGTTATGAACATGAATTACAAATAGCGGACCCAGTGGTGAGACATCGAAGCTGCTTTAAGATAAAAGCCAGAAGAGAGAAAAGAATGTGCGTAGCGACAAGTAGTCCCGATGTACAATGCAGTCCCGACAAGAGCGCTGGAAGGGCACAATCAGCAATTGTGATTGATTCACGGGCTCCGGGGAGAGAAATTCAATGGTATTGAATTTATAATGAGAACTAGATCAAGAAACGAATTACGAATATTAAGGGTAATTTAAAGAAATGTAATTCGGGATTTCGTTACATATATATGGTCGGCTTAGAGCAAACGCTTTAACTGACGATTCTTCCGAGACACTAAATCATTATTTTCATGACGAGAAATATCTAACATCTCTGCATGACTTCTAACCAATTCTGACCGACTTTACCAATATAATCTTTCCTAGGATCATATCAATCAATAGATGTGGTTATTTAGTCATTAAATGTGTTATGGGGAAAAGCAATGCAACCCTCTCAGAGTATTAAACAGCTGCAAAGTAGAAAAGTTGTCAGTTAATGAGTTTTAGTCTGCTCTAATTCAATGATACAAGAACTTTGTTCAGATTTCGTGAGCGTTATTCCAATTTTGAAGAATGAGTTTTATGAATAAATTACAATTCGTATTTCTCTATTTATACACAAATATATACATATATATATATATATATATATATATAATTCAAAATTACAAACTAAAACAAAGAGAAAACCAAAAATTTTCAAATTAAGAAATTTAAGAAAATTTCGAAAAAAAATGAAGTGTTGGTGGATGAATCAGGGAGGAGCCTCACCCAGTCAACACAATATGGTGTTTTCTGCGTGTGAGCGGCAGTACACCAAAAGTAGCCCACACACCCCTCCAAACACCATAAGAAGAAAGGCAAAATTAGAAAACAAAATTAGAAAAACAAAACCAGGGACAACCAAGGACACATACCAAAGATAAGTATAATACAAAATTAAAAAGGAGAAAACAAACTTACCCACGTTGATTGACCTAAGCTCGACAACAACCCGCCGCAAACTACATGAGGACCGCCAACAAATGCCATTCACAACGCCGAAAAATCAACAGATGAGAAATCGGAACACACACATCAATCAGATGATATGGGTTACCAAATATACTGAGTAACTCGACCTGTCTTACTATTGTATGATCGGTGTGTCAGGAGACGGTTCCAACTCATAGACACATTCCCTGGGTGTATTTCTCACTTCTGTGTTAGTAAAAACCTTCCTTGTGAGTATTCCATTTATCCCTCCTGGTGGTTTATCTTCCAATCGAAAAACGATCCTGTACTGGCTAGCCTCGGATGCAAAAACTTGTTACATTAAATTGTCACCCGTTCTGGGCAAGGAACCATTTGTTTTCCACTTAGATTTTCATTCCCCTGGAGTAATAAAACAATTTTGTCTCGACGAGATTACGTCATTGGTAAAATTGGTCAGATCTTAATGGACAAGACATGTCGTCAAGACCACTTGGAGGGTTAACCCTCCAAGTGGTTTCGACGAGATATCTCGTTCATCAAGATATGACAAATTTTGCTAACGACAAGATATCTGGTCACCAAGATATTGTCAATTTTTTTATGATGGACGAGATCAGTAATTGGTCAGTTTTCTCCTAACGACAAGATAACTCATCCACCAAAATCTGGTCAGTTTTCCTAATGACGAGATACCTCGTAGAGACATCCAAACTACAGGATGTTTAATTGACGTTGTTTGGAACAGCTTGTCCAAGTATGGCCTTTGTGCCATAAAAAACGCAACTCAATCAACCTAGGCTCATTAGTTCATATCTTATCCCAATTTTTGATGATTGTCTCCCCCAAACATGAAAAATAAATACTACAAACATGCATGTAATATGGATCTAAAATGTGTTAATAAAATAATTATTTCTAAAACCACAAGCATCTATATGAAGCAAGCAAAACTTCACCCCTCGCACCCAATAACTTCCCACAGTTGGCGCCACTGGTTTGCTGAATAGGGTGAGGAAATCTTGGAATAAGTAAGGTTGCGAAATCCTACATAATAGTTTGGCAACGCGCTCGATAGAATGAATACCTTACTCCCGGAATCGCATGTCGTGAATAAACTTTAATTACTGGGAATAAGGCTGGAGTGAATTAGGAATGCCATTCTTTACTGAACTAATATACACTATTAGCGAGGGGGAACATTGGTGAGTTTGCATAAATTTTAAACTTAAGGTAAGTGGCCCTTTTCAGAGCAATGTATCTCGAACGCAGTTTAATTGTATACGATGTGTATTTGTAATTATATCTATTATAATTCTAGTTATATAGTTTAATTGGATGCATTGGTTAATTATGTGGCTTACTGCTTTGTAATGCATTAGTTCACTTTATTTCCTATTACTTACTTTAAAATCTGGTGCTGATCTCTGACGGATCGCCTAGCGTTACTCAGGGTGCACCACGAATACGTAGGTTTGTTTTTATTGTGTGTGATGATGTCTGCAATGACCTGCTGCATTGGAAACATGAAAAATACTTTAAAGTGATTTGAATCATTAATTATACATTGAAACGATTATGTGCAAATATACTATGAAGCGCTTATTCATTCCTCGTTCATTATTTAAAATTGGTTGGTTCTTTTGGCGCAAGAGCCAGATCGAGCCGGGCGATGTTTTCTGCTTCAAGTAAATGAATATATACACCAGCAAAGTTTTACTCACAGACGTGAAATATAAGCAGACTGAGCATTGGTATTGCGAGGAGCTCCAAAAAGTGTGAAGATTTCGATTAGTAGTCGCGTGACTGCTCTGTGAAAAACTGATGTGGTTGGCCGATTCGTCATTTTAGCGCCTTGTTTGGCGATATAACATCTCATGATAGGGTAGATGTGCGATCATGATAGGGGTAGAATGCACATTTCTATACAGTGACGACAAAAATGGTGAAATCACCAATCTACTATGTCGTTCAGAACAATCAGATGATGAATCAGTGGATGGTCGTCTTCTCCTGTCCCGTGGACCAATCAGATGATGAATATTCGTTTCCTACCGGCAGACGAAAGTAGTTTAAGGATCACATTACTGCTAGTTTTGGTCAAATGATCCTGGACACAAATAGGTTATCATTGCTCACTCTACTTTTATACCTTCTCTTTGATTTTACTAACAAATACAAGAGGGAGAATTGATCCAGGGTAAGTACAGGAATTAAACCTATAGCTCACAGGCTGCAAGCGCAGTGGGTATATCCCTTGAGCCACGACAGTCCCAATTACTTAAAGAAACACGCATTTTTTTTTATTTATTCAGCACATATCCAATCGTTAAACCCTTTTAAACCACGCCTATCTTAAAACCTGAGATGAATAGGATATAAATATATCCCGCATGAAAAGTACAATATATAAACTTCTTATAATTGTTTATAGTGTTGAATTAAAATAATCCAAAACGCATATTTCTAATCCTCTTTATACCCTAATATCTGCACGCGTAAATTTTCTAATAGTATTAGTTTTTATCTTACAGTATATTTTTTTTATCTCTGACCATTTGTCCTCTATTTGTATCCTATACGTACGAATGCAAATATTACGTAATTATGAAAGTACTTGACTGCAAGAAATATTTAAATTTTCTTATTCATAAGCTGTAACTCATTTTATACTTCATTTTTATAAATAAGCTTTTTTCAATTGCTTTACAATTACTTTTTTTGAGCTGATTATATTCTTGAATAAATTAACACGATTGGTCTAAAACTCTATCATTTCTGCCATACCTGATCATAGAGGAATGCCATAAACCTGAATAATTATACTGAAATTAAATTAACTTTCATTGAAATTGTTATCAGATAAGTTGCATTAATTTTGATCTGGGCAAATTTAACGACTGAGACTATTATCATGGTTATAATGATCTGACAGACTCCTAAAAGTCCAAGAGCCATCCATTTTAGATCTGGTCACTGGCTGAATGATATATGCTCGTTTTAAGTATTTTATTCAAATGACGCAATAGGATTTACATAAAAGCGGTCCCCTAAACGTTTTAACAAAAGCGACTGAACCTTAATACCATTTGATATGCTTTGGAGATCAAGGCTTATTTCTACAATGCTTTTCAGATGAAGTTCGGGGTTGTGTATTATTATGAAAATATATTCTCGTATCAGTTTAAATTTTTAGAACACTTCAATTTACACTTAACTGAGGAGAAATAAATATTATGTATGGCATATATCATGCTATAAGTCAGCAGATTAAATTATTTGATGCATACTCTTAAATGTAGCCATTTTACCATACTTCTGAATAAGTCATTTTTAAGTAGGGCATCAAAAAGAAAATATATCTTCAAAAGAGAACTGCAGCATCATTTTAATGAGTTAACTATTTTTTTCGACTTCTGCATACTCCTTTTTGTCAGATGTACTTCTAATTTTATTTCCAGTTCTTTAATACACAGGACTTTCAAATGGAGCTGCTTTCCTTTAAAGTTGAAAAGGAAAAACATCTGAACATCATCTATCCTATCCTTATATATATTTCCCTCTCCCTTTCATTTTCTGTCCTTCCTCGGAGGAAGGCAAGACGTTGCATAAAAAGAGAGCTACCTGCTATGAAACAGATGCAATATCTTTTTTCCTGCCAGTTGCTTTGTGAGATGGCAGCTCCGAAAGGTGGACAAACATATTTACTTCTACCCTAGAGGAAAAGTTTGCTTATGAGTCAAAGACTATGGCAGTTTCTTTTAGGTTACGAAGTCAGGGTAGTAAATATCTGCTATTGATAGCTTTACGAGCTGTTGCTTGTGAAACGAAAAAAGGGAACCCATCACATTTTTATGGTGCACGAAGAAGACAGATGTGTGAAAGCATAAATCAAGGAAAAATACAGAACTATTTGTAGGATGTAAAACAATATCGAGTATTTATGTGCACGCAAACAGTTTCATTTGTCCTTGTTTCGAAGGAACTCATTTTATTATGGAGTACTTCGAGAAAGACATTCAGGCATGGTTATTAAAGTGATATTAAAAGTTAAAGTAACTTCGCAGTTGGTTTGCTACACGACTTCGGCAAAAAAAAATTACAAAAGGAAACATTTCCTTCCCATAAATTCTTTGTGTCTACTCAACAAAATTCGCAGTAATTACTTTGTTACGTTTGGCTGAGCAAGGTTCCACACTACTCAACATCAAAAGTGCATTTCATTACTATGTTTCCCTTTTTCACTTTTACAGATAAAAGTGTTGTTATGTCTGGGTAAAAAGTACTCTGCAATAATGCAGTGCAAATTATCTAAAACTAGAGAATGTTTTCGGTATTATACACAATTACAATATTTTTTAATTATAATGGGCGAAAAAATAATTACTCATGACTTTCAGTTTCCATGTAAATATTTGTTAAAAATTTAGCAGTTTTCATCGAATATGATGAATAGTTATTTTCATTTGTGTTTGTTTAGTAGTACATATATCCTTTAAACTGCGTGACTCAATAAAAATTAATTGGAATGATTTAAAAAGATTTTTTTGAATTAATTTACAAATGTTTTCAATGTTATACTTTATTGTCATTATTTCGTATTCATTTCTAAAATTACAATTTAAGTGGCATAAAATTTTTTAAAGATTAAAACAAAACTCACGAAAAATGAGTGAACGATATTTTTCACAACACGCTCATAGTAAAATTTTAGTTACTTGTTTGGGATTCTTGTGTCTTTATAACTTATATTCATAACACAAAACATCTTTTTTAAAGACATATGGTTATGACATCCGTTTGAGTCTAATCCTGTTTATTCTCGATTTTTCGCTTATTTTTTTTCTCAAATGCAAAGGAGCGTGCAAAATAATAAAAGTCTCATTAACTATTTTTATAGATGTTCTTATAAGTTTATCAGTTAAAACGTCCACGGAACAAAAATGCTAACACATAATTAGTTGTTTTCTACATTGGCACTAGCATTTACTACGTTAAATTCGCTGAAACTATGAAGATAACACTTTAATATAGCGTTAGCATATACTTCAGCTGTAGATCTTGAATGAAATATTTTGAATTTAAAAATCACAATTTCAATAAGCAGCAAGGAAGAATCTTTATCAAACTGTTTCTATTCTAATGATTGTATTATAAATACTATATTGCTGAGAAATGAAGGTATCTGATTTCAATAAGTAAATGATAAAACAAACAGATCTTTGTATTTGATATAAAGCAATTTTGTGCCAAACTCCTTCATAGATTTAGTTATCTGATTTCACAAATATAATTTATCTCTAGTTTTTGCAGACTGGTAATAAAGATGCTATAAGAGGGCACGAATGACAAACTCATGTTCATACACTACCTAAATATAATCTATAGTAGAAACATTTATCTGATCATCCTCACATAACTCCTGGCAGCAAGCGATTGCAGAAATAACTTTAAAGATACTTTCGCAGAAGCCAACTCAAGGGACAAATTATGCTGCAGTTTTGGGAAAAGGAATGTGATATATCCCAAAGCGAAATTCTAAATTTATTACAAGCATAGTAGATTTGTAGAGAAAATAACGCTCGAATGAGTAATAACTAAGAATATTACTAAATTCGTCTGAATTTCTTCAATTAAGTATAAACATGTGGAAATTTACAAGTCATTGACACGATTATAAATCATTGCCCCATCAACATAAATAAGAAAAGTATGTCATCACTCTAACAGATATCAAGATTGCTGACAGTTGAACGTCTTAAAATTTATAAATTAATTTTAATCTGCAGTTGTGGAAGAAAACGACCATTTCTAGAGATTATTATACATAGAAAGCAGATTTGGCACCTGTCTGTCTGTTCTCAATATAAATCTATACCGTTTGACCAATCCATACCAAATTTGGTACTCTTATTCTTTGGAACCCTGCGGGTAACGTAGGCTACATACTAAAACCCGTTCTATTTGTCTTGAGTGTGCAGAGGAGTGTAACGTCCCGTCATCCTGGACAGAGCACTTGCTAGGGGGCGCTCTGTTCCAGTCTGGTTGTGCAGATGACGTCAGAGTTAACATCTACAAGAGTCGCCTCTCAAGATGACCTTGGAGGGTTTTTTAGAATCTTAGAGTATGGTGCAATCGCAGATGCGTGCGGTTGCGCTGAAAATCGCTCAGTATCATATCGATTATGTATCCCGTCTGTAAAATGCGGGATGAAATTTTTAAGCATGAAGTGTAATTGCTTGAAACGTTGATCATGTTATCGTATCAATATGATTTGTCAGCCTTCCATGATGATGGAAGGCTGACATGGTGTAAGGTGCTACAAATAAAATATATTGATAAGAAACAAAACTGACTGCAATAATACGATTTATGTCATTTTTTAGAAAATAAATTTAAAGGGCATTCACAATCACTCCAAAACTCAAAATCGACTTTTGTATATAGTCATCTCAGTATCAGTTTTTGTAGGTATGTTTTACCTATAGTATGCGAAATGGATCTAAAATAAATTGTAGAAGCTATAAAATCTCAGTTTTAAAAGTTATTTTGCGCTTTAGCTTATTTTTTCTCCATGTTTGCATTTTCTATGACAGAAAAGTTATTTTTGGATCACTTTCAATGGACGTTTAACCAATTAAACCCGAGCAACGCCGGGTAAATTCAGCTAGTATTCTATAAAGTGTAGTTGTCGTTCGTAGTGTAGTATTCTATAAAGTGTAGTTGTCCCAAAGTATACCTAATACTAAGAGAACTTTTCCGATGAATGTTTTAAAAATCGCAATGCTCAACAAGTTTCGGTACAATTGTATCAAAATTCTCTATTTTTGTATAATCGATGTCATCGTATACGATCGAGCCCATCAAGTATTATAATTTATACTATCAGGTAACCAAGAAAGTTCGTGCCCTTTCAATAGATAAATTATACACAAAGCGTACATCATACAATGCTTTATTCAGAAAAATGGCTATATTTGACTTCTATAATGATCTTTCCCAATGATCTAACAACTTTCCTATTCTTTTTTATAACAGTTTTCCTCTCTGGTATCAAAACAGTGCTTCAACTCCCTTCCGACGGCTGGTCGATTTTGGATTCGCTGTTTCGTAAATGGGCAAACCATACTACAAGCTTGTCTATTACCAAGGAAAGATAATAATCCGAAGTCGCGATGTCTGGGGAATTTAGGAGTGGGGTATCAGTACTCTCGAGTCTGGTAATCATTTTCGTAGTTGTTTTTGGTGCGTATGGTCTAACATTGTCCTGGTAGAAAATAGCTCCATTTCTGTTAACCAATGCTGGCTGCTTCTGGTCAATGCAACTAACATGTTATGATTGTGCTGAGTAAACTTCAGATATTATGGTTTCCCTATTCGACAGAAGCTCAAAGAGAACAGTTCCGACAGTGATCCACCAAACACAAAAGAGGACCTTTTGTTGGTGAGCACTGGGTTTTGCCGTTAATGGTTTTGAACCTTTGCTTAATGTTATATTGTATGCACTTTTCATTGCATGTCAATATGCGGTTCATAAATGGTTCGGTTCTGTGGCATGACAATAATGATGAGCAAATGGTTAGCCGCGAGTTTTTTTGGTTACGCTCAGTTCGTGAAGAACCCACTTGCTTAGATTCCATGTTTTTCCAAGCACATGCCAATGGGTATGGATGGTTTCATAGCTCACATTGAACTGCCTTGCATGTTCTTGACAAGTTTAACTTGAATCTGTCTCGATATGGTCTTTCAGCTGAGTCTCATCGTGGCCTGATGATCTGTGGAACGGGGAGTATCCTCAAGTCTCATCTCAAAATGCAAATTTCTGAAACCACTTCCGACCGCAACATTCACTCACTACATCATCTCCTGATGCGAAAGGTATTTTTCGTACAGCCTTCGAAGCCCTGGTGCCCAATTTGAATTCATAAAGTAAACAAATCAGAATAATTGACTGACAATCACACTGAGAACACTTTCCAAAACTTTAAATGATTATTCTTCTTTCTTTTCCCAGTGTAAAAAAAATTACACCAAGTCATTGAGTCTGTGCAAAAAATGTTTTGGGGCAATGACAGATGGGTCCTTAAAAATATCTTTATGTATGGCTCCAATGCAATTCAGGATGTATGATGGAGAGGCTGGTAATAAGCTGCACTTTGTACAGGTGGAAAAAGATTTCTGGCCAACAAAGAATATCATTTTCAAATAGCCAGATCGGAGACTGGAAAGTATAAAGTTTTCCGGGTCAAATTTAAGGCAAGCAGCTTTCCTGGTGTTTTTCTGAGGTACCAGTGATGAAAAGGTACTGAAGATGATCTGCGCAATTGCTTTCTAAGTACGGACAGGTGGTCGTCCTCAGAGATTTTGCACAAGTCCATGACATGGGAAGAGCGCGTCTGCTATTGATCATAAGATCAGGGAGCCATCTCTGTAGCAGTCCGAATTAGCCACCCGTTCACCATCCTATGTTAGCCGGGTAAAGCAACATAGCCTTCACGCCTTGGGTGGCCCTACTAGGAGTATATACTCCCGACATACTTCGCCTGTGCTACCCGTTTCACCCTCTCACCTCTATGAGGCCATAGGATAGGACTTTGAGAGAGATGATGATTAATTTCTGTGAGCGTATACACCAGTAAATGTTCTGCTAAATCTGGTTTTGTTTAAGCCTACATAATCGCACTTAAAGTTGATAGAGTTTGTACATGTGCAATGACAAAATCCTGAAATGGCACGAACTTTCTTGGTTATCTGATAGTTGAACCCGTGCTGGAAATCCGAATCCGCTAATACTTTCTATTTTATTGTAGGATTAATTATATAATACTATTATAGAACAAAACTCCATAAATTTATGTTTTCAAATAAAATACTTATCTTTTGAAATACTTTTATTGCTTGAAAGCAACCATGCTTGATCTTTTGGTATAAAAATGAATATTTTCAAAAATTATTAATGACTGCTTTAAAGTTTTCTTAAGAAATTTGTTAAATGTAAATTATATTTTTATCGCTATATTTTATACTCTCGAATTCTTTAATTCCGTCATATTTGACGGTTTATACGGTGTTTCAGCATAGATGACCTCGTCTTTCATTCTTCAGCCATTGGTTGTAGACCCATCCTCCCAATTAAACATTTTGTTAGAATTAAAAGCAAATGTCGTGTTTTTATACCGAAAGGTGATATTTTAAATAAAAAAGTAAGGAGATTAAATTTTCGCATGTCCTCTTGAGCAAAAAAGTTCTATTTAAAAGAGATGTGCCTTAGAGTAATTTCCCTAAAGAAAAAACTCTTCGTTGTTTGTATCTGCATTATTCATGCAGATATGTGCAATAGAAGTAATCTAAAAAATAGCCAAGTAGACTGAAAAGGAAAAGTGGGGAAATGAAATTGGCTTCCCTTTAATATCTCACTTCTAAATAAGTTGTCTGCAAATTGGAATTTTTACTAGCAAATCTGAAAAACAATATATCATCAATTTAATTAGTTTTACTACATAGGAATTTAAGAATTCAATTATAATTAACTGAATCTCTTTATTTTTAAAACAATTTGTTCAAAATATCCACCAGATCCTACGCCTCTTCAATCTAGTTCAACTGAAATAATGAATGTGCCTTTTTAATTCTGTCACAAACGCAAACTTTGCATCAGTGTGTCAATTAGAATTCGATTTGGATTCCTAGTTCTATACTTAATTTAACAATTTTGTAGCATTGCATTGCAATTGCATTTTCCCTAAATTAACTCTACCCAAAGTATCGGCGATATCTGATTGAAAAGAGCTTTGTACAAGTAAGGCATATGTACTTTAAAATGTTGAATATTACAATTAAATATATCTCAACCCCAGATTTTGCATAAAACATGTCAGCTCCGTTGTATTTCAAGTCAATACCGAATTTGTATGGAACGTAAACTAAACTGTTTGCAAATAACTTGGCGAATACAGCAAATACTTGCTCGTATTTTTATTTTAGACCGATAACTGTATTGTTCATTCAACTTGAACAAATTGAACTTTTTTACTATGGGGACCGTCTACAATTTTAGATCTCTAAGTTTGTTTTGAAAATGCTGCCAAACGGAAGTTCGATAAGTGCAAGAATTTTGTACTGATTCTTCTTTGGAGTAATCAACTTTCTAATTAGGAGTATGTACCTAACCTAATTGCCGAAATATGAAAACCGAAGCCATTTATGTTGAAATACTTGTACGAGGGTTAGTCAAAAATAATCCGCACTTTCTCTATAACATAGCTTTAGGTTTGTCATACTGCCTTCTGCGCATGCATTCTTAAAGTTGATACTATTGTGGTCACGTTACCGAAGATTGACCTTGATAGCGTCATTTTTCTTGCTTCTGCTTCAGTATAAACATGGGCACTTCGCTAGCAGTGTGCACCAAGGAGGAATAAAGAGCAGAGTGATTCGATTTCTATGGTCGGAAGGTGTGCCTGAGGCTGAAATTCATCAGAGGCTTACAACACAATACGGGGACAGTGCTCCCCCACGTAGAAGTGTGTAGCTTAAGAGACATTACATGAGTGATGCACAAAGAAGGAGCAGAACGCCCGTCAACATCCACCACTGACGAGAAGATTCAGCAAGCTCGAGAGATGGTATTGGCAAACCGGCGAGTTACCATCGATAATGTAGCGTGTTGTCTGCAGATTAGACGGACAAAGAAGTGGGGGAAGCTGTGCATAAATGGTTGGGCGAGCAACCCGAAACCTTCTTGGAGGGAATACGCAAGTTTGTGGACCGCTAGATCAAGTGCAACCTCTACATTTGTATTAATAGATTGAAAAAACAAAGTGCGGATAATTTTTGACTTTCCCTCGTATGTATAATCACATATTTGTAAAAGTATAAGTGTGGTTAATGTATCAATCTTCAAATATATCTCGAGATAATACTTCAGTAATAATTCTCCCATTCATTAGGATATAAACATCTACAATAAGGATTCAGTTTAGATGTCGATGTATACCCTGAATGCATGGATATATTTATAAAACTAGTTTCTAGAATCGAAAATAATTTATTTGGAAGTTTAAAAAGCAACTTCTCTGAAGTTCGATGGTCGGATCATTTCTTCGGAGCTGAGGTATCGATTTCTAAGTCGTTTTAGATTCGTCCCACTTGTGTTCTGCTTTAGAATATTTGCTTTCCTGATGAATGACTGAAGAATACTTCTTTGGCGCCCTGTCTCATCTAATGGAGAATTTTTTTTCCTTCCAACATTTTTACTTTTCTCACTGAGTTCTTGACGTTGGGCGAGGTTTCTCTCCACTTATTTGATAACAGGAATCCTCCGAAGTCCTTTCTTTTAGTTCTCTTACACAACTTCCTTTTGCTATTTGACTTTGATTAGTCAATCATTGTATGAATAAAGTAGAAATTTTTTAGACTTTCAATTTAAATGATCCATTTAAAGTCAAAATATCAAAATTGACTAGCGATATACATTGCATTCTTGAAGCACCTTATAAGAAGTCAATTTAAACTGATTATTTTTTATATACTTTGCCTAAATCACCTTTAAGGTCAGACAGCTATCTCGGAAAGTGAAATGAGAAATTTCCATCCACAATTTATTTTCCATTTTGCATTTTAATTAAATATTATGATGTGAGTTACGAACTTTTCTTCCAAAAACATATTTAAGTGAATGTATAAAGTAAAACATGAAATGAGAATTATACATGCTAAACGCAATTAAAGCAATTTCGCTGTTAATTACTGCTAAACTATTTCTGACAATTTATCAGTTTATTAAATTTTCCTACATAAAAGTTGAGTCTAACACCTTCAAATTTATTCGGTGGTTAAAATATGATTTTTAATATTTCTAATTATTTTACAATAAGACTCCGCTTTGCACTTTGGCCAAAAAAGTAATAAATTTGGAATATTTTAATGAAATGATCAAACATCGAAATTTTGATAACTTTTAATTATATTCAATTATTTGAACTACATACACAATTTCAGGCATTTGTAATGTGGAAAGTTTGTTCACAAATGTGGTTGGATGGTTGATTTAAGTTTTATGACGCAAGATCCAAAAATGGATATGTCGCAATGCGGAAAATATAAATTTTCTACCTTAAATACTTTTTATAAAAAGTGTATTTGAATGTGGGAAAAATACAATTCAAAAAGCATGAAAATTTATACAGAAAACTTCATGTATCAAACCTAGAATCACCTTGTATTGATATATTTTTAAATCAAAAATTCAAAAATCAAATATTTCAACCAATTTTATATACCAAAAACCCTTAATTGTGAAAAGCTCTAAATTTCAAAGCAGTAAAATTAAGTACCTCAATTCAATTTTATGAAAAAAAACCTCAGATAAACCTTTTTGATATCCGTATGCAAAAAATTAGAGATATATTTTAATAAGTATATTAGCAAAATAGAGAGAGTTGATAGCAACGCTAAACGGTAGAAATACTAATTACTAAAATATTTGAATGATTTACTAAAATATTTTAAAACACTTAGGTCTGTCTACTATGGATATTATCTTTTGACTAACTCCAAAATTTCGTCTAAAAGATTGAATCTATTATGTAATTGATAGCTTTGAATTTAAAGAAAAAATAGTATGTAACTAAAGAGAAAGAAGTAATTTCCAACTGATGAAAGAATTCCAGATTGCCTTGCTTTAAGTTCTAATTTATGGTGAAACTAGTGACTGTTTAGAAACATAAAACTATGAAGGCAGCTCCATAGAACAATGTTTAAATCTTATGGATAGTTTGTAACAATATATGCTATTGGCGCAATTACTTAAACGTGTTTTGAATACGAAATTGCTGTTAATCATTGAAGGACTCCATTAAGTCGACTGCTAAAGCATTATATCACGCAATCTCAATTTTCTTAATGCACAAGGAAATAAATAATTAATTGCAAAGTATCTTACCGCATCATCTAAGAGCTATCGTTGCATTTAAGGAAAGCAAATTCAGAAGTAAGCAGTTCAATCTGGAAATTTTATTCTACAATTTTATTTAAATCGTTTTTAAAACTCCATTAGGAAAATATTATGTTTAGTTGATTTAATTATATATTTAGAATACCAATGACAACGACCCTGATTCGAAACAAGGTTGAAATATTTTCGTTTTGAAACCAAGTGATTTTTATGTACACAACTTGTCCAAGAAAATGGCATGTTTATAAAATGCAGTTCCTTAATCAGATACTTTGAGAAGGAGAAAAGGAGTTTTGTTTGAGGAGTTTTGAAATTGTTGTCTTGTACTACTTGTTGCGAACTATTTTCTTTGCTACCATATACATCATTGATTTGTGCATTCTTTTGTTGTTTTCATTTAAATTTCTACAAATAAAAGAAAGTTAAAAATGGACGTTGTTGATGCGGTTCCATACTGTTATTGTCTTCGTCTGACTAACTATTAAATTATTCAAATTGTTACCCAATTTAGTTTTTTAACCGATAAGTGATAATTATATAATGTAATGTTATGATAAGTGCTAATTATTATAAGTAATAATATGTATTTTCTAATTTTTTATTTAAAACAAGACTGATTTTATTCTCGATTGGAAAATTAAAGTTGGGATCATGTTTCTAAAATTGTGTGGTTTTACGAATGTAAAAAGAAAACTGTCTATTATGTTTGAAAATGTGTTTAACTTATTTCTGAAGTACAGAGAAAAAAGCTTTGCTAGATAGATACAGGTAGAATTTCTTTATAAACTACCTACTTAACGTTGATCAGTTTCTTACAAAATGTTTCTTCACAAAAGAAACCATCAGTGTGGGTTTAAAATTCCTCCGAAGATCTAAAGTGTACAAAAGTTTCCAGTGGAACATTTGAAGTGATCAATAAAACATATCATCGAGATGGAAACTTTTCCGAGATGTGACGAGTAGGATTGATGCAGCAAAGAAAAAACGCTTTCAAAAAACGAATATCATCATCTGTCATTTCCTGAAAGTCGTTGACACTGTTAACAGATCAATATTGTTTCAGGTACGTTTGCTAAAAAAATATGATTTTGAGTGTATTTTAAGCTGACTCTACTGATAAGAAAAAATACATGTCATTCATGAAATAAACAAACTAGGTTATTCCGTTTCATAAAATTTGGCAGTACAGAAAAATAACATTCATGGAGGACTATAAACTACACTTTTAAGTCTGATTGACTAAACTTACGTATTCGGTAAAGAAAATGCTACTATTTCCCTCTAGTTTATAGTCAATAAACAAAGGATTAGAATTGAAAATGGTTGCTATTAGGTGTTTATATCAGTTCTCCTACATATCTCGCTCTGACAGGTTCTTTAAATGAATTTTACACACAACCTGCTCTGGTGATTGAAAAATGGACACGATTACCACATACATGCTACGATATAAAATTTAAATACCTCATGAACAATCTCAGGGGGAAAGATGATTAAACGTTCGCATAGCTGATGAGAAATAGAGATAATTTCATTGCTTGCCTTCGTTATCTATATTGGCAGCATCCATGGAAGTAGCATAGATACACCATTTATTTATAGCAAATTATTTCAGTAAAACACACATAATGATACTATCTCACTGTTGATGGGTTTCTATACTTAAAGTTTCTAACAATTTTAGGCTTTTAATATGAAAAAGATAAACCTACAAAATCGATTAAAGAACTTCATTTGGAAATGTTTCGGGAACTTCATAATAAATTAAAACAGATTAGAATGTGATTTGTGTGAGTACAGTGTACAGATAAATACAGTATACTAAAATAAGCAATAAATAGTATTCATATAGTTAAAAGTGAAGCTAACTTTAGCTCATTTATGAAATTTTAGTTCCTTATGATTAAGAACTTATCAACATTAGTTAATCTAATACGTTAAATTCAGCATGATCATCAATTTAGTACCTTAATTGCCGATATACTGCATTAGGGTTTGACTTTTATAATATTAAAATTTTAAACCATGTTTCCATGTTATTACTGCGCACTTTCTTAACTCATCATTTTTACCTGTAAGATAGGAATTAGGTTCAAGATCTAAGTACTGTTTTAGCATAATATTATTTATCAAGTTTGCTAGATTAAGCATAAAAATAATTTTTAACAAGTATAAAATCTTCCATCAAGTCTATAACCTTTAAAAATTAAGACAAATTTTTATGTAGATTTAAGAAATTTTTTATGTTTGAATTTAAGCTTTTAAGAATATATATTGTGATCATATCAAGTAAAAATATGAAAGTTTTACTCATTGTCACCCATTAAATCATATGACATATTAGTTTATATAATTTAAATTAGAGTTATAATGAATGCGTTATTTAACTTTTATAATTTTTAATTGTTACAATTTTTCATGTTTTATTAATCAAATCTCCCAAATATATATTATAAACATTTTTTGTATACTAATTGGCATGTATGTGTACAGGTGCGTAATATGATAATGTTTACTGTATTATTTAACGGTGTTGATGGATATTTCAGCATCAGTCACTTTTGATATTATATAAAGCATTTTATATTTTAGAGTTAAATAAAATTATCCGAGATAAGCAATATATTTGATTTATTGCTATTCTAAAATTTTAAATTACGTTGAAATGTTTTTAAGTAAATGTCATAAGATAATATAGAGCTTCATAAAGGATTTGAAAAAATATTAGTCCATATACGTTAAACGCAACATAAAATTTTTAAAAGTTACACCCAAATTAAACAAGCATTGCAGGTACTGAAATACGTTCTTTTATAAAGCCCTCAAAAGCATTTATCTTAAATTGACTTTTCAATCGATGCGAAAATTCTCTGGGCAAAATTTTCAGATACATTGGACGCTTTTGCGTTTGGAAAAATATATAAATCGTATCTTTGTGTAAGATAGAGCTTTGCGGATCTTGCTCCAATATTTGGTCAAGAATTTTAACTTTGACGTCAAGTTTATTCGAAAGAGTTGTGCAGCAATATTACTGAATTCTTGGAACGTGGCAACTCTCTAAAGTTTGATTTTTCGAATACTGTAAGCAACCTTTTAAACTAATGCCAAATATTTACATAATGCGCTATCATTATCCATTAATAAATTACAAGAAGCATTTGCCAATAACCTGTTTTACACTATTTCTGAAGATCAAGGAAAACGTATACGAAATTTAACTCTGTAAGAAACACTGACTATATTTCAGTATTTATTCTATTATAATGTTCAAAGATTAAAAATCTCAAGGAAGGTGGTACATGTGTTTATAATTGTATCTAACAAATTCATTATTGTGACCTTTATTTTATATATTTTAAAAACATGTAAATCCCTCTATCATACCTATAGAAATTCTCAAATGAATGGATTTAATATTTAAACTACAATTATTTAAGAATTAAATATTCAAATAGTATCTTTTAAATAATCGAATTTCAGCCCAGTTATTTCGCACGAGGCATTGAAAAAAATATTCGTTTTAAAAAGAATTAAATTTAAAACCAAAATAACAATAAAATTAATAAATATATAGTTAATTGTTTGAATGTTGGTTGGATGGTTGATTGGGGATTTTATGGTGCAAGGTCATATTTGACCATGCTGTGCCAAACACAAAACAGACAAAGCCAACTAATAGGCATACATACATAAGAAAAGTTTTACTGGCACAGAAAGAAGACGGAAAGCACCCAGAGAGGAATCGAACCTGACAGGAATTGAACCTGCGCCACCTACAACTCGCAGGTAGTAGTTTCAAAGGAAGATTTTTTTATAAGAATCATTATGTGAGTTTCTGTTTCATGCACTGCTTCCTATTCTGAAATACTTTTACTGACACATATACTTCAAAGTTTGATGCAAATAATAGAGCTCCTATGATTGAGAAAAAGTTGGAAAGATCGAGCAATGGTGTATCATTGTACCAAATGCAAAGTTCTTCAATAGCTTACGTATAAACTCTTTTCCTCAGAAAATTTATTTTTTTCGTTAATTTGTTGCCACTTATATGTTATTTTTATTATCTTATGAACACTAATAGGTGCTTAATTTCTTGTAGTTATGAGTGTAATGAAAATTAGATTTAGATTAAAAATTTCAAGTAGAGATTGCCCTCTTCTAGAGCTTAATGATTGTCATTTGTTCCAACGAATCATCATTTGTCACCTTGTGAGAGTTCAACATCACTTTCGGAAAATGACTCTAATTATTCGCGCGAAATTGCCAAAGACACATAAAAGAAATTGATATTTGAGTGAGAAGTTAAAATAAGTGGTCATAACTTTCTCGTCTGATAATACATTATAACTTTAATGCGTTCCTCGCAGCATCAAAGTCACATTTATGGTTGTTAATAGATTAATGTAGAGAAATTTCGATTGAACAAACTATTTTCTTGAAGTGACTGTTGAGAAATGTACTTAAGAATTTTAGAAATATTCTTGGGAACTTGAGAAAAAATAATTTTCACCTGCTTTTCGCAAACATTGGAAAAGTATTAAAATTAAACTTATGAAAGTGGAACAGAGAAAAAGCAATTCAATATTAAAAATAAAAGTAATTATACTAATACTATTTTAATTAACGAAAAATAAATGGTAGTTCATACGAAACAAAATTAATTAAATATATATACTATTTTCATCCAAGCAATATAAGACGCATGAAACTTTCACACGCAACTAAAATTCATTTAATTTCAGACACGTATTATAAATTTCCAATTGTGGTTTCTTACACGTTGCACTTGTTAACTTTTAAAAATAGTGCATGTTTAATCAGTGAATTCAAGGGGGAAATATAATTTATGTTGTGTAGAAATACACACTTCGTAATATTAAAAGGAAATTAAAATAGCAATTTAGAAGGAAAATAAATGTTGAAAACAGTAAAGCCTGCAAATTTCGATTTTTTGACAATGCTTTTTGTAGCATTTTCGTAGTTTATTTCCATCACTAGAAGTAGCTATCTTAAAATAATTTCAATATTACTAAATATGCTAGAAAAAGACCTTTTCTTGGGGATCTTTTAATATAAAATAGCGTAATGGGAGATACACGCTAAGTCTTAAGATACTGTCAATCAATATTTTAATATGAGAGTATATATTAGCATCGCTAAAATATAATAAATATGTCAAACCTAAATATAAAAAAATTAGCTGTTTAATCTGGTTCCAATCAAAAAGTTCACGTGTTTAAATATTTAAAATTAAGCACACCTATTTTCTAATAATTTTCTGTATTAAATAAGTCCATCAACTGATAACAAAAACGTCAACAGTTTCCCTGAATTAATTATCCATGAATTAGTTTGCATAGACAATATTAATTTGATAATGTTTTCAGCCAGTACAACATTTCTTATTCAAGCAACTTAAAGTAACTAAATACAACTTAATACTGTCAATCATGCGCCGGCTTAAGTTAAAACAACCTTCGCAACAATGTATGAAGCACTGTCTGGTCAGTAAAGTATGAGGCGATTCCATGGCATGGACAGTATGTGCCCTATATTTATTTTGCTCCAACGTAACCTCCAGCAAACACAATCGGGTCAGGGGTTATTCTGTCATCTGCTTGAGCTTCTGTAGCTTCTAATAATACAATAGACTGTTACGATCCGACATAAAGAACATTGTGTTATTGGATAAATACAGCAGATAACGTAACAAACACATAACTACCCGGAAGGCTTAGAGCAAAATTATGTTACGAAGAATTCATCAGTAGAGGGTGACTTGTGAGTGTCATTGATAAATCGAAACAAAAACTGCTGATGGAGTGCATAAATAAATATAATTTTTGTCATCTCTAAGTTTCATTCTAGGGTACTTAATCATCTACAAGTCGAAAAAGTAAATGTGTAAGCCAGATTAGATATATAATTTTTAAAAAACTAAACACTCATATAAATGAAATTATGATTTATTTATAAAATTGATGCTTGACATGTTTTTCATAATGGATTTCATCCTTTGTATTACAATTCCGTGTTCTTAATTGCAACAATTATTACAGAAAAAATGGTTTAACAGTCAAAACTATCGATGTCTTGAACTTTAAAAACAACGGTATTTAACGCCTCACATCAATTTAACATTATTCTTGTAACGTATAATTTACCAATCTTACTTAACATACTTATTAAAATAGCATACTTATTAAAAAGATCCCATTAGGATCATAATTACGATTCCAATGGGGTGTTGGCCATTGTACCACCTCACTACTAATACCCCACCGGAACTGTGGATGGTTTCCCTTATTGTATGGAGAATTTCTCATGCCCAAACGTGGTTATTCGGCGCGCCTTGCATACTTTCTTACAGCTTCTGTTTTGCTTAGCGTCTCATGGCCAGTCTAGAGCCTTCTTTGCCATCAGAACATTAAATGAGGGAATATGACATACCTTAGTGTAAATACAATACTGTTTGTGAAAATTGCAACACTATGAAAGAATCATCAGAAATAAATGAAATTTATTCCACGTATTATTTATAGTGGTTTAAATAAACGATCAAATTTACAGAGCAATAAAACAAAAATAATGCCGAAAATCAATATCTTGTGCAGCCGCCACGCGCAGCGATGAGAGCCTGTACACGTCGTGGCAACGAATCATACAGATTCTGAATGTCATGCTGAGGAATGGCATTCCAGATGGCCTCTATCTGATGCCAAAGTTCAGCCGTACTCTCTGCCCGACGAGCGGTATGAGCGAGTCGCCGTCCGATGGGACTTGCTTAATGGGCGACATATCCGGGGAACGTGCAGGCCATGGAGGAAGCGGAACCTGTCGTGCACTGAAGAAGGCTTGTACATTCCGACCAACATGTGGACGGGCATTGTCTGGCTGAAATACAGCTCCGGGAATGCGTTGTAGGAGGGGTATGACCTCGGGCTCTACAACTTCCCTAATGTAGCGCCCGCTGTTCAGGGTCCCCACAATTTTGAGTAGGCGGGATCGTCCATGATATCCAATAGCGCGCCAGATCATAACGCCAGGCGTTTCTCCAGTATGACGCTGAATAAGACCCTCCGGGAGAAGGCGTTCACCTCTGTAGCGTCTGACGAGTACTCGTCCATCGTTATAGTAAAGATTGTAGCGGGACTCATCTGAGAAGACAACTTGTTGCCAATCGGCACGTCATTGGCTGTGTTGGTGAGCCCATTGTAGCCGGAGGCGTCGGTGGTTCAGCGTCAAGGGGATCCTGCGCAGGGGAGTCCTTGTACGTCGCAGCAGACGTCGACGAACCGTGGGGGCAGACAATGACACACCTGTAGACGTGCTCCAATGTTGTGCCAACGCACGAGAGGACGCTATACGGTCCGTCACCGCCATGCGGATGAAGTGTCTGTCGTCCCGTAGTGACGTCATATTGCGTGGGACACTGCCGGGGTTTCGACTTGACCGGTTCTCCATGGTCCATCTCTTCCACACACGCATCACTGTTATGGCATTACGCCCCGTGCGAGTGGCGTTTTCACTATACGAAAGTCCACCCTCACGGAGGCCGATCATGCGGCCCCGTTCGAACTCCGTTAGTTGCTCGTATGGCACTCTGCGTTTAGGTTGAGGCATATTGACTTCTAATCAATCATTTACAGCAGTCAAACGACGATACACACGTTTTAATGCACCTTTAGTGCTTTTTATACACGGCTCACTTGGAAGTTTAGAGGGTGTTTCTCGGCCCACACATGCGTGATCGCCTTGTTATTCTAATCATTTGCATATCCTAACCTGTTTTGCATTTCCTGCAAGTTTCGTTTAATCTGCATGATTCCTTCATGGTGGTGCCGTTTTCACAAACAGTAGTGCATATCTACAATATTAATATATATCTAGCCTTAAGCCTTTCATCGGTGGAGATGTCTCACTGCCCCTAAAAGGGTTACAATTTGATGCAATTACAAAAACAAATAAAAAATGGAAATTGAAACAACATGCATAGGAAAGAGTTATTTCAGTAATCGCCCTATCGATCATTTACGATTACAATTATTTAATACATCACGCCGCTTTCTGAACACATTTAATGTATTCGGTTTTCTCGTGGCTATCATTTCTGATAGCAGCAGCCCAAGTCGATAAAAGCTAACGCGAAAATTAGGAAAGTCACCTTTGTCCAAAAAGGCTCTAAAAAAGTCTTATTCATTTTGAATTTCATCTGTTTCTCAATTGGCCATGGCGTTTCCAGCTTCGAGTCATCACTCCATACATTCGATAGTTTAATCTTGGGGAATGTTGGGTCAACGGATTGAATAAAACGGTGCCTGAAGGATCGGATTGTCTTATGGTATGCATAGTTTCTGAGGTGAAGGAAGAGATTGATTCTACTTTGGCGCAGAGTTGACGGCGAAAATCGATGCCTTCCAATACTCAAGATAAAACTTCCGAAAAAAAGTTTCGTTTTTTCGTTCTTTTTCGGAGACATTGGCACGGTTTGGGATAATTTGAACGAGTCATCGTCAATGATTTTTACGTTTTCACTATCGTGCATTGATCTATCGTACAATGCGTTGTTTGCATAATTGGATTGCTATAAACATTTTTAACTACTTTTATTAAATCCAAACAACGGATTCAACGTGGAAAGCTTTAGGTTTCGAAGGTATCTCTGGTATCAAGGAGTATTAAGACTTATTCTTTGGTATGAGAAAGGAAAATATGTTAAGGTAACAACGCAAGAAATGTTCAATAAAACATTGAACTTTTAGATTACTATCTTTTCAATTACATTGCTTTTAGCTGCGTATTTTACGAAAGGTATGCAAATACTTGGTTTCTCAAAGCAGCCTGTATAATAGTAATTTTAATCGTATTTTTCGCAAAACTCCCAATTTATAATGTTCACTATTTTTTCTCAGAAACGGGTAATAATTGCAATCCAAAAGCTTGAACTGGATTCATATTTAGCACTATTTAATAAGAATGTGATTTAAGTGAAATATAAAAAGAAATAGTTTAGAAAATATATTCTGCAACTAATCATTTATGTTCGTAGTTCGCATACTTTTACGTTCCCACAGTAATTTAAAAAATAATTAAACAAAGTCTATTAAAGCAAATACAATTTCAATTTCGTCTAGAATAATCATTCGGCACATATACATTTTTCAGGAGTCTATTGACACTATATTTTGGTAAAAAGCCGATTGTGTGAAATAGGGTAATATAGCACTTTGGGATATGGCTTACCTACACTTTAAAGTTAAGCTGAAACACGTTTATTCATTTCATTACTGATTCATATACGTTGGATATGGTATTGAATTTAAATTATTAAACAAAAATAATACTGTTTTATAGAAATATAAATAGCTAAAAACACGTTTTTAGAAAAAGTATAGTGCATTTAAACCAAAAAACCAAGCCTTAAGAACTTTAATCATATGAAGATAACTATATAAAAATACATGTACAATCTGATTCCTGATTAAACTATATAACCATGCTAAAATGTCTGAATCTTTTAAAATCTCTATTACTTAGGGCAAGCCCCAACAATATTGCACTGTCAATTTGGAGGGATTTACACAAATCATTTGAAATTAGACTGATGCTAGAAAAAGATAAATTATTTTAATTGGTTTGAACTAACTTGATGCACATCTGGAATAGTTTTCTGGATTATAATCGTCAAATGTTAAGCATAAAAATTTGAAATTAAAATTTACCGATTTTTTATCTTTAATTTATCCGGTATTAAGGCAATGTAAAACTATAATTGTCAGCGATCGTGGTGAGACGAGAATAAATGGCACAACTCTTAAATGTTTATATCTTTCCTCTGATAATTTCACATGTAATATGTATTAGTTCCATTTTATTTTCATTTTTCCTCACTGCCATATTTCAAAAGAATATTTAAATTTGTGGTTTATTTGCATTTCATTTGACAACGAATGCACTTTTAACTCAAACTATTGCGTATCTCATATTGTAGTTTACAATTTAACACTACAAATGTTGCGACGAGATATCTCGTCCAAGATCTGATCAATTTTGATAAGGATGAAATATCTCGTCGGGACAAACTGCCCTATTATTCCAAGTGGGATGAAGATGGAAATAAGAAAAGCAAATTGTCCCAAACTGGCGAAACTTTGATAAAAGGTTTTGCCCCAGATGCTGGCCACTACAGGGCAGTTTTCGACGAGAAGATAAACCACCAGGAGGATTAAAACCAATTAACGTTTCTTAGTCATTCTATATCTTGCTATGCCATCTCTGAAATCGAAGTTTTGAAACTATTTAAATTGAGTACCACGAAATAAACATATCGCAAAAAATCATTGATCTAATACTTTAAATACATTAAATCAAGATAATCTCTTGAATCACATAATAAATGTAACTTTATTACAAATAAAATCAAAATGAAAGATTAATCAATGTTTGATACCAAAGTTTCCATAGTTGCCGTACCTGTCATAGTCAACACATCCCAGCAATCTTCAGAAATTCCTTACACCAATGTGCTTAATATTTCTTAACTGTTATATCGCATACAAACAGATATAGGACCGCATTTCAACAATAGGACATAAAAAGTGAGCACTCAAGTACTCGCTACGAAAGATCCCGCAGAAAAGACCGATCAAATGCTGTATTCTTTTCCTCTTTCATTCCTTGCGCTCGTTTATTTCTCATGATCATTTACTTGCACCATCCAAAGTTTAACCTGGAATTGCATACTTTATTGCTTTCTTCCGAAGTATCATCGACTTTTTTTGGCTTTAATTTATTTTCTTCGACAAATGTTTCTTACGAACAACTTTCTTCTTCATTAAGAACCTGCTCTTCTCCTTTTGCTTAAAAATGTTTCTAAGACAATTCAAGGAACATTGTTTAATCGAAAAAATAAACCTTTTTATCCTACAAATGGAAATTATTTCTTTTTTAACCCCTGTTTCGCTAAAAATTTCTCCAACCAGACTGATAAGGAACAAATTTATTAAATTAACTATTTCATGATCCAGTTTCTCGTCTTTGAGCTCTTTTTTAATATCATTAATTTTATAGATAATGAAAATATTTCATACATATTTCAATCCATCTCCAACCTGACTTGTCATTTATATTTTGTGAAAGTTTCATAAATTATTTTATGTATAAAATTTTATGATATGCGTTGTATAATTTTTCCAACATGGGGCAACCCACAATCATTTTAAGTTGAATCATTAATCCTACAAAACTGACTTGTATAGAATTATTGGATTTTTATCTTAGAAATATCACTCTTAGTTTAGGAACGTTTTAGAAAGAATCTTCTTATTATACAAATATAAATAGGGAAACAGTGGTCGTAATATTTTTTTACTTTTTGCAGGATTCAAAAAGGAAGGTTTGTAATGAGGTTTAATCACAGTTGATATTGCAAGAAACATTGGTGGGGAAATTTTGCAAATTTAAAGAAATTATTTTGTTTTAATAATGGGATTACGCAGGAAAAACAAAGGCCTGGAAATAAAACTCTAATTTTGTTTTTCATTATACAAATTAGCCTATAGTTAAATCTATATAAATAAAAATGAGTGTTTGCACATTGAATATTTTCGACCCATTTCAAGTTTTCTATCCTTTTTAAGGCCCTTCTGATGCAAAATCAGTCTCTTGTGGGTTTGGTGTCTGTCTGTCTGTCCATCTGTCAGTATGTGTGTGCCCATGCTACTTCTAAACGGTTGAATATATTTTCATGAAACTTTGCATATTCATGTAGTGACTGATTTTGGTTGCGTAAGTCTGCCTGTCCGTCTTCCCGTTCTGTGTTTGATTTTGTGTCTGTATGTTTGTACAAGTATCACTTATCATTTATTCAACATATTTTAATGAAATGTTCTACATTTGATAAACCATATTTTAATTTAGTGAATACATTATTTAAAATTCCTCTGCTTACATATTTAAGCAAGTTTCATGCTAAAACATCTGAGTAACTCTACTTAAATCAGACATAATTTGGTAGAAGCTGGAATGCATATTGAGCATTGCAATTACTTAAATTGTGTTACCAGTACTGCTGAAAAATCAATTATTTTTTAAACTATTTTTGCAGGATTTAAATTCAAATACTTTTTTTATTTTGAGCCTTATATATTTTTTGCAAAATATAAACTATTTCCGAACATTTGGGACAGACGATATTTTGCAACAAAGCCACATACAGTGACCTTTTCTTCGCTCCGAATTAATTTCGTATTTTTAATTCTATCGTATTAATTTTTAGTTGTAAGTTGTGGCAACTGTGCGAGATCAACAGATAAAAAGAATCACGAATTTATATCTTTAGAACTTTCCTCGCCAACTTTTATTTTGTTTTAATTCTCTGTTTTCTGTTGTTTTCTGTTTTAAATATGTATTATTTTAATAAATTGTAATTCCTTTTCATCACACGCAACACTACTGCAAAGTATTTGATTTAAAGTGGCCATGTAAATTAGAATAAATCAAATTTTAAATGGAATTTCGCCATTATTGGAAGAACGTTAACGTTAAAAATATCCGAACTAGGACTTTTGAAATATTACCAATTCTTTGTCATAGCGACAGATGACCAAGGTGGCTTATTTTGCGAATTGAAGCTATATTTAAGCAACTTATATAAGGAAAGTTTTTTAAAGCAATGATTTTCTTTAGGAAAAACGCTGTCAAATTGATTTACCATTTTAAAAAATAGTGATAGGTTGCCTTTGTTTTATCTGTACTGAAGACATTAAATTTTTAAAAACAAGTCCTTTTATTATTGCACGTGCCACAAAACGTAATTTTCAAGAAAAACGTATTCGCTTTTAAAACAAACTTAGTGAAATCTTATCAAATTAATTTGTCATCTTTCCCTTAATGGTAGCGAAATTCCGAAAATAGTGCCACAAATAAAAAATATTGGCAGGTAAATTATGAGTGCGAGAGTATCCGCCGTAGATTCGTCATCTTTACGAATTGAGTAAAGCAATTTTACAGGAACAGAACTTAAGAAAGGGAATTCCTAATCTCCCTCAAAATCGTCTTTTGTAGTAGTTACCTTAATGTCTCACCTTTCGCCAATTTGTACCAATTACTTTCAATTGTTTACTTACAATTTGTTCACTTTACTTTTTTGAAATGTATTACATGGATGGATATGCATGTACAGAATTTGTGTCCAAAGTAGGTTGTATAAATTATAAAAATGCCCTTAAGATGTTAAAAAATTATTTAACTCACACTTAAATGATTTGGCATTGTTCTGAGAAAGAGGAAAGGGATCATTTTCTGGTCACTTTCAATATATAGTTAACCAATTCAACCCGAGTAAGGTCTGGCAATTTTGCTAGTTACAAATAAAATCAAGTTCAAATAAGGTTTTCCACAATAGTTCCAGATTTACTTCAACTGTTGTATATCATCAGGTGTAAAAGTCAAAACGATTAGTTATTCTAACAGTATTCCGATCTCTCTCATTTCCCAGGAAGTGATAATTCTCTCTCTCATCACCCAGGCATTGATATTTCTCTCTCATCACCCAGGAATTGATACTTCACTCTCTCATCGCCCAGGAATTTGATAATTCTTTTTCATTACTCAGGAATTGACAATTCTACTCGCAAATATCATGATTCCAAGTCGGTTGAACGTGTTATTAAAATAACATGTGCTATTTGGTTTGTCGCTCTAAGGTCTTTTTTTTGCTACACGAGGGCAAGCTGTACAGGAAAAATACGTGTGCAAAAATTTTGAGATTTATGTTCTTACTTATATATTTTCATAATATTTTTCTGTACTCCCTTTTTTGAGTTTGCTTGATGTTCATATGATCATCAAGATAGAAATCGTAGAATCTATTTTCTACAAAATAGAAGAAGCAATTATATGGAACGAATAAAATATCTTCTCCAGAACGAATAAAATATCTTTATACACTTATTTCATTACTATTGTGTTCATCCTCTTTTGCTGTATCAACTCAATACGGCCTTCGAAAGCATTCTTAAAATGCAGAAGGGTTGTTGGCCAACCCGATAGACACTACCTTCAACACTTTCAGGAGAGACTTGCGTCTCCCATATTCTTCAAATGGTTAGTTGGCCTAGTAATCAAGTGGTTAGCGCTCTGGCCCTTGGTTTAACAGACTGAGTTCAAATCCCAGTATTGGCATGGATGCATGTATTGTTTCGGAGTCCCGTTCGAATTAGCCTCTTATAGCACAAAATGTCAGTAGAGCAACAAACCAAACCAACCTTGAAATGGTTAAGGCTAGGTATTTAAATGTTCTAGGTATTTTAAGGCTGTAAAATATATTAACATTTTCTCATTTGATATTCTGATTTCTAGAAGGGTTCATATGTGCGATGAGACATAAGGGCGCTCATCTTTCTCCTTCTAAAATTATTTAAACACCTAAAATTTATTTCACACTGAGTACATTAATTTAAAGTGATAGGTCATCACCCATAAAAAAATTATTTATTAGCATAGTGCCCTTCTGAAGGTCCCTCATAGGAAGAAATTGAAGGATGGTAAATCGGGGCTGTAAGCTGGCCAAGAGAGAACAGCAACTAAACTCTGAGAAAACACCTCTAGCCATACCACTGGCTAGCTCACCATCATGGATACAGTGTTACCACTCTAGCGAGAACCTCAAGTGTATGTAAGGCTGGATAAATCCAATTGAGGATGTCATTA
The DNA here is from genome assembly GCA_933210815.1 of Meta bourneti. NCBI lineage: Eukaryota > Metazoa > Arthropoda > Arachnida > Araneae > Tetragnathidae > Meta > Meta bourneti. Next base: position 12,223,422 of record OW119934.1, on the reverse strand, counting down.
GTTCCATGCGGTGACGTTCCCTCTCTTGGAAAGTAAAATTCTGGATCCAATTTTCACAGAACACAGCAGGAAACTATCGGTTATGGGGAAAGTCGCGACAGACAGAAGTGATTGATGTTTCGACGAAAAATGAACCGATAACACCCTTCCACCCAACGCATACCCAACAGTTTCTCTATGGAGGCTTCACCAGTCTTCCCAAATAAGATAGTTTGGGTAGTTCGAGTAGCACACCCGTAAGCCAGAAACATATCTCATCGCTGAACATAACGAATTAGCATCAAGTTCTCCCTCTCGATCATTGAACAGATTATGTCCACAAATTTAGTTTGCTTCCTTTGCCATTTTGGGGCCGCCGTGGCTCAGTGGGTGTGCCCACTGCTCTAGCAACCATCGAGTTGTAGGCGGCGCAGGTTCATACCCTGGGTGTATTTCTCTCTTCTGTGTCAGTAAAACTTTCATTGTGTTTGTGTCTATTACTTGATATCTGATGTATATCTTGATATTCGTGTCTGGCCCAGCATGGACAAATGTGGTCCTTGCTCCATAAAGCACCAAAAAAAAATCAAACAACCATTGCCATTTCGTCCAAAGGTTGAAAATTGTGGATCTTGTGTTGTAACACTGACACTAACCTAATCACTTTTGCAATGACTCATGTCGAAGCTTAACCAACCTCCACTTTTGAGAAAATCTTCTCCAAGTGGAAGTAAGCACAGAACATTTCATAGACAAACAACAGTTTATTGAGAGACATCCCATACACGGCAGATAAACAAAAAATAGTCACAAAACAGAGCATCAACATAGGATTAAGTTACACAAGGGGCTGGTGACGCGCATGCGCAGATGCCGTGTGTGTAAGGCAACGCACTCAAACAGGAAATATCAGTCCATAAATGAGCGGGTAAGGTTGGTAGCGTTAGATATTCTAACAAATATCACCGATATGTACCAAACAGTTCAAAGTAACGCGGACAGTTTCAATATTCTTTTGCGTCCTCGCCTTTTGACCTAAAATTGATTGGATAAGGTAGTTACACTTATTGGGTTGAAGAATCAAGAGTAACTCATTTGAAAGAGATTTATTTTTGTTTAAGTTGCAAAGAATCAGCCTCATTTGCGCAGTCTTAGAAATTGCAAAAAGAGGCCGTACAGGTTTTATAAAATTAATGTATAAATGGAGAAGTTATACTAAGGAAACAGGAGGAAAGTTATTGGAATGTTTGATAGCGATCATTTTAAGATACATAGCTCTTATAAAAGTGAAATATTTTAGGCATTTTGACATTACATTTATTCTCGTTTACCTTTCTGAACCCCCGCATGTGTGAGAGAGAAAGATTTTGTTTTTCCTCTCTTTTAGTAAAAACTTAATGTTAATTAATCTAATAACATCATATCCAAGTCATTTTCAATTTCATCAAGCATATAATTTTTTTCTAGTTAGTGAGTTCCACTTAAATGGACATTTATAATTTAAACAGTACATAAATTAAATATCTCCTTTATAGATTGAACAGGTCTGAATTCTATTAATTGATAACTTTCAGTGAAAGCGATTGTAAATAGCTAGCAATTTAAGTGAATTGAAGAACTGCGAATGATGTAGAGCTCATGTTCTAGTTCTCAAGAGATTATTAATTATTAAATCAATCTTAGTAACATTCTAGGCTCCAAAGTTATTGATCTGATCTCGCATTTTTCCAAAATGTTAAAGGTTTTTGATTCCTAACCAGTATCGTCTTTTCTCGGGTCTTCAACCAGAATTAAGAGTTTACAGATGTATGCCTATGTCCACTATTTAAATTAACTCTAAAAAAGTTCATCTTTAAATTATATTGCCTCGAACATTATGGCAACTTCTTGAAACAAATGTTGTCAAGTATACAAACATGGGTTTTGAAATTTGGTAATGGACTGAAATTTCAAAGTATACAGAAGATTTTAAATGATTTATAAATAATATGCATGAAATTATTTTTAACTGGAAAATTTATCAATTATTTGTGTTTTATAATTTTTAACAATTTGTTGTCTCGTTTTTCCACAATTCTTAATCAAGAATGAAATTTGAGTAAGGAAAGTTCTGAAAATGAAATGTTTTGGAGTTCTGCCAAAATAACTACCATTTGAAAGCATCACCAACTTTCTTGTACTGTTATTTTACTTTTGGGTCCCTCTAGAAATGAGCAAGTATGAAAAAAGCATTAAGCACTCATAAAGGTTACCCTCATTATACTGCAAAAGAGATGGGTCTTAATCAGAAGAGTTCTTCCAGCAAATGCTTTCAACGAGAAAATGGGAATCTAGTAATGAATATAAAGATGGATAACGTAAAATAGGATGTTTTCATTTCAGTTAAGGAAATTTTTTCGTGTTTTTTCATTGAGGCGTATAAATTTATTAGTGCTGTTATAATCAATTTAGCAGTTGAAAACTTTTCTTTTGTATATTTTATCAGTTGTTTTAATTAACTTTATTGATTTTTTACCACATATGATTTTTCATTTAATTAATGTCATTTAAATGAATAATGAATTGTCACTTTACTAAATTTTTCTATTCAAAGCTTTCTCTTGGTGATTTTATAAATAAATTGATTTTGAACATGAACATTGATGGATGAGTTGGTCTTGTGATAAAGTATTTGAAATTAACTAATCCATTTATAATGATTTCACCACACGGAACTATACACAATCAGTAATTGCACATAAGTAACAGTTCGCTCACAAGTCTTCAATACAGTGAAACCTTCACATAAACCGTATTTACATTTGCTTACGAGAACAGCATTTGCATGCTTTCTGAACTACTCTGATTGGACTTCCTTGCATATATTTTGAACTATATTGGAATACCTCCAAGTGGTTTTGACGAGATATCTCGTCCATCAAGATCTGACCAACTTTGTTAATGACGCGATGCCTCGTAATCAAAATAGATATTACCGATTTTTTTTATTGTAAAGAGATAAAGATCTGATCAGTTTTCTGCAACGGACTAGAAATCTCGTCCATAAAGATCAGGTCATTTTTTCTAACGACCAGATACCACGTTGAAACAACCACCAGGAGTATTAAAAAGCTCATGGTATATTAGTAGAATCAAATTTACCAGAGTTTAGACTTAAATTCAGTGGAACAAGTATTTTTTCGTGATTGAATATTCAATCTAGAAATAATTGGAGACAACGAACTTGCCATCAAGAGAGAAAATGCAATTGCTCTACTTTGTTCACATAAACGACTAATTTACAATCTTAGAACCAATAACATTGATAGAACTTTGTTAAAGGAATTAACTGAGAGTTGTTATTCAAGTATAATTTTGAAATATTTCGCGTTTACCATCTCATTCTCTAGCTCTCAGAAAATAAAAAAACAAAACCAAGCTGGGCGAACATATTTGAAAGTCCAACACAACATGCTTTTACGTTTAACTCTCTGAACGTCACGACATTTTAGAGTAGTGTAGTATTGATTTAACACAACACACTAATCACTAAATAACCACATCTATCGTTAAGAATCCATGGATTCTTTCTAACCATCACGAAAATTCTATTAGCCCTTCCTTAGAATAGAATCCTTTGGAATAATGATATTGGACCATTCTGTAGAATAGAATCCTTTCGAAACATTCTACTGGCCAAGAAGGTCAAATTTTTTTAGAAGTTATGCAAGGAAGACTGCAGGTTACAGAATGGAATTATGCATGTGAGCCCTTCAAAGGGTTAAGACACTTTGTAAATTATCAGACTGCTCTGATCTCCTTTATCAAACAAAATACGGCTTTTAGACCTTCTGAAATCCTCATAATGAGCATGTAATATAAGGTAATGCATGGAAGTCAATTAGTAAAATATGCTTTAAGAGTACCATGTATGAAGATAAGTGGGGATTGCCAATAATTGAAGTGTAATCACTTTCTCCATAATAAAACATTAATACATATTTTTATAAGTGGAAATCTAATTTAGATCTGGAAATTTGAAGCGTTTCTAGACTTATTTCGAGATGGAATACTCAAAGGACAGAAATTTTTGTGAGGCAAGGTAGTTAAAAAGAAAAGGAACAATCACTCGCAAAAAATGCAAGAGAAAAGATAAAGAAATAGTAAACATAAAAATCATAAAAATAATGCACATAAAAGAAATCTAACTAAGAACCAACATATAAAATAAAAATGGCATGTTTGACATTATTTCAGGATTATTAATGGTTTTAGTATTGGGTATCAAAAACATTTCATTAGTGTCAAAATATTACATCTTATATAATATTTTATATAATGTTAATCTTATATATATATCTTAATAATATTATATCTTATATAATATTTTATATAATATTTTCTTATATTTATCTTATATATATTTAATACTTATATAATATATATATTATATCTTATATAATATTTTTATTTCAAAATATTATATCTTATATAATATTTTGCGTATAACATCTAACAATTATGAATTCCTAAGAACACCGTAATTTGATTGGGTTAAAAAAACTTATGGGGACAGTAGACTTTCAAAACAAATTTAGTAATTATTTTCCTATTGTTATAAATTTGTACCCCTATTTGTTTACTATAAAAGGTCTATGTATAAAGTTTGATACAAAACTATTAAGCTGTGCGTATGTTAAATGATAAGTGGTCAAAAATTAGCAAAATGTATTGGGTCCCATACGCATTTATTATTCATGTATTGACAAAATTGTAATTTACAAAATAGTAGGTATTCGTATAAATCAAATTAAATCCCGTTTGGTAAGTGTATTACTCAATTGAATAGCAAAAAACTTTTATACTAAAACCCCTAAAAAACATTGGTTGAGTAACATTTCATATCAAAATTTCAAAATTTGCAAGCATGATGGACTTTCAATTTGCACTTAGATATTTACAACAGATTCCAAGGATTATCTAAAAATATTTTCAAGAAAATCAAGAAAAGCCAGATGCGCAGAGAACAGTTCGAAATCAGAAAAATATCAAAAAATATCAATAGGAGAAACAACATTGTGTGTATTAGATTTACTATACGTATCTTATGTTTTATGTTGTTGCATGTGTAGCTCCGTCAAAAAGTATCGTAATTGAAAAATTCATTTTGCTATCTACAAAATTTGATCAATTAATTTTTAACAATTTATTTTTAAGTTAAAAAATCTATTTTGGTGAATTTGAAAGTACACTGTCCACTTAACGCATTACTGAGATTTTCTTTTAATTTTTCCTGTGATGTTAAAAGAAGTGGTAAAATATTTTAATACACAATGCGCCAAAAATCGAAGCATCGCGAGGCCAGTGTACGATTGGAATAAAAAATGTGCGATGAATCTGAATTGAGAAAGAAACGATCACAATATCAGGTCTAGAGGACTCTATTATTGTAGAATTACATCAGAAAGGTCATAAATTAGTAAGTTGTAAAGCCAACTCTCTCCGAAACATGCCAATATACGACTTGGCATGGAGTCAAATAGAGTCCTTCTGCTATCCTGTGGCAAGCATTCTGCTCTAGATTTCTTATATTTGTTATGCAGTCAATTGCACAAACCATGGAATACAACGGACCCGGAACCACAGCTGCAGAACGTTTGGCATAATTTGCCACAAGATAGCATAAGGGCTCCATTTGACTCCATACAACGCCTTATATAAGTATGCAACGCTGCAAGAAAGAGCTATACAATTTACAAATTCTTCAGCTTTCTGATGTAATTCTGCAATAATTAAGTGTCCTCTAGACTTGATATTGTGACTATTTCTTTATCTTTTCCCGCCCATCGCACATTCTTTTATTCCGATCAAACTCTACCTCTGGGTTTTTCGACTTTTTGGTAGTGTACAGTCGCGGAAAAAAATGAACCACCCCCTTCTCATTCGAGCAATTTTAACAGTTTAGAAAATTCAAAATGACATTTGGCAGAAACTAACGTCTTCTATAAAATCAAATTCATAAAACTTGCATAAAGGGCCGTCTTCATATTAAATTGAGCCTCAACTTCATAATTTCCACACAATTTCGAATCTATATAAACATGTACCTTCAGATACCAAATTTCATGTCATTAGGTCTTACCGTTTCGAAGTTATTAGAACAGAAAGATTGGAGCTCCTAATGTTAAATCAGTTTCTTATACTTTTATGGATATCTTCCTAAATAATATTTCTATAACGCTGAAATTTTGTATCATGTTGTTTTTAAACCATCCAAACAAAATCCATCTAATATTTTATTTCAAAAATAGTTTTTAGTATGCAATAATAGTTATTAAATTAATGTTTGAAAAATTATGAATTGGAACCTTGCTATATTTTGATAGGAATCGAGTCAAAAGGAGTTCTAATATGACCAAGCAAAATTTAAGCTCATTCCAATAGTTAGTTTTTGAGTAACATTAAATTTTCCTCATTATTGCGATTTTATGGGGCAACTAAAGGTTTAAAAATATCTGACAAACCTCGGATAATAATTCTCGAATCGTTTGCATTTGCAAAATATATATAATAATTCTCGGATCGATCGTTTGTACGCTCTGACAAATACGTATGAAATAGTGTTCAAATTTGAAATTCGTGTAGCTATAACTACAATTAATCTCGATCTACGAATAGTGATTTTCAATGTGGAGCTGATCCTTGAAATTGAGAGTAACTTTAACATTGAATATCTCCGCATATAAAGGTAGTAGAGTCATGAAATTTCATATTTAGACTAATTAAACGATGCCGCATCTGATTGAGGCATCAGAACAGGGTGTTTCTATTGTAAATTTTGTTGTTTGTGCAAAATTTGATATGAAGACGACCCCTTATGCAAAGATTTTGCATCTGAATTTGTAGTGGACGTTATTCCTTATTGAATGATATCTTTGAATTTGCTCTACTATGAATAGTGCTTGAAATAAAGGGGGTTGTTCGGGTTTTTTTTGCGACTGTACATTCATGTCTCAAAGGACACTTTTGTTGGCGTGGTGTGGAAGTTTGGAGAGTGGGGTGCCAGCTCAGGTGTTGCCTCGTCATCTGACCGTGGTTCAAAATTACGTGGTGTTGTCCTCGGATCTTTCCCTTTGGGATTGATCCCGGACCGTCACCAATAGCCCATTGTGTTGCTCCAGTGTGACGTTAATTTAAAATACCCAAAATACCCAAAAATACCCAAAGAACACTTTTATCTTTATTTGACAAGTTTGATTATTTGAAGGAAAAAAGTGTCATTCTCATATCGAAGTGGAAATATTCCAAAGCAGTACTTTTGAAAACTTAAAAATAATTTAAATTTTATATGTATTTTAAAATTCGGTTATTTTTAAAACTGATTTTATCAGTGGATATATTTTATTAAATTTCATAGGTTTGCCTGAGGAAGTAGAGCCAAAATGAAAGCACATCATATTTGAAAGCATTCATTGAGGTTTGCCAGAAATATTTCTGAATTCGTTCCTTTCAGCTAATGCTAATTTCAGCTTTTGGATAATTTATGACCATTTCTAGTATTTTACTATTTATACTTATTTCTGTGATTACAGTTTTATTCTAAAGTTAGATGTATTTTCGTATCCAATATAATAATGGATTATAGCGTTGTGTACTTTAAAGTCGATAGAGTTCAAAATTTTCTCTGCGTCTATCAGAACTTTACAGAGGTTTTACTTGAAATACAGTCATTTTTCATAATAGAATGCTCTACACATGTAAAGAAGAAATTATTTGGTTTACTTTTATAGTATAGTAATGGAATAAAGTACATCTTCAACCTCCAAAAGTATAAATAGAAATACATCTCTGATTTATGATAGTTGTAAGACACTCAATCTTGATATAAATCTCGGCAAGCATTTGATCTACAGTGGGTTGTGACTTTTATATTTACTTTTAAGGAAATGTTTTATTCACACCATTTAAATCAACCATAAAGAGTGAAAAATATCTTTGGAGCAGTGAAAAAGAAATTCCCGGCTTAACCAAAATGGATGACTAATTCCATATTTCTTTTTAAATTATATTTTCTTTTATTCAAGGGGTGGTATATCGTTGTGTAGTTGAATATTGATTTGAAGAAGGCTAGTTGTCTTAAAGGGCCATATTTGGCTAAGCTGCCAAGACAGGCTAACCTGTCAAGCAAAGTACATACACACAAAGAAAGTTTTACTAACACAGAGAAATACATCCAGGGTAAGTTAAAGGAATAGAACCTACGCAACCTACAAGTCGCAGGTTGCTAGAGCAGTTGCCAAAACCACTGAACTCCGATCTCAAGAAGGTTTGCGTATTTCAGTAGATTCTGTGGTTCCAAATGGGCTATTCTCAACCCTTAGTAAAACTTAAACAAATTTGTTGTTTGCACTGTGTGTGTGTGTGAGCCGAAATTAACATGCAGTTAAAGTAAATATTTCTGAATGTTTCAATAGACGAATTGCCGAAATTTCCCACAGCTTTATCTGCTTGAATAACATATACATGAAATATCAAGAGGAAGAATTAGAAAAATATCTCATTTATTCAAAAACGTAACCAAATGTATTTTCGCTTTCAGTACAGGAAACTGAGAAAGTTAGTAATATGATTAAAATGCGTGCGATTATATCTACAGAAGTCTTGCATCTACTTACAATGCACCTTAACCCTCTAATATCTTATCATTAGCAAATTTGTAAGCTCTTGATGGGCGAGATATCTCGTCGAAACCACTTGGAGGGTTAACAAATCTGACCGGATCTTGATGGACAAAGTATCTCGTCATTGGAAGAAAATTGACCCTTGATATCGTCACCATCAAAAACTGAAACGATCTCGTCATCATCAAAACATCATTAATATCTTGATGAAATCTCTCGTCATAAGCGAAATTGGTCCGATCATGATGGACGAGATATCCCGTCGAAATCACTTGGAGGGTTAATAGGTGGTCCAAGAGCTCTATCTTCGCTTCTTAAGAGACCTAAGACTTTTAAAATGAAGAGGTTGCTGTTCGTCTCCTAATAGTATCTCTCACATGATTAATCAAACTGAAGTCTGGAGTCTAATGACAACTCCATAATACAAGTACGTTGGATGCCTTTAATTTGCAGAAATTCAACAACCAGCTGGACACTGGGGATACGTGCTCTTTAGAACATGAATATAAACTGTATTTACGACACCACTGAAAATTTGTTTTATGGGATTAGTCTAGTCTACCTCTGACCATTAACAGTACTTCTATAGATCTGTTTACCCACCCAACAAGATACCATAACATGACATCGCAGCGAAACAAATTATTTCTGATGCTCATAAGTGGAAGAGATATCTCGTTTTCTAAATAGAGTGGTAAAAAGAGAGAAAGATTGTTAATAAATGGACTCAATCTCAGCGAAAAACATAGTTCTCCAATAAATCATAGATAAGTTAATGTTTCTGATTCCAGGTTCAAGAGATCTTCTGTGCAGAGCTAATTTTCAGGAGTATGTTACATAACCGGTTAAGATATTTAAAATTACCATTCCTAAGGTTCCTGTAGTGACTCGATTCTCGGCATGAAACTTTCAGTCCCAGTATGTTTCGTGGCATAGATACTCAGTGAAGTCGTACAGGTTAATGCTAGATACTGGTAAGTCTGGTGGACATAATATTTGAGCAACCTTATACTGGTTATAATGTACTGTATTTTGTATCTTAGTGCCTTCTATAACGTTCGTTGAGGATTCTTCACGGCACATTCAGTGCTAGATATCTCGACTGAGACTATCGCGATTTCAACATCTGCTCTTCAAGAAACGGTCAACATGGCATTGTTCTACACTATATTCCTGATTGACAATTACAATTCTTGTTGTAGAAATGAGACATTTGGGATATAGTGAGCTACATTTACTGAGAAGTTTGTTTGCATACCTCGTCATTTAAGGATCTTCGAAAATATACTAAGCGTGATTTCATTAGATTTTGATCTGCCTTATTTGTAATAGGATGAGCATGGAAATTAGAATAGGACATAATTCAAGAAGTTCTGCAACTTCAAGAATTAGGCCTCATAGTTCCATTCCCAATTCCAAATTTAATCAAAAAGTATTGAGAAGTTCAAGCTTACAGAATGTAAAGAGAAAAAACTCAAAGATTTTTTAAAAAACAATGCATTGCAACTACAAAATGCTGAATAAGGGGATAAACACTTTGCAGGAGAAAAAGATTTCTCATTATAGTATAGAAGGTGATCCCAGTGGGATACTGATCGAAATACAATGGCGTTATCAAGCTCCAATCTTTTCAATCAAGTAAACCATGGGGTGATATCCATTCTTGTATATGAGCGGTTTGCAGTTCTTGGATGTAGTTTGAAAAAGTTAGGGGACAGATATGAACTTTCTGAAACCATCTCAAGATTTTCAATTGGATTAAGAACCGGTGAACATGCTGTACTTAAATCCACCAATAAATACTTCTCACTTTGAAGTATCCACTACACTACACTTGTTCTATTGTAACTAATATTGCGGCGGTTTATTAAAATAAAGTTCTGGATATATTTCAAAAATTATAATTACTTTCTGGTTACTAGTGCTTGGAATCGAGAATATTTAGAATTTAGTGAAAAGAACTGTACGAAACCTAAGCATCTTGCCAATTTAATATTAATGACACAGTTTACAAGGCTTCATTAATTAACATAAATGTCTTTTAATTTAAGTAAACCTCACTTCCATGAGAAAACATGGAAAGAATGTAATTATGATTAAAAATTATACATCTCTCACTCTACAACCTAATGGTCTACAAAAAACTCACAATTTCGTGTTTTGTTGCGCTTATAGAATGGTTATTATGTTGCACAGAAGCGGCGTTTCGAATGAATGCAAGTAATCACTTTTGGTTTGCATCTGGATTCAATCTGTTGAAGATACAGCTTGTACAAAAAATATTGCAATTTTCTTACCGAAATCGATGTAGAAAATGGGCAGCATGATGAGAGATTGTAAAAGCGATTGACAAATCGCGTTTGTGAATTATTTCCTTTCTCTTCGTGGACAACAAACGATGCGGTCTTCCAGCAATTGTCTTAAATGACAAGCGTCATGGGAATAACGGATAATATCTTTTTTATCGATCTCCCTCACTGAGAGTGAAAACGGCTTCTTTCGTCTCACTCTAAAAAAGGATAAAAGAAACTTGTGATGAGGAGACGGCGTTAGTAAAGATGAATACCCATTTTTAACTCGACTTCTCCCCCATTGAAAAAAGACAGATATTAAGCAAAATGAAAAACCATTATCGCTTCTATATGAATAGGGTATAGCGAGACTGATTAAATTTTTAAAACACGAGTTTTTATGATGATGATAGTGTTACTAATGTGATTGTCTTCCGATTTCATTCGTTCAATCTACTTAATTTCGACTTTTGAAAATTACATCCGGTTTTAGAAAACTTTGAGGTGTGAAACTTTTCCCGCAGAGATGACGTTTCTTTTTGGAGATTCCGCATGGTAAACCGCTCTTTTTGAAGAAATGACATGTTTCTTTATATTTAACTCTCCAAGTGATTTCGACGAGATATCTCGTCAAGATCTGACTAATTTTGCTAATGACGAGATGTCTTGTCATCAAGATATTGCGGATATTTTATGATGACAAGATCAACATCTGGTCAGTATTGTTCTAATATCTCTTCCATCAAAATCTGGTTAGTTTTGCTAATGACGAGATGCCTCGAAGAGACAACCACCAGGTGGGTTACTATATTACAATGAAGAATATATAAATTTAAAGAGCATATATGTTACAAGTTCATACAGAACAAAATGGTAAATAATTTTAAAGCAATGCATTTGGAAATTTCTAACTTAAGAAATAAACTTTTAATTGGGAAATCAAGGGGAATTGTTATCTGATAATCTTGCATTTAAGCTACCACAATCACTTTTTCAATTCCAGTGACCACTAGGGGTAAAAATATAGATTAAAAAATCACAGTGAGAGCGATTTAATTGAGATAACTGTGAATACAAACCTACAACAAAACTGAAGGAATTCACATTATATAAATGCTGAATTCGTCAACATTATACTTTGAGTTAAAATAAGGAGTGAATTAAATGCTTGCATGCCCTCTTCAATTATTGTCATCCGCGCAGTAACCTTATATTTACAAAATGATATGCGTGGCTATTATGTTACAATATTATTCAATACTGACGACAATTTAAAGATCCTTTTGATGGAAACTAAATGTAGAATTTGTCGCAGCGTTGATGCAGCTCTGTCATTCCAGGACTTGTTAGAGCTCGTAATGAAGTTGGAAGAGTTGAAACTATTTCATGGATGTGTCCCATAGCATTCCGTTTAATGACTAGGAAATTGGAATGAGGCCTTCAGTTTCTGTTCAAACAAGATGACGACAGATTAGAGCTCCGAAAGAGATATTTTCGTCACCCACCAAAATTCAGGCCTAAAGATAAGCCACGCTAAAGCTCTGATAAAGTATATTACTGAGCAGTTTCTGCAACTAGTTCAATCAGAATTTCCGTAGGTATTTACGATGTCATTACATATACAGGCCTCCCCTTTAAATCAGTATGCATCCCATTAACTTAAGGTTTAAAAATTCTAGAACTGCAAAAGCTGGGTTTAGTAATCGGAACGCCATTCAGAAAGTTTTACGTCGCCTTTAGTGGCGAATTGAAGTTAGAATTCTTTTCTCAAATACGAAGCAAGTTAGACGAAAACTTTCAGCTGTAAATTGTTGAGTGCTCTCTATTTAGTATGGAGAGATGGGCACATCACATTTACACAGACGGTAAACACATATGGTAAACAAAACAAGTTATTTTTGGCACTGTCGCGTTTACTACGAAGTATTTCTGAAGAAAATAGAAATAAACGCTTGCAATTGAAAATAACAACCCATATAACGCCTGTGCTTCCTGTAATGTTACATCTTACTCAAGGAAACGATGTCAAGAGCTCAAATATGCATAGCAACTGATGGTTGATATTTTAAACAGTGTCTGCAAATCAACGTCTCCTGATTCTTAACCTCTGAGAAACACGAAATTTCCGAGTAATATAGTATATTGCTAACCCACATCATACTTAATGATTAAATAACCTCATCTTTCTAAAGGATTAATGGAGTTATTTCAACCTGTAGAAAGATCCAATTAATCTTTTTACTTAGAATAGAATCTTTCTTTGGAATTTTTATTCTTTTTCCTTGGAACAGAATTCTTTGGAACGATTCTACTGGTCTATTCTGAAGAAAAATTCATTTGGAAAGATTCCATTTGTCTTTTTCTTATAATATAATCCACTGAAACGATTCTCATTGCTTCTTTGCTTAGAATAAAATCTTTGGAAAGATTCTATTGCTTATTTTTATAGAATAAAAACGTTTGGAACGTTGTATTGGTCTTTTTAGAATAAAATTATTTAGAATTTAAACTTCTGCAATATGCCACTGGAGACGACGCAAACTTTCTCAGTCGAAAACTTTCCTTTTAGTAGATTCTACTTCTGAAGCTCTAGAATGATTCAATAGAAAGTTTGATGCTTAAAGACTTTAGAAGGATCTCTGTGTTCTAATACAAATGACTGATAGTGATGCTTTAGAGTACCTAATTCGAGTAATTAAATATTATGTGATACTAAATTGGTACAATTCGAGTAAATGTATCTGTTTTGAAATTTCTTCTTAAGTTTTAATAGAGTCAATTAATTTACGCGGTATATAAAGCAAGTCGATATGAATTGCCTCATTGAATAACACATAATTGCGTCGTTGCATATTGTATTTTATTTGCACGCATATTCTTTTTTGAAGGAAACAGCGGTAATTATTAACCAATTAAATTATCTTAGAACTATCAGGTTCTTTGCGGTTGGGAAACTGGCAGTACTATCCCCTCCCAATGCAGAACATACCTACACTCTATACAGGTTTTCTGAATTCGATGTTCAGCACACATTTTCTGAATCCGCTACTGTCTTTAATCCTCCAAGTGATTTCGGAGAGATATATCGTCCATCAAGATCTGACAAATTTTGCTAATGGCGAAATATCTCATCAAGATATTGACGGGATTTTATGACAAGATCAAGATCTGGTGAGTATTTTTCTTATGACAAGATATCTCGTCCATTAAGATCTGTTCAGTTTTGCTTATGACGACAAATCTCGTCAAGACAACCACCAGGAGGGTTAAGTGTCATGCCTCTCTCTCTCACACATATACAGTTAAATATAGTCCTAAAAGTTCTTCTTTAGTATATTACGCAAATATGCCATTGCATAACAGAAAAATATGGGACTGTGCACAAAATAAACTCTCCATGAACAAATGCTAACAGTCCAGGCGATACATTCGTTAATAATGCTGTTCATATCACACTCTGTCTCCTTCACACGTTTTATGTCTTTGCCGAATGTGTATGGATGTATAGTATTCGTCTTTGAAACTTACACATTGCCATCTTTGGTCCTGGTGTAAGGGAGAAACGTAAATAGATGAGTGATAGGTTTAAGAACTTAGAAATTTTGTTTGCATTTCATTGCACGCCTTAACATATTGTTCTATGTTCCAAGGCAAAAGATGGTATAGAGTTGTTTTCTACAACGCTTTCTGAGCAAGACTAAGCAGTAAATAAAAACAATAAAGGAAATAATACTTAGAATCTCTTTTATTATGATATAAATAAAAACGCCCTTCTGCATGAATAGGGAAAACTTCCATTGCTATTAAAATATATAATTTTAATCCAAGATATTTAATACAAATAAAAACACGTCAAAAATTGACATCAGAATAAAACGCGTCGAAATAGACTCAATTTCATGAACTAAAAGCTCTAATTAATTTGAATTTGAATGATTTAATCTATTAAAGGGGGTCCTTTTTTCGGCAAAAGAAATCGATTTGCACTTTATACGCAATTTTATTTTTAGGTGGTTTCGACAAGATATCTCATCAATAAAGAAATTGTCAGTTTTGCTAATGGAGAGATACCTCGTGAAGACATCCACAAGAAATGTTAAGAACATGTATTTGAAATTGCAAGTGAAAATTCGAAACATTGGCCCAGTTATAAATCAGACGCGCGCAAATGTACTCAGCTCAGATGAAGAATTTAAACGCATTTTTCTGGGAACAGCTTTTTTGTGAGTAGTTGGCACATCTATAAAACTATTGGATTGATCAACTTGAAATTTTTATAGCCTTTCGAGCAAATATCCTTTTATCGTTTTACAGTTTGAAACATAAAAGCGATATGATACGTTTTTATCTCGTTTACGTGCAATGAAGTCGGGCAAAAAACTCGATCCATTTTTGAGCTAAAACTATGATTTTGGATTTGACAAGTCACCATTTCCTCAAATATTTTATAAAGTTTGTATGGCTCATCAAATGATAGCTACATGAGTTTGAAGTAAAACGCTTTAAATTTTTTTGTTTAACCTTCCTGGTGGTTGTATCGATGAGGTATCTCGTCATTAGAAAAACTGACCAGATCATGAAGGAAGAGGTATTTCGTCATTACAAGAAAACTGAACAGATCTTGATCTCGTCAGCTAAACATCGGGAATGTCTAGATGACGAGATATCTCGTCATTAGCAAAATGGATCAGATATTGATGGACGACATATCTCGTTGGAACCACTTGGAGGGTTAAGATCACTTGGAGTTGAGAAATCCAGCGGAACTTCGCGTGGCGTCACGGTCGAGGATGGTTAGCAGGCCTGATTCTTCATGAAAATGATTGACATTTGAAAGAATAATAAATACAACTACAAAGCTTAGAATTACTTGATTCGATTGTTTCGTCAGGAAAAAAATTCCTCTACAACGGTAATTTTAAGAAAAAGAAAATCCCCTTTAAGTGTGGTAGGTATTTTAATTAACGTTGCACTGGAGCAACACAACGGACTATTGGTGACGGTCCGGGATCAAACCCAAAGGGAAAGATCCGAGGACAACACCATATAATTTTGAATCACGGTCAGATGACGAGGTCACACCTGAGCTGGCACCCCGCTCTCCAAACTTCCACACCACGCCAACGCGAGGACATTTGAGGCCCCGACAGATTTAACGCTTCCTTTGTACACGACGATCTTTGGTTGGATCCCCTTTAAGCGGAGCTAAAAGCATGTACTAAAATAATTCTTATATTATTTTACAAGATTTACAGTTATGAACAAAAACCTAGAGAAAAAACGTCGAGCAAATATGTAGAGAAAACTGAAAGGTATTATGGAATGTTAAGGGGGTAGTTTATTTGGAATTCTGTTTGCACTCGTTTTATTTTTGGAAAACCTATTCAGAAGAGGAATTTTGAGTCTTGTCAAATTCAGTAACGTGAGCCCATTTAATCTTTCATTTTCCATAGCACTCGTAGATCTTCAACGAGCCACAGACTGGGATCTTTTCAATTTGTACTTTCCGAGAAAGATTTCTAAATGGTCTATTTTAGGAAAGAATAGAAGCGCAGTCTTTTAATATTTTGAAAATCATACAAGACTGGTTTTTCTGTGATTTTAAGGAAACATTTCGTGAAAAGTTTTCTGTCCTCGCTTCGAATTACCTGATTTCCATCTTACTGGTATTCTGCTGTTAAAAACATTTGTTTTCTTTTGCAACCTAAGACTAGTACGTAACTTGGACTGGGAATGTAACTAAGAACCATTAGGTAATGAAACATTTGGTACAATCTGTTATTTTTAAGTGTCATACTAAAGATCAGTGCTCAAAACTAAATATAGATAAAGAAATTATAAATCAAATTCTTTATTTCAAATTTCTTAAAACTATTGAATAAATCTTCAGTTATATCTGAAAGTTTGAAATTATTTTTACTTTAAAAAAATATTTTCTCAATATTCATAGAAGGAAATTAGGAATTTTCTGCCAGTGATACTTATAAAAGTTTATAAAGTAATTTATTTTATATTCTCACGCAGCTATTTTTTATTCTAAAAAGAAGTTATTTCTGTTTTAAGACATTTAAATTTATTTTAAGATATTTTAACGATATACTGAAATAATTGTACGTAGCCGTTTAGAATCCTTGCGCAATAACTTTCTTCCAACAATTACCATATTGACTTTTCTTTTACACACACACACACACATATGAAGTAATAGAAAAGTTATTACACTGACAATCTGTTTTCAGTATCAAAATGGTATAAAACCCATAAACATTAAAGTCGTTTACTATTTATTCTGAAAGATTTGATTAGGGCTTTTAGGAACTTTTAACAAGACATCTAATATGCGAATTCTAGTAACATAAAACTGATTGGTAATTTGCTAAGAATACTAATAGCTAATTTGTAAAGAATATTAACGCAAGTTTAGTAACAGTTTTTTCAATTTTACAATATATTTAGTCTCATTGCGGTTATTTTATACTATTCAGACTGAATCAGAGATTGTGTTGGTTACGATTAATTACAATACAGTGGGGATTGTAAGCTTACCTTCACGTGGTGCTCCTGGGCACCGTCTTAAAAGGTAAAATGGTCTACGGTTTCATCAATTCCATAAAAATTTACATCAAGAGAAAAATCAAAAACCTTTTCTATCAAGAACTAATAACTAGAAGCTCGAGTAAACCTTGGCTTATTAACCATCTAAGTGGTTTCGACGAGATATCTCCTCCATCAAGATCTTACCAATTTCGCTAATGAGATATCTCGTCATCAAGATATTGCCGGTTTTTTTTATCATGACGCGACCAAGATCTGGCCAGTTTTTTAATGACGAGTTATCTCGTCCATCAAGATCCGAATAATTCTGCTAACGACAAGATACCAAGTCGAGACAACCACCAGGAAAGTTAAATACATTCCAGATGCTCCATATACAGAAGCTGTAGTAATAATCGACAGTTAACTGGTCAATATTGTTTAGCAAAACATCTCTACCGCTGTAAAATTCTGCAGAGCCTCTTCTACCCTCTTTGTACTAAATCCAAAGAAATGGACATCTGCCACCTGAAAATTTGTACTGTGTTTCTAGTCGGGACCTCTGCGGCCGATACTGGGAAGCAAGAGGACGGACAGGCTGCAGCTGTTTCTTTTTCTTTGTCTTACTGTTTCTTTTGAATTCTATGCATTGTTTGTCCGTATTTTTGTTACTAACGTTTGCATTGTGTATTTTGCTTTTCTGCCTGCCATAGTAAATTAAAAAATACAATGCAGTTGATAGAGATTGCGTAAACACAGATATAAAAACCTTCCTGGTGGTTGTCTCGACGAGGTATCTCGTCATTAGAAGAAAACTGACCAGATCCTGATTTACGAGGTATCTTGCAATTAGAAGAAATCTGATCAGATCTTGATCTCGTCACAAAAAAAATCTACAATATATTGATGACGAGATATCTCGTCATTAGAAAAATTGGTCATATCTTGATGGACGAGATATTTCGTCGAAACCAACAGGAGGGTAAAACACAAAATTTCAGCTCATGTAACAATTAATTGTCATTAAACTAATTTATATACTGTTTAGTTTTTGCTGTTTATCTAGAAATTCATTTTATACATACTTGAAAATAATTTCAACATAAGTTTTATTATTCGTATCTATTACAAAATTCAATTAATAAAACTTGATTTAGTGAAAATGAAAAATATTTTTTTTATTCACTTTCAATTTTAGTTCAATTTCCATTCCGTTCTATTCACATTCTAAATGTACTCTGGATTCTAACTGATAGCTGAATATAAGCAAGAACGATCCCATACTCATTTCTTGTTGGGTTTTTAAAGTTTTCTTATAATAAAGCTCAATTCCATATTTTATTGTAAAGTAATCACCATAACGCATACTTATTTAACTTAGCTTAAATTCCTAAGATCTCCCAATTTTTTGTTAAATAATCTCTTATCGTATGAATTCCATTATAACTAATAAAAATATTTATGTTATAAATTATTTATATCTGCATTTTGTCTGAAAATTTTGTTTCGCGACTTTAAAGCATGTACCACTAAATAATTATCTAACGATAAGTCTTTGTGGAGTATTCCTTATTAAGTTTACCGTGAACAGATTAGAATAACAATGGCAAGATATTTATATTATACAGGATGCATTAACTAATAAAATACATAACTGAGAAAATGTTCAATAATAAACTTTGTTTTTATTCTCTTCTCCCAAACAAACTACTTTTATTTTGTTCTCCAAGAAAAATTAAAACTAAGGAGATTTAAAATGGTCTCTTCGCTTCGTGCTCACAAACAAATCTCTTACATTCTTAAGAAAAGTGTTCGATCTTCAGCTTTCTTTTCTAAACAGAACCGCATTTGAAGCCTAATCCGTTCCTAAAGCAGATCTATTTAAATCCGTACTTTATGCTCACGGAGTTTATTTTGGAAAGAAGAACAACATACTTCAGATGCTTTTAACGTCTCTGAAAAGTAAAACAGAATAAAAAGATTTTACTTTCCTTGCCTGTGAGCATATTTTTAGAATTTGTGTTTGCTCATTTTCATCTTCGTTTATATTTCAAAGCATTTGTATAAGTGTGATAGACATAATTTTTTAAAGTTTTAAACTTTTCAAATAAGAAGTAAACAATTATGACAGGTTTGCAAAAAAGAGTTTTGTGCACCGTTATTCAAAATTTAAGTTCAAAATAAAAATTCTCAGGTAGCCTCTGAAACTTACTCTCAAAATGCAACGTTGAAGAGATGATTGACGCTTGCGCCTGTGACTTTCAAAAGGAATCCCCTCCACTTGGGGTACAAATAACCAGCTGACGGAGCACGACGATCATCTCCCATTAGGATGGCTCAACTTGATCACCGCGCATAAACAGTGCAGGGTAATTGGTAATTTATGGACACCTTGAGATGGAGACTTCATTGCAACAGCGTAGTCTTGGAGATTTGTAAATATTTGGAAACATTCGTAAAATTCCCCGAATCACACTATTCAGGACAGGCTTTCCTTTGTGAGAACCTGTAGTAGGGGCTCCCTTGATGGGCTATCTGGCTTTTCCGTAAATGTGCAAATTACAAGTACGATAAGAACTATGCTTTTGCGTATAAAGTTTACATTGCAAGAATTATCTTTTTTGAGATTTAGAATAGACATCTGGCTTTACTATGGTCAAGAGCATAAGTACAAACAATTCACAATGGTAACGTATTGTTGAGAAACTAGAACCTGCGAGTTTGAGATGGAGCAGGTTTGATTTCTCCCTGGACTTATTTCTCTGTTCTGTGTCATTATAAATTTCCTTGTGCGGGTATGTCCATTACCTGATGTTGTCTGTCGTGTTTGAAGGAGCATGGTCAAATATGGTCCTTGCACTATAACACTTAACCCAACCAATCGAAATACTAGAAGCTGGACAATCGCTTAGGTGTCAATTTTTGTGTGTACCACTCTGTCATTTCTCGTTTATGTATACAATTCTATTCGAGTGGAATGATTACTAAAATAATTGTTTGCTAAGTCCAGGATTTACAATGAGCGGTACTTAGCTGACTAGTAAAACGTAACCATTGAGTTAGCAAAAACCATAAACGTTGTAACTACTGCCAAAGAAGGGAACAGTTTTTATCAAGTTATTTTCCTGACAGTGATTTTCAAACAAATAGACATTTCTTCTGATTCTTTCTTCCGGATTTTATTTTAATAGATGACGTATTGATTTTCATAATACAGGAAACCTCACTGAGGACTACTTTTTAGAATGAAAGTTATTGAAGGGATGGACGAAAATATTGAGAGCATCCTTGTCTCACCGACATTCATTGGAATATTCTCGGGCTATCAGTTTAATGCCTCCTCTTACAGTGTGGCTTAGGTGAGAAGACAAATGACATTGAATGAATTCACTTCTGGAAAGGTAGTAATATAGCAGGGGAAAGGAGTCATACGCGAAATCATGTGTGGAGATTGTCATAGGTGATTATTTGTTTCATCAACCCCTTCCGGTACCAAACGAAGCACAAAATCACACGCTTAGGACGTCAGTTGTGGAAACGTATTGTTTATGTTTAAACTTCTCTCTAATTGAACTAATACTCATTCAAAACGCGTGATTCATATGCCAACTAACCAGAATTGAACTACACTACCTTCAAGGAGCTCCAAGTGGTTTGCCATACACCAAAGAAACACCTTTTAATCACCAGCATTTAGTGTTAATCAACGAATACCAAAAAATATAGAAATAAACACAATTATAATTTTCGATACATCTTTTTCCTGCTAAGCTGTATCTTTGAGCTCTCTGGATAGAAACGTCAAATGCAACTATTATAGTTTTCATTCATTTGTTTATAATTTTCCACTATCAAGATTAATATGAATAAACTTGTTTAATTCTCAAAAGAGTTTGCCCTAACTTTAATGGCATTGTCCCAGAAAAAGGTAATAGAAAGAATTTAAATTACAATATACAAATAGTTTTATAGCTTTGTATAACTTTCACATATGTTAGACGGGCAAGGCATTCAAATATCCAAATGTTTATCACTTTTTATTTAAAACGAAGGCAGGTACACTGATAAGAAGTGTTTAAAATTACCAATAAAATACTTTCGCAAAAACAGATTTTTGAAATAAAGCGGTGCAGAAGTACATAACTATCCTTTTTCCTTGCATTTTTATACCTGCTGAACTTTAAATTGACGCAAAACTTTGTATTTAAATATCAACTGTCCTTTTGCAACGGTTTCTGCAAAATAAACACTCGAAACAGAAGTCATTAAAATCAAGGTATTGAATTCGAAGAGATTATCTATCAGAGGTTGTGAAGAAAAATTAAGTTTTGACGCGGAATCTACGAGGTGTTGATAAAAGCAGATTTTACGTCTAAAACAGTACACACCGACCAAATGCTCGTCCAATCGAGACAATACGACTTTAGTAAAATCGACGTTTAAGCGATAAAAATCAGCCCAACAAATCACACATGATTTGGTAATATTAGCTTCGAAGTCTACCGTACACAGAAAACTTCAAGAGTACAAGCTTGTAAAATGGAGGGAAAAAATCTTTAACGTCACTACATAAAGAAGCTCGGTTAAATTGGGCAAAAAATCATGTCATGGCGAGATAAATGGATTTCTAGGCTGTTTTCTGATGAAAAAGGTTCATTCTAGATGAACCTGATGGGCTAAAGTATTACTGGCAAGATTTACGAAAGGCACCAAAAGAATAATTCTTTAGTCGACAACAAGCAGATGGATCTCTGGAGATTTAGGCTTCCATTGGATTTGAAAGAGGCTCAGAAATTGCATTTATCTCAGAATCCCAAATTACTCTCAACTAAGAATATCTACTAGTATTATTTAAGCCCAGTCAAATATATTTTGTTTGACCAAATTGCACATTCTCGCAACCCAATATACTTCTATTACTATTGCACGTTCTACTAAACAATGCTTTTCATCAAAAATAATATCGATATTTTATAGATCTACAAGCCTTTTTCTTAACCAAGTTGCAAACAATGGGTTGGATTAACTCGAATAGTGTGAGTAGGAGGAAGACAATTTTATTGGCACTGATGAAACAAATTTACGAGTGTTGATATAATTCACCACCCCCGGACTGTTCTAAATTTAATTTCTGGAATATCAGATCACGCTTTGGGAGTTATAAGTTGATATGGTGAAAAATATCAAATATTAACTTTAAAAAGTCATTAGTTTTACAACGATTATCTTTATTAGTTTATTATCTAACTTTTGGTAAAATCCATTTCTGGCTTAACAGTGAGTTTAAAATTAATATCATCTCTTATATAAAAGTAAGAACGCATTACCCTCGATACCATTCAGAAAGTAATGAAACTTCTAGTACATAAACAGTTGAAAATTTTGAGGACGGGATAAAGAAAAGGTTTGAATATGTACTTTGAGAAGAGATGGCATGGAAACTTGAGAGAAATTCGCAGATGGGTTGTTATGCAAATAGATCTCGATGGTATAATTAAGGATAAACCATTCAATACCTGTAAAAAAAGTATAAATGTCAGTGGAAGTCCTTATTGATGCTTTGCAAGTATAAAAGAAAATGTACTTTATTATAAGAGGTTGAATAAAAAATATTAGAACTCCGTTGCATAGGACATCTATTTAATTTCAAATACCCAATACTTTGTATGTAATTCGTATAAACGTGTTCAAACTGGTATGATCGTGTTAATGGAAAACGCTGTTTGATTTCTATCATAAAATATTTTAGTAAATAATCACAGCCAAATCAACAATTAACGCAACTTTTTCAATTCCATTTGACATATAAAACGAATGAAATCCAAAATGTTATAAAACATTATTTCGAAAGCAAAATTCTAATGTATTCAACAAAGTTGGATTGTCAATCAGATCATTTAGCAAAATACGTTGCAAGATTTGCTACTTTTGATGTTTATCACTTTCTACTCTTGAAATCAAGGTAATGTCAGGTATCTTCAATGGGCAATATCCTATGTTCCCAAAATGAATATTATTTCAATAATAAAAGCTGAAGTTTGCAGTATTAGCAAGAAAAGCACGGTAACAAAATTTGTGATATCTTTTCAAGCTGAAAACACTCTAAAATGAGAATCCAGTTCCAGTAGCTTTAATGGTAGTCTCATTTGACGTTTAAGAGTTCACAAATAACAGATGAGTAGCATTTATGGTATTTTATTCCACTTTTTAAATGTAGCTCCCGTAGTAAAAAGTGACGAGGATCTTTCCCTAAATTCAGCAATTAGGAATTACCGATCATCGCTAAATATGTTGCAATTTTGAGTTAGCGCTGTTATGCGCCCAAATATCATTATTTTTCTTTTCAAAATGTTCAACTACCTCATTACTGAGCTCATTACGAAGCAGTAAAAGAGAAACTGTTTGTTAACTGCGCAACTGGTTACTTTTTCCCCACCCGCATAACAATTTGCAACTCTCACTGGCAGCTTCCTAATCGTTCAAAACGTCTAGCGATGTTTTAAAACCACTTTTCATTTGCGAATGACGCCCTTTATTTTATTTACTTATCGATCATGATAAGGTGGAACAGAAAAGTGCCGGCCCATTACAAAATCGAATTTCACGTGGAGACATCGGTAAGTGGCTGATAATAACAGTTGAACCGATTACAGGACAGGAAATGAACGCTGAAAGCTCAGGTTGTAGAGGGCTGATTCTCAACAAATGCAATTAATTGAAACATTTTCGGGATCTCAGTTTATGTTAATGCGGGTAAAGCTTTTCAAGTAGAATGAAGCGATCCTTCGAAGGAAAAATCTTAATAATAGCAATTAAGAGTTAGATCTGTCTCTTGCAGTTTGTAAGCAGATTGACATGGTCGAGTTCACTTGAAGTGTTTTTTTACGAAGCGGATTGGCTTCGTGGTTCTAAATTGAAAGAAGACAGTTGATTCAGCTGAATTATTCAGAAGGTAAAGGAAAAGGTTAATGATCTACATGAGAGGTAGGAACGAGAGCATTGGTAAGTCTTTGAAATAGTGAAGTCAGAAAAGCAGAAAACATCGTACAATTTGATATTGTACTTTTTACTTTAAACAGTATCCTGATTGGTGGTTATTGAAGCATACGATCAAAAATTAGGTCTCAAACTAGCTTTTTTGTTAAGGCTCATTAAATAAATAATCATACAAGAATTGATTTGAAAAACTCCATTCTTCCACCATCTGAGAACAATTAGGATAAAATAAATTAATCATTTAAAAAATATATACGTTATTCTTATCGATGAACTTTATATATTGGAGTTAACGGGTAAATCCCAATAAGGATTAAGTATTGGGGTGTATGCTTAAATAGTACATAACACTTTTCCATTACATTCACTAATTTTCTCTAAATGTAAGTGAATCGAATGATCTCAATATCTTATCTAAAAACAGAGAATATCTGAAATGCGTGTTTATTATATTGCATTGGAACGTGATACCGTTTTTAATTGAACTTATTATTTAATTCTTTCATTAGCTGTAAAAATGAAACAGATGACATCTTGTTCGAACTTTATGAATTCACATTTAGAAAAATTTCAAGAACATTTTAGAATAAACAATTTCATATCGTAGTAGAGTATATACTGGTTTTACTTTAATTCCATTCAATATGAATAAATATTTATATGCGAAGGAAACTAAAATTAATAAGTACGAGGATTGATTGATAAGTAGTCTCCAATCGTTTATGCGTTTTCGATAAATAAAATGAAAGTTGTATCAAACTAAAGTAAATTGTATTTCTCTTAAACATCAGAACCGTATTTTTCAACGTAGCCACCATTTACTGCTACACATTTTTCCAAACACGCTATCCAATTTTCAAACCGCCCATGATGAAACTTTGTTGCTTTCAGAGCAACTTTAACCCTCCTGGTGGTTGTCTCGACGAGACATCTCATCATTAGCAAAACTGACCATATCTTGATGGACGAGATATCTCGTCGTTAGAGAAAACTGACATGATATTCATCTCGTCATTATCAAAATCTAGCAATATCTTCATCATACAAAATTTAATCGGCATTCTTGATGACGAGATATCTCGTCATTAGTAAAATTGGTCAGATCGTATTGGAAGATATATCTCGTCGAAACCACTTTGAGGGTTAACTTCGACATCTGATAAAAACGTCGACCTTTCAACATCCTTTCGATTTCGGGAACAATCAGAAGTCGCACGGTGCCGAATCTGGGCTGTAAGGAGGGTGTGTAGAACAAGCGTGAATTTCAGGTTTGTCATTGTTTCAACGTTTGCCAAATGCGATGGGGCTTTGCCTCGTCGTGATGCAAAAAATAAGAAGTTCTTTTAGTCCTAATTATCAAAATAGATTGTCAAAACTATTACTAATCGCTGCTTAATGCTAAACTTGGAGGTAGCACTCATGACTATCAAATGCTGAAGGACGACAAACAATGAATTGAAAAGAGGCTAGCGTGCACTACACTGTCTCTACTACTGAACGCATGCGCAAACGTTTTTCTTCATCAACTACTAGCGACACCATACGGTAGGAGACCTTACTTATAAATCAATCCTCGTATAAAGTATATTTTAGTTTTCGAAGCTTTACTGAAGAGAATGGTGAGATCATGACTGTTCCTAAAAAACCTTAAAGGTAAAATTTGAAACAAGCCAAACTCTTAAGTAATTTTTATAATTGAATATAGTATATAAAATACAACTTCAAACTTCATTAAATATAAATAAATGTACTCTTCAAACTTGTAGTTTTGGGAACACTATTTGTTTTCTTTCAATTTCAAAATAACCTATCACGGATTTATACGCTTACCATTTTCCGCTAGATTGATATGCTCTTACGTCCCCTTAAGTAGTGGTTAAATAGGAAACGCAAGGCTCAAAGCGAAACACACAGACCAATCAGAGGTGTTGGCTTGAGCAGTGAAAACGCTCTGAATGGTTCGCGTTTGTCGCTCTGCGCCTTCTATTTGACCATGACGCTACTTTTTAAAACATTTTTAATGCGAGTGTAATTAAAATCCTTTTAAAATCAAGCTTGTCGAGATGAATCTCAATTGCTGCAGATCTGAACTGCATTTGAAATGCAAGAAGGCAGATAAAAGTATTTTTGCAAACATGTACATATTGTAAAAATCTTTACACTTTTTAGATCTTTTTAGTGATAGGTTTCTTTCGCGATTCCATTTCAAAAATATCAATTTAATACTAATCAAATATTCGTACGCACTAATTAGAATTTGCGTTTGAGTTGGCTCTTAAAGCTAGAGTAGAAAACAATACAATAATATGAAGAATTCCAATTAGTCATTAGTTCAGAATAAAAAAAGGTGACAATGATGTATTTGTATTATTTTTTTTACCTGAAAAATAAAACTGTCACGCATAATTTTCTGGTAGCGAAGTGGAGGTACACGTTTTCAATATAGCTTACGTTAACACTTAAAAAATAAAAAAAATGCAGAGATATATATCATGTTTCTTGACACAAGACTGATATCAAAGTACCTTTACATTCATTAGCTTCAAATTACAAAAAACTATCACATTGTATGGGAGTTAATTACATAGTTTTGTCTCTTTCACGAAAACACATTTTTCTAGTTCTAAACAATGAAATGACTTTCGGTCATAACTTTTCTGGTTTCATCATTTCTATAGAAATATAAAAATAGATTGATATGAGTTAATAGTATAAAGCCAACTTAATAACTAGGAACATAGAAACTCAACCTTTCCAATTTTTGTTCTCAACCCGATTTTCTTGCTTGATAGAATTGTATTACAGCATGTCATTTAGAAACTAAACTAGATAGAAAAAATGTAAGTTTGAAGCACAGGAATTTAGGTAAACAATGTCTGAGGCTTATATATATACCGGCCTTTAAATTTAAATCATTTAATAAATTTCAGCAAAATTTGTATGGTGCATATAAAGACATTCATAGTTCAAAATCTTCACTTGTTAAGTATTTCGTAATTGTTGAAATATATAAATCCCGCATTTCGTGCGAATCCTATTTTTCTAAGACAAATTTATGTAAAATCATTCCTTTGGTTTTTCATACGTATTGTGTATAACGTTGGGGAAGTCAGTTTATATCATGTATATATCGTGTCAATTCACATTAAACACACGGATGTATTTTACTCTATTAGATCTAAATATTAAAGTGATTAAAAACGATTATTAATTCCCAAAACTGTGAATTAATCACTGTTAATCCACTTTAAATTTAATGAAACATAATTCCCAAATAAATTTTTATTTAGTTGTACCAAGGCTGTTTTTATACGTAATGAGGTACTTTAAAACCCCACATTAAAAGAAAACGTTAATTGATTCTTTTTTGAGTTAGAAAACGATTATAATGACCCAGTATCTAAATCAAAAGCAGCGTTTCTTTGAAAGTTAGAAAGACACTCAAATCAGTCTCGGGGGATTTTGTTTGAATTTAAACCTTAAACTCTTTACCATTCTTCTTCCAAATATCTGAATAAAAGTTCCACCTCTCCTGTCGTCATTCGCACAAAGATCTTTTTTAATCTAGCAACAAAAGAAGTTTGAGAGAGCTGTAAAAGAAAAGACCTTTTGGAAACAGGCGGCAATCTGGGTCAGCTTTTCTTTTCCTTTGTTATTGGCTAATAATCAATATATTCTCCTTCCTCTCAAAGACGTGTCATATATATATATATATATATAATTCTGGTGTCTTTATTTCACAAAATAGAAAAAATCGGTAGACAGGGACAATTGGAGGATTACTACAATAAATACCACTCAATCCGCTTAGATATTACCTTTCCCTTACAGATAATGCTGACAATTTACAGCTGTGTTTGATGAGAAACTATGATTTTTACTTATAACTCAAATAAACTTGAAAACTGGTTCGTTGTTCAACTCTCCGATTCTTAATTATATCTAAGCAAAAATACGGCTGTAACATTTTATTATATACGTCAAGTTCTTTGATGGATTAAAGGAAGAATAATTGAAGAATATAAGTTTAGATTTATTGAAGATGTGGGAATCATTTAAGTGAAAGTCTACAGTCGTGCGTTTGATATTCTAAGCGTCACGTGGTTTTCGTGAGTGTAGTATGGCTAAATCACAAATAAGCTGCGAATGCTACAGGAATATGTAAAATCAACTTTTGGAAAGTATTGCAAATCAATGGCCATAAAAAATGATTCCCTAGTTGGAGCATTCTGTAGATTATCTAAGCATTAGAATTGGGCCTTACAGTAATTATAATATGGCAAACAAAGACTGCTGCAAAAATTTTAGTTTCGGAAGTTACCTACAATGATTAAAGGAAGAATAATTGAAAATATAAATTTAGATTTCTTGGAGATGGAATCATTTATATGGAAGTCTACAGTCGTTCGTTTGATCTTCTGAGTGTCACTAGGTTTTTAAGTAGTGTAGTATTTTTTTTACCCACAACATGCATAATGATAAATTACCACATCTCAGAGGGATAAGCATCACGAAGTTTTACTATAGAATTTGCGAAAGAGCGGTTGTGCAAAATACATTGCATTACAATCTTAAATATGCTGTGAATGTAACAGGAATATGCAAAATCAAATCTTGGGAAATAACACAAATCAATGGACTTAAAATTGGTTTACTAGATTCTTTCGATTATCTAAGTACAAGAATTGGGTCTTACAGTAATTATGATATGGCAAAAAAAGACTGCTGCAAAAATGTTAGTTTCGAAAGTTACCGATAGGCGAATATTTGTCGTTGTGTATAAGCCCAGAAGTAACACATTTATATAAAATCTTGTAAAAATATATAAATTACGGAACTATATTTTTGAACGAAATTTTGTCCGACTCTCAATTAGAATAGATCCAGATTGGTGCAATTTTAGTATTTAGATAAAGATGCAAAATGTGTGATAGGTGTAAAATTTTTAAAAAATATCTTCATTCATTATTTTTAGATTTTGTATAGAAAAGTAATAGCATTGCTCTGATGTACTTTTACAATTTAGCAATTTTGTGCTAAAAAGAGAAATTAATCGAGATGCTGAGAGGTACATTTATTTTCTGTGCTTTTTTCGATGTGATTAATACATTTACACCGATAACAGAAATCCTTTTTCGAAGAAATTTCTTAAATATATATTGTTTTCATATCAATAGCTTTATTTCAAATTTTAAAAGAAAATAATTTTTTCATGAGGAATCCTTTTCATTCAGAAATGTCCTTAACCAATAAATCTTCATAACAGCAAAAAATTTCTAAAATTAAATTTAGAGCTAAATTCAACAGTACGATTTCCATTAACTGTCTGTAAAATAGGTGAAACAACTCATTAACCCTCTTGGTGGTTGTCTCGAAACAAAGGTCCCGGTCAACAAAGCTGACCATATTTTGATAGACGATATATCTTGTCATTAAAAGAAAACTGACCAGATCTTGTTCTCATCATTAAAAATCGACAGTATCGTGATGACGAGGTATCTCGTCAAGATCTGGTCAAATTGGTCAGATCTTGGTGGACGAGATATCTCGTCGAAACCCATTTGGAGGGTTAACATTAATTGATTCGAATTATTGGTTAAAATGCAATAACGCTTAAAACAGCAACGATGGTTATATGGATCATAGCTATGATTTTATGCCGTATCCGGATCCATTAACATGCGAAGATTTGAAGATTTTTATACCTAAAACAGTATTCAAAGTTCTCATACGCATGTTCTACTCGTGAATAAAATATCACCCAGACACGAGTATGCATCTCTGTGATTTTTATAAACCGCATTCGCATGACCTGAACATACTGGTTTGTGGTGTCAGATTGCAGCTCTAAACCACTCGCAGAGAGATGTTTCAAAAACCGAGCACGTTTCATCCACATAAGCCATTCTTATTTGCTGCTGCGAGGCAAAATTTTCTTCATCAGTTTCTTCGACGGATTTTCATTTTTCCACCACCTTCTTTAGACGTGCGGAATGAATTGTGATTTCGAGATGATTTCAAACACCGCAGCAGCCAAGCGAGCCAGCGTCGTCTTATCTGCATGCATTCAATATTCGTGGCGTGTCTCCCGGGAAAATGTCACTGAAGTAAAATTTCGAGGCTCTTCCACTGAGCCTCGCGGAGAGACGAAAACTATCGTAACTGAGAAACGAGCGTGTGCTGGGGAAGGAATCTCAAAATGTATAATTTGGTTACTCGTCGGTGTGCGTATTACGGAAATCCAATTTACCCATATTTGAACTGATGCAA
The DNA here is from genome assembly GCA_933210815.1 of Meta bourneti. Classification (NCBI taxonomy): domain Eukaryota; kingdom Metazoa; phylum Arthropoda; class Arachnida; order Araneae; family Tetragnathidae; genus Meta; species Meta bourneti. The sequence goes on along the minus strand of OW119934.1, from coordinate 12,192,692 downwards.
ATGCAATCTAATATTGACCGGTATATATGGTTTTACCCTCCTAGTGGTCTCGACGAAGTATCGCGTCATTAGCAAAATTGACCAGATCTTGATGGACGATATATGCCGTCATTAGAAGAAAAACATCATAAAAATCGACAATATCCTGATGACAAGATATCTCGTCATTGTCAAAATTGATCATATCTTTATGGACGAGATATCTAGCCGAAACCACTTGAGGGTTAATGTTCTGTAAAGAAAGGAATATTTAAAAAAGTAGCAAAATAATACATAGTTGTAATGATAAAAAAACAAAAGATTGAAAGTTTAATTCGTATATTTTCACACAGTTTAATAAATCAAATTCAAGGGATATTGCTTTTTCAAACTGAGAAAAATGCAATCGAATATTAACAATGTTGCGACAAAATTTTAAAACATTCTGGAAAAATTGTAGGCTGCTTGTGTAACGGCAGATTCTGCGAGTCTGTGACATTGCCGTGGTGAAAAGTAAATGCACATGGTGGTGACCATGCGTGATGGCGATGATCAGAGTTGGCATGCGTACGAAATTGTCTAGCTATCATAAAATCGACAATATGTTGGTGACGAGATATATCGTCATTAGCAAGATTGGCCAAATCTTGATGGACGAAATATCTCGTCGAAATCAGTTGGAGAATTAATTGACGGGCACGGAGTTTGTGTCTGCCAGTACAATGCTCGATCACAGGTTGCATTACGCACCCAGAAAAGTTTGCACGAGTTGGAATGGGGAAACGCTGTTTCTTCCAGTTTATTCCTCAGACCTTGCCCTGCCAGAATTAGGGTCGCCGTGGCTCGGTGGCGTTGCCCTCTGCGCTAGCAACCTGCAAATTGTAGTGGCGCGTGTTCGATTCTTCTCTCGGTGTACTCTCTCTTCTGTGTCAGTAAAGATTTCATTGTGTGTATGTCTATTTACGTGACGTTATTTAAAGCAGCTTTGCCAAATACCATAAACCCAAAACCTTATACCATAAACCCAATACCAATCAACCCTGTCAGAATTTTTTTCTTATGATTTTTGTCGAGGAAAAATTTTGCTAATGATAAGGGTACGAAATGTTCCCTGCATGACTTCAGACTCCGCTTGACAGACAAATCGTAGTGGAATGATTGAACACGTGGATTGGGGAACAAGGTCATAAGTTAACTAAGTATTACCTGAAAGATTAGGTAGTGTTGTGTATGACTTGTAATTTCAAACAAACGCTTCTCTATAGTTCGAAAACTTTCTTTACAGCCTGATTGAAAAAGTAGCAAAAGAGCAATTATAAAAGCAAAAATATATTTATCATCTGGAGATTTATTAGTCAAATACATTTATTTCTCTCGAATATTTATTTTCAGTATTAATATGGAAACAGCATATTACATTTTCTGCGAGTAAACAATTTTGCAGATATAAAAAATCGTACACAAAAATTCTATTTGTTTAAGATAAATAATGTACGTTTCAGCTCATTAAAATAATTTGGACACATCTATTCTGCTGTACTTTTGCTTGCTACATCTGCGCCACTTAAGCAGTTCACGAGGGTGTACTTGTTCTTGTGAAATTTTTCGAGAAATGTTCACAAATTTTAGCATTTGAAAAATTGAAAGTACAATTTTCTAAAGAAACGAAGTAGGACCAACTACGTTGTGTCATTTGTGAATAATATTAAGAGAATCATCTTCAAACGTTGAGAAACATAATACTGATATAAAATGTGTTACTAATTGAAACATTGAAATAAACATCTAATCTAGCCTCTCACTCAAATAACGTTTAAGAAGCATAATTTTTATACGGAACAAAAATTAAACAAATCAAACTTTATCTAAACTTTACTTAGTAAGTAAGAAAACTTTAAGCAAGAAATGGCTCTTACTCAACAGTGTATTCAATTTACACGATTTGACAATTTCAAGAGTGCAGATTTCGTTATTTTAAAACTATTCTAAACTAATGTAAAACGAATCATCAGCTCTTTCGCCAACGCTGTCTTTTCCCTTTCGAGAAGATAAGTTATAATACTGATAGTTTGAAAAATAGCCAGTGGACAAGATTCTAACACACTCAATTATATTTATTCCTTGATTAAGATATATGTTATAAAGGTTTAAAATTTAATAACTGAATGCAATTAAAGCATTATAGTCTAAGAATAAAATGGGTCGTCCATCTCTCTATGTAAAGAACAATTATATTCCATAAAAATCTGACAAAGTTTTAAAATATTCAGAAAGAAGCAAAGATGCATTAAGATATATTAAGGAGAATGAATATATTCTTAAATTTAATGTGAACATGAAAATAAAGCGCTAAACAATAATAGTAAACTATTCCTAATGCAACTCGCAATGACAAAATTATGTTCCACACTTTCAAAATTCACTTGAATGTATAAAAATAAACATAGATAGTTGAATAAAAAAGCGGTACTATAAAATTGTGGAACATACATAAATAATATAAAATTTTCATCTCTGAAACAGAATCGATAGCAAAATGGAATCAAAAGTTGTCAACAAATATACGTATCATACCAACTCTTTAAGGTAGGTAGGGAGTTAACGTCGTACCTGGAGCAACACAACGGGCTATCGACGACGGTCCGGGTAGGTAGTTAAGTATTTTAATTAACGTCGCCCTGGAGCAACACAAAGGGCTAATTGGCAACGGTCCTGGTTTGTGCATATGATAAAGTAAAATATCATATAACTATTATAATGAGCAAATAATTAATCGATTACTGCTCGAACTTATGTACCCAAGAGGTTATCAATACTCAAATACATTGTCCTACGCACAATCCCATTGTCATTCATTTTGTGCAGTTTGTTGCATTTCTTTTATAAATCAAGTCTCACATTTATTTTTCAACGTTTTAAAAGCACTGGAAAACAACCTAGATTTACTTGATCCCCGTCACCTTTCCCCGGTATGTTTCATGAATTCTAATTCATACCACTTCATGAAAACGAGAAAACTTCCTACCTGGAGGAAAGCAAAGAAAAAATCTCCCCGTTCATTCCTTCGTTATCGATTCAGAATTTTGATAACCGTGTAAGCAATCCCAGTCACTCACAATTTTACGCACTTCGTAGATTTTCCAGGGCGATCCTCCCACCATTTTGTTTTAAATATGCATTCCCAAACTTTCTCCCTATCCTCCGGAGAAAAGAACAGGGGGAAATAATGCCAGGGAAATGCTTTTATTTTCCACAAGGAAAGAAACAAAAATATGAAAGCCAATGAAAACTTGAAGTGACGCCACAATGAGCAGAGAGAGGAAGAAACCTGCGATTAGGAGAGCCTGTTCAAAATGAGTTTCTTGCCTAGATATATTTTTATTACCCTGAGTCGGACAAAAGCTCCTGATTGTTTCATACCCATTCATCCTTTTTTTTCGGCGCTAGATACCCCACTCCAGACTTTTCTTCTTGCAGCAGTTATTATCAAGCATTCACATCATTAAGGAAGGTCAAGGGAAAAATTGAACCGACCTCCCTATTACAAAAGATAAGTCTGGCTCGTCCTTCTCGCATTCCGGTGGGAAAAAATTGAATGGCTTTGTTCAATATTTATTTCCGTGCATAAAAAGAGCTCGTGGAGTCGGTATCTATTGGAATTTAAGTTATTTTTCAACCGAAATTGTTTTCTTTCTTACCCGAATCCTCTCCTCGCACAGAGAACTGAAGCAGAATGTGAAATCGGGATCTGCGCCTGGTGAGATTTGCTTTTGTGACGGCCATGCATCATCCTTTTTCTGACTACATGAACAGCGACACCAGAAGGCACGGGAAACAGTAATAGGGAGAAATAGAAAAAAGCGTAAATCATCGGATTCTGTCATACAGTTCTTTCACTTTGCATTTAACGATTTGTTTTTCTTTTACTCCGCCGAAGTTGAATTGCTGGAAGGGGGATTTTTTGCTGCTGCTAATAACAATAAAGCGTGTTGCGTCGCGTGATCTTCCTGCTTCTTTTGTCGGGGTTGGCAGTTTTCTTGATAAAAATGTGGCTTGTGATAACTGTGTTTGAAGCTTCATTGTGAACGGTGCTTCATTCAATGAAAACCAATAAGACGCGTACACAATCGCAGTGTGGCGCGTTGAAAGTTCTCGAATCATACAGAATAATAATAATGAATTAGATTGTTTAAAATTGCCAGCTCGCCTTTCCTTAAAAGAATTTGAATGGGCATTATGAGCAACAATGTTGCAGTGTGAAGGCAAACTGTTTTATTCACGATCTGAAAGATATAGTGTCGAAAGGTTGAACAGTATCAACCTTCAACCATAAAACTCGGATTCGGAGATACTAGCACGATAAAGGTTACCATGATAAAAAAAGATACAATTAATGTACAATATTATCAAAAATAATTCTTTAATTGACAAGATTTTTATTCCTAGAATTATAATGCAATTTCTTCAAACTATTAAAAGACATTGATTTAAATAAGGAAGGGATTTTTAATTAACGTCGCACTGGAGCAACACAATGGGCTATTGGCGACGGGCCGGGATTAACCCCCGAAGGCAAAGATCCGAGGACACCACTTAATTTTGAACCACGGTCAGATGACGACGTCACATCTGAGCTGGCATCCCACGCTCCAAACTTCCATACCATGCCAATGTGAGGACGATTTAAAAAAAGTAATTAACGTCTGTTTCAAAACAAAACGAAAAAATTACATCGTCTTAATAACTTTCACTTTTGATCCGACAATATGAACTAAATTATGAGTGCTCATGCATTCGAAGTAAATTTTTTTGTCGTATATAATATTTTAGACTCGCTTGATAGTCAATTAAATTTAGTTATAACTGCGAATATAAGTAATTATGAGGTTTTATGGTTATTAGCGTTTTTAAATTGAAATAATCTATACAATAAAATGTATATTAGATTTTCTAATTGTACTTCTTAAAGTGGCCTCACGTTTAAAGCCAATATCAATAATCATTTTATTCTAAAAGCTATTATAAATAAAAACACCCATGCCTGAAATGAAATTATAGAGAAGTCTCATGAATAAACCAATTTCAAGAAGTATAACAACTTGGAGAGCTATATGAGGATACAAAAATGTCCGTACAGAACAATCTAAAATACGTATAAAGATTACATTTTTTTAAATAGCTGTTATATATCATGCCCACTCATATAAACTAGAAATCTATATGACGTTATAACTGGACTTTGATCTCATAATGAAGAATTATACTTACAAGTTTTCAAATGAAATTCAAAGATGAAGAATAATGACGTATGGAAATGATAAACCATCTGCATAATATTTTTCAATTTCTCTGATAACGTGATCTTCAAAAAACAATTTTTGTGTAACCATGTCGATATATCTATGTCGTGAAGTACAAAAATACCTTTTCCAAAGTATTGAAGCTAATTTCACAATGTATTGGATTAGCAAAAGTTTCCAAACAAAACATATTCAAGTTCTTGCGATGCAAAGTTAACTCAGTGTCAATTTCAAAATAACTAAAATTTTTAATATTCTGCTATTCTAAAAAATCCTAACAAAACTTGTCAGAAATATATAACTAAGTATTTTGTCTGTATAATATAACTCGAATCACAATAAATTTTTGCTCGATCAGTAGATTTCATTAGTCAAGACTATGTCAGTCCCAAACCTATTCTAAGACATTCACTCTACAAATGTCCCTAATTCGTGCATTCGGCTTTCAAAACAATTCACAAAGTAGAAAAGAACTGATTACATCTCATATAATGAATTATCGTGCGCATATATAACATTTCTCATAATGGGCTTAACTTTGAGAAGACATGGGGCAATTCAAACCCTAAGTTGTACAAAGCACGAATGCTCTTGAATTTCCGAAAGAGCACATTCATGTCCTTTCAAAATCAGAATAATTAGGATGCCATTAAAAATGAATAGCTTACTGTTCATATTTAACTAAGCGTCTTATTAACAGATTTTGTGAGAATGTTTTATTCTTAGATATATGACCTTCATTAAACATTAAATTCTAATTATATTTAGTTCTAATTATTTAGCATGACTTTTCAATTAAATAATTAACAATTGAAACCTTTTGGCTGAAAATTGTTTCTTTATTCACAGAAACCATCAACTCCTAAATTAATTCTTAAGTATTGCTTAATATATACTATTTTAGTCTGTAAAGAAAGTCCAGAGAAGATAAAACTGAAAAATTACAAATTTCGCCTTTTAGTTTTAATTTTGCGATCCCACCTAATTTCATGGCGCAGCTTGTTCTTTTTTGGACCTAAAACCCAAACGTCCAATCCTACCTAACTTCAGGACGCTGGTCATTTGACATAAGAAAAACGCCAGAACGTTCAAGTCATGTAAGTAATGATACATATTTTACACATTTTATTTTTCTCAGATGACTTAATTGTTGACATTTAAACCACTTATCTCAAATTATGCCTATTATAGGTCTATCTCATTGACATTAAATAAGCAAAGCAAAAGGATACAAAGCATGAAATTGCAATTTCCTCGTAGGTAATTGGTTTAACTCTCCTTGGGAGTGGTTGACTTGACGAGGCTCTCGTCATTAGCAAAACTAACTAGATCCTTGATGGATGAATCATCTTGTCCATCAAGATCTCGTTGTCTCTCATTATTAGAAAACTGATCAGATCTTGATCTCGTCATCATAAAAAAGTTAGCAATATCTTGATGAAGAGATATCTCGTCATTATCAAAATTGGTCAGATCTTCATGGACGAGATATTACGTCGAAACCACTTGAAGAATTGAACATAGCCTTTTCCTTAACATATTTGCTAATATCTTCTCCAAACAATATGTCTATTTCTATCATGACGTATACCTCACAAAGGGAACATTTTCTTTCAAGGTGATACAGTAGTCAGTTGGAATATCTAAACACTGTTAATCTTACCCTAATTTATGGACTGCTATTTCCTGTTCGAGTAACTATGAGACAGCAAATACAGATGAATGCGTGGGATGATGTATCTGGTACTCAGTGAAAACCAGACTCAAAGAGGGATGAAGAATCCGAGAATGCTTGCGAGAAAGGGATCGAGAAGGATGAGAACGAAAGCATATATTCTGTGCATTTCCCCAAACTGGAACAAGTAAATAGTTGTGAATCATCAAAAGACATTTCGCCTAAGCTGAAGGAGGACCAATCGAAAGGCCCCGCCCAAAAAGAGTCGTTGCTGAAATCCCTGATTCAGCACAAGATTCCATTATTGGTCTGAGACATAAGGGACCACCTCCACAAGTTCTTTGAGATTGTGGATAAACTCTCAGAAATTGAAATAAAAGTCGACTGCTGTCGGTGATGTTATTATACTGGCTGCCGTCCACTTTTAGAACTTTCTATAAACAATCGAATCACATGATGAACGGCTAAAAGCAGAATACGCAAAGTCAAAATAGTCTAGGAGAGCGATGCACGCTGTCATGACAGACACGCCAACGACTTTGCCTACCGGCATTCGCTGCTGGTCACCTCCGACGGAAACCTTCATGATCTAAATGATCATCAAAGCTTATAAGAAAGACTCGTCAAAAATGAGATGTTTCCGATGCAAGCGTTTGGGTCATCAAACAGCCCAATGTGATAGTTATCAAAGAAAAGACTATAGCTATCGTCACAAACAAGGAAATGTTGGTTTGATGATTACTGCAAAATCGAGCTGAGCCGATGCACTCTTGACGCCTAACAAGAAGCTGCAAGCAGTCTGGTTTCTTGATAGTGGATGTACGAGACATCTCTGGGACGACATTTTGAAATTTACAAAAATCAACGAAACCGAAATTATGGATGTCAACCTGGTCAACAATGGAAAAACGAAAGTGAAGGAATCCGGTAAACCGTAATTCAAGCTGAAGTGAACAAGAAAATTAGTTTAATTGAAAAATTCGACACTTTTCTAGTACCTGAACTGCGAACAAACCTGTAGTCAATTGTGAAACTATGCTAGAGGATACACTGTTACATTTACAAACATTGCAATCATTACAGACCGTAAAGCTAAATTAGAATTTATTGTCGAACGAAAGAATAAATGATACCCAAGATAATCAAAGAGCGAGGAATGTGAGTGAATCGACAGTTTTAAAAACAAAAAGTGGGATTTCGTTAAATGGCACAGAAGGGGTCATCTCAATATAAAAGATTTAATGAAATCAACAGGGAATCGAAAAGTTCGTGGATTGAACATATCAAAATCATACATGTCTGAAAATTTCAATTGCAAAGTACGAGCACTTAACAAATTAAAGCATGTGCCTTTTTCAAGCAGTCGGAACGGGTAACCGACCTGTTTCCTTCGACCAGATCTTTAGGAACGATGAGGATATCCTCTCTAGGAGGACCGGGATAGCCATTTGGGAGAGTAGCAGATTAGAAACGGGAGGGTTGAGAGTTCGAAACTAGGTCCAACCAAAGTCCGTCGTGTATGTGGGGATTGGTGCACATTGAATCTGTCGCAGTCTCAAATGTCCTCACGTTATTGTGATGTGGAAGTTTGGAGAGTGGGGTACCAGCTCAGGTGTTGTCCTCGTCATGACCGTGGTTCTAAGTGACGAGATATTGTCCTCCGATCTTTCCTTTCGCGATTGATCCCGGACCGTCGCCCATAATCCGTTATGTTACTCAGTGCGAGATTAATTTAAATACCTACCTACACTCACTAGGTAAGCCAGTTTATTTTACGATTTTTATTGATGAATTCTCGCGATATTGTTTCGTTAAATTTCTAAAGCATAAAAGTGATGCTTTCAGTGCTCTCAGAGAGATTAAATTTCTGGGAAAATCAAAATTAAAACATTTATAAGAGATAATGGAGAGAATTCATAAGTAATGATTTATCTTCCATGAATGATAATTATCTTAAATTAACTGGGCTTGAACGTAGATAAACAGCTCCATATTGTCCTGAACGGTGTGAAATCACAGAACTCTCGTTGAAATGGCACGTTGTCTTCTGTCTCAATCGAAATTATCCCTTAATCTGTGGTAGGCGAAGCTGGTTCGTTTCCTGTCAGGATTACTTCCTCCCTGGGTGTATTTCTTCTTCCTGTCAGTAAAAACTTTCCTTGTGTGTGCGGCATACACATGTCGATTACTTGATATTGTTTGTCTTGTTCTTGGTGCAGTTTGGCCAAATACGGCCCTTTTACCATGAAACCCAATCAACCAACCAACCTTTAATCTGTGGGCAGAAGCGATAAGTACTTATAATTATATAAGAAACAGATGCTCAACAAAAGATCTTAATGGTAAATCTCCATAATGAGTTATGGAATAACGTAACACCAAATGCTACCTTCTTTAAAATTATTGGTTGTACAGCTTATAGCTTGGAAAAGAGACTTAATCAGAAATTTTCAGCGAGATCAAAGAAAGGAGTATTTGTAGGCTACTCCGATCACTCTCTCGAAAGCCTTCGCGGAGTGAAATTCATAGAAGAGAGCAATTATGATTGCATTAATGTTGGAGAGTTGTTAACAAATCCCATGGCACCAACGCATGAACAAGAAGTTGGAGATCATCAGGATGTTTACCCTATGATACGGAAGAAAATCGAAATCCCAAATGAAGTAGTAGCTGATGAGTCAGTAAAAAGGGATGGTTTAAGTGATTCAACTCCTATCTCGAAGAAAGCACTTTCGTTGGGAAATAGAGAAGTGATACGCAGAAGAAACTCAAAAGATACCCTCTCTGCTGGATTTATACATAGTTATAATGCGGAAATTACCATTAAAACAGGTCCTCCGGGACACATCTTTAGGTGTGTACGGGTTTCACGAACCGCTGGTACCCTAATGATCTGTTCTTTCTCTCCATGGGGTTTATTGATTTTGGTAAACACGGGGAGTCACTCTCCCAAGACACCCAAGCAATCTTTTCTTCTTTCCTCGCACTGTTTTCTCTCCTCCCCCTCTCTTTCCCCCTGTGTATTACTTGCCGTTGTCTGTTTTGTATATGGCACAGCTTGGCCAAATATAGCCCTTGCACCAAAAAACCCATTGAAACAACACATAAGAGTCCTGATGCCACTCAGTTGCATAATACTTTAATTAGAAAGATAATAAGTAAAATAAAAAATTATACTTTTGAATTGATAGAATTGATTGAAGATAGAAATGTATAGGAAGCCGATTTCCTTTTGAATATAGTCCAGATGGGTTTTTCAAAAATACAAAGGCTATCTTCGCGCCCAAGAGTTTAATCAAAAACCTGGCATTGATTTTGGCGAAACTTTTGCACCTGTCACTCGCCAAGGGTCCATTCGTTTTCTGGAAGCTCTCTCCCTCTCTCTGCTAAATTAGGTCAAGAAATTCATCAATTCAATGTGACTTCCGCATACTTAAATGAAATATTGGAAAAGGAAATTTGTATGGAATGTCCTGATTATTTCGACGAAACTGTCAAACAAATAATCTCAAATAAGAAAACCAATACTGAAACTTCTAAAATCGCACCCATCAAATACATTAAGATCCTTAAAAGGTGATAAAGTTTTTGTCTTAAAACTCACTTTATGGTTTAAAATAAGTTGGTAGATTTGGAATTTTAAGTTAGACGTTAGTTTAGCTTTCAGAGCTAAACATACTAAAGCTGATCCTTATAGTTACTACATTAAAAATGAAAATGGGCTAATAGTTATAATGATATATGTTGATATATATTTTGCTTACGTCGCAAGATTCTAAAATGATTGCGAAATTTAAAATTCATCTTAAAATGGAGGAAATTAAATACGTTGTTTTAGTTGTGTTTCGGTTTAAATTTTTGATAAGAAAATGAATTTTGTGGCTGTGACTCAGCAGAGTTATATCCGAGAACTGTTGAACCGTTTCGATATTTCAGAGGTTAACCCTGTATCTTGTCTATTGGACAAGCATTGGATTGAAAAGTCTATAAATGCAATGAATGCGAATATGCGTATACAGATTTGGTTAAGAGGTCTAATGGACATCTTGCCACTTCAACTAAACCCGACATTGCGAACGCAGTGAGTCAATTGAGTCAATTTTTAATTGTTTTGATCAAGCTCATTGGTCAGTGGTTAAGCGTCTATTGCGTTACCTAAAGAAAACTATAAACTTTGACTGATTTTTAGACGTACTAATGAGTCCCTGTCTGGGTATACTGATGCTGATTATGGAAATTGTCCTGACGATAGGAGATCGTATACCGAAAACTGTTTGGTTCTTAGTGGAAGCTCAATTATCTGGGACAACCGTAAACAGGTACTGGGGTTCTCCCATCTACCTAGGCCGAATACACGGCCCTTTCTGATGGCACCAAGGAGGTATTTACCTGTGTTAAATACTTTAAGAACTATGAATGCTATGGCAGGGTACTTATGCTCTCTGATAACAAAGCAGCGATTAAATTAGCTGAGAATCTTGTTTTCCACAGAACTAAACACATAGATGTACGACATCATTCTGTAAGGGAAGCTCTTAAAATGGTAACACCGATTTAAACTTCGTGTCAACTGAAAATATTTTAACTAAGGCATCACCATCTGTTAAACATTATCAATGTTTAAATGTCCTAAGTATCCAAGGTGTTGAATACTTCGGGTAAGGATGTTGACATTGTGGGAGGGTGTTGGAATATCTAAACATTGTTAATCTCATCCTAATTTGTGGACTGATACTTCCTGTTCGAGTGCGACGTCTTGCAGGGCAACTGCCCCCGAATGCGCGTCACCAGACAGTTTTGTAACTTGTCCCAATGCGGACGCTCTGTTATGTAGCTCTATGTATTTTTGCTTTATTGTGCCTTATATTTTTATATCTTTAAATGAACTGTTTCTATATGAACTGTTCTCTACTCACTTCCACCTAAGATAGTCTAGTTTGAAGTGACCCCTATATTCAAACTTTAATTGCGATTTTATCGAGGAAATTCGTAATGAAATATTCTAGTATTCAATAATTTATTTAAGATGCATGCATTTACAAATGACAAGTAATTATTCTTGTACAGAGTATCAATAATATTTCCCGCATCTTATAAAACATTGAGTATTTTCTAGGTCTTATTGGTATATATCTATGTATTGTAAGTAGGTAGCATAAAGGGATTTAAATAAATAGCATTGCTTTTTTCCCAACACCAATCCGCTGCACTTGAATCAATTTCAACATGCATTGATATTGATTTCAACAGACAGTTAACACAATAAGATCATAATTAATCAAGGAAATATGCATAATTGATTACTCGAAGGTGAACTGCAATACACTAGTTTATAGAAATTGCATTCTACGAAAGCAATTTCAAAGATCAGTTTAGGATGCAACGGCTAATGAGCATTCTCCAATCAAGATGTTACGACCAATCGCTAGTACGGGAAGGGGCAGGACACTCCCTCTTGTATGGCACAACATTCTCTCATTAATCTGTTGGCGACTGTAAGCGATCATAAACGAAGGTTTCCATTAAAGCGAGAGCAATATGCAAACTTTCATTTCACCTTTAAAGATTATGAGGATCTTTCGTTTTCTTCCATGGGGGATATTTGAATTGAATCCAGAGATGATTTGACCTCATTTATTGAAAGTTTTGCAACACTTGTTTTGCTTTTCTACTTCTATTGCGTTATTCTACTTCTACATTCTATATACGATTTATGTAGGAGGCATATTTTCCCAGATTTTGATGATAGCCATAGATTTAGAAAAACGTAATAGAGTAGAGTTGCCCTAAGTGTGTCACGCACTTGTAGGAGTGTAATTTCGAAACAGTTTTATTTACTGTAATTTTTGTCCCATTTCATACTAAAAATATAGAAGCATTTTAATGCATTGATATGATGTGCATACACGCAAACTCAGATAATGAAGAAACTACAAATTTAGCTTTTCAAAAGCTCACATTTAAACGAAATGGTTAAACAGAGAAGGGTAAAGTGAAGGAGCGCAAAAATGTTACTTTTCGGGAGCATTTCTACCATGTTACTTGCGAAGTTATGCGTACATTGGCTGCATTGTACGCATTAGCCAATCTTACATGATTGTTTTGTCGCTCTATGGTCATTTTTCGCAATACGAGGTCTAATTAGAACAGGTAGGTGCGTTGGTAGGTATTTAATTAACGTCTCACTGGAGCAACACAACGGGCTATTCTAATTAGAACAGGATCTGCAACTTAAAGTTATTTAAAACCATAACAAACATCCATGCCCTGATCTGGATTTAAACTGAGGTCAGAGCATTAACTACTCGGCTACCAACCAACCGCGCTCCGTTGTCTTTGCTGACACATACAATATAGGAATGCGTCTTGAAATGTATGCAGAAACTGGTGTGTCTACTTTTTGATGTCACCATTAGTTATTTTTCAAGCAGTTGTTTAAGCGTAATGAGAAACGTTACATTTAAATGGCCCTCCCACGCTGTCTCTCTTTTTGTTGGGATTTCGGAATCCCTTTGAATTCATTGACATACTTTTGTAGTTTCCTAAAATCTTGTTTTAAACGAAGAACTTGTTAATATTAACACATTTCGTGTTTTTCCAATGAACTCACAGCTTACTTGGTTGTAAAATGTCATATGGCCAGACTGTTAAGATGGTTGAGTTATTTGTATTTCATGGGGCAAGATCCAAAATAGAAGCTTGCATCAACCAGATCTGCTGGAGAAACATAGACAGGACGTACCTGGGGTAATGGAATCAATTTGCACAAGATTTTCATCCAGTGAATTTGTTGAGGGAGACAGTACATGGGATTCCTGAGATAAGGACTCGATTTGTTAGTTTTGTTGTACCTGTTATCATGGATCTTATTTACCACGAAGCCGTAAACTCAAATATTTTAAATTCGTGACTCAGGTTTGGGCAAATAATGTACTTTGACTATGGCAACATCGTTAAAAGTGCCGTTCTAAATATGAAATCTCTAGAGGTTATGATCTATAATCTTAAGGTATTTTTTAATTAACGTCACACTTGAGCAACACAACGGGCTATTAGCGACGGTCTAGGATCAACCCCCGAAAGGAAAGATCCGAGCACAACACCATAACTTTGAACCACGGTCAGATGACGAGATCCTATCTGAGCTTGCACACCATTCTCCAAACATCCACAACACACCAACGTGAGGACATTTGAGGCCCCGGCCGATTGAATGTGCATCAACCCCTTTGTATACAGAGGTCTATGGTTGGATTTGAATCGCAAACTTCTGGTTGCTAGTCCGTTGCTCTTCCAACCGGCCCTTCTATAATCTTAAGATCTGATGACTTAGGTGGGAATTGCAAGATCCCAACTCAGATGAGTGTTCCTCTAACCATAATTTGGTGTCTAGACTTGTGTGGCAGTGCATTGTCCTATTGGAAGTAGTCAAACCCATCAGAATCAACGCAGTACCATGAACTGGTGTAATTCGTCAAAAAGGATGCAAACATACCGCTCACCTCTCAGAGACGTTTGTAGACGTACCAGGGCCCCATTGCATGCCAACCAAACAAATCCGATACAGTTACGGAACCACCACCTACCTGTACAATCCCCTGTTACATGTGGGATCCATGGCTTCATGGGGTTTTCTCCACACACAGATCCTTCCATCTGCTCTAAACAGTTAGAAACGCGACTTGTCATAACCCGTCTACTCGTTTCCAGTCATCGAGTGTCTAGTGGCGGTGTTCCCGAGCGCAGATGAGGTGAATATCGGTAGTATTCATTAATGGTACTCGAGTTGGGCGTCGGCTTCTAAAGCTTATATCTTTGAGGTCACAGTCCTTACTCTGATGTTTCTAGAGGACCCAGCATTGAATTTCCGATGTTAATTGAGGCCTATTGATTACTGAATATCGCGTGAAACGTTTCTTCCCAGTTGACGCCGTCACGTTGATCCAAAGTCTTTTTACGCCCACACTGCTATCGTAAGTTATAAGTTTCGGCAGAATTATTGTAGTCGTAGTAAAGTGAAATAGTAGTACCTGAAAATCCAAACTTCTCTACCTGCAAAATGCTATGGCCCATCTCACGAGCTCCAACTATTAAACCGAGTTAAAATTCGATTAGATCGTTATAACTGCCCATTCTCAAGGCGCAAATAGCTATAAGTGCTTCCACGGATATATATCGCTTTATATATTCACTGACGTAACCAATCACGTGTATAGGTGACGTTGCTATGTATTTTGCATAGACTCGTCTGGACCAGTTTTCGGAAAACACTTCAGTGTATATGGCACATGAAACAGAGCTTCTAAACTGTTAATAGAATGACGCCCGCAAGCGCTATAAAGTATTTGAAAAAGTGGATTGCAACAATAACCAGAGAAGATTTGAATGTACTTAAAAGACAAGAGTAAAACAAATAAGTGATATTAAAACTACTTTTCAATAGTTCAATTTTAAATTATCTTATATCAGAATACGCTCATAGCTATAACATTGCATGATACATATGTAAATATTCATAAAATTGATTTAGTTTTTATCGTTTAAGTATTGGTCACATGTACGCTCGACATGATTGATATTATAGTCCTCCGAAATTTAAAGTGAATAATGACTGCTATCAAACCTACACAAGCAGGATTGAAGTAGTAAAATGAGAAAAAAACGTGTGAAACGTAATAAGCGGGAGAAATATTTGTCTGCTGTTGTATCCAAAAGCCCCCACTTTGAGTATTTGTCCCGAGAGAAGCAATCGGAAAGTACTGACAACCAAACACACTTTCCTTTATCTTTCCAAGCACCAACTACGTAAATTCCCATTAGGAGAACTTCCATTGGAAATCTCCCCCCCCCCTAAGAATCATTTTACTTTCCTTTTTGTCCACAGAGAATTACATAACACCTACCCACTTAGTTTCGTTTTCTGCTTCAGTTCCTGGGATAACCTAATTGCAACAATGCAGCCTCAGAGGACAACATGGGAAACCTTAGGGATGGTGCTCTTTCGTTTCAGGACTCCAAAAGAATTATCACCTATGTTAACCTAACTGCTTCCTTCACATCAGCATTGAAAAAGGGTTGAGTAATTATAACGACTTTGGCACGTTACCACTTTAAGGGAGACAGCTAAGCAGTAAAAAGCGAATACTGGTGTGTTCACGCGTTGTGTAGAACTTTTTGCTCTAAAACACCGTGAACACGCAATCTGCAATTTATATTGAAAGGTCTGATCGCCTTTCAATATAAATTGCAGATAATTGCCATATAAATTGAGTGGATTTTTAAGCTTGAAATAAATGCCCAATATAATAATGATAAATTTAATTTTAAATCTTACACATCAATTTTTATGCTGCTTATAAATGGATCTCAAAAAGTAATTACTAATTCCGTTTGCTTGACATTTGATTGAACAAATAGTTTAAGATTTTATTCTCATTCATTTAATATTAAGACAGTGAAAAAAGTTTATAATTAGTGTGAAAATTAACACAATTAAAACATCAATTTTGATACGAATTCGGTTCTTAGAGGTTGCAAATTTAAAACAAAATGTGAAGTATTATCTGAGAATGGTTTATATATGTATTTCTAACGTACACGGAATGTAAACAATTTATACGATCCTATCAAAATCCAATAGCCCGTTGTGATGCTCCGGTGCGACTTTAATTCAACTACCTACCTATCAGAATCTTGTCTAAAAGAGGGAGAATCTGTCATCGCTCAACAAGGAAAGGAATTTTCTCACTAGTTGGATTTCAAACAAGCAAAAGTGGTCCAATCTCCGAGATCGATTCTCGAGTTAACATCACAGAAGTCTTATCTACATTTACGCGTTATCGAACACACACCAGTGGGTAACGCTACTGATCTCCACCTTACACGTGGCATGGAAAGGCTTAGATAAAAAATGCGTTGTGTCACTGTTCTAGAACACTATTTAAACTCGCGTTTCTTGTAACTTACCACAGTCCTGATGTTGGTGAACGTCTTGCTCCACCGAAATAGCCATTGACGATCTTTTCTAAGTTTTAAATCTTTATTAGTCGTGGTTTTCAAGGTTCTTATATTTTTTACTTTTCGATCCTATTGAATAAATAAGAAATACGAATCACGTCCAAACGTTTTAATTGATACCCTACGTAAAACGCTGTTTCATAAAATAGTTCTTTTAAACAACAGAACATAATGTCAGATACTCTGAAGCTCGTTATCTTCTCTTAAGCAGTATTAAAAGTAACAAATCAGTAACAAAACATTAGATGGTTGAAAAACCTCATAAATATGCCATTCTCTCTCTTTTTTCATATTTCGGGCTACTTCAAAAGTTAATTTACGAAGAAAATTCAAATATTATCGATTAAAATATCAACAAACATGTAGAATTTCATAAAATTCATATTTATATTGAGATCTTTGGTTTATTATAAAACTGAAATCGTTTTTTGCGAAGGTTATAAATTAAGCAGAATACCTCCTCACAAAAACATCAGACACTTGAAAAACTCGCTTATTGTCCAGTTATTTCGTCATTACGTTGTAAGTTATTAAAATTTTAAATGATTGCTCCCTTATCCATCTCCACGTAGTATCATTCTTTTCCTGTCTAAGTGCATGTCTGAACTTTAAAGTAAACATTATTCACCCATTACCTTGTTCAAATTATATTAACATCAAACGTGATCGAACAAAGGAGAATAACGAATACAAATCATGAGATACCTTCCCATGAGAATACTTTGTCTCTCATAGTAGCAAATGTCAATTTAAAACTTCTATGCTCAAAATTTTTTTAAAGAATCTACATAAAATCTTATTTCGTATTATCTACAATGAGCATGCTACATATTATTTTCCCATGAAACAGGAAAATATTTGAAGTCGCATTAAAATTCGATAATGAAAATTCTTAATAGCTTAAAACATCAAATAACTCAAATATTCTTTGAAGTTTTAATCCCAACATTAATAAAATATGATTAACTACGAATGCTTTAAAGTTCCAACTAGGCAGTGCATCTATGCCTTTTCTCTTTGAGACTAAACACAGAGTAAATGGTTTGTGCTTCCATTAAACCTCAAGTACTTAACTGCCTTAAAATTTGCAGTTCCTTGGGTGTATTGAGTACTTATTCGGTTGTTTAATAAGGATCTTTTATAAAACAATATTAAAATATTGATTTTTAAGTTATATAGAAATATCAGTTGCTAAAATACTGTCTTACCCATCATTTTTAAAACTACAATCAATGCTCCCCTATCTTCTCGGATCAAAAACAATACAAATGTTAATCTGAACGAAGATTCGAAGGTAGGTAGGTAGATATTTTAAGTAACGTCATACTGGAGCAACACAACGGGCTATTGGTGACGGTCCGGGATCAATACCAAAGGGAAACCGAGGACAACACCACGTAATTTTGAACCACGGTCAGATGACTGAGCTGGCACCCCACTCTCCAAACTTCCACACCACGCCAACGTGAGGACATTTGAGGCCACGACGAAGATTCGAAGGATAAAGTTTGGTAAAAAATGTTAGAACTCAACCCACTGAGTATTTTTTCTAGAACATACCACTAGTTGTTCATAGAAAGAGCAAACATACAAGATATATTATTTGACCATCCTATTTCACCATAATACTTTTATGTGCTTTGTTTTCTTTAAGAAAAATTAATGGTGGGTTCTTATTATTTTTATGCTAGGTAATTATATGTAATCATTTTGGGCCATCTAAAACATATTTAATTTTCATGTTTATTCTCTAGATCTCACGCATTTCTATTTATCTTTCAATCTTTACTTCAAAAGTTTTGTAAATTCGGAGTGCATTCTGCTTATCTTCTAGGTATAAAGTTTTAATGTTGTTTGCTGAGCCAAATTATGTGACTTCCCCCTTGAGAGGGCTTAGAAATGGATCAATATATCACTCAGAAGTACGCAGTATATGCCTAATTTTTAAATGTTGATAACTGAGAAAGAATACTGTCCGCATGATGGAATTCTAGTGTATTTCAATGAACCCATCTTCCGAAAATAAGTGGGACATTTACTGTGCTGTAATTCTCAATAAAAGTAATCAAATGACTTCAAAATACTCTTTAGTTTGATATTATAAAACCAAAACTGTTACATGATTCTATATTCCTTTCACAGAATATTTTGTTAGAAGTACTCAGTCAACTAACGAAACGTACCGGGTCAAACCAGTACATGAGAAATGTTTTTCTGCCTGTAATGCGATAACATCACTTTGGAAGCTAATCAATTTTAAACACTACTGTAAACTTGTTAAAACATGTATTATATCTTCGCACTTTAAAAGCATAACATATCTCATTAAGTTCCACCGCATTTTAAAAAATTTATCATCAGGAAAAGAGTATAGCTGAAAATCTAGAGAATTCCCTTCTTTATGTGATGTTCGCTCATAAAACTTGAACTGAATCGAAATTGCGGGCTTTCCGCTAATTCTTGACGTTAACACGATTTGTTCTTCAATATTTGCCGAGTAAGCTTGAAATTGAGAAATGTTGTGACTGACTCATAAAGATTGTTCTTACAATTCAACAGTGTATTGTTTTTTGTTCTGAAAAGTTCCTTTTTATGACTCTACTCCAAAGAGCTCTTCTTTTATTTCAGCTCCTTCCTATCTTGGCACTTTGTCGGTATTCTTTGGCGAAAAGACGTCGCCAGCCTTATTGGAAATCAATGCAACGTGACGGGACTTGGAGATCGTCTCCTGTTTAATCGAAACCTGAACAACCGTCGGTGTTTTTAAATAGCTCGTCTGAGTTTTGGGACAATTTTCTGTCTCATTTATTAATGTGTGGTACATGGAAAATATTTCGATTATCCTTACAGAGTTTTTGCAGACATGACTGCCGTTGATTTGGTCATTTTGCAGGGTGATGTATCGAGTGCCTTCTTTGGAGCTCTTTTAAATGTCTCATTAAAACTGTACCTTATTTATTTAAAAAGAAAATTCGTATTAAAATGTTTTAAATTGTGGGCACCACCCGTCAAAGTCATTTTGTAGGGGAATATCTCGAGTTAGTCATTTTGTAGGGGAGTATGCCAAGTTGGTCATTTTGCAGGGGAATATTTCCAGGGTGCTTTCTCTGGAGCTCTTTTAAAAGATTCGTTAAAACTGTCTCTTATATATTTAAAAAGCATATTCGAATTAAAATATTTTTAATTGCGATCAACACGCGTAAAAGTATGTTTTTATGTTAAGTACTTTACCACTGATTCATATTGTACAAAAGTATGAGAACTTCAAATTATTAAATATGTACTTCGGATTAATGACAATTAATGGCATAATCTAAAAGTTTCTATGCGTTTATTTTGTCTTATTTGATGATTTTCAAAATACACATCAACACACACAATCAAAATACACATCAACACACACAATTAAAGAAATATTCGACCAGTAAAATATATAAAGCATACATAGATAGTTTTGAAAATTGAGTTTGTGGGATGGATTTTAATAAACGATCATCATAGAAGAATGTTTCCATTCACTCACTAGAAAATTTTAACGCGAAAGTAGCGCTTTTAAATCCCATTGGCTAAATCAAAAGTAACAATAATTTCTTTAGTATTCATAACAGTAATATTTTCTATTTAATTCACTAGTATTCTGGGGTTAAATTTACTCTTTAATTCTTTATTTCAATATGAAACGATGTAATTTCTATTAAGGGATCAAAACTTCAAGGGGTAATAAAAACAATGGTTCATACTGATGTAAATACTGTAAACGATGTTCATACAGTTAAAAATCATGGAAATGAATTTACATGGCGAATAAATTTCATTGTTATTGTAAAACGATTTTAAAAGCAACTTATTGCTTTTTTCTCTTCAAGCGTTACATTATCAAACAAAAGTATTTTTAATTTAAGCTTTTTACTGACTGATAAAAACATGAACTACTTATAAACACTATACAAATCTGTATGTTGTAAATGGCTACCAAGTTTTCTTACATTTAAGATTCCGAATAGAAAATAAAATCTTATCCAGATTTTCAACGCAAACAATGAGACTATGAATTATTACAAATTGTATTCTGTATAAACTATCGCGCGTATAAGTCTATAATTAATGTAACTTGAGTTTATCTAGATCGTAATAATTCCGAACGTGAGATAATGAAATAATGTTAGATGTTACCTCACAAAACTTTAAGAGATATTTGCGCATAAATAAGATTCAATCCATAAGGGATAAGTTATTTCACAGAATGGAATTCTTTATTGGTAAGCCTATCTTTTCTATAAGGCGACGACAAATAAGTTATGCCAGAATGAATCAATATGACAAGTGATATGTAGCGATAAATAATTTATAGCAAGCATATGTAACATAAATATTAGTGCTATAACGATAAAGGGATGTTTATACTTAGCGTTCTGTTTTTCCATCAACTAACACGAAACTCCTATATAGTATTAGTAATGATACACCATAAAATAAGAAAACAATGAAATACTAGGTCAAGAAAAGATCTATATAAAAGACAGCAACTAAATATTACAACTACTCTCAGAAATCGAAAAATAAAAGTATACAGCCAATTTCAAGTAATCAGGTAAAAACAATACACGTTCATTTTAACGCATATTACACTGATCAATATTGTATAAACTCTAGGCCTTCTTTCAGTAAACTGTTGTTATAATAAAATACTTTTTCAACATTGTATGCTATAGTTTGGTTAAATTCGAAGTTATTGCTGTCTTTGGTGGGTATATATAAAACAAAATATTCTGTATGGCATATATTGCATTTCCTCTTCTGACTGTTATTTTAGTATTCTGTTATGTTGATTATATTTATAGAAGCTGTATCTTTTCAATGTACTGAAAATAATTTATATCACTTCTGATAAAGTATTGCTTCATGACATAATGTAATAGTTTGCACTGAACCTACTGTCTTAAATTTTTCAATATAATAAAAATTTGAAGGACATAAAGTTTGATATCAAGAGTACACAAATTATCAATATTATAAAGAAGTTATGGATCGATATGAGTGCTTAACACTGTGTCTAATAGCTGTGCATTTATTGTTTCTTTCGTTTTATCAAATCTTGTAAAAACTCACCACATTGAGCATTTTAAATTTAAATGTCCATCTAACTCACATAAGTGAATTACACCGTATAAATAACATGAAACGTATGAATAAAACCTCAGAATAATATTCCTTCCAAATGAGATTCTACTACCACTAACTTTCCGATTTGTTTAATGGCCCTCTTTATAATTTTGGAAACCTTAACTTTATCCTGTCAAACAGCTAAACGCTGCATTTTCAAAATGAAACTGATTGTTGAAGACATAAATTACCGAAGTCAAGATTTTGTCGCAATAGAACTTTATATGATAGATACTTTCTGAATCGGAGGTAAATCAATAATTTAATGTGTTACGAAAGCAAGAGTATTCTAGAAAGGGAATATCAAGTAACGCACAGGGGAAATTCGTGCGCTGTAATTGCAAGTTACGCCCTGACGGTTCTGATAGTATTAGCAGTGATTGCAACTTCCAGCGATAGTCCCTACTGGACAACTTAAGAAAGGAAAGGACAATGGAACATCTAATTAAATAAAGACTGTAGATAATATTTCAATGAACCCGATTCCATTCGCTATTCTTGTAGCGGTCTTGTGTGTTAGCACATGTAATGCAATCTATTTTGTTCAATGTAAGTAAAAAAATGCCTTATTCAGTATCAAAATGTAAAAATTTGCTCAAATTTACAGTTTGGACCTACTTTAACTTCCTGGTGGTTGTTTCGACGGGGTATTTCGTCATTAGCAAATCTGACAAGATCTTGTTGGATGAGATATTTCGTCATTGGAAGAAAACATGATCATGATCATTAGGAGAAAATGGCCAGATCTTTATCTCGTCGTAATAAAAAAGTCTGCAATATCTCGATGACGAGATATCTCGTAATTAGCAAAACTGTTCAGATCTTGATGTACGAGATGTGTCGTCGAAACTACTTGGAGGGTTAAATGTAGATATGTTTAAACATAAAAGTAATTTTTAAATTATAAGCTACTAAAACCATAAAGGCCCAAAGAAAGTGTATGAAAAATGCATGTGAAGTATTCGTGCTCATGCCTTTGTGAGATCTATAGAAAAACCAAATTGTTTATGGCCTAGCCCATAAAATCAGTCTTTAATTTTGTACCTAGAATTGATAAAAATTTTGACACTTGAATTTCCAATTTGACATGTCGCATGTAATAATTTTGGAATATACGTAACAGAAGCCTAATCACTCTCATACTTCTAATAAGCAAGTTTCCACAAAGCAGTTCATTATTATAATTTAGTCTAACTCGTGAAACTCAATGCAAAAGTAATTAAACTAGACGTTTTATATAAAGTCTTTGAGCTCTAGATATTAGATAAAGATTGCAAAAATTTCAATTGAAATGGTATCAAAATTTTGAATTCTTATGTTCAAGAAGGTGCTAGATATTCTCTGCCACTCATCTGTTTGTATTGTTTCATATTTTAGAAATAAAGTATATACTCCATTGCATAATGAAAATCGTTAAATCATTTTAGAGTTACGTATATTCTCTCCACGTCGTTCGATTCTAGATAAATTACTTACATGCAGAACTACATCATAGTATGATCCATATTTCTGTCAACCATATAATAAAATGTTAAAGTCCTGTTATTTCTATGTACCCCTATATAAATGTTTAGAAATTTATCTTCGTTGCGTATCAACAAGAGGATTATGAATGTCTTTTGATTTAGTATCGTTAAGTATTCAAATCATTATGGGAAATATTCTATTTTCGATAGGTTGTAACTCATAAACCATGTATATCAAAATGAAATTCTAGTATAGTTTATTTGTACTCTTTGCAATATACAGAAAAATTGTGTCTGAAAAAAATAAATAATATTTTATATCGATTTACACATACTCAATTTTCAAGAAAATATGTCATTGTACCTTGAGGGCAATATGGTGAGTAAACAAATGCATAAAATACCAAAATAATGCTTGAAAAGAGTTACAGAGAAATTGTATTTTAAATTAAAACTAAAAATATCTCTAATTTTATGCATATATGTAATTAATTTATTATTCTGTTTAATTGCATTTTAGCAAGATTTTATTCACATTCTCCAAAACATAAACAAAACACCTTTGCTTTTTCAGAATATTTTGATTTTATATTGAAACGATTCTTAAAACGCATCTTCACTCCAAATTTCATGTTTTTATGTTTAAAGGTTGAAGCGGTATTGTACACTCTATGACAAAAATTATCATTTTCAGAAAAATGCATTCGAAGTCGAAATTATTATTATTATCAAGGAAAGGTGTCTGAAAAGATCTCAATGCAAATTTTTTCCTCATAAGATTTTAGATTTTTAATGTACATCAAAATTTAAAAATTGATTTTTCGAATGATACAGTGTCCCCTTAAAACTAGTAGTCAAATAATTTTAAAAATTAAATAAATATTTAGAACTTCTAGAACATTAAATTCAATAACTGAAAATGCAGTTTATTAAAATTGATTACCCTAGTTTAACCATTTCATAAGCAACGGGGAAAATATCTTAAATGTGTAGAACTCGTTCTACTATTCGAGTTATTTTGACCCGCTCACCTCGAAGAGGATGATTTTTTTATCTCGGTTTGCAGCATCTCAACTGTAAGAAATGCAAGGGAAATATTTCCTGTGAGTAGGAATGTCAGTATAACAAATTCTCTGGGCGAAACACCTTTCCAGGCTGTCTGTAGGTCATTTGTCTGACGGAAGGTTAAGTACGTGACAAAATGGGAACGCTTTCGCGATTTTTCAAACGTTTTGCGTGAGCCACAGGAACATATTTTCGACCCTAAACACGAAAATTGACAACACTACCAAAGAATAGATGGATTGCATGGACCTTCTTTTTCAAAGTATTGAGCCTCAGAAATGGTACTATATTCTTTTCTAAAGCATGTAGTGAGGTTTATATTTAGTTAATTTTATTAATTTGCAGGGAGGAAATATCATACTTGTAGGGTTTTTACGAAAAATTAAATAAGATTTTTGAATGGTCGTATTAAAAACACTCATTTCATACCCTAAAAAATTAACACAATTTTAAACCATCGCTACAATCGTTCATTCATAAAAATGACAGAAAGGTTTTGTAATAATTGAAGGGAATATTGTCCCGAGGGCTATAATCATCTCGAATTTCCTCTCTTATGTATTAGAAATGTGTAGTGTAGTAATATCTAAACCTAAAAAGGAAACAATACAATGGCGTTAATTCAATTAGCATGCTAGTTTTTTCTTTGGCATGTTTCCGCATTTCCATTTAATCTTGGAGATCCAGTCATTATGTTGTAAATGTACTATAAGCGTTTGTAGCATAAAATTCTGTATAGTTTTAAAAAACATGCTTAGTCACCTTTTTTCCACGTAATTACATTAGTTGGCAGTCTTTAGACGGAAGCGACAAGAAGTGGATTATACTTCCTGGGTAATATCACCTTAATGGCAGTATTATCCCGTAACTTTTACGCTTTAATTTCGTTGGATCTTTCCTCTTCAGCCTACGAAATTCCCAAAGGACTATTTTATGTAATCAAAGAAGTTCCACATTTATATATAACGTTGAAAGAACTTGGAGAAAATACAATATTATTTGTCTACATAGCTAAACACTCCAAAATATCCCCAGAGGGGTTCGTAATCTGTCTCTCTGTGTAAAGATTCACAAAAACTCCACATCAACAATAAATGATCCTCCAACCTAGGTTCTCGGTAAGCTTCCTCGGGTTCTTTCAAGTCAACTCTGAGTTCTCATCAATCCCAATGAAAACGACCAAGGAACATGAAACAAAAATAAACGTGAAGAACACTGTCATTTTGATAGGCTCGCCTGTGTCCTAAAAGAAGCCAAAAAGGAGAGAAATAAAAATTATAAAAGGATAGAGAAAAGCTAGATAAAAATGTATTGATGAATGGAAAGCCATCAATATTATAGAAATCTGAAGGGAAAATTGAGCACAGAAAATTTAAATAGAAAGATCTGGTGACAAATTAGTTTTGCTGTGCTTCATCAGAATCCGATATCGATGAAAAAATCTTTTGTGATGATAATAGTGATGGTGGTGCTGACGTTTTCAATATTCAGTCAAAAGATAAAGAAATATGCATAATTTGTGGCAAATTCGGTGTAATCGGACGTGTTCCTCAAAATGGGTTTTACAGGAATGCACTGTTACGAATTACCCAAAAGCTATTTTGTTCAATTTAAATTCCATCATAAATGTTTACATTTCATTTTTCCAAGAAATAAACTTCATTAAGTTTTGTGCTTTTGTGATTAATTTCCAAATTGTGTATAAAGACTATTTAGATGCACTAATGTGTGGTTTGGTTTGTCGCTCTACGCTCATTTTGTGCTACACTAGGGTTAACCAAACGGGACCTACGGCTTAAAGTGAGTTCCAAAGCATTAAAAATATCCCTGCCTTGAATGATATGAATAATTATACTGGACATCATGAAGTAATTATTACAGTGATTCCTTGAAAACTTCCCTCAGGGGCACATCTTTAAGGCATCAGGCTTCACGAAACCGAGGTACCCTAGTGATCTTTTCTTTTCCCATGGGGTTTATCGTCATTAGTAAAAGGGTCGTGATCCCGGGATGCCCAAGCGATCTTTTCTGTTTTCATCCGACTACTCTGTTCCCAAATCACTCTTTATTCCATTTCAGGACATTTTTTACTTGTTGTCTTGTGTTTGGCACAACTTTACCAAATAGGGTCCTTGGAGCCATAGAACCTGAAAGTAACCTGCCAACCTTGAAAAATCTACATTTTCGTTTAGATGAGCCCCAGATAAGGGCGCCCCTTAAAATAAAATCATTGCGCCGCGTTCAGAACCTGCTATAATGCAATTGTTGATGGATATGTTAACACTCTATTAAAGTAAGCCTATAGAGGTGGAATGGGAAATAATTTAATTTTCCTTTAGATCATTGTAAGAAATTTTTAAGTTTGTACGGTGGCGGGAATTATCTCAGATACCTTTGTATTTTCGCCACTACCAACTTGGGGAAATACCTCATCAAATATTCTTAAGGAATGAGATTCTAATTGCTGAACTTTCACACTTTTGTATGCATGTATGATGTATGCGATCTTTGGTTGTATAATCATATACACCATGACTTTCTTCAACTTTGATTTATTTTTGTGGACAGAATGTTGAAATTAAAGTATAGATAAGTGAGGGAACGATGGCACACTTTCAAGAAAATCGGCTTCAGTGAATTCAGGAAACAAAACATCCGAAAACTTTCTTTTTCAATTCAAAAGTACATTTTTTATTATCGAAATATGTAATCGGTGTTTGTTAAAATTAGAATAATAGTTCAAAAAAGACTGGTATAAGTCGAGTTATTGCGCCATCGCTTCCTCAGCTTTGGTGCCAGATGGCGGACTCTTGGAAGCTTATATTATGAATAGATAAAAATGAATTTGAATAAAATGATGAATCTATATTAAAATTTTAGTCCTTTTCTTAGATTGTTTTTCTTAATCATTGCACTTGTATCCATAAGGTGCAACATTCATGTAGCTATAATTTATAATTTACATATTCAATACAATCACAGCTTTTTTAAGTAGAATTATAATCTTCCCAGCATTTTGAGTATCTGTTCGAGTTCACTGTATACGAATTTTTGTGAATTCTTGGTTCATCTTAAACAAACACAATTGTCGTTATTTTTAATTATAGGTCTGGTGTGAACTGTTGTTTGAAATCCAAGCATTCTGTAAACTGGAACGCAATTTTCCAAACTTCCTACAGATTAAATCCTATTTCTGCAGATTTTTTTACATAGTCAACAAGTTATTTTTTATTCTTATCACCTAGTACACTTTCATAACAAATAAAAAAAAGCAGATGAGTTAGAGATTACACATTTATGTCATTCACCATTGAAGTCTATTTGTGATACAAGAGAAAAAAAGGGCACTGGATCATTTTACCACTTGATCCCAACGAACCATTGGCAAAATGTCCATATTTCTTTCTTCGTCTAAGTGTTGCTCTAGTACACTATAAATGCGCTATGCTTCAAGGATACCAATTTTTCCAGAATTTATACGAGAACAGCTTCTTTTTTAACGGTTCTTCGAACTACGAAGTCCTAAGTAACTCGGAATACTTGCGATAATAAACCAGAGACATGATCAAATTGACATAACGAAGTAAGAATTTTAATTATTTAGTAAGTAAAAAATTTGTTTATAGAAGTCTAGCAAAATGTTTCAAAAGTCTAACAAAATATCTTGCTAAAATAATTATTTTTGAACAATAGAAGTATGATAATACGTCTTTCTACGGAAAATGAAACAAACAGAAGTGCGTCATCTTATCCTGATAATAGGTGCGTCATCTCTCACAAATGTCATCGAAGATGGTGCCTCATCCATTTGATAACGAAAATGGCCATATGATCGATATTACATTTTTTACATCTAAACGTACCTAACTATTCCTCAACAGTAACAAACAACTGACATAAAGACACCTAAAGCTATGCTCAAGTAAAATACATGTTTTAAAATTGCAAAGACATTTTTGGAATTTACAATTCTTCAATTGATGATAAAAGCTGACTTAAATGAAAACACGGCACAACTTTCACCACTAAATCTTCTCAAGCTACTAAATATGAAGAAAAAATCATTTCAACGATTGCTCGTTCAGTATCTGAGTTATAGCTACTGCGTCATCTTACCGAGTGCATCTGTACCACACTTACCTATACTATGGCTATTATTGAGCTGAAAGAAGATATTTATAAAACGAATCGAAAATAATAAACGTTTCATTATTAATCTATTCTCAGTGGCTTAAAAGTTGAGAAGATAAGTAATGCTAGTTTATTCAGATCTATATGCTCTGAGAAAGGTGAATCCAACATTTTCGTTTAAATACTGTTTTATGATTATAGAAAGTGAAAATTTTCTGAATTCGCAGAAGTGTTTTATAATTTACAAATGTCTCTAAGAGATTCTTTTGACTGTCTGGGTACACTGATACTGTGACTTTTGATATTTTATTGTCATGAAACACTCTTACAGATCGATCTGTATTAATCCTTCAAGTGGTTTCGACGAGATATCTCGTCCATCAAGATCTGAACAATTTTACTGATGGCGAAATAGCTCGTCATCAAGATATTACCGATTTTTTGATGATGTCGAGAACAATATATGGTCAATTTTCTTCTAATGACTAGAGACGACGAGATCTTGATGGAAAAGATGACTCGTCCATCAAAGTCTCGTCAGTTTTTCTTAATGACGAGATAATTCGTCGAGCCAACCACCAGGAGAGTGGAGTATTGAGATCCAGGTTTGTTTTCTTTCGTTACTGATAGGTTCATCCATTATAATCGCAAAATTATGTTCCACTCCAAAAGAAATTTTGTACACCACCACTCACAAGCTTCTCACACGCGTAGACTATGAAGTAATTTAAAATGCTGAACACGTTTGAAATAATTCTTGTTCTCAAATAAGTTTCATCCTTATCATCAGCACTTTTACATTGTTCTGTCCAGTCCAGAATAAACATTTCACCAGAATCTGCCTCGTTACTTCCAAGTTCTGTTACCCATCACCAGTGTTCCGAACCAGAGCACGTACTCCTTTCTTAAACTCACGTAGTGTGGAAGTGCCTGAAAATTGATTAAGCACACATTCTATTTCTTGAATCTTATAGGGCAACGATGTTTACTATCTTAGACAAACTATGGCTAGGGTTTAGGAGTCTCGTTGAATATATACCTCAGTCAATTCTTGGAGAATCATTTCTTTTGCACACATGGATGCCCTATTCGATACTTTCAAAATAAGTAGCACCAACAACGGATAACTAGCTGGACAATAGATACGCCTATCTCACCTTCTCAATAAAAAGGGCACAACACCGAAAATAAATTTTATGGGGAACCAAGAAACATTTAAATACTTAAATATGATACAGAATTATGCAGTTTATTTATTGTTCTTAAACTGTTTTCTACGTGTTAAGGTACACTTTTTATAAAAGTAATCAAGGAAGAAAAACTTTTTTTAATTTTCCACAATTGTATGACAGACGTGTATCGTTCAAGATACATAAAAGTACATTCAAGTACAAAAGCTTCATATTAAAATTTTTTTTAATGTTGATGATTTGTGGTTGATTGGTTTGTGTTTTATGGCGCAAGACCCAAAGATGGATAGATTGTGTCAAACGCAAGATAAGTTAAGATTGAGTAAAAATAGATTTCCAAAATGTATTTATCACCAAACCAATATTAAAAGCATGATGAATGAATTATTAAGTTGTCTTAAACGTGTATTCAATGAGGTGATAGTTTAAATATGTTGCCCAGCAACACGATGTATATGATGATTTTGGGATCTTTTTCTAGAAAGCTAAAAAAAAATTTTGTCCAAAAAATACTTTCTATTATTATTATTGAATAATGTATACTTGACCACCATAAAAAACTCAAGGAGTTAGATTGAATATTTTTTAGAAAAGCGTATCAAACAGACAAATTGTCAAAAATATGTGAACTCGGCAGGAAGTAACTATGAAACTGCTCTAATGAATTAAATTAGGGTTGAAATCCTTATTTTTATATTATAAGTTAGTTTAAATATGGTACATTTTAAAAGAAAAAGTTTATAACTATTGCTTTATATTTAACCTAAATATAAAGTGCCAAGTTTTGTATTAAAATTACTTAATTTCACAACCCGAGATGTACGTCCTAAATATGAATATATTGAAGAAGTAAACAAAATTGCTTATATATACGTATACCTAGTTAATGTTGCATAAAGATTTCATTGGCTGAGTGGGAATTGGTTGACTTTTACGGGAAAAGTTTAAAGTGGATGCCAAACAGGGCCACCTGCCCAAAACAGGGAAGTGCACAAAGAGAAAATGTGCGTAGTGTGGAAAACTCACGTACGATCACTGCTCAAATTGTAGCGACCAGACACTGGTTAAAATGGGATTTTCTGTTGAAATACCTTTTTCAATTTTTATCTTTTCAAAGTTCGAATTTTAATCTTTCTAAGTATGCAAGTATTTTCTTTGTATCACAAACACAATGGGTATCAGAGGTATTTGAAACGGCTCGAAAATAGCTTAAATAAAATGAATGTTATATTTTAGTTTAGAGTTGCTTTCTAGTTCCACAACACGATATTTCAAAATATACTGATCGAATCTTCACGATATTTCGTGTATGCTTTCAGAAAATTAAGAAAACTACAATCAAGTGTCTACATTGAACATGGTTTTTGGGAAGGGATATAAAAATTGTATTTGTATTAATTTTCTATATTTTTCAATTGTCCCATTTGTGTATACAAAAAGAATATAAGCATAACACATCACACTAAAAGGTTATATAAGCATATATCGTATATCATGTGATAGCATATACCCTAAACAGTTATGCTTTATTAAAATAGTTCTTTTATTAAATCTAAAAATGTGAATTTTTAAAGTATCCGGTTTTGACTACCTTCTACGTTTTGTTATTTTAACATGTTTTTATCAATTCATAATTTTAAAATAAACAAAAATTTAGCTTTTGAACTTTTTGATTGCTGACTTTAGATTGCTTTTCAAGTACACTGGTGTTCTCGAAATTAAGGGAATCTTCACTTTTGAGCCACTATCTCCAGAACTACTGCAGGTATGTACATAGATTGCACAAAAACATACAAAAAATAACCATACAACAGTTATGGTACACACGCATGATCGTGCGTAAGACTCATCAGCGCACGAAAGTCTAAAACAGAGGTTACAATATCGACACTAAAAATGGGTTAATAGGAGGTATGGTCTCCTTTTAGAGTTATGCAGCTCTCACAATGTGAATTCATACTGGAAATTAGGCAGTTTATGAGTCCCTGTGGCAGTCCGTCCCACTCCTCCAGCAACGCTGTTTTCAGGTCCTGGATGGTTCTCGGAGGGGAAGGTGAGTTGCAATTGCCCTCCCAAGAGTGTCACAGATATGCTCTATAGGGTTTAGGTTTGGAGATCTAGCTGGAGAATTCATCCAGCGAATATCCTCACTTTCCAGATATTCGTCGACCAGATGAGCCCTATGTGGACGAGCGTTGTCGTTAATAAAAATGAAAGCAGGGACAACTGCACCCCTGAAAAGTCGAAGATAGGGCTCCAAGATCTCATCCCTATAACTCACAGCAGTCACAGAGCCTCTGTCAAAGACATGGGGGCTTGTGCGCCAATCCAACATGATGCCTGCCCAGACCATCAAACCTCCGCTGCCATACTAGTATATTTCTCATATTATGGAGGACAGGTAGCGGATCCCTGGTTCTCTCCAGATGAACGTACGTCGAGAATCAGTGGTTAGGATGAACCGGGACTCATCAGTGAATAGAACGGTCCCCCACTGATCCCTGGTTCAAAATCTGTGTTCTCTGCATCATGCTAAATGGGCTCTCCTGTGCGCAGAAGTGAGCGGGACGCAAACAGCCGGTCTTCTTGCAAACAGACCTCTCTCCTGTAGCCTTCTGGAAACAGTAACCCTTGAAACTCGGCTTCCTGTGGCCGCATGAAGGTCACGAGAGAGCTGAGAAGGTGGTTAACTCCTGTTACGCCTCGCTGTAATGGACAAATATCGAACTTCAGGCCGTCATGGCTCTTGGACGACCTTTCCGAGGCTTTCTCTCTACGGATCCGGTATCCTTAAACTGTTTCCATAAGTTGGACACGACGCTGGGCGTTGCATTCAAGTCTATAGCAATCTGCACTTGAGACTCCCCTGCTTCCTGTCTCCCGACGATTCGCCACCTCATTCCATCATCCAAACGTTGGTGGCTACTCATTTTAACTGTTTGCTTTTGAATTTCACCGAATGTTGCAAAAAGAAAACACCACGAAATTCGCTGTGCGAGCGAACGAAGCGCGGAAATTGTCACGTGCGCTTAGAAAGCCTGTTCCTCTAAATGCATCGCCCACACGCACGTGTACACTTACATATTCGACACTAAAGATTTGCCATCTTTGTTTGGAAGCATTCGTTTTACCTTCCGTTCAGTACTTTTCGAAAAATTCGACAAAATATGCAAATTCTTTTAATTTTGAACTCCAGTGTATTCCAACATTTTGCTTTTTTGAAAAAATCTCTTCCGAAGGCTTAGAGTGACCACTTGTCTCGTTTGCCATTGTGGCACAAACAAAAAATGACAGTTTTATGCACATATTTTAAATTCATGTCCTCGGGTGGGAAATATCTTCCAGTTTTTCTATAACACATTACCGTTTATAAATCGTTTGCATGTATGTGGTTAATAAACCATCCTAAAGTATACTGGGGGGCCAACGCTGCTCTCCAACCGGGCCGAGGTAGCCCGGTTGGAGAGCAGAGAATCAACAACCGGAGGGTTTCGAGTTCGAAACTCGATCCATCCAAACATCGTCATGTAGTGTGGACTGGAGCACGCTAAATCTTTTGTGGCTTCAAATTTCCTCATGTTAACATTATTGTTGCAATTAGCAAATATTTTAATTATTAGAATGTTGCTGATAAATTTAAACAGTCACTATTAAAAATGTAAAAACAATGCATGAATAAATTTAAATTGATCTGAATCACAGATATCTGCAAAATAAATTAGTGTAGACACATTTCTTTCTTGTTCATAATAATGTAAACAAATCGTTTACTGTTTAAAAGGTAAAGCATGACTGACGCTATATAACGAATGAAAAAGAAATCAGGTATTCATCAGAAACAAGATGTTTATTTAAAATCGCGTTTAAATGCTTGTTTTCTAAAGAATTTCAAACAACGAGCACTAACAAGTTATTCTACTTGTGCATATTCATCCTATTCATTCATAGAAAATCCTTCTTTTCTGCATCATATTAAAGTAATCAGGGTGTTGCTTAGCATATTTTTGTTTTTAACATTCCTTTGAAAATATGCGAGTACAGAAGTATTTCGAATCTTACTGAAACAATTTTAAGAATGCGCATTCGAAATCGAATTAGTATAAATGAGAAGCGGGAAATAAAAGTTATTCCTCAGAAAATGAATCTTCTTCAAATTAAAAGTGGACTGGAGGTTCTTAATTGATTTTATTGAATGCGGTTAGTATGGATTTATTTTTATTTATTCATTTAGTGAAGTTGGGTGTTTTTATTCCCCTTATCCTGTTTCATGAGTGGAAAGAAATAAATTTCAAATATTTCCATGGTAAAAAATTCGAGATTTACCTTCAAGGTTACAATAAATCTCGATTGTTACGAATGTATAGTACGACTCTTACACTAAGAACTTAAGACACATATAATTGGAAATGAATGTATTTGATGGTGTGCATTCCTTTGCTTCCTACTTTCCTAAAATGCTGACACTAACGCGCTGGCTGTAATTTAACCCTCCTGGTGGTTGTCTCGACGAGTTATCTCGTCATTAGCAAACCCGGCCACATACCTTGATGGAAGAAATATCTCGTGATTACAAAGACTCGATGATATCTTGATTTCGTCATCATAAAAAAATCGTCAATATTTAATGACGAGATATCTCGTCATTAGCAAAATTAGTCAGATCTTGTTGGATGAGATATCGTCGAAACCGCTTAGAGTTTTAATTTAATTCTGCTATATTCTTACAATTGTAAAAATATAAATACTGCATATTCTTGTAACTTTTGTACAGTTTTGAACATTTATTTCAAAACTCATGGATCTTAATGTAATATGGACCATATTTTTAATTTCGTTCATCAAACCAAAAGTCCTTATTTTTGTTTCATGTAGTCAACATGTGCTTTACGCTCATTCGTTGATGGCAGTGACGTAGAAGCACCTATCAAACAATCACAGGACAGCAGTAAATCAAGGAAACCTCATCAGCATGTAGTTTCAAATTTTTTTTGTCTGCTGTTGAATCAAAAAATAATTTAATTTAACAAATAATAATGTAAATTAAGAAATGTGTCAACAGTTTCAGTGTTTGTTGTCAATGGGTAAAGGTTTTCGTGCAGAACGAGGTATGGATTTGTAAGTAAAACGGCAAAGAACCGAAGGGATAAAAGTGAAATCTTGTATTTTATGTTTTCCGCGTATTTCTAAATATGTTTGTTATTGTATTTAACTATCACTCAATGTGTTTAACGATTCCGCCAAAAAGAAATAATTCCAGTAAAAAAGAAGTTACGCTATTTTTTGAAATGGTAAAGTATTCGAAATTTTGAAATGTAGAAAGGGCTTAAGTACACGTTAAACAAGAAGGTAGCGCGCACGTTTACGTTGTGTAAGTAAACATTGGCATGTGAAAATTTGAAAATGTTTAATCTATCCTTAACTTGTATACAATCATTAATTAAAATCACTTCATTTAAACTCTTTTGTACCCTAGCCATAAATTATGTACCTCATATGTGTAAAAATGAAGAGAAATATATTTAACTACATAAAGTAATGTTTCAAAAAGCTTATTACACTGGTAATAAAATTATTGTTTTTTCTTTTTTGATAAAACAGTAAATTGATATTTTGTGTTCAGACCTTAAGTACATTGTTCTACCTAACTTTTTGAAATGAACAGCTAATAGTTACTAATTTTGGATGTTAAAAACAATTCAAGATTTGTTCAATTTTCTCCATGTTCACGTTCTCAGACGTCAACATTGCGAAGAAAGATTCCTCCTATAATGTGCTGAACACTAAGAGAATCATCATTCAATAAAGTAGACTAAAAACAGGCGAAATTCATTCCATGTTTAAGAATATATTAGGTATATTTTGTTGCAAGTTCAGTAACTCGTCGAAATAGTTTTTATAAGTAGAACATTTCAGTGAAAACATGAACAGTTTAGTTAAACAAATAAGCCTCAAAACTGCTTGAGCTCATTAATAATGTATCGCATTTTTAAAATAAATCTGAGATGAACAAGAAATAAGATAATTAGAATGTTAATATAACGTAATATGCAATACACACTTTTGTAACTTTTTATGTTTGCGAGATATTTCTTATTTAATTTTTTGAATCCATGGAAAGAAATAGTAATGATAAAAATTTGCTGAAGATAAATTCTTCTTAACTCATATTTATTATACATTTATATATTTAGGTTGGTAGGTAGTTAATTAACATCGTACTAGAGCAACACAACGGGCTATTAGCGACATTCCGGAATCCATCCCGAAGGGAATATATATTTGAGTCATTATATATTTAGGTAATTACCATGTTTCTTTACTTCTACTGTCACAATATCGCTAAAAGACTTAATAAGAAACTAAATCCTACAGTCAATTCGAGCACAAACAGGTCATCAAACAATATTATTCTGCACATTTAAATCATCTTTAGAACCACTCAAGAAGCTATTTTCCAAAAAAGTGTTTCCAAGTGACAGAACCTCCATCGCTTGTTCTGAATCAGGGTCTTCTGATAAATTTATGAGGGGTCCTTTGCGATTAGAGAAGTAGTCACTTTGCGCATCAAGAGAATATGAAAGCATTCCTTTCATTACCTATTTTGAACTCGAAAGATAAGCAGTGTGGAAGCTCCCACATTGAATTTGAAGCATGCACAACGATAAGAATCATTGCTTAGTAAGACTAGTTCATCCCCCGGCGCCTTCGGAGCCGAATTCAAAGAAATCCATTTACGGCGGCGCAGGAAGTCTATATTTGTAGAAAGGCGACGAGACAGAAAGCTTATTATTATCCAATTAATTGAAAAGTGCGGATAGTTGTCTATAAACTGTTTTTGTAGTTCGAGATAAAGAATGCGAAGAAGTTATCTTCCCAGAGGCTATGAATCGCACCGGTGCTTTGCGAAGTGCCTCTATCACCTAGTAACTACTCTCCGCGGACTTAATTAGGTACTAAACTGGCTCTTTCTTGTCTGCAAACCACTTATCTCCCCCTGCGTTTCCCTTTAGATCTCAGTTTAATTTACCTTTAATGATTTCCAGGTTCGTTCCATCTCACCCAAATATTCCATTACTACCCGCACCATTTTCATCTGCGGTAGTGCGAGACGAACGCCGCTTTCCCCGGCAGAATTTTGTTTTTGTTGCCACCGCTGCCAGCTAATCTTCTCACTTCGATTGCTTGTCCTGTGCTTTTCTTCCCCTACATTGTTATCGTAAGAAGGAGGTCATTTTGTCCACGTCTTTCTCTCCCCTCCCGTCAAAGAAACTGCACAACCCTATGAAAGAACCACAAAAGCCGCAGAGGAAAAGATATATCGAGTAATTATCAACTGGAGAAAAGAAAATGTCATCTGGACATCCTCAATGAAATAGTAATCCTTATGAGGGGCATTAACTTTCAATGGAGCTACTGCCTCGCAGTGACTAGAATAGCGTATTGTTTCGTTTCTGGAGAAATACTTTATGCCTCGAGTTAAACACATATTGCACATTTAATACGAATTAAAGCAGCTTGAGGATTGAGAAATACATCTATAAAAATGACCCGGTGAAATAATCGGAAGAGTGCCCAGCCCTAAGAAAGAAAAATGGGAATACTCTTGAGCCTTTCTTCCTCCACTCTATCTTAAAGACAAGAGAAGTGAAATTAAACAAGTTCTCATTCGCCTGTTACCCACTTTTCAAAGTTCAAGACTGCCGCTGATACCGCGTCAATTCAAAGGACAAGGACGTTTTATCCTAATGTTTCCTAAGGATTGGTGCTTTTTTCACAATTTCTGCTTTTGATAAAATAAAGTCGAGAATAATCAATCTGACTTAAAGATGAACTTACCGTCTTATAAATTGCTTTACCAGAATCTTTTTCGGTTCATTTGATTAAAGAATACGCATAAACTTCTCAATAGGACTACTGATATTATAAAGGAACACAGAGAGTAAAAGTTTAAATATAGACTAACGTGCGAAATGGAAGGAATGTATGATGGACTTCCAAGCAAAAGGCATTAAGCATTAAAATTTAAATCAGGAATTATTGTAACAAATTTAAAATCCTGTATTCTCTGTTTACAAAAAAAGACATTACAATACTTTTTGACTATTGCTTCACAATATGATTTTATAAAATATTATTAAGTCATAAGAAATTCTATTTTATCGATCAAGAAATGTATTAATTGAATTTTCACTTTGTGTAATAAAATGTATTTCAAGGAATAAAGTTAAAATTGATATGTATATGTATATAGACCATCACCAAAAATCAAATAAGAGAACCCAAATAAAAACAAAAACAAAATGCAAGTAATGACAAGAATAAAAAAGGTGAAGCAAAATAAAGGCATAAAAAAGGTGAAGCATGAAAAAAGGTGAAGCTCGTATATATAATCAATCTATTTTTAAACTAAAATGTGCTCCATTTACCTCACTTGTCACGCATACGTGTCTTCCATACAACTGTACACCATCTATATTCCATTCATATCTATAATCTATGCAATTAGATTATTAGATTTATAAATTTGATCAACATCATTAATGATTTGAAAAGGATGAAAGAAAATTTTATTTAATCTGTATAAGGTACGTTCCTCTTTTTAAAAATGAACCTATCAATCATGTGTTCAAATTTTAATTTTGGATGACCTAATTAAGAATAAAACCGATAGATTACAATTCAATCGATGTAATTCAATGTTAAGTCAATATCTTCAAATTTTCAAGTGAAATCGACACCATTGGTTTTCAGTTTATCAAAAATGTAGCAAATATTATTTGAGAATCTAAAATATTATATTCATCAAATTGAAAGAAATATTATATTATTTACGAAATGTAGTTGATTAGGAGAACTGGAAAACAGATTTAAATTTAACATTAACAACTTCTGATATGCAATAGAACAAAAATGATGCATGATTCTAACTTACGATGTGCATTAATCATAACGATATTCCTATTCAATGGATTCCATCACATGTAGATATTGAAAGTGGAATAGACTTGCCAAAGAGGCCATAGTCAAGTCTTCATACACTAATCTATCAAGAATTATTCGCCAAAAAGAGCTCAAATAATAGAATGTGTGGAAAGCCCCGACAACTCATATCTGGTACCACCCTGGAGCCTCAGTCAGACTTTTCTAGTTTATTGTTTGGATTCAAGCATTTCGGGTGACAGAAAATGCCAGACTGCCCTCTCTAGACTTGTGAGTGGGCATGTCAGATATCTATCCTTCGTTCAGAGAGATAAGACTTTTCCAACTTGCCTAAAATGTAGCGCTGAATAAGCCACTCCATGTCACCTGGCCAGCGTTGGTCTAGCAAGGGAGAATATCTATGGAAGTCTTGATCTAGCGTTGGACTTTTTGAGCGTGTTTGGACTCATGGACTTGGTATAGCTGTTTAGCTATACCTTATTGAATAAATAACAACCCAAAAAATTTTACCCCAAATATTATTCCTAATTTTTTCAATCTCTAATCTGATGCATGCCCCAATTAAGCACAAAATTTTACGAGTTTAAATAAAAACTGTGAATGTCAAAGATGAAAGTACAATCATATCCTAGTAATGATTTCGGGATGTCGGGCATTTTAGGCAATTTTAGAGAAGTAATTTGTTTTTAATATTATTAATCTCCCAGGAGAATTCTAAACTGCAAAGCACAAAAATTGTCATCGTCTTAAACAACAGAGGAAACCACAAGATTTGTCAATTACTAGTGGATGTGAAATTTTGAGACAGAAAATGATTGTTTGACCTCTTCAAGCACCCAGAAAGCGGCATTTCCTCTCAAACAATTCATCAACTACCTTTGACTTATTTCTCCGAGGTCAAAAAGTGGTCGTAGAAAGTCGACTGAATGCCTTAAAAATGACAACAATAAAGGCTATAAATTATTTTTTGTCTCTAAGACTTCAAGGCATCTGATTAATAATCGGATTCCCTTGCGGAAGCAATTGCATTTGACCTCAGATGGTCACTTGAAGGATCAACATTTATACAGTTACTTTCAGTGAAACTTATATTTATTATTTAACTTAGTGGAAAAAAGAGTACCTTATCAATTTAAAATACACAATACACTACAATTTTATATTAAGTCTAGTCTATTAGTTTGCACAAAGCTGATTCTGAGGAGCCGCAAGCTTTCACAAATTTCCTAGACGAAAAAAGATCAAGACAATAAATAATTCTAAAAACCGTCATTAATCTTTGTATGATTTAATATTGGTGTGATGAAGTGATGGAGTATACGCATTGACATTTCTCCACTAACAGCACATGAACAAAAGAATGATTTATTGCAGCTTTAAAGCAAAAGCTTTCTCAACATAGCCGAATTTCAGATACTTGAATAACCGCGGATAACTTGAAATTTTATATTACAATACAGAATTTATCATTGTTCTTCAATCAATAAAATTAGTTTTGAAAAACAGAAATTGTTAAAAGAAATAAAAATAACCGTTATTAGATTGAAGTAACCTTTTGTGCAGTATGAAAGACTTCAGTCCATGCACATGAATGTATGGCAGTAAAGCACTCTTCTGCTGTTTTTAATATTTAGTAAGGCGGGCAAGCAAAGGAAATAACATGAAAGCGTACTGAGATGTGTAAACCTTCTGAACTATCAACATATTCCAAAAAATATCTTTGATTGCTATCCAAACACTTTTCCAGGGCATAACCAACGTCTGGATGGCTCCAGTAAAAGAATTGTCGTGTTGCGCATGGAGTTAATTCTGAATGCTTCTGGATGAGATGGCCATCCATGTCGCAGTGTATTCTCCATTGATAGTTCTGTAGTGGACCAAACGCAGAGAAAATTTAAGGTGATAAATGTCATAAGGGATGTTTCATTGCTCCTCACCAAAATTTCAATTTAGCGGTGTGCTGCCGAACGTTATCATGAAATTGACAAATCGACAATATGTCCATCCCTACCTGTCTTAGATTGACATCTGAAAACGCTTAAGAATTTTGTAATGAGCAACCATGTTGATGTTAAAAACCTTAGGTGAGAATTCGATCCGAAAGAGTTCGTGTTAATCAAGAAACACGTAAATATAAGCGCTTTCCATTAATTCATAAGCTAACTTGAATTTCTTTGAAGGAGGTGTTTAAATGTGTTTTACTAGACCAAACTGTTTTTATTCCTGCTGAAAATTGTAGTATTTTAAAACAAGACGCGTGAAATAAGATGTAACGTTTTCCACCCAAAAGTACTTTATGATGGAGAGAGGTTACACTGGTATATGTTCTACTGTATTGCATTTTTGTTTCTAGTGGTATTCCTAAGTTCACCACAATACACACTTTCAGAATTTAGCTGAGGCTGAATTCGATAAATGCTACTACTAGTGGATAGACTGCCAATTGCCTGAGAGCTGTATTAACCCTCCAAGCGGTTTTGACGAGATATCTCGTTCATCAAGATCTGATCAGTTTTGATGACAAGATATCTCGTCCATCAAGGTATTGCCGATTTTTATTATGATGACGAGATCAAGATCTGGTAGTTTTCTTCTAACGACGAGATATCTCGTCCATCAAGATCTGGTCAGTTTTGCTAATGACCAGATACCTAGTCGAGACAATCACCAGGAGGTTTACGATCAAGGGTATTCCATACACGTGGTCATGCAATGGATGGACTGCCCCGTGTTGCCTTTAGCAACCAAGTGCTGTGTAAAAAGTTTGATTAGCAACACTGATATGAATGGAAGTAATATCTGCTATCACAGAGCGTCAGACAGTTGTTGGAAGTGATTGGCAATTCAACTACTCATCGCGGACCATCCATCGAAGTGTGCGTCGATTGAGGCGAGCGCCATCTGACATTTGTCAGAAGAGCCGTCTGGCTTGTTTTTTTGAAAGTGCGTGTGTTCACATTATCACGTTTGCGAGACACCAGTTTAGCAAGACGCAGGAAAGACATTGCACAACTTTGTCTATCAAAAAGTACTTCATACTGGAGATAGATTACACTGTTATATATACTACTGTATTGCAATTTAATTTTTGTAGTGGTGGCTAATTTCACCATAGTATCATGACTAGTGTCCTGTAAGAAATGCAGGAAAGGAAATGCTCTCCCTCTCCTTTGTATCGACTCAGGCGTGAATTCTATTCGCAACAACTTTGCTCTGTTAGGCATTCCGGGACCCTTCCTTCATACATTTTTCTGAAGTCAAGTTTCTTTCTCCCGATTGACACGTTCACCTCTCCACTGAGTGCTAAAATTGTTATTCGGTGATTGTTCTGCATTAGATCATCAATCTTCGTAATCTGGTTGTCAGTAATCTTCAGCTTACTCTTGCCAGACACGCATCGTCTTGCACATTCGTGCTCCCTTCGCGAAACCTCTTATGGCACTTTTTGA
This sequence comes from Meta bourneti, assembly GCA_933210815.1. Classification (NCBI taxonomy): domain Eukaryota; kingdom Metazoa; phylum Arthropoda; class Arachnida; order Araneae; family Tetragnathidae; genus Meta; species Meta bourneti. Next base: position 12,150,317 of record OW119934.1, on the reverse strand, counting down.
CCGTCTTGGGAGACACGCATTTTCCCCATAAAAGAAAGGGCTTGTCAGTGGTTCTACATAGAACTTAATGATGGTCCGCGCTGCTCCTCTTTTGCAACCTCATTAATTTGAAACACCATTTTCGAACTTCAATTTATCCGAGTCCAGCCACCAACAGTTTTTTTATTTTCCTGCTGCAATTCTACAACAGCAACCAGTTAGCAGCGCGAGAGATTAGCGATTTTCAACTGGTGTGCCGTAAGAATGGCACGCGTGTGCCTTACAGATGGTGAAACGACTTAAGTTGGGTAAACGTTATTTAATTTCAATGGTTTAGCTTTGGACTTTTGACAAGTGTGTTCACAAATAATTTCAAGTAATACATACTCGTATTTTTAATGCCAGTATAAATAAGTTTGAGTATTATTTTTTTTCATTACAAAGTATCATAAGTAAATTTTAAAGGACTTTGGAGTCGATCAAAATTGTACCTGTCTTTTGTCATATCGGTAAAATTTAAATTACGGGTTTCGTGCTGTATTATATTATAATATATTTTTTAGTGTGCCGCAGAATATTAGTTCATATGTGACATGAGATAAAAAGAAAGGTTAAAAATCGCTTAACTGAACTTATGATCAATGAATGACACATTGCAAATTTTATTTAGCCTTTTCACCACAACTTTAATGTTCGGTACCTTTTAATTTGGAAGCACCTAAGTTAAACATCTCATTGTGTGTTTACTCAATTATTTACACAACTTTAATCCGATCTATAGTTATTTTCTAGCATTGAAACAGAAAAGAAAATTGTATGCTTGCTATGTAATATTGGAAATAAGATAAAAATGAAAGAAAAGGAAAGAATCCAGAAAGCAAAATATGAAGAAATTAGTACGAAAAGAGTAGTTTCCAAACTTTCTATTTCTTTATGTATTTCTCACAAATAGATATATACGAACGAACTACGAAATTGAAATCCCCTATTGAGAGAACGGCTTATTTACTGAACACATGTATTGATGCGATTCAAATACTTAAACGCAAGTATTGAAGTTTTACGACTGCGAACCTTCTCACAAAATACATGAAATCGCATTATTCGATTTCAAGCTTCATATGGAGAAAACAATGTTCTCAGAATTCCCGAAATCGGTTTCTTTTTTTAACTTGTGGGAGCAACTCGTATACAAGGGCGAAAGGAAATTTCAAAAGCTATGTTTCGGGTACTTGGCATAAATATTTACGCGACTGACTGAGGCACTTTATAAAAAGAAATGGTCCGATAAGTGAGTATAGAGCCGTTTCTTTATAACCCATATGTCTTCAAGGTCGATGGTCATTCCTTAGAAGCGACTTTATGTAATCGGTTTTTCACCTTTGGCTGAAAAGTATTACTTGGGTTGAAAGGTTTCTCATAAATGAAACGTTGTTGTATTGTCTTATCAAAATATATGGAAACATTTTTATAGAAAGTAACATTTTTCACATGTAGTACGGTTGTTTTCCAGAAAAAATTATTTGTATGTAGCGCCTTGGTGTTCGTTAACTTTATTTTAGTTCGTCAACTTGACGCAAGCGTAGATAATTTGAATTTCGTTAGCAACTTTCTGAATGTTGGCTCTCAGTCGTGTATTTTTGTTTATATGCAGGATGGTCGGCACTATTTGATATGTAATCACTTAATTGTGTGCAGTATAATTTGTAATAATTGTCACGGACAGCTATTTAAATTGCTAGATTAAGCATTGCTTCTTTTCCTACGGTTCTTCATTGCAATTTCACATTTAAATAGTTAGTTCAAATATATAGTTTAGATCTTCCAGTCCATTAATTTAGGCATAACATTTTATTCCACCGATCGAGATTCAACTGTGTGTAGAGTAAAATTGGAATTTAGAACTAACGTAGGATTTGGGACTAAAATATTTTCAACTGCCAGATATTAATTTGTTTGACGTCTTAGCTATTGACGAAACAGCTTCATAGAATAGTTAATGCCAGCAAAATGTTTTAGTGTCACCCTATCTACAGAGAAAGAAAGTTGATGTCTTCAATTTCACGTGTACCAAATACACTAATACGAGGCAAAGTGCTTCTAGTTATTTTTGAAAACAGCTTATCAATTATGCAGCTTGTGCTTTCTATTTTTAATTCTTCTGGGTTTTTTTATGACTTAGCTGTAGCTACTTAACTTTAAGGGGCATTGTCCTCCGAAGTTAAGCTCAGAACAGATAATTGGATGGAATTCGTTAAACTGTTTCAATCGACGGGTTAATTCTTGGACGTGTTAGTCAAATATTTTTGATAAGAATCGTACTTTTAGGAGATTTCAACCTCAAATGTCTTCTACAGAACAATCAAGAACAAGAATGTTCAATTCATGTTTAATATGAAACTTCGCTTCATCTCACCCTGATGTAAATTTAACCTTGATTTATCTCATGCAAGTTACCCCGGGTAAAGTAAATTATTCCCATTATTGTATAAAATCAGTTTGCAATTTTTAGTGGGTGGTATGAAATGGTAGTAAACTGACGCATCTCTCTTGATTACCTGCACATGGATTGATATCAGGATCAATTATATTATTACAATTCTTTCGCACCGTCACTGTGACATATCAGAATACATGTAGATCAGTGCTACAACCAGGAAACCAAACCAATCTCTAACCTATAAGAGCATGCATTTCTTTAGTCTTAAATGAATTCCTCAAGCCAGAAATGGCAGAACGGTGCACATAGGAGAAATTTTTCTCATCCTTGACGGATTGGCCACTTTTTTTGTGTCCCAACTACATGTATCTCTGTGAATCAACCATACGTATTCTCTGTGCTTTAGTTAAGATGACCATTCAAAATTGTCGCACAAATGCTCGCGTTGCAATGAAAGCCTTAGGGGCAAAGGGTACTGTTTCAATCTATCGTCCCATTTGCATATTTGGAGCAAAGCCAATCTTTATATGGCGAATATTTTCATATTTGCATATTTTTGATGACTACCGGCGACCGCACGCAATAAATGTCTACATATACTCACGCGATCTGTGTGTAGATTTTTCGGAAAGTCATACTTTTAAATATGAAGATAACAATAGTTTAGTTCGTAGCACGTGGCAGTAAATATATATTAGTTTAAACTGAAGTGCGGTCTCCAGACTAAAGTTTTTATTTTATCACTGTTCACTTCGTTCTAAAAATAAAATTCACTTTATCATTTTCCTCGGATTTTACTGTAGTTTATTTTCAAGATATGAATGATTAGGGATCCATTTTAAACGATTGATTCCCGAAGATGGTTACTGTGAAATCTAATTAGGAAAGAGAATAATTCAATAAGAATTCCACTCAGCTAATTCAGATAACCAATTTGTCAGTCTACACTTTCATTCTTAAGATATTATTTAAGATAGCATTAGTATTAGTTGCGATCATTTTAACGAAGTAGATTTGTAAATATTTGTTTCCATTTACCAATACCTTGCAGCAATATCTTTTCATGTGAATACTACGATAACAAAAATACACAGTGGATGTACAATGCTGACCATTAAAATTACAGCACCAAGAAGGACGTATAATATAGGGCTGAATTTTGCACGATGAGCAGAACATGTGAGATTTAAATTGTCACAATTGGGGCATGTCGTCAGCTTACAAATGAAACACACTATATCCAAATTTTCGCAATTTGAGTTTTTTAGCTTTTCTAGATTAGTTAGATCTAGATTCTACACTTAGCTAGTATAGTAAGTTAATTTTCATTTTCAAATAACTGTTTTTGACGTAGTGTGTTTCACTAGTAAGTTGTCTAAGAGAAAATAAAGAACTGATTAAATCTCCAAGTGGTTTCAACGAGATATTTCGTCCATCTAGATCTGACCAACTTTTCTAATGCCGAGATACCTCGTCATCAGGATATTACCGATTTTTTGTTGATGACGAGATCAAGATCTGGTCAGTTTGCTTCTAATTACGAGATATTTCGTCCATCAAGATCTGGTCAGTTTTGATAATGACAAAACACCTCTTCGAGATAATCACCAGGAGGGTTAAAGCACTGGATCGTGTTTTAGTTCATTGTTTGTTCATTAAATGTTGATACGTTATGTTTAAATGTTATCCACAAATGATCCACATGTTTCTGATTATGACCAAGCGCGTATAATGGGACTACGGGAAGGCGGATTATTCGATCAAGACATCGGTACTCGTATTGGGGGCGGAATGCAACCACAATGATGAGAATATGGCGTCAATGGGAAGAGGGAGGACGAACTTACCAACCTGAGAGATTTCAACGACCATGTCACGAACAAATGAGAACATCAGAAGACAGACATCTTGTAAGTAAAACTGAGTGACCGTAGACGCACGTATCAAACACCTTAGCTCAATAGTTTGAGTGTGGTGCATTAACCAGTGTTCTCAGGTGCGATTAGACATCATTTTTAACATCAGGGACTCTGCTAGGTATCCATTGCTCCGGCTATCATTAACATTTCAACTCAGACGTATACAAATGCAATGATGCGAAAAATATCGCACTTGGACGTGAATGGAATTGTATTCATCTTTTCAGACGAATCTTGCTTCAGTATACAATATATTTAGTATGCCATAATGGACTAATCCTTGTCTAGCGCTACCACTAAAATAAGGTCAATGAGGCCTGCATAATGCAGCGTCATATAGATCCGGTACCCAGTTTTACGGAATGGGGTACCATTAAATTCCACTCCTGCTCACGCCTCGTATGTTACGGTATTTTGACGCGTCAATACTTCGGCCCCGGTACTGTGACAGCCAGTGTTGCATACCTGAGGTGTAGGAGTATGTTGTAATACCTTATCTTTAGGAGCTCCCTGCCATTTATCCACACGACAATGCGTGACAAGATGAAGCACACAATGTCCAGCAACTCCTATATGGACATAGTGTTCAGCAAGTTCTTTGACCTGCACGTTCACCAGATATGTCACCTATTCAACACAACTGGTTCAAGATCTAGCATATCAGGCACCGACAGCACTTACCACAAATTATGCAAGTTAAGTGCATTATCACTGCTGCTTGTTGCCTTTCTTTCCCCTTTTGTCCTTCACACTCATCTTTGCCAGTGCTCTTGCGCAGTCGTTTTTAGAGCTAAAGGTAAATTTCAACGCCATTTTCCCCTGACGATAGCATTACGATAAAAAAGTAAGTGCTACTCATCAAAATTTTCGAAATTTGTTGACTGTCCGTAGCCGTGAGAGCTCAATTCTTGTTTACAAAACTCTCGAACGCATTCCTTGAAATCACTGAATCTCAAGTTTCCTTACGATTCGTTGAAAATTGCTGTCGCTAGGGGCTCGGATAAAGGGGAAGTTACTTTATGACCAACCAGAACTTGTGTCCCCTCTTGGAAAGGTGAACTACCCCAAACTGTTCTTTTTCAAAATATTTTCTAATCCATTTGACCCTTCGATTACTAAAAAGAGGGTTTTACAGAAAACCTGTTTTCAGAAACTTAGCACTCATTGTTTCACGTATAATGAATAATGTTTCTGACGTAGGATCAACACACAAAGGCAATTTTTTACCTCTTGTCATTTCAACACGTTTTCTATTTTTAAAAAGTATGCTTCAGTGAACACTTAAGACTAATTATTTTATTTAATACCAGCGAGCCCTTTGAAGTCAGAAAGTTTTATTTTAAATCTAACACAGAAAACAATAATGTCGTAGTTGTACATTTCGGTTATTAAAACTTGAGTAATTAAACTATTTAAGTATTATATAATTTTGTCTCGAGGGAAAGCTTTAATACTTATAATATTTCTGATTTTAAAATTGAGTTAACACAATCTTTTATTTTGATTATTATACACTTCCAAATAAATGTATAACATATGCTTGCAAAACAGTTGTTGTTCAATGTATTTTGCAAAAAAACATTGTTTAATTCATTTTTTCTATATTTTTCTATTATTATAATACACATATTAACAACAAAAATGTCTTTCATAATATTAACGAAATTTACAAAGCACACTCAGTTTTAATGAAATTACAAATCATAAACCTTAATGAAATTTGGTAGAACATTTCCTTACAGGACTTTATCTGACTAATCTAAATGACTGTGCATATTTTTCTAATTTAATCAAGCAGATTTTTTATTTGCTCATGAATCTGATAAAACGCCTAAAAATTACAAAATTGAAATGAATTCAAGCACATTACTGCGCTTTCAAATCTGAATATAATGAATCTGATTTTGGTTTTGCGTTATTTTTTGGTGATTTTTTATGATAGCCAATAGTCTTTCACATTGGTTTATTTTCCCGGTGAATGCGTACAGTTCATCCTTTTTCAACTCTCCAATGTAATCTGAATATTTCAGTGCGTTGCTCCAGTGCGTGCGACGTTAATTAACTACCTTACCTCACCAATGTAATCTGTTTTAAATATTCATTTTAAAGATGTTCATTCATTTTAAATAATGTAAACTAGACCAATCTATTCCAATAAAACAACCACGTATACCACCAACGATGCTTTAAATCTTGACTTTTCTTAAGAAAGTACTTTCCGAGTATATTTCCAACTACTGCTTAAGAACAGCTATCCACAAAGCAATAAATAATTCCAAAAGTTGCTTTAATTAGCGTCCCTAAAACTACCTTATAAATTTTTCATGCCATTTAATAAGTAGCAATGTACTAAGTTTTTATTTTTCATAAAACATTTGGTTTGTAAGACAGATTATGTTTAGTTTAGTAGTAGGATCAAGGTCTTATAAGGTCTGGAACTAGGATTATTCCACTTAAACGAGCTTTTAACATTTTGCATGTATAAGATGTCTGCAATTAACGGTCATCCGTAGAACAATTTTTCTGGATTTTATATCCCATTTCAGTAGACTGAAGAGATTGGGTAAAAAAAATATTACGCACAAAATTCATTACGAATATTTCTGCGATTTCATTACGATTTTTTTTACTAAGAAAATAAACAAAAGTTCTACCGTGAGACAACTTGTTAGCCATTTTCAACTCTATGAAATTTTTCATACCTTAAATATACTGGTTTTGAATATTTGATGACGCGAGGTAAAGGAGCTTTATTCTGGAACAAGCAGAGAGAACTATGTTTTGTTTTCTGTTAATTAGCAATTTAATAATTTTAAATCTTGCCTCCAGATGGAAGATAGTCATTTCTTTTTGCGAAAAATAGCTAAAAGCAAGTAAAATTAAATTTATTATAATAAAAGTACTACCAAGAGGGAAAAACGAAAAATTTGCATTATCCGTATAAAAAGTCTTGAATCGATTTCTTTCAAAATATATGAAGATTGCTCGTAACTTTTTCCAATTTTATTACATACTAAAAATTAACTTAAAATAGAAAACGGTGGTAGATATTCTTTGGGTTCTTAAAAATTTACGATTTCAGTGTGATAAAGAGATTATTTTGTAAGATATAGATAAGTCTGATGAAGCTAATTTAATATAAGTCACACCAAGTTTTCACTAATAATCCAGAAACGGTTGAATCAAAGGACTTAAAAAACTTAGTAAATTAAAAATTTTAGGTATATGAGTTTATTGAAGATGCTATTTCCTATTAAATGCTGTAATATGAACTCCGTTCGAAAAAGGGTTATCATAGGTGTAAACTAATCTTCTGAGGGGTTCACACGCATCCATCCGTTTTTAAAACGTGCAGTCTTCTCTGCATGACTTTTAACCAGTTTTGAGCACGTGATCAATGGAATATTTCCTAAGATACCTTCAACCAATCAATGTGTTTTGTGAGGTAAAAGTAATACTACACTACTCGGAAATCTTGTGATGCTGCTCAGAGGGTTAAAGAATTCATTTGACATGAATGCGTTTTCATTTTCTATCTCTTATGTCAGAAATGGATGTTTTATACCCTGCCGTAACTACAACTCGATGCTTGTTATTAGTCATCTCATAAACACATAAATATAGATACTTTTGAAAAACTATTTTCGGATAGAAAGCTTCTCTCGCTCTAAATGCATCATCTCAGAAATGGAAGAGTCTTTCCATGAGACAATGATCTCCGTCCTCATAGGTTTTACCCTGCATCTTCGGAAATAACAGTGTTTCCTTTCAAGTTCACTAGCGGGTGGATAAAAAATGGAAAAAATAACACATCGAACAGACGAAATTGCTTTCCTGAACCCGTATCCAAGCAAGAGATATAATTCATTTCTTACAGAAGACTGGGTTACTTTTTGCTTTCTGTTCCTTTCAACTAGATTTTTTCGCAAAGCTTGTAAATTACACGTCCGATCGGGAAGTTCTATCTGCGACAAAAAGTTCTTTACGACTTTGTTGCCCCCTACTCCGTCCCCCGCTCTATCCATCAAGAAGATAGCAGGTTCAGGAAAGCAGTGTTTTTTAAGGACCACTTTCACCTGATACTGGGATATTCTCCCACCCTGTACTACCGCTTATCAACCATCCTCGGACTCAATGCTCCATCAATATAGTATAACTCAGTGAAAGACTCCGAGTTTTAAAATCGGTATTCATTGCTCCTGATGTAGGCCACTCGTTTCGCATTTAACTCTATCTCCCTCAGCCATCTCTTACGTCTTGTCACAGACACTTTTGTGGGCTTTTGAACCAGGAACGAGATACCGCTCCCAGCAATAGCTCATTTGGGAGGTTTTTAAGCTGTGACGATTTGGCGCCTTTTCAACTACATTGGGATGCCAAAGAAAGAGATCTGCTTGCATTGGGATCATAGAAAAACTTCCTCGTAATTAAAGTGCTAGTCGAGAGAAGGTACACCTCTTGAAATACAAATATTATATACGTTAATATGAGCCTTAAAATTATTTTACTATGCATGTGAAGTAAACCAAAGGGCGTATAAAGGGCTTTTTCAAATTAAAGTGTTAGTCAAGAGAAGTGACTCTTGGTGCACCTATCGAAATGCAAACATTATACACGTTAATTATAAACAAAGCTTTTACTTTATACATGAAGTAAACCATAGGGCGAATAAAATGCTTGGTGGTTTCCTTGACGATTTAATACTTTTCAATTTAACGTCTCAAAACTGATTTTGGCTGTTTCTCTGAAGTTACGTTACCATCGTGAATTTTTCTTTTTTTTTCGTCATTTTTGTTCTATTTAATTGAAAGTGTGTTTATGTAATGCAGTTTTTGATGAATAACTGCCCTCTTTTTTATTTGACTGCTGCGTGTTCTGCGCTTTTTTTTATCTTTTCTAGCCATCGTGTAGTTGGAGTAATCTGTTTGACGGTATGTACGTATATAAATGAATAAAATATCAAGGAAGAAAATTATAGAAAAAATCGCTAAATCGTGAAACTACAAGGTATGTTTGAAATAGCGAGGAATTTTCGTTGAATGTTTTGATTTTATACATGTGTTCAATTTACGGTTGGAGATGTTAACAAGTCTGAAACTATACATGAAAAAGGCAAAATATGTAACATAAATGAAAAATAATAAAATATTTTGATTAATCTTAACCCTCCAAGTGGTTTCGACGGGATATCTCGTCCATCTCGATCTGACCAATTTTGGTGATGACGAGATATATCGTCATCAGCAATATCATCAAAAATCAGCAAGATATTGCTGATTTTTTTTATGATGATGAGATCCAGATCTAGTCAGCTTTCTTTTAATCGTGAGATATCCTGTCCATCAAGATCTGGTCAGTTTTTGCTAATGATGAGGTACCTCGTCGAGGGAGGGTTAAAAAATTAATGTCAAACGAACAATTTTACTTCTTTGTGATAAACTATTTCACTTAGCGTATTGAAGTTCGCTTCCTGGATTCCCAAGGCATACCCCACTTCTATCATTTTATACCATAATTTAATGTAACTGAGAATGTGAAAAAGGATATTTAAATAATGAAACATACCTCAAAAGAGGTCTTTAAAAGCGAATGTTCAAATACATAATATTTGTAATAAAATGCTTAAGATCACTTGAAACAGAAAGTTTTGGTATTATTCGATGTATTTTATAAAACTAGACTCTCGAAATGCATCGTATTCCTCACATTAATTAGCAGCTTATTTTGGAACACAGTCCAGACCTTTGAATATTTCTGTAATTAAAACATTAACTTGGGAATCTCGCAGTTATTGTTACCGATTTTATTAATAGCAGCAACGGTAATAGCGAGTCAGCTTAACTCATCGTGGACCCCATTATTTCGCTTTGAACGATTTAATGTTTCGTTCACCATTAACAAATTAATTAGTCGGCAGAAACAAGAAAGCATCTTTGCTACTGTGGAAGATTACGTTTAAAATGCGCGAAACACATTATGAATATATCAACACGCAGGGCTTTTATCGCGATTCAATTTATTCCTATAATACTATAACATCACTGTGACTATTGAATTAACAAACTAAGCAACGCTGATAAATTATATTGGATTTAACAGTTTTCTTCGCCTTCCAATACTCATTGCGAGCAATTTAAGTACCCGGGGAGTTCGGATCCCTAATGTAATAATTTAGTATTGATTCATATGCACGAGTGAAAGAAATGCGAGACTGAAACTAAATAACAGCAGTTATTGAACTGAACTGGTTTATAAGGTCCTTTTTCTAAACCCTCCCGGAATGATATGCTCAAATAATTTTATAGCAGAATATGTGTGAACTACAATGCAACTATTGTATCATTGTAGAGTATGTTCTGAAAATATATTCACACACATATCAAGTTCTAACACATTTTGCTAATGACGACATCAAGTCTTCAAGATACTGCCGATTTTATGATTAGATCAAGATCTGCTTAGTTTCCTTTTAACGACGAGGTATCTCGTCTACAAAAATCTAGTCAGCTTTCTAATGATGATATACCTCGTTGAGACAACCACCAAGAGGGTTAGGCAAGTCAACATGGCACTAAAGGGGCGGAATTGTGTACCACTTGGTGGTACCCTGATGCACCAGGGGAAGGTTCACGTTACACCTCACATACATACCATACAGTCAAGGCACCCACCGTTTATTGGGAGGATACGTATTCACTCCAGACGGACAAACATCCATGCCTTACCCCGAATTCGAACCAGGAACCTTTCGATCGAGCGTTAAACGTCATTCGTACGTGATGGAGCATTACACGAATTCTGAGATGGCTGGCATGCACCTGACGCCAATGGAAACGGAAGAGTTGGTGAAAAATTACACCGCAAAAGCTTCCCCAATAAGTGAATTGTCAAATATTTGAGCGTTTGCGGAACATTCCCCGTCCGCAGCCATGACTCGGATCGGTCGAGCACTCTAGAAATGTAGGACATTCTACGCGAGGTTGAGAAATCCATCTATTGGCGAAGCGTTCACGGTACAACCTTTGAGCAGCACTTCCGTTTCCATTGGCAGCCTCATTCATTAGATGCATGTCAACCATATCGAAATTCATGCCAAACAGCGTCCTCTGGCACCTATGCACAACAGTTGCGGACATACATTCTTTGACAAAAATGCTTATTTTGTTGCACCCTACCACTCTTAAGTTTGGCCAGGGAATTTCGAATCACCATCTATATCACATTTTTAAGAAGTACAAGTCAAATTATTTCTAATAGATGTTGAAATGTCATCGCGAAAGACAATTCAAAGACAAGATTTATCTCAATCTAGCATTCTAACGAAACTTTCCTACTCATAAGATTATTTGATCGAACGGAGAGATGGAACGATATTTGATCGAACTGTAAAGTTTTCTGTTCTGAAAGACCTCTCCTCTCAGAACAGTACTTGGACGATATTTTATCCTCCTTTCCTCCTCCGGAACAGCATATTTACGGTCTGTCTCATCCCGGCTAAAAGGAAGTAATATCGACGTTTTCAAAAGAAGCCCGAAAATCAAATATACAGCAATTTCCTTTCCATTCATTGACCAACCAAATAAATGTCTCCTGGATGTTAAACCACAACCGAAAAATTTTAAGATATTGGTACAGTTCCTAAAACTTATATACATGAAAAGCCTATTTATAAAGACATTGTATTTAATTAGGCTGTAGTCATTAAAGCCAAGTAGATTTAATTTGCAAGTAGCCACTCCTAGCTTACAAAAGGCACAATTTCGAAACATGTCATCAGCATGTTATTATAGAAGAGACAGTTTTTTCCCACAAAAGGAAATGCTCATCAAAGGGGTCTTCAACAGTAACTGAAAAGATTGTTGGTTGTAACTGGTTAAATGAAAAGGCATGTTGGTTCTCATTGCGATCTCATGAAATGGAAACCATGGTGAGTTTCAATTAGATTGATTTTTTCAAATGAGCAAATCAATGTGTTATACTCAGCTGATTGAAAACATTGAAAGCAGACTTCTACTAACTCATTTATTGATAAATTAATGTCAAACTAAAAGCCTGGACGAAACCATAACACGGCTTTACTTACGAGCAGACGCGACTTTGCATTTCAGGAAAAGTTTGATAAGGTTCCATATTTTTGGTATTTTTATAATTATAGTTCAATATATTCCTAATAAAAATCAAATGATAAAGATTCCTTACATTCATAATTTAACTGTTTTTCACAAACTAATCGAATAAGGACTGCTACCAGCATGCTTTAAGTTTTTCGTTTCATCGCTTAAAGATAAATACTTTTTTCAAGTACTCATTGCAATACAATAAGTTCCGCCAAAATCGAAATAAAAATAAAGATATAACTTACACATACTCAAAAAACATTCAACGCGAAAAGCGTTTAAGAAATCAGAGTGTAGAAAAGAACCCGCCTAATGGAACAGAATCACTTTCTTAAAAAAAAATACATATTCTCCTCAAAAGACGATTTAGAATTTACCAAAAGAGATTTACATTGTCAAATACCAACAATTCTTCGATAAAAAAGTTCGGACTAAAAATATTAACTTCCGTAAATGGAAAACTTTTTGGCTTTGGAGAAATGAAATCAAGTATTATCTATACAAAATTGATTTTCGGGGAAAAATCAAGTATGAAACAGAACCAGCTATTGCAACTAGAGTACATATGTATATATACTTGGATTAAGCTTATCTAACATCTTATGACAGAAAATATCAATCTGTTGAACAATAAGGTTTCTGTTAGGTGCTAGGCGTTACTGATATAAACTGTTTTATACTTCATGCACTTTGTGTTCCATAATATAAATTTACCCGTTTATGTCATCAATTTTCTGAATATATACGTTTCGTCCCCTTCCTAATTTTCTTTTACTTCTATGGTATAAGGAGCTATGTAAAATATTGCTAGGTTTCCAGAAAAAAAAGAAAACTCGTATTTTCCAAAAATTTAAATTACAAATGTTGGTCTTACAATTTTTTCTATGATTTTCACTAATGGAAAAGCAAATGGATAGCATTTCCTAAAAAATGTTTTCAGAATTGGTACTTCCACACTTTGAATACCTCCAAATACAAATAGCAAATTCAAATCTCGTCCTCCGTGTAAGCCATTAAAACTATCTCCGAGCAACAATAGTATATCACTGTCAAGTGTGAATGAAAGACCTTTGACCTCTTTCAGCTCACCCAAGGAACCACGAATTGACTTCTCGTTTAACTAGCTACACCCCTACCATAGAACATAAAACGCTCCACACCTCCCGACCAGGACTCAGTTGATACAGAGGACTCGGCCTCGTGTATTAGAGAACCGACTTAGGTATACTTGCCTTCAAGAACACATCTGTCACTTCGGTAGAGTTTGTTTCCGTCTCATATCATAATGTAAAACTGCTAGAGTTGTATAGCAAAAATTATCGATTTCTTCAATCCAACACTGCTAAGCACGATTACTATAAAGGCGATCGTAACAGCACGGTTTGCTTACTCTCTGGGCTGTTAAGTTAACTATTCATCTTTGTTCGGGCATTTCAAGACCTAGGGGGCTAGAGGAGGACTTGGTCGTAAATTTAAAGTATTAGGTAAAACGTAAATTTAAATTTACGTTTTACCTAATTTTTATAACTCTTTCCGCTTTGCATTTTACAGGAGTTCATCAAGACAGTAAGCTAGAGCTTTGAGATCAGTAAACAGGAATAACTGTATATCCAAACTTCCATCGTATGTGCTACAACTTCAAGAAACCGACCAGCATTGTTACAAAAATATCAGCGATGAGTTTGTTATTACGTGTTCAATAGTCCAATGTTTACCTAAAATTACCATAACCAGGCATTTAGACTTCAGTCGGTTTTCATAAAATCAGTCAAAACAAAAAGGTTTCTTAAGTATCTCTATTATTCTTCTGTATTTTATCTAGAAAATAGTATTGTTATAGCTGCGAAAATACTTTACTTTTAAAATGTTTCGTTGAATATTTCATTAGTTGTTAAAAGAGAAATAATTTACTCTACAGAAAAGTTACTCTACAGTTGTTAAAAGAGAAGTACTCAACTCTACAATTTAATAGTGTTCGATACCAATTTTGATAACCAACACGCACGCCAAGCTTATTAAACAATAAGCAGTACAACTCTCGCAAGAGCTGACAAAGAAAACTAAATCTTTCCTGACGACTAACAAAATATTTCAACTCTACTCACTATAAGCCTTACACAAGTTTCATCAGTAAAATTTCTCCAGACATCATATAGACAATGCACCACCGCGACCTCATTCTCTCAATATAGACAAAGTAGTCGTAAAGATACGGCCCATGGCGCAACGTTTAACTAGAAATATATAAAGCTTCCTTTCGTCTCGTATTCTTGGCAGCTTATGTTCCGTGTTTCTCTTTAATAACTTGTAGTCCTACACGGGACCACAGATGAAAGCACATCATAGTTGTCTCCCCTGCCTAATGCTACATAGAAGTGTTAGGAATACTCGAGCTGTAACTGATTAGGACAGGCACCATTCTGTTAGATAAAACCGTCACTGGAAATGAAATAGGACCATAGGACTCAACAGATCACCCAAAGAAAAAATGTATTCCAAATAAATAAGGCTAGGAACACGGCAGCTATACGACTACAGGCTATTGCACTCCCATATACTGCAGATAGGTCTCGGATTTTTTCCCTTTTTCCTTTGGATGTGCCAGCTGATGCTCAGACGCTGAACAAGCAGAGAGGATCGATGCGGAGGACACTTAGGCTGATTCTTTCGTCGTTATGCCATTCGAGACTTCGGTCTTACTTTTCCAAGAAAAAAATGGAGTGTTTACTTTTAAGGAGCTAGGAATTATTTTTTCCTTGAAAGCCCGGAGCTCCGTTTCATTTTAAATTGTTATCGAAGATCGTAAAAATCTGGAAGCACCGATTTCAAAGGTCACGAAGAAAGAATTACAGTGTACTCGATGGGACTTTAGAATAATTAAGACTACTTTTCTTTTGTACTCCTCGTCTCGTTATTCCATGGAACACAATACCATGCGTTTTTCTTTTCCTCGCTGTCGTGCTGTTAGCTGTGGGCACCATCCATCACGATTTTCTTGGGAAAGAGTCAGAATTCAGAAAACAAATCCAATTCTCAACGTGTAATTCAAATTCTATTTTATACTTAGGTGTTTTTAAAAATCCGGGTTCTACTTTGTTTTTTAATCGATGCTTAACTAGGATATAAGTGCGAAGTATTATTGACTTTAAATAATGCTCCTTTACATAAATTGTTTCATGTGAATAAAATTATAACTAAATGTCTTATGGAAAGGATACGAACAACGTCTGCGGATATGGTAGAAGAAAGTAAAATGTATCTACATGCACAAGGAAGTATGAAAATGCACCTTAAAGGGCAAAGCTGTAAGGATGGAACCATTAGATCGTACAAGATATTTTCAATATGAGCCAACAAATCTTTTTAAATTGGTCTGCACATATTTTTCACGTATGTATGATTTTTACCAGGACAAATACAGAAAATGTACATTATTGAAGACTCACCATGATGTACAATTATAGTGGACTCATCTATGTGTTTGTAGGTCATGGACGTGGAATTTGTATGGTCGGTTTCTTTTGGTTTCATAACGCATATTTGGCCAAGCTGCGCCAAACACAAGACAGATAATGTCGAGTGAATTCGTACGGACAAAGCTGATCAGATCAAGTACGAAGTTAATCAAAATTAATTTGGAGCAGTTTCATTTTTCATGCAGTTAATCGTATCTGAACGAAACAAATATTTTAGTTTTTAATTGTGTCTACTTTGAAAGTTTTCTTGGAATTCTTTCAATTTGGCAACGAGTGAAAATAATTCTCATGATCCTTGTTCCACATTTCTATTCTTATTTAGCAATTCTATAAAGTGTGTCCAAAATATTTGACAACAATAAAAAGAGGGAGCATTATAGGGGGATTATAAACAGAAAGTTTTACGTTTTACAGGAGTGTAAAGTTGACGATGTTATCCAAAACGATCCTCTTCCGTGCTCTTAATTAGTTTCCTACCCGTCTTCCTTTTGGGTAATAAATCGAAAGGGGGTTCGTAAGAGGCTCACCTATGTTTATAAGATTCGATAGTTGTCCCAAATAGGGGTCTATTCAATCTTCTAACAAGTGGCAGCGAGCTGTGAGAGCATATGTCTGGTTGTCGTGATCCGTGAAGATTCTGTCCTGAGGAAATAATTTCTCTTGTGGCACAAGGGGATAGAAAAAAATAATATGAGCTATCTCGTCAAAGAAAATGTTTTTCTCCAGTGAAGCAGAATAGACAAAAGAGTGAAGCTCCGTTGATTTCACAGATGTTGTTTCCAAGTCAGCAGATGAGGGGGAAAATTTCGCCTTTGCTTCTTTTATCAAGTTACGGACTAGCTATTTGTTGGGAGCATTTATCTTTCTTTTTCGCTTCTTAATGTCGAAACAATGTTTCCGTTTTCAGCAGAGGTAGTGAACGCATTTCTCGGAGTACGAGTGAAAGAAAAATCTCGAGTTTTCTTAAAATCATTTTCGCGTCAAATGTTATCAGATTATGAAACTGTGCTTCAAGCGCTGTGGGAAAACGACTTATCAAGAAGCGGTCGTAGAACTAAGTTTCAAAAGATTAGAAAATGTTTAATAACTTCTGGATCTTAATATTAACAATTTTAATATGAACCTTGTATGGAATCTTTTTTGTATCGAAAACTTGATAGAATAGAAAAGTTTATTTTTGACTTGCAATAGCACTTTCGATGTTATTCGGAAGCAAACTTTGTGCGAAAATGTTCCATTAAATCTCCGAACAAAATTTTAAGTTTGTAACTAATAGAATTTTGAGTCTGCATTTAAACATTTTTAAACCTGTTCAAATAAGGTAAGCAATAATTTTAATACAAATAAGTTTTTAAAGTCATAATTCTCTCACTTGATTTTCACACTATTTCTTAAATTAAGCATAGACCTCAATTCTTAATTTTCTAACTCTGTTCATATTGTACTGTGTAAGAACATTACATAATATTTTAAATTCAATTGAATTTTTAAAACTAATGCTTATTTTATTGAGTTACTAGGGGATTCTTAGGTAGGTAGGTATTTTATCTAACGTCGCACTTTAGCAGCACAACGGGCTATTGGTGACGGTCTGGGCTCAAACCCAACGTGAAAGATCGAGGACAACACGTAATTTTGAATCACGGTCAGATGACGAGGTCACACCTGGGCTGGCACCCCACTCTCCAAACTTCCACCCCACGCCAACGTGAGGACATTTGAGGCCACGACAGATTTAACATGCACCAGCTCCCTTGTACACGACGGCTTCGGTTGGATTCGAAATCGCAACCCTCCTTTTGCTAATCCGTTACTCTTCCAACCGGGCTACCGTGGCCTGGGGTTCCTAGGATGTCCTACACATCTTATATATATGTTCGGTCCAGTGTGTCCACAATATATATGGTCTGATTATGAAGATGCCGTTAACTGAAGGAAGTTATACTGTTTCAGACAAATATTTAATGCATAACATTCTCCTAATTTGTTAAAGAAAATTGATTCTGTTTTTATCACGTTCCTTTGCTTTCTTCACTATCCCATATTTCGTCGATAGATAAATTAGTTCGGGAAACAATTTATACTAACAGAAATGGAATGTTTGTATGAAGAATATTTTCATTTGATTGAAATTTAACTCTCTTAAGTGTTATTGCATAACAAAATCAATGGTTTCATGTCTGTATTTACATTGGTGATAATACCACATCTAAACGGTCGAAAAAGATTTTATGAATTTTCGTATTTCTTTTTTCATACTGAGAGAGTTAATTTAAGGGATATGGTTTTCAGCGCCGTGGAAATCTATCGGAAAGGGAAAACAACAAATTATACAATTGTGATACGAACCAACATGCACCTGGCAGTTGCCCATGAGAAAACAACAAATGCCTTCACCTAACTATTTCTGCAAGTTGAAGACATTTCTCTTTTAAATAATCTCGCTTAAGTTTACTTCAAAAGAAAGATGTATCACTCACAATCAATTAAAGTTTTATTCGTGTCTCGTTTCTTCAAGATCAAGGGTATTTCAACTGACAAATCTATGTGCTCATTGTAAAAATCATCATACAGAACAATGATGCATCAAAAGTAACTCCAGCTTAAGTATAAAATTGATATATTTGATTCTATTAGAAAAAATCGATAACGACAGTAAATCATAAATGACAGTAAATAGCGCATTTTATTTTTAAAACATACGTGATTTATATACATACCGCTGTTAAAACATAAAAGTACAGTTGACATTTCATAGCGAAATGTTATTTTAATTTCTATAAATTTTATTACAATAATCTAATGGATTCTTTATAATGCTCATAAGATCATATTCATAAAGATTATGATAATTTGTGAAATTTTTAATCCGAATAACATATTGTATACAAAAACAGTTATAAGAATAGCTTACACAATTTTAGAAAAATGACATACTATTAAATTTAATACTATATAGTCTTTAAAAAACTGCTTTATTTTATATTTACGTTAATTACTAATTCAATAAATAGAAAGCGCGATACTTTTTAGAAAAGATTCATTCTCCATCCTTTTTCTTCATGCCTATTCTTTCTTGCATTCACGGACATTTTAAGTGAGCTATCCTTCACTATACCTAACACGAGTAATTTTACTTTTTAATCCCATATTATTTTCTATTTAGAAAGCAGAAATCCAAATCCCAATTTTTTGCACCTCATTTTCATTAAAAAACGGAAAGCACGAGCAATTAAAAAACGTGTTATCCTCTCCACGTAAATCACTGAAAAGAGCCCCATATAATCTCCACTCCATACACGTTTATTTACTCAGATCTCGTGATACTCAAGATTAAGAAAGGATATTCTTTCCACACCCAGGAGTTCAATTTATCACATTTCTTGTTTAACGTATAAAATACATTTTCTGCTTTTATATGTCACAGGCAGATTGCGTGATCAGGCTTCCTTTCACCAATTTTTACGAAACTTAAAGCTGATGCGGGCACGATAACTTCGTTGTTTCAGTTCCGCCTCATTAAAATACAGTTAACCCCAGCTGAGTGCATAAAACCTCGAGCCAGCTCGGTTCTTAAAAAATAAAAAATAATATCTTATAAAAAAAATTTCCTCCGTTCAACGCGGAACTTGTTTAAAAATATATGGCTCTAATTCACACGAAAGGAGGGAAATATGGTGTTGGAGGTTTTTTTGGTCAAAAAGTACTTCCTTAGACTTTTATGTAGAAAGAAAAAGTATCTACGGATATTCTACGTATTTATTTAAACATAATATCCTCCGTTTCAAATAATGATTTTTGGAAGTGCGAAATTTTTTCTGTTACTGGAATTAAAATTGTAAAGATAAGGATCTGCTGTCCTTTTATCGGTCTAAAGTGGAATTTAAAAAAAATGATAGACTAGAGGATTGAATTATATCTCTAGTTATGCTATTCATATGGAAATTATGCATTTGATACAACTGATGCACTTCCGCAACTGTATTTTTAGAGTAGTTTTGAAAGAGAAAAAATTATTTTCTAAAGATCATATGCTTTAAAATTATGCAAAATCATTTTTTCTACGTCAGGAAAAGTTCAGGGACCATACTTTCCTACGGCCAGCCCAGTACAAATTAGCCCGGCTAAAAAGTTCGTCAACTAAGATGTGATCGTCAGATAAAAAAGTGCAAGATCAAAGATGATTAAAATCAATAAAGCTCCTCGTCAAACAAAAGGGGCTGTCAGGAGAAGCATGCACACCAATGCGGTGTAAGTGTCCTCTTAAAAAGTCGTGTCCAGTTAAAATGCGAAAATTCGCCGTAGCAATATGTCGTGGCAAATTAGGTGGAATAGGGTCAGACAAAAGCTTGCTCCATGTCTTGTCCGTGGCCTTAAGCTTTTGATGGTCGAAGACTGACTTATTTATCTTTCGCTCTACCAACCTGCAAGTAAGGAGGTAAGGAGAGGTCTGGACTGCTTGAAGACAACCATTTTTAGCTAGTTTGTCTGCGCGCTCATTGCTTGGTATATCACAATGGCTTTTATGCAAAATCATAATTAGCTTAATCAGAGTATTGTTTTAAGTGTAAATAATTCAACAAACTCTCGATTTATTTATTACATGGAGATAAATAGCCAAATATTTATGTGGTAGAGAATCAAAAAAATAACTGAAAATGGTTCACTTATGCCACGTTTTATAGTAAATTTTACAAATTTTATTGTGAGTAAATTTTTATGTCAATGCCTCATTATTTTGTATAGTCTGTTTCAAACAAATCTAGTTTGATAATTCTCAAGCTGTTATCCAAGAAAGAATTGAGTTATACGAAATAGTTGCGGAATTAAATTATTGGATTTGGAAGTAAATATGTGAGCTGTTTCATATAAAACATCAATAGAAACCTGAATAGAAATTGCAGTCATGAATTTAATAAATCACTGCAAATTTTTTCTTAACTGTTATAAATTGAGTTTTTTTCCGATTCGAATTCATTTAAATGAAATTTAATCGTACAAAGGCACAATTGCGTAAACGTATCCAATTTTTGTTTCTAAATAGATATATCTTTAATAGAATCTTTCCAATTTTCGTTTTTAGCCAACATAACAAATTTAAAAAATTTAAAGATTTTATTCAAAACTAATAGTATCTTCTGCGTTACGCCAAAATCACGAATCAGCAAAAACGTTGTTTCGTGAAATGTTTTTTAATTCGACGTTATAAATTTAGTTTGTCGTTTTTACGGTCATTTTTTATTACATGAAGATCAATTAGACCGTCGATGTTGTAGGAAAAATTTTGGAACCATTCAGTTTACTACAAACCATAACAAGCCTAGAAATACGAATCAAACACCGTATTGGGGCATAATATAACTCAGCGAATAGTTTAGAAACTACATTTAGTTGAAAATATCACAAATTATAGTTTCGTGTTTTTGGTGTTTCCTACAGTATAAATAATTTATTCATATAGTATATTCCCAGCTAACTTTATGCACATAGTTAAAACTTTTCATAATAGTGCTTCTATCTTTTAAAACACAATTTAAACATTTGAAAATGCTTTGTGAAAATTCAATATATAAATAATTTATCAGTTTTTCATTTTCCTTTGCTTCGATATCTCTTCAGAAACTCAAGCTTAGGTGTTAAATTATTCTTGTTTCAATTTTTTCGATTATCTGAATGTTGTTGAATAGTAATGATCCATAAAAACATGGATTATTTTTATATAGACTGTTAGAGTACGAGAACATTGTTATTCAAAATCAGAAAAGTGGTTTTCCCAAAGTTGTAGACACTCTTTAGGATAGGAAAGCTTAGAAACTAAAATTAATGCAAACTATCATTTTGGGATTTAGTGCGATAAGGGAGCTAACATAATTGGAGACTCACTAAAACTTGAGTGAAAATAACGTTTAAATGTTATAACTTTAAAAATAAGTTAAAGTTTTCGGTAGGATCTTTAACTCAAAAATTTGGTTAATTTTCAATTACACCATATACTAAGGTCGAAATCAATTCAAAATCACGATGTATTGAGGACGATGTGATTGTTGACATTGAAATTATAACAGAAACAAATTAAAGCTTTTAAAGGGTTCTGTGTAAATAAAGCAAGCCAATGTGAATAAAATTATACATTTAGATTAGACAGCTGAAAACTTGAATTTTTATATCAACAATTATTAAATTCTTCTATTGAAAAGCAGTGAATGTTTCACAAACAGCGAACGCCACACCAACTCGAATAAGATAAATTTCAAGTTAAGTTTCAAATAACACTCGCAAAAAACAATAAACATCGCCCCATAGAATGACACTAGATCACTTTGGTACTGAAGTTTCGGCAAATAAAAATTGTTATTCACCACTTGTGTTGATGGAAGCTTAATCAAAAAGAAATCCTTTCCTCTCCTATTCCTTCTCTCTTGACGTTTTATCCCCTTACTAGGATTGGCTCTCAAAGCAAACTCCTGAAAAGCTATCATAGTGGAACTCCAATTTCTAAATCCCTTTCACATGCAAATCGCTCTCTCGAAATCATAGCTCCTTTTTTTATACAGATACATAGATCCAAGTATTAGCGACGAAAAATGTGGAACACATTATGAAAACGTTATATTTGCTCCCTATTTTGAAATCTGCCAGAAATGCTATTTCGGGGAAGGTGCATTTTATTCGCATATTTTTCGCGTTCGGCGCTTAAGACGCTCTACAAGGGGATACGCATCACGCACGATTACATTGCATTTGAAAATCAAATAACTGCAGATTTTATTACTACATCAAAAGGGTTTGACCGCACATTAAACTCTGAAACGCTTCTCACGAGAGCAGATCTCTTTTAAAAGCATAATACTTAAATCGATTTGCTGAAGTAGAATAAACGTTTCTGGAAATTGAATGAAATTGGAAACATAAATGGGCCTACCTTTCGAAGCAGCATTCGGAAATATTCTTCAACATGAAAGAGAAAACAAAATAAATTATATTATACTATTTTACAACCTCGAATAAATGCGTGAAAGTTTAATAAGTTGCTGTTTGATAAAAGTATAATACTGTACATTAGTTTAGGCACAATTTTTCAACTCAAATAATTACATCCATACTGCTTTTGATATAAAGTAAGTGTTCCAGGTGTAATGCAGAACATAAATGTATTATTTATCACTGAATGTATAATATAAAGTAACACAATATGTATATAATATAAAGTAAAATATAATTTAAAATATTTTATTAATTGCCCGTTAGAAATCACTTAAATAATAAAAGCATTTATCAAAAATAACAAGTCCGTGTCGTATTAAAATTGTAAACTCAATTATATACGTAATATTAATTTAATGTAAACAAAATACAGATTATGTAGCATACAATAGTTTTTATAATACTATATTACAAATTATGAAAATTGTTAGCTTATAAATTTTTCTACTAGAAATAATTTTATCAGATATAGAAGTAATAAATTAATTTTTTGTAATAAAAATTGCAAGCATTTTGAAAGTGTTACATATTTTTTTAACAGATTACAATGTGACAATGTATTTTCATCGTAAAAATAAGCATTTAGTGTCTTCGAAAAAATGTCAGTAAATGACTTTCTGTTCGAAGCCGACATTTATAATTTAAAAGTTTATTTCTTAACGGCTTAACGTCACCCCAAAAAACAGGTTTTTAATTCTTGTGCAAATCACGTAAGCCCACTTTTAGAAACTACCGGATATGAATTATTATTTTTAGCAGATTCTTTCAATTTTCAGTCCCTTTGCTTTGAAAAACATTTAGCAGCATAATTCCTATTTCCCAAAATGTCCTTATACGTGTAATAAAAACTGAATCCAATGTACAAAATACAATTTCTACATTTCATTAACTCAATGACGCGTAGCAATCTTTCCAAAAATTCAATGTCCCACGACGCTTAATGTACTAGAGCAAATCTTCAGAATCTCCAGTTCCTTTGCATTGCACTTTGTTTAGAGACCAGAAAGCCCCAAAAAGGCAATTATTTCCTAGTCCATTTCTGAAGTGAAAGATAAACACGTGTGCTCCTGCTTTGATTAATCAATTCTTTCTCTCTTGGTAGAGTTTTGGCACTTTTGGGACTGAGTTGCTCCTTCAGAGAAAAAGTGCTTAATGCTAAATGCACTAAACAACGATTAATGTAATGCTTTTAAACGATAAGATGAAAGCGACGCTTCTTTTATCGATTGGACAGATTCGACTAGAGACCGGTAGGTAAGAGAATTATGAATAATGATATTTAGCGAGTCTTTATATTTACATGTTCAAAGTACCTATCAAATAATAAAAATCTTCTATCTATACTATTAACTCATACAAAAGATAGATTTTCAGAAACTTCCAGCTCTGGTAAGCCTCATAATTGAATAAAATTTGTTCATTCTCATATGTAGATTTTCAAAACTAAATTTTGATTAAAATATCTTATAAAATAGCCCATAGTGTACAGTGTAGAATTTGGGATATGCAATGAAAAGATAAAATATGTATTGCAGATCACTGAACCAGAAATTCTTCGAATGGTTTCTATGCAAAGTAGCGAACTGGATCGGGAAAATGTGATGCAATTTTATGTTTATTTGCTACAAACATGAAAGTTGGGCGTTTTCTAAGGTCGCAAGTATTTGGATTAATATTTTCGCAATTGTAGTTTATTCAAAGGTTTGGTTTGCCTCTCTACGGTTCTTTTTGGTTTATTCAAGGAAATTCGTTCACGAGTTTACTTTTATGCAGAAAGTTACAGCAATTTGCAGCAGCTAGAATTCGATTTACAGAATATCGTAAAATTTCCTCTTCAATAATATAAATGGGATTACGTTACTGAGACCCGCAGACCGTATGTGAACCGCCTAGTCACATAAAATGTAATAAACAGAAATAAAAATAAAAAATAGTAACGAAATAAGGAACATTGTATCAAATCACCTACCACGACAAATCTTAAGATATGCAAAACTCGAAATCCATTTAAAAACTTAAGTTTTTATTTTTAAATTTTTAACCGTCTCATATTCTGCTTTGGTACAGGGACGAAATTAGTGCTATTTTGGTAGGAATAATATATTTTTAAACACCTTCTCTTTAATAACATCTAAGCCTCTGTGTAAGTTACAGTTGATGTGTTCTGCCATACAAGCTATTTTAAGATTGTTATTTTGAAAATGAAAATTTTGAAAGAGAAAATTTGAGACAGTCAGAAGTTTTTTATTTTAGAAAGCTACAAATTTTTGTTTTATTTTTTAATTTTAAATAATTGAAGAAATTAACTTAAAAGGAAACAGACGGTTCAAGGACTAAAAATTGGGTCGTAAAGAAGGCAAATATCTCTGATGAAATTATACATTTTATAGGTGGTCCTCAGGAGAAATATTTGGCCTTTAGAACGATTTGAATTGACTAGGCTTGAACATAAAGAAGATTGTAAAAGAATGAACAGGAAATTGTCCATAAGCGTCCATGACTATCTCTATCCTGGATAAATCACCTAATCTTGCATCAATAGCCTTTAATTCTGCTAGTTTTACTTTCGTGCGGACCCCAATGTTTGAAGTTTTAGTTTTTAAGGGAACAAAATGAACATTCTAAACAAACTTCTGCCGTTATCATTCGATTGTTATGAAATTTGCCTAGACAGTTTTCTTCTAGGAAGCCTATATATAAAGTCTGGTGCAAAAATATTTAGTCATTCGGAAGTTGGTACATGAATCATGGTAAAAAATTTTGATAAATTATCAAAAATTGATAGGTTCCATGAGCATTAATTTTCCATGTATTGTCAAAATTTTAATTCATATAATAGTTTGTCCATATAAATAAAATTAATTCAATTTGCCAAGTGTATCGGTAACACGTGAAACACCTGAAATTTCGCAAAACAAAATTGTGTACTAAAACACCTAAAATTTTGCAAAAAAAAAAGCAAAGTTTAAGCAACATTTTAAACCAAAATTTTAAAAAAATTGATAGCATGGCGAATTTCTCATTTGCATAGATATGTAACGAACTTTAAGAATTATCTAAAAAAATTTAAATAAATTAATTGAAACCAGATGCGCAAGGAACATTTTGAAATCAGAAGAATAAAAAAATCTCAAATATAGAAACACGCGTTTTTTAGTAGCTTACTATACTTATTCATTACATCTTTAATGTTGCTGTACGTGTAAATCTGTCAAAAAGGATCGTAATTGAAAAATCCTTTTTGCTATCCATAGATTTTGATATCAATAAATTTTAACTCTATAATAAAAAATCGATTTTGTGATTTTGAAATGGACTAAAATTAAAAATTTTGAGAGTAGAAACATTTATCATAGTCTAAAAAAATTACTCTAATTATAAATTGTATTAATTAAAAAATTCACTCCAAACAATATTAGTTTGTTCAGAACATGAGTTTTTCCACGTTTTTTGCAATCTTACCTTTTGCACTGTAATATATCAAAACATATCCAACTTGAATTATTTTTTTATCTTCGTGTAGTTGTTACTTCATTAAAATTGACCCACTTATTATATTAAGCATGCGGAAAACATCATCATTAGCAAACCTCTAATAGAAATAGCAACAGTATAGTTTTCCCGAAGTTAGTCTTTCGTGTCCAATCATTCAGGCATAAAATGCATCTCCCCTACAGATAGAAGCGTCTGAAATGTTACTTGGCTACTTTGAAATCATTTATGAATAATCATCGAATCTTTGTTATATTCTCTGAGAAAAAGTGCAATAACTAGAAATTAAAATTCCATACGCTTACAAGCTAGAGGGATCCGAGCGAACCATTCCTTTAATAATCATAAAATTTCTCGGTGAATTTTTCTGGAATGCTATGCGCAGATTGACTAAAATCCAAAGAGATCACATAATCTATTAGCATTTTCTGCAGAAAAATGTTTACATTAACGTAGGTAAACATTTAGCATTTGCTATAGATCATTCGTACTCCACTAGCACAATAAATGCGAAATGTCGGTCAGGAGTTTTAAATCAGTCATCAATTCGCATTCTTAAGATAAACAAATTCGAACTCTATTCGTTAATTCAAAAGCTCCATTGAATGTGTGCAGTTATGTGAAAAATCAGACATAGACATAATCTGAAAATATAACCTTTTCTTCTGAGTTAAGTCAGTTTTCGTCTTTCTCGACATTCCAATCGTCAAACATTAAGTTATTTGGCGCAATACAAATCCACATTGGACGCATTGAGCAATATACAGGGTGTCCCAAAAAGGTTGTTCCGCGATTTATCTTTTTACCATTTGGAGATAAGTAGGCAATGTAAATTGCAAAATGCACCAAATAAGGTAAGAAATTAAGATACGTGAATAAAATTATCACGTGATAACAATTTAAGCGGATACAGTTTTTAATTTTTATACCACCCCTCTAGATAAAAATCCGAGATATCAAAAATGTTCCTTACCTGTATCCCTATCGTTAGTAAAATACCATATTTGTGTAGGTTGAATAGTGACGGAAATACAAGAGTTTCTATTTTAAGGGGGCCGTATCTAACCTAGAACGGAAACTGACCCATGGCCAAGAATGAAGAGCTAAGTTCTGCATTGCTGCAGATGGAAAAATTTCCTTTTATTTTTATTTAAACCATTTTTTCTACAATATTTTTATTAAAGATTACATTGTCTACTATTATGCATTGCGATTTTCATCTGCAGTTGCAATACTACATTACTTTGCACAATGTTGCACTTTCTGACCGAAAAAAAATGCTTTTTAACATTGTGTATGCGGTCCCTAATCTGACTGCTTGAACACCTGTGCACAAGCGGTATAAGTCAACTTTTTTGCGTTCTTATGCCTCCGTTACTGTTCAACCTACAGAAATGCAGTTTTCTGCTAACGATAGGGATGCAGGTAAGGAACATTTCTGCTATCTCGGATTTTTATCTAGAGGGGTTGTATACAAATTAAAAACTGTATCCGTTTAAATTGTTATCACGTGATAATTTTATTCACATATCTTAATTACTTACCTTGTTTGGTGCACTTTTTCAATTTACATTGCCTACCTATCTCCAAATGGTAAAAAGATAAATTGCGGAACAACCTTTTTGGGACACCCTGTATACGTTGGGCGAATCACTACATTAAAAATTTTGAAAGGATACCTGAAAAACCCTGTTTCAGAATCCTCTGCAAAATATTCAGAATGGCTTCCTTCTGAAAATTAAGAAATTCACTGAGGAAATTATTTACAGTAAATGAAAGTTGTACAGAACGCATTAATTAGAATACGCCTCCAAAATGCAAGTCATTCAAATTGAACTTTTTCTACAGTATTCTATCCTCAAAGACATCCTCTCCCACATTATATTTTGGAATAAAACTATTGATTCAAGAAGGTAACCGATTGAACTGCTTGACAGCGTCCAATCGCGAGTGGCGTGAAATTGCGAACAAGAATCTAGATCAGAACCAGAATTCTCTTTTGCCAACCGCATCTTACTCCCGAGCGAGAAAAACGCAACTGTATCACGGTCTAAAATATTCGTATCACGCCGTCTTGTGATTCTAATTCGCGCGTTCTACAGCATCGTTAAAGTACGTTTAGTTCAACATGTAATTAATTCAGTATGCTAATTAAAACTAATTAAGTGTTACAAAGTCTTGCCTGCTCGGTGTGACATTATTTTATGCAGTGGTACCGGCACACCTGTATTACCACCATTCTAACCTTTCGAGACAAAGCCAGGAAGAAAGGGGTGAGTACAATACACAAACTTTTAAATTTATATACACACTGATTTATGTAAGAAACTAAATAAACGGCCAGTTGCTATTTTCTGTTTATTTCTATTTATTTTTGTTATTTTCCGTGCCCTTTATCAGCTTCGACATTCCGACATCTGAACCTTACAGTAATAGATTAAAGAACAGGAGTTTTTGATAAAAACGTCGAAGTGATTCAGTAATATTTAAAAAGTCGGGATAATTATTCGGTTGGACCTGGTCTTTTTATTGCTGTGTTTTGTAATCGCATTAGGAAACGACAGCGACCATTTCATTCAATAAGAATTTAGCAACAACCTTATTTTGTCTGTCCAGATAAAACAAAATTTTGAATTAAGACGCTTTCTTCTCTTATACCCACTAAGCGATCACGTGTAGCATTAATGGATCACCTATTGCAATTCTACTTTGCAATGATTTAGAGTAAGTCGAGTTTGAAACTATCTTTTCAGTAAATGACAACGTTGGAAAAATATCATTCGAAAATTAAAAATGTCTTTAATTTATACGGAGTAGGAAGCAGTTATAAAATTCTGTTTCGTCTCATCTTTGCTTTAATCTTAAAGTGAGATCTGTAATAGCAAAATGGAAGGCAGAATTCTATGCTCTAATTACATCGTTTTTACATGTTGATCACTAAGATACGAGTCGAACTTTGTTTTTCCTTAATTTGATTAATACACTAAACAATGTCGAGTTGAAAGTGTTTTTCGTAAATTTCATTTCATTTTTAGACGAAAACAATTTCTGGGGTTATTACTCAGACGTATATAAGTGTGTGTATAAATTTCTTACAGAAAGCAGCTACAAGAAATCTATACGTATCCATTATATAAAATTATCTCAAGTAGAATATAATCAACAAATATCCAGGCTGTCATGATTAATCAGCCAGAACTGAATTTTAATTACAAATGTTAAGTTTCATTATACAAGAAGTAGTCTCGGTATAAAAATTTCTTTAAATGTTTTGTAATTTCGTGATGCACTAAACTTAAGGTATGTTGTAAATAATACTGTAAAACGTTATCACACACAAATTTATGTAAATCAAAATAATTGGCTGTATTCAAATCTCTTTGTAGATAGTGAAGCTAACAAACATAGATTTCACATTATTTCACGTTCATAACAAATCAATTAAATGCATCTATAAACAATAGAATGTATTATTTCATGTGCATTAAAATAGATCGTCTTAATACGATATATGACTTTAATCTGTTCATCAGATGACAAGAGTTTTAAAGTGTATGTAGAAGATGTGATAGAAATATGGACTTTAAAAATTAATTTGAAATACTTTGACTCTAATAACGCATGATCAATTAATATTTGTTCTGTGATCTATCCGGTTATAAAGTAAAAATACTGACTGCACGGCACATAAATTGACAATTTCTATAAACCTATTTTTGAAGTTAATCATTAAACAAGAAATCATGCTCAACTCAAAACAAAATTGCATTCTGGAGATGTTTAAAATAATTAAGGCAGCTTGAAAATTTCAACATTTAATTAAATTTAATCGGACACTTCTAATTTACTTCCTATAAAGATTTCAAATAGAACAAATTGATCCTAACAATAAGTTTGAAAGAAACCAATTTCGCTGTTCATCATGGATGCTAGACCCTTAATGCATTCCTTTACCAATACGTCGTGGAGAAGTTTAATAACATCACTCGTTGTTACGTCCGACAGTCAAATAGCTCATTCCTGAACAAAGCAAATCGAAGAGAAGATTTGTTCCAAAAACGGAAATCATTGACACGGATAAAACGCCTTTGTTTTCAAAGAATTTAAATTCATTGCCTCAGTAGCTTCGATAAACTGACAATTCAATTTTCAGCTCTTTCTTTCGGAGGGGATTATAGTAGCGTACATCATCAATCGTTCGGAACTAAAGTGTTACTTTCATCACTTTTTCGGAAAATGTGCTATAGATTAACTTTCAATCTTTGCTGATTTCCAGGGCTGAAAATCATGTATTTCTAACACAATTTTGCTCTTAGAATACATACGTAACAAATTCAAAGCTATTGAACTGGATCCGAATTGATTGCTTTATGTTCCATTAGACACTTAACTTGACTTAAGATAAACGCATTTTTCACAAAAGTTTCTGATATAAACAATAATAGTACATATATACCATACGTGTTTGTTTCATATAAACAGATTTGCTGATGTTTAAAGCAAGCGATTATGTGTGGGGTGAATAGATAGAAGACCTATTAAACTTAAGATATATAGAGAAAAGAAAAGCAATTGAATATATCGTAGGCTTAGAGCAGATCATTAACTGACATTTTTATAGTGACACTAAATGTTTATTGTTATGATGATGACAAATACATTTACATATTGTAATCTCTCCAAAAGATACATAACACTGTCAAAATGTTTATAATTTATATATTTTTGACCTAAAAACTAATGGTTATTCTTTAAACAGCTGTATAGTAAAAAATTACTTTGTCAGTTAATGAGTTTCTGCTCTAAGCTGAGGATATATTCTTTTAAATTTCTCATTTTGAGAGCAGACATTTAAATACTAAATATCGTTTCATGAGATTGCGATTAAATCGAAAGATATGGCATAAGAATCATAAATCGAAGGAATAAAACGCAAAAATGTCAGACATTTTACATAACATTCGAGGTTCCATTTGTTCCCATGACTGGCTGTAACAGAAACATTTACAATGGTTCAGTCTTTAACTGATTAACAGTCACCCTTAGAAATATTAAGTGAAAATATGCATGTGTACATTATTACTTTCAGGGAATCATTTCGTATACTTCATGAACCATAATCACGTAGTTTCAAGAACTAAATGTATAAAAGCTGTTTTTTATATTTAATATTCAATAACGTTTAAGAAAAATATCTCTGCCAGTCTAAAGCTACCATGGTTTGAAATTATAATCACAAATAATCCAGTGGTTATTTATGTAAAAAACCTAACATAAGTCAATCACAGAAAGGCTTTTTCATTTTCATGTAAGCAAATGTTACCCCACACTATAAGCAAGTTTTAGGATTTTTGTCAGACAATTCAAAAAATATTTTCCATTGTTAATTCATTCGCCGTTGTCAAATTACTAATTCAGTCTATTCAAGTCCTGACAATTCCAATGGAACATCTTTCCGTGACATCTTAATGAAGAAGAGGGAGAGCGGATGGAAATTTAGAGAATTTCAATAAACCTATTTCAATGTCACCATGCCACTATTGTACGAGAAGTTTCTAGACATCACTGAAGAATTCTTTTCAAGAGTTATGTCCAATTATATTCATCCCTTTTTCTCATGATGCAAATCCTTCTTCAGTGTTTGAAAAGAACTATACAAGACAATCTAAAATTATTTTTTCCTGTAAGTTTTCAAAATCTCTGAAATTTGTTTTTAAAAGGGAAATCTGAGGGATATCTTATATATATAACTACATTTTGATTATTTGATTAACCAAGTAGCGGACAAGTTTTTTTTCTGCAGATTGTTAAAACATCAAACACACTAATAAAAAGGAAAGTGGTAATTGTGAATAAATTTTAATATAGTATGTAGGTATCAGGGTTGAGAACAAAAGAAATTTTCAATCAAATTTTACATTTATCAAACAACTTCAGGCAAAGTAGCTTGCAAAAGACATACAAAGAATGCGATTTATATTTAAGTTTCCAATTTTAGTAAGAGTTTACTTAAAACTAAAACAAAAATATATTAATATATACGGTAAAATAATCAAGATTTTCGTGTTGAGTTAAAAAAATGCATCACATGTGTAAGTAAACATGGAAATACTTATTAATAATTATTGAGTCTTCAAAGTGACTTTCAACACTACAATATTTGCAAATGTATTTGCCTAATTTAAAGGGCAAAAGTATTTATCTGTATTTCAATAGACATTTTCAAAGTAAATAAATAAGAAAACTTAGATTTTAAGTGTTCTCTATGTAATTTTAATACAACTTTCTTTATGAATCTGTTATCTGCAAGACTGAGGATTGAATTTTCTACATATAGGATATAACAAATATAATTGCTAAAGATATTTAAACAATGTATGTAGAACATATAGTGGTACTTGGACTGATCCTGTTTCTTCTGGTGATTTTGCTGATGTACTTATTGTGTACTAAATATACAAATTGTATCCTCTTGAATAAAACCTTTTTCTAATATTCTTTACATTTCCTTTACTGCTAACAATGTATTCATTGAGTAATAAACATTTAATGGATATTTCTTCTAACAACTTTTCATTTATTACCCATAACAGATACACTTAAGGAAACTTATTTAATTTGAAAAATAAGTACACTGACATTAATTTGACTACTAATCCAACGATGAGATTTTGTAAATGCTTAGTTTAAAATTTCCTGTTTCAAAAACAGAAACAATCCAAGTATCACTTAAATCTATGAACAAAATAAAAAAAATTACTCTAGTTTGGGCAATAAAAAGATAAGAATACTTCCACTAAAAACTTTAAAGGTTTGTTTGCAAGTTTAGTGTTAACAACCTAGCTAAAAGATACTTAATTTTACTCTGAAAAGGAAGAACAACTTTTAAAGTACCTCTAGAGCTTATTATTCTCTTGGAATGGCTTTTATATTTCTGTGCTTAGCATTTTTGTTAGAGATTTTTAAAATAGGTTCTGAATGCCCTAAATTCCTTTTCACGCTTATGACGGGAGGTCATTTTCCGAAATCTGAGAAATCTGCTTTCCCTAAACAGATTTCACGGAATTTGGTTGTAATTATGAAGTTTCCTTTTCCTTAAGATTTGAACGAGGAATGCTGTTATTAAGTATCTTTGCCTTAAAAGATCTAGTTGAAAAGTTTTGGACATTGTCTTTGAAATTTATTGCTTCCCTTTTCTCTAAAGCTTTCATTGAAATAATCTATTTGTATTAATTTTTTAAGTTTGTATATTTAAATACTATATTATTTTTATTACTTAAGCAATTTCAAAGTGAATGTCTCGACATATTGGGTTCTTAAAAGTAATAATTAACAATAATAATAGAAATGGTCTTACAAAATAACATTATAAGTACTCAAATTAAGTTACAATAACATGATATGCACAGAAACAATTTTAAAATCATAAAAGTAAAACCTATAACTCACTGTAATTGTAATCTGAATTAAAAATTAAATAGACTTGACTGAGAAAAATCATTTACACCTTATAAAATAATGTGATAAAAACTTTATTTTAAGTAACTATTCAATAGTCGCGGAATAGTAAAATACTATTTTATGAAGGATTGGGTTGGGATGTTTCTTATATATCCAGGGCGAGGTCTGGAGAATCAACGATAAAATAAAATATAGTATAACATATCTATGAACTATAAACCATAACCAAAAGCTAACAATAAGATAAAACTGCACACATCCAGCCAGAAATTCAAACAAAATCACTTCAAATAAAATTTTGAAAACTATATCTGGTAAAAATAATAAGTTTTCATGAAGAGGATCAGACCCATACGATAACAAGTCTTGCCCTCATTTTTGCTACTCTTTATCATCTACTTTACTTGTAATATACTACACGACCTGGAATCCAGGAGAATAAAATACTAAAATTCCAGTCACTCGATTTAAAATGTAATTTAACTGAACTTGAATTAATGAGGTTGGTTGGGTTTTATGGCGCAAGGGCCATATTTGACCAGTGTATTAATATAATATATAAATATTTAAAAAATAAGGTAGCAAGTTAAGATTTATAAACGACGCTTAGTAGGTAATACTTAGATCTGTTATGATCCTTAAAACCACATAAATCTTAGCGGTCACAATGCGTTTTACAACCAATTTCACCCTCTAAGCGATTTCGACGAGATATCTCGTCCATTAAGGTCTGACCAATATTGCTAATGGCGATATATCTCATCATCAAGATAGTGCCGATTTTTTTATGATGACGAGTCAAGATCTGGTCAGGTTTTTCTAATAACGAAATATCTCGTCGATCAAGATCTGGTCAGTGTTTTTTTTCTAGACGAGACACCTCGTCGAGACAACCACCAGGAGGGTTGATTAATTCAAGTACATAATTAATAGCTTTATAATATATGTTAGATAGTTTTGTGGAACTTAGAAACTCGTCATTTAGTATTTTAACAATAAATCATAATACGACTAGTATTAAGCATGGTGATCCAAGTATTATATTAAGAAATTGAATTCAACCACTGACGTTTCTTTTAAATCTACTGAGTCAAGCAGTCTATTTGATCCGGTCAAGTCAATAAATGTGACGGTAAATTTTGGAGCGATGTATGTTGATGAGTTACCCCCTCCCCTTAAAAGGATCCTATAACCATACTTCCCGGAATACTTACACGAAAAAGAAATCTTGCTTATCATTCACCTCCAGCCTCATGCAACGAGTATCGTTTTTCCTCTCTAAACCGCTTGCCTCGCGCTAAGGTCAATTGTAATCAACGTCAGGAAGTGGAAAATGAAGTTTTACTCTGTAACTTTCCACCAGTATTTACTTTCGAAAGAAATCAATATTGGTTCCCTCAGTTACCCGACATGTGAGCGGAATATGAAGTTGGTCAAGTAATCAGAGCTGGGGCACGCGTTGCTTGATCCTTTCATCAACATCAAGTAATTTGAATTCGTTGACGTCGAATTCTTAATGGGATACTGGAAACCTGTTTAGCATGGGTGACAAGACGTACGCGTCATCATTAAGGTATTCCTTTACCATTGATTTATTACGAAGACTCACTAATTTCCAAAAGCCTAATGGAAAAAAGGACTCTTGGAATAATGGAATCAGGTACCCTGACGTGAAAGTCAAGTTTAGAGACAAAAAAAATCGATGCCTTAGACACACAAAGATTTATTTCAAAGTCTGAAATATTCGGAAGGACTAGGTATAAAGTGTAAGTTAAAGGAAAGATAACTTGAAAATGTAAGAGAATTTATTTATTGAGGAAATGGAAGATACAGATTTCCCAGTGGTATAAGTTACTTATGCTCTCTTCTAAAAGCATACGCGGATGGCTTAAACAAAATAAGTTACATGATTGAAGTTATTTTATCACATATTGTACAGGATTAGAAAGATTACGACAGATCAAAATGTCTGGGATAGAAGGTGATGGTGGGCGTATTTCGGAAAGTAAATTTGTATTTTTTAACATTTGTTTGTTTGCTGAAAATATGTATAGTAAATTTGATATTTTAAATCAGTTTATTATTCAAGCTTAGACTAAAAGTAAAATTTCAGTTTCATAGGTTTTTATCCGGTATATATTTTTATTAATTATTAATGCTAAATAATATAAAAACCAAGTTAGTTTTTAGATTTTGAAAAATTTTCTTATCTTTAACAAACACATTACATGATTATAAATTTTTGCTTTGATGCAAATGAAATCATTTTTCTGTAAGATTTCATAACACATTCTGTATATTGTAAAATTCATCAAATTAGAATTTCGAAAACTTTGTTGGCAACGAGTAAAAAGTAAATAATTTTGTAATGAGACTGAAAAACAAATCAACTTAAGATATAATCTTGATGTAAAGTTTTCTCCCTTAAAATAAATTGCATCTTTAAGGAAATCAAAAATAGGTTTTAATTTCAGTTATCATCAGGGGTTTATGAAACAAATCTTATTCAAACGAATTTAAAAACTAAATTTTAAGTTCAGCACAAAATTGACGCCATCTTTCTCAATTTCATTGAATTCTTTTTAATATAAAGTATTTCAAACAGAAGTAAAAGGGTTAAGATTTAAAAAAGATAAATTGAGCGCACTGAATCCTATTACACTATCTACCAATGAGTATTTGGACACCTATGATAGAAAAGAAAAACAAAATTTATTCATATTCAATAGTTGGTAGAGCCTCCACGAGAGGCAATTACAGCCTCAACCATCAGGGGCATGCTTTCCACAAGTCCTTGTATGACGGCTAGTGGTATTTTCTTCCACTCGGCTTGGAGAAGACATGTAAGTTCCTTCACAGATTTTGGACGGTTGTTGCACCCCTCAATTCGGCGATCCAACTCGTCCCAGAGGTTCTCGATAGGGTTCAGGTCTGGGCTCTGGGCAGGCCAGTCCATTCGGTTAACCCCATTGTCACCATACCAATCGATGGTGGACCTCGCAACATGACAGCTGGCGTTGTCGTACTGGAAGTAACATTGGTCCAACCCGTAAAACTGCCACAACGTAGGAAGCACACTGTCATCCAAAATAGTGCAGTAGGCGTCGGCGTTGAGCTTACCATGAATTGGGACCGACGGCCCCAGTCCATATCAGGAGAAACACCCCCAGACCATAATTCCACCTCCGCCAAACTTTACTGTGGGCACAATGCATTCTGACAGGAGGCGTTCTCCAGGCAGACGCCAGACCCAGACCCTACCATCCGAACGGTAGAGGGTGAACCTTGATTCGTTGCTCCAGAGAACCCGTTTCCATTGATCTATGGTCCACTTTCGACGTGCTTTGCTCCACATTAACCGAGCAGCGCGGTTGGACTTTGTGATCAAAGGCTTATGGGCGGCAGCACGACCATGAAAACCAAGCAGATGTGCTTCCTTACGGATGGTATTCATCGAAACAACACTCCCGGATGCCTGTTGAAACTCCTGGAGTATGTGGGCCATCGGTTGGGTGCGGTTCTTCCGAATTTATCTGGACAGCACCCGTCGGTCTCTATCTCCCAGTTTCGTGGGTCTGACGACTCGGGGCACATTCCGACAATCACCGCTCACCTACCACTTATGAATCACATAGGCCACTGTTTATTTTGGGTAATTCAGCTCGCTAGATATGTCCTTTAAGGATCGGCCATTTCTGTGATACCCGACACCTTTCTCGAAATCAGATAACTCTGCACTTCGTGGCATCTTGCATGCTACTAATGCCAATGTTGTTTCCTACACGATATTTAACGGCGGAGGGCGTGACGTATATCAGGACCGCAGATATCGTCATTTGCATGGGTGTCCAAATACTTATTGGCAGATAGTGTATAAATATATGTATAGGTATAATATATGACTATCCTATTTATGACGCTTGTGTAGATCGTAATTGTAATAAAGATGACTAACGAGTCGTTAATTTTTCGAGCAAAACAGGTATTGCATAGATTTTTAAAGAGTCAGTTTTATTTGAAAGACTCAGGATATATATATATATATATATATATATATATATATATATATATATATATATATATATATATATATATATATATATATATATATATATATATAAGCCGTTAAATACTCTTACATTCAAAATCATATTATGTAATATGCACCATACAGCATTTTCACGTTAAGCATTTAAACTGCACTGAAATCATATTTTGTCATAAACTACCAATTAAAAGGATTTTCATCATTTTCCAAACAAATAACCCCAATTAAAGTGCAACGGCAAAGGAACGCCTTTTAATTAGTCCATGAACCCAACCATCTCGAACCCTTTACTGATTTTTTAACACACTACAATTGGTTTCAGTCCACAACCGACAGAACTATCCGCTGAAGCTGAAATCGCATTCAGGATGGAAGTTTCGCATTGGTGGTACTATTTTGTAGAGATGGGGAGAAACGAAGGAAAGTTCAAGTCCCAATAGGTTTTCCCCATTTGAAAATACCTTCCTAGATCTTAAGTTTTGGACAGGTTGCTCCCAGAAATTTTAACTTCTGAAGATCTTATTGTAATCTGTGATGTAGCATGACTAAGCAAAAGAGTGACTAAGTATCAGCAGTTATACTGAAAATAACTAGAATTTTCGAATCACCCAAACTATTTTTGTCATAAAGTCATATACCTAAAATATTTTGTCATAAATATTTTCCAATGAGTATTGAACCAAATTGCTGATTTTTAGATTGATGCTCAAGATTCTGTTAGTGTAAAACAGTTTTACATACAAAACTAGATTCAATCCAAATTTGTGTCTGAAGTTCTTACAACCTGCTGGAAGAGAGCCTTGTGAAATTGATCTCACGTGGGATAAAATAACCTTAAATCCTATAACGGATTTTGCCATCGTTTGAAACATCGTAAAAATATCCTCTATTACCATGGTAACACCACGTTTTCAGCCCTCATTTTAATACTTTTCTAACGACGGTTATGTGTGACGCCTGCTACCAAACGTTGCTTTAGGCAAGAGTCGTTTCACTCTTTATTTTTATACTAGCTCAGTTTCCATATGCTTTCCTTCTTGAGGTATATGGCCTTCTACACTTCTCATGAGCCGTAAAGTGTTTTTCTTGCGGCTCGCTAGGAGATTTAGTCGTAGAATAACATCGAAAAAATATAAAATACATTAAGGAAAAACGGTGACGAGAATTTTTTACTTTGGAAAGAAACCATGGCCCTGAAAGCTTTTTAATACAAAGTTTAATGCTTTAAGTATTGGTATTGTTTTTTACTTCGGTGTGTTTCTGATATTGAATTCGTCGTAACTCGAGCGAGAAGCGCTGAAAGCGCATAGTGAGTATAGGATAGATAAGTAAATGCATGACGCTTATCTGCGGTTACAAAAAAGAATTTAATTTCCATCCACTACTTTTTATGTTTTAGAAATATTGCGGGTTTAATGCTTCAGAATTTTTAAAAAAATAAGGTCTATAAATAGTAACTCTAATCTCCTTTAGAGAAAATATTCATTTCCCAAAAATGATTTTTTTTTCTTTTTTTTTACATTCTCACTATTTTTATAATGTAATATCTCCTTTACTGTTTCACTATATATGTATATAAAGCAGAGTTGGCGTCTTTCTGTTCTCTATACAAATCTACCCCGTTTGACCAATTCACCCTAAATTCGGTACGCTTATACTTTAGAACCCTGAGGGTAACGTAAGCTACATATTAACGCCGTTCTATTTGTTCAAGGTGTGCAAAGGAGGCTAAACACAATTCGAAATCGTCATAGCAATAACATTGAGTATAAAGAGATTGCGGTCCGCAACTCATTTTGTTTTACCAGTATTGATAGAAAAAGAACTTTTAAATAACATTGTTTTACCAGTATTTCTCGAAAAACAATTTTTCCAAAACAAATTAAATTCTAATATTCATGTTTCAACTGATTTTTTATTTCTTCCCATAATATAAATAATTTAAGAATATTTGATTGATGAAAAAGGATATTTAAAGTATTTAATTTTACGTAACTTACATTTTGTTATGGAATACGAAAAGACCAAACGAAAAACTCATTGATCATAACAGTAATTTTGCTAGTTGATGTCTGGCAACGATGCCAGTATTAATGTTTTATTTTATAAATTTAATTTAGAATTCCACGTTTGTATATTTGAGTTAAGACAGTGAAATGTTGCGGTCATATGTGAGCATTTCTAAGTTTTATAAATTTGTGTTCTTTTTTGTAAATAAATCATTATTGTCTTTATCAGTATTTTTCAAACGCCTTTTTTCGAATTGCTCTATTTCAAAATGTACTCAGGAAGTCGACACGTTTGCGACACATCTGTCGTTTTTCAGAATTCTGAATTTTTTC
Organism: Meta bourneti; assembly: GCA_933210815.1. Classification (NCBI taxonomy): domain Eukaryota; kingdom Metazoa; phylum Arthropoda; class Arachnida; order Araneae; family Tetragnathidae; genus Meta; species Meta bourneti. Next base: position 12,110,059 of record OW119934.1, on the reverse strand, counting down.
AATGATCGGAACTTCGTTTCTGTTTGCACTTATGTGTTCCAGCATTTTAAGTATCGCAGATATATTACACTGCTGGCCACCCAAATTGCAACACCAAGAAAGACAAGAGATATCACAACAAAATTTATTTTGTAGATAACATGTTGACCAAGTATCAAATGATTAAATTTATAGACTTCTGTGAAGTGTGGTTCCTGCCAAAATCAGTAGCCAGAGTAGCCGCCATTGTTGGAGATCACCGCTGCCACACGCCTCGGCATTGATTCAAAGAGACTTTGGATGTGTTCTTGGGGTACAGCAGACCAAGCAGCTTCCACACGTTGCCAAAGTTGATCTGGTGTGGCAGCTGGGGATGTATTCTGGGTCAATCGTTGAGCAACCATGGACCACATGTTTTCTATCGGCGAAAGATCCGGAGAGCGAGCTGGCCAGGGAAGCAATTCAATCTGGCGATTGACGAAGAACCCTTGGACAATGCGTGCCACGTGTGGTCGCGCATTATCCTGTTGAAATATGGCTGTGGGCAAGCCCTGAAGGTAAGGAAGGACAACTGGCTCCAACACCTCGGAGATGTAGCGCTGGCTGTTTAAAGTACCGGCAATGCGTACTAGAGGAGTGCGAGAGTGATATCCAATACCGCCCCATACCATAATACCCGGTGCAGGACCAGTGTGGCGGTGCATAACGCAGCTGTTCAGCATCCTCTCTCCACGGTGTCTCCAGACTCGAATCCGACCATCGTGGTGTTGCAGACAGAAGCGTGACTCGTCAGTAAAGACAATTTCATTCCATTCTGCCGTCCACATCCTTCTTTCATCGCACCATTGGCGGCGGAAACGTCTGTGGTTCTGCGTCAAGGGTAGACGAAGCAATGGACGTCTTGCGGACAGACCACTCTGCTGTAAACGGCGTCGAATGGTACGCGCAGACACTGGATGATGCGGTACAGACTGAATGTGCTGTGCTATGGTTCGTGATGTGGCTGAGCGATCCGTCACTGCCATACGCACAATATGCCTGTCATCACGTGAAGTGGTGCACTGAGGTGGATACGATCGAACACGTCGGTCCGTCGTACCCTCCTGCATCCAACGATCACATATCCGCATTACAGTTGTTTGGTTTCGTCCAACACGACTACCGATTTCCCTGAAAGATAATCCACAATCTCGGTAGGCCACTATCCTTCCTCTGTCGAACTCGGATACTTGATCCAAAGATGATCGCTGTTTTCTACGAGGCATAATTGATCGTTTTTTTAAAAAAACCACAAGAAAAACACAATTGCCGTACTTGAAATCGTCGAAATCTCCAAGCCTTAAATAGCGCTTTGAAGCGGCGCCACAGACGCGCGTGATGTGCGTCTGCGCTGAAATTCTAATCATTTGCATATCTCACCTCCGCTAATGCATGTTGTAAATTTCATATTATTTGCATGCTTCCTTCAGGGTGTTGCATTTACGGTGGCCAGCAGTGTATATAGACATACACACAAGGAAAGTTTTACTGACAAGGAAGGCAGAAAAAAAACAGGGAGAAATCGAACCTAGAAGGAATCAAATCTGTCCCGCATACAATTCGCAGATTAGTTGCGCAGTGGGCAAACCCACTGGTTTTTATGGCGCAAGGGCCATACTACACCCAGCTGCACCCAACCAAAGGCAGAGGACTTCAAAGGCAATACACACAAAAAACTAAGTATTCATGACGCAGAACAGACAAATATACACAAGGTAAATTACAGGAATCGAACCGGATAGCATGTTGCTAGCGTAGTGGGCAAACCCACTGAGTTTCCCAGGCATAAAACCGTTTTAGAATAATTCTGACATTCGATCATGAAACTAAGAGTAAGTTTCTCTAACACAGCCTTATGTTATATTTTTATATTTCTATAATTCTTAATGTCAAGCCACGTTGGCGTGGTATGGAAGTTTGGAGAGTGGGGTGCAAGCTCAGGAATTAACCTCGTCATCTGACAGTAGTTCATAATTACGCGGTGTTGTCCTCGATCTTTCAATTCAGGATTAGTCCCAGAGCGTCGCCAATAACCCGTTGTGAATTCAACTACCTACCTAACTAGCTACCCAATGTCAAGCAAATAGCGACAATAAATCAAGGGTAAGTGAAAGTTTAAAAAATATTTTCTCATCTTGGTTAATTTTGCAATTATTTACTTTCGAGATGTCTGAAGCACAAAACAAGGGACTTGAAGTGGACACTGTGCCTACATAATAGACTTGAGAGCTTAAATTTTCCCATATAGTGCACACCCAAAATCCCCCGCTTCCGAAACGCAAAACACGATACAGCACACTAAAAAGAAACCCGTTTAGGATGACTATCCCAAACTCTCGCGAAACAAACCACTCATCGTTTGTTATCTCGACATCATAGCATCAACTTTGTCATTCAAAATCTTCTCGTTTCTGCTGTTGAAATCATTTAATCCTGAATTCAAGCTGAAGTATATTTAAATAATAGTAAGATGTTTTTCTGCAGCGCGAGGGAGTCCCAGATATTAAAGAACAAAAACATAACAAACTATTCGGCTTCTTCATAAATATTCTAAGGCTCGGGACAGTGGCCTGAGGTTTTAGGCCATCCCATTTGCATTTAAAGTACTTTCGTGGGAAAAAGGGAAATGAGGAGATCTTTGGACTAGCTCAAGTCGGCAGCCCTTATCGGGAAACAGTGCTTTTCTTTGTCTCCAAATAAGGATACGGCATCCCCTCTTCGCTCCTAACGAAGGGAAGAAAGAAGTAAATAAAGCAAAAAAGAGTAAAGTAAAACGCAGGAATGGATCACATCCGGCATTAGAGTCTCGGAAGATATACTCGATTTGTTTCAAGCGCTGACTTAAGTTTTGGAAACAAATCGCGCCACTGTGCTCCTCAAGGAAAAAGGAAATACTGAAGTTTTCAAGCTGTCAAAACGATGTCACTCTCTCCCCTCGTGTTTGTTTCTTGCAGCAGCTCTCTGATTATGTATGTTATTTATTTCTCCCTGGCGGGGTGTAGATTTCGATTCATGCGAGAAGTTATGTTTCTTCATAATGCTGAATGGACTGCAGTGTATTAAAGACTCGGAGGAAATGTTTCTTGGGGAGATTTTTACGGAGGGAATCGAAAGGGTTGCTTCATGGGATGGGCTGTCTCAGGTGAGATTTTCAATCATAGCCCAAATTATAGAAGCTGCATGTAAGCTTTAAAATCCTCGCGATGCGGAAAATATGTCACAAATAATCATTCAAATATTAGTATAGCGGTACAAAAGTATAACAAATAATTTTAGCAGTAAAAATACAAAAAACCTTTAGATTATACACCAAGACATAAATAACATATCAGAAATGAATAAATTGAAATTACATATGTGCTAATACTTTGAATGATGGGCATGAAGGTCTCACTGGAGAAACACAACGGTCTAGTGTTGACGATCAGGGATCAATACCGAAGGGAAAGACCCGAGGACAACGCCTCGTCATTTTGAACCACGGTCAGATGACGAGGTCACACCTGAGCAGGCATCCCACTCTCCAAACTTCCGCTCCTCGCCAACGTGGGGACATTGGAGGACACGACCGATTTAACGTGCACTAGTTCTCGCGTACAAGACGGTTCCTGTTTGGATCGAGTCTTGAAGTACTTGCTAATCCGCGACTCTATCAAGTGGGCTACTGCAGGCCCTGGAATACTGCAGATCAAATTTATATTTAGTCCTCTGAGAGTGATGCAAGCATTATTTCACCATGCAAGCTGCATCACTTCTGACCAGTGTCAGACTTCTAGGCCAAAGAGGGCCTAGCCCAGTTGGAAGGGTGATCGGAGGGTTGCGAGTTCGTCTACAAAGGGGGCTGGTGCACGTTAAATCTGTCGTAGCCTCAAATGTCCTCACATGGGTGTGGTGTGGAAGTTTGGAGAGTGAGGTGCCAGCTCAAGTGTGACCTCGTTAACTGACAGTGGTTAAAATTACGTGGTGGTGACCTCGGATCTTTCCCCTTCGGGTTTGATCCCGGACCGTCTCCAATAGCCCATTGTGTGGCTCCAGTGTGACGTTAATTAACTACTTACCTAAGGAGAACGCGTGCGGTTTACATTAATATCTTAAAACATCCACAAAATTAAATCAATTTATTATTCATTCGTAAACATTCATAGCTCTTTTAGACGAAAAACATTTTAGTTGATTCCTCAAAACTCTGCTATTGCAGGGTCACTAACTAAGGATATTTAAGCATGATCTATTTTGCTTTGTCACGTTTCATAATAAACTCTGATCGAAGTTCACCGGGAGTTCACTTTTCTGGAAACGTCATTTTATTTTATTATAAATACTGATTTTTTTATATTATATGTAATAATTTATGTTAATACAACTAACATATTTTCCAATGAGATTTATTATGCATCGTATTTCTTTCTAACATTGATTCTAGTTCATAAATAATCTGATTTTGAGATTACTTATCGTGGAGTAAATAAATACTAGAGAAGTACCTTATGCTCAATGTAAGAGGAATAGAATACAGCACCTTCAAACGCAACCATGATGATCAAATCTGTAACTTCATAACCCCACCTGTAGCCTAATAAACAGACGAAGTACGCATTAAAAAAAAAGATACTATGCATTTTAATTCAAAATATCATAAATTATGTTATAAAGAAATAATGATTGTTAATTATATATATTATTACCCTCTACATCATTAAAACCATTCATATTTTAATATAAAATTGCATCTATAATAGTAATTATCACGCTCCATCATTAAAAAAACTACAATACAATAAATATGTATGAGCACTTTTCTCAAAATCTATCTATCGATCAATTTCCGTCATTATTGAAAATAGGTTGAAAATAGTGTGAATCGGAGTTTCTTCGTTATTTTTCGAATGAAACATACTCTAGTATCAAACGCACTAAGCCGAAAACTGTATAAAAATACTTAAAAATAGTACTTTTTCTCCTGAAATAATTGCTCTGGAAAACCGAAATGAAAACCTATTTTTATAAATACAAAATTTGGATTGGAAATTTTAGAAAGTGTTTATCAATGCAAAAATGTATGATATTCTGCATCCAAAAATTTAGATTTATTTGAATTTTTAACACATCTTTTTATGCACACACAAATGCATATTATAAACCAAACAATCAAAGGTTCTTCCTATTATTAGAAGCTATATCTTTTAAGATACTAAACGCCGAAAGCACGTGATAAAAATTGCATCAACTATGCACGATGTAGAAAGAAATATAGAGATTGCCACAAATGCACATTTCTAGTAACATTTTAAAACAGATGTAGGCATGTGTGTCTGGGGATTTGAATAAACGCAGAAAAATTAGCAATACCTCCAAGTCGAAAAACAAAACAGAATCACAAACTCATTGAATGAAATTGAATTGGAATAACCATAAAAGTGCACTTTAGAGATTCGAGAACCATGAAGTGAAAGAAAGCAACGTGCCAGCAAGGAAAACGACTGGTTGTCTGAAAGATAGCTAAATGCAGTGGATGCTTTTTCTTTCCAAATTATAAATGAGGAATGGAAAGACGAAACATAAATTTTCTTTACTTGTATCTTTATTCCGAAAATAAATGTTTGGGAGGAATATTGGGTGATTTAAACTTCGAGGCACACCGCATCTTTACTTTAACCGCTTTGTTCAAGTTTTTTGGAATCCTGAGAAGGATGCTCGTTGTTAATTAGGACCACTCACACATGAAACGTACACGTGGTTTTATCTTGGGGATTCAAAAGTCCTTCAAAATAAAAATACACGTCGATGTCAACATGAATATTCTATTTCCGTGTCAGAGGAGATGGTAGAGAACCGCGATTTATAACATTAAATAGATTCACGCAGGCAGAGTGCAAATTCCGGAGTGATAACATAAACTCTCCACGGTGATATTCCTTCTTATGAGAAGATCAAATACGCCTTCCATAAAGAGGAATATTGCATGAAGATGGTTTTTCGCTACTATTCCGGGGAAAGAAATAGCAATATAACATTTCCGAGGTAAGCACTATCTACCGGATAAAACGAGTTTTCGAACTGATGATGGTGCGTTACTGTCAAAAGTAAAATCTCAATAATGTTACGGGTTTTGTTGTTTCTGTTTAAGAATATTACATGCTGGCCATTAACAAGCCATATCAAAAGATCTTATTATGGCCATACCAACAATAGGTGCTTGAATTCAGCTACTTTCTCGGTAATATCCTAGCGTGTAAAGTGCCTACATCATTCGTACGGAGAATAAAGGGTATGCAAAACCTCATTTCAATGTAGTTGTATTATTGACAATACGCTAAATATTTACTCTTTCAAATTAAATGGATACAATTGGTTGCTAAGAATGAAATATCAACATTTTTCAAAAAAAATTTCTTAGCATTCGAAAAAAAATTTCTTAGCATTCAAAAAAATGTTTGGCATTCGCTACAAGTGTCATCTTTTATATTGGTATGCATCTCACTTATTCATGTTTTGATAATTAGATTTAATTTCTATTTAATTTGTGTAACTCAAACGATCGACAAAGCTAACAATGAAAAATTCTCCACGACACAAAAAAGTGTGGCGAAGAATTCCAATTAGCGAACATCGTATAGCATCAGCACTTTACCATGCATCAGTTATATTCAAATATTTTTTGTTTGCCACAGTAATTAGAAAAGATAAAACTTATGAAATCGTCAAAACGACAAAAAGCAACACAAGCAGTAAAAGAAACTGACTAAACATTCTTAGCGTAAAATACTCACCTGATTTAAGAAATGAGTTATACATAAAAATAGAGTTCTTTTCTTCTGTCTAGGTAATTTCGCAAGTTCACAGCCATTAATAGTAAACAGCCATTTTTATAACATAGTAATTCGTATTTTTTCAAGAATTACAATAGAAAAATATAATATCAAGAACCACCAAAGTAATACATTAATATATCAATAGGGAATTAGTTATTATCATTTAATCATTGACATTTCCTTTTCCGATAATGATGCTTATCTCATCTTTATTTCTCCAAAAAATTCATACATTTGCAATTACTAGTTTTTAATAGAAAAATGTGATTCATTAATATCCCAAATTGTTTTTTGAAGGAACGTTATTTTTTCAGCCTTTAATTTACTGGTTACTCGATCTGCTGGAATGTTGCGTCACGCTTTTACAACAGAATACATCACTAATCAATTTTTTCAGGAAGCTTTTTTCTATCAAACCATTAGCGAGACAATAAAAACAAAGAAGCTTTCAAACTAATGATTGCTGCTTTCCTCAAAAGAAAACGTAATTTGAGACAAAGTTATGGAGGTGTTATCAAAGATTAATGGTCTTATTGAGACCTTCTAAGCTACATTTAGATTTTCAAAAACTTGAGATGAAAACTTGTAAATTTGGGCTGCATGGTTTGTAACTGACATGTGTGTTGCTCAAATTAGCTCACTTATGTGGCTGCTCTCAATACCAGACAACATTCAGCAAAATGCGAACAAACGCGAGTTGTCATTTCAGATTATATCATTACTAAAGTACTGCATATAGAGTTGTTGAGTTTTATGGCGCAAGGGCAATATTTGGCCATACTGCGCTAGATACAAGACAGACAATATCAAGTAATGGATATACACGCAAGGAAAGTTTTTACTGCCACAGAATAGAGGAGGAATAGAACCTGACATGAATCGAACCTGCACCACCGTCAACTCGAAATTTGCTAGCGCAGTGGGCATACCCACTGAGCCACGATGGCTCCACTGCATATAGAGATACACATTCTGCTTTAATTTTTTATGTAAATGCTTTTCCTTGGACAGAATGCATTTGGTAACAAAGTATTTTCACTTTCTTGTTCGTTTAGATAAACATTTCATTAAAATATGTTAAGGTATATGTAGGTAGGTATTTTAATTAATGTCGCACTGGAGCAACACAACGGACTATTGGCGACGGTCCCGGATCAACCCGAAGGAAAAAGATTCGAGGACAACACCACGTAATTTTGAACCACGGGCAGATGACGAGGTCAACACCTGAGCAGGCACTCCACTCTCCAAGCTTCCACACCATGCCAACTTAAGGATATTTGAGGCCACGACAGATTTGACGTGCACCAGTCCGTTTCGTACACGAATTAAGTCAATATAGTAAACAGAGAATTAATAGAAAGGATGATTATGCGGATATTTCAGGTATTTATTGCCTTGATAAATAGATCTGAAATATTCTAAATTACAATAAATACTGGTAAATATGAAACTTTTGGTTGTTCAATTAACGTCACACTGGAGCAACACAACGGGCTATTGGTGACGGTCCGGGATCAATCCCAAAGGGAAAGACCCGAGGACAACACCACATAATTTTGAACCACAGTCAGATGACGAGGCAACACCTGAGCTGGCACCCCACTCTCCAAACTTCCACATCACGCCAACGTGAGGACATTTGAGGCCACGGCAGATTTAACGTGCACCAGTCCCCTTTGTACACGACGGTGTTTGGCTGGATTCGAACTCGCAACCCTTCGGTTGCATGTCCGTTACTCTTCCAACCGGGCCACCGCTGCCCTTTTGGTTGTATGAATATAAGTGCTATATATTCTATAATTCATACTAGGTTTCGTGCATTATTACAATACATTCTGGCCTTTTTATTTATAGTTTTCGTTTTGGGAAAGATGTCTTTTCCTGAATCTTCATATAAATCACACGAAAAATATTATGATTGCTTTCCTGCTTCTTTTGCCAAATGGTACTGAACAAATAATGAAAGATAACTAGTTTGCAAAAATGGCATAAAAGATTCAGTAAGCAAGATGAATCAAATGAATAGTCATTACAGTCAGCCCAGAATTTATAGGGTGGCAGTTGAGAAATTTACATCACAGACTCAGTTTTACATGACACTTGTCGAGTCATTTTGAATCTGACCAATATCATCGAATTTTGAGTATAGCATCCAAATACACCACCAAAAAATTAACAATCAATCTTTAAAACAATTGTATTCTGTTACAGACATAATTACAGTTTGCCCTGATAGTATAACCAATTATGAGTCGTATTAGAAGAAACGTATTTTAAAAATCTCATAAACCTAAAGTATCAATTTGGTAAACCAAAGCTCGAAAGATTTGATTCTCAGTAAGTATTCATTTATAATCAAAGTGATTTCATCCCCTATTCAATACTTTGAAATCCAGAGGGGAAAGACAAAGTGAGAAACAAGCTAATGATGAATGATGTGGAAGATCTACTTTAAACTTAAAATACAAAGGTGCATTTCCGAATTTGAAAACTTTTCGAAAAGAGATAATTTTGAAACTGTTTAAACTACCCTTTTTATACTGATAGCGATTTCTTTGCACCATGGGCTTCACTGTTAGAATACCAAATTAATTTAAAACATTTTTTCATCATCGCAAATTTTCAATCAATATTTTAAATCTTTTCGTGGCTTTGAATCAAGCTGTAAATTTCAAACGCATAAAATTATACATATCCTAAATTACATCTTAATCAAATTAGATATTTTCAGGGCTAAGAGTCAGATGGATTCCAGAGTAATGGTGTACATTTAAAATAGTTATTTCATCCACAAAATAATTTCGTATCTAATTGTACAGAAATTCGTATCGAATCAATGTTTAGGTTGAAGCTGTAAAATGGGTTGCTAGTAACTACAACGCGAACAACACTCTCATGTGCAATGCCTTGTTTTCAGTATTCCTTTTCCTTAGGAGAAAGGTTTTAATATAAAATCGAATTTTTACTTGCTCTTGATGTTCGCTTTTTCAAAGGCGCATTGAAAATTGAAGAAATCGTGCTTTTCTAGTCAATAAAAAATGCACCCTGAAAAAATTGACTTATTTTTCAAGAACATGGACATTCTGTCAGTTAAGTCCTTGTCACTTGAAGGGAAAAGATAGCTTAATCTTGTGACGACATGAAAAGCGATGGGGAAAAGGTCTCACGTTATAGTGCACAAATTGATGACAGATACAGTATAGAGGAAAGCCATGCATCCTCGATAAGTTGCTGATTTTAAACAAGTTTTGAGATTGATAGCGTGATATATGGCCATCTATGCAACATTCAAAATTGGATCTTCGATTGATGGTTGGAATCTAAGTCTGATGCCAGAAACATGAAAAATTAAGTTCATGTATGGGTGCAATCTGGGTTTTGATCGAATGTCGATTGCGTTTTCAATTTTTAAGAAATTAAATGCATTCCACGTTCCATGAAGTCGCCGCTGTATCGTCATTGTATTTTAGAATTATATAGGTGTTATCTTTTTCACTGAATAGATTTATACTAATTATTGAAGCCTAAAGTAGAATTTACTTTCCGTGTATTTATCTAAAATTCTCTTAAAGTTAGGTTTTGGATTGTAGGTGTAGTACGAAAATGAGTGTATTATGACAAATTGTGTTTTTTACTTTTCTCTTCACTGAATGAAAACAAACGAATGGATTATAACTTAAAATGTTGTATAACTCACAAATGTCAGCAATCAAATCTCGAAAATGTTTCGAGGGTCAACGACGAATCCTCTTGTATTAAAAATATATTTGAAATTGATTATGTATTTTTAGTTATAAGCTAAATAAATCGATACTGAAAGCATTCGATTGCAAATTGTTAACAAAATTACTATAAGAAATTTAGGAACATAAATTAAAATTACCGCACACAAAATTCTGAACAGTATTTAACTAAACAAGTTTGTGGACACTTAACAACATTCATTTGAAATATAACATTTCTTAACATGGGTTGACTCCACTTAGGGAAACTGGTTTGATTAGATGTTTCGAAGTCTCTTGCGTTATAATATTTCTAAAGCCGGTTCTACTTTTCATAAGCCCCACAGTTAAAGGCATATACCATGGCCTAATGCTGCTGTCGTTAAATCTGCTAATGGTAAGACAGGATTTTTAGTCTATTTTCTAGAGTGGAAGACAGATAATCTGGAAGAATTTCTCAATGAATTTAATTAATACAAGACAAAGTTTGTCTTCAGTATATGTTAATACGTTTAAAAGAAATACGTACAAAAAAGCACCCTTGGTCTCCCAAATCATGAGCGGGCAGCGGTAGCCCGGTTGGAAGAGTAACGGATTAGCAACCGGAGTGTTGCGAGTTCGAATCCAACCAAAGACCGTTGTGTACTAAGAGGGCTGGTGCACGTCAATTCTGCCATGGCCTCAAATGTCCTCACGTTGGCGTGGTGTGGAAATTTGGAGAATAGGGTGCCAGCTCAGGTGACCACGTCATCTGACCGTGATTCAAAATTACGTGGTGTTGTCCTCGGATCTTTCCCTTCGGGTTTGATCTCTCAGTCACCAATAGCCCATCGTGTTGCTCCAGTGCGACGTTAATTAAAATACCTACATGCCTACACAAATCATGAGCTGGTTATGGAAAACCTTTTAACCCGCAGAGCGTCGAGAGATTGTCGAGTAGTGTTGCTTTTACACCACAACATTCTTAATGACGAATTAACCGAATCTTTCTAAAGATTAATAGATTCGTCTAGAAAGATTGTATTGCTTCTTTCCACACATTAGAATCCTTTTTAAAGCTACTGTTGGCCCTTTCATTGGAACAGAATCCTTTAGAACGATTCTATTGACTCATTCTGTATAATAGAATCCTTTGTAAAGATTCTAGTGCCCATTTCCTTAGAATAGAATCCTTTGGAAAGATTCTATTGGTCAAAAATATCAAAATTGGTTAGAAGTTATACGGAGAAGACTGCTGGTCGTAAGATGGAATTGTGCATGGAACCCCTCAGAGGGTTAAGGAACTATGTAATTTTATAGGGAGAAATATCGAAAGTGATTTAAAAGGATAAAACACGCGAAATAACATGAAATAAGAAAATGTAAATCTTATTCTCCAATCGGATGATATACTAATCAAAAGAAAGAAAAACGAAAAATGCATTGAATCTCCATCAAATCTATAAAGAAATTTAGCATAATTAGCGTTTTGAAGAGAATACACAGCGATTTTATGTGTATTTTGTTACTTTAAAAGTGGAACTGTATTACTGTTTACCAAATTTTTATCATTTATTAATTAGTGATCTTTGTATCTTCCAGACGATAGAATTAGTAGCAATTGATATTTGATACTCTAGTGTCATTTACTTATTAAGAAAGAAACAAAATATTAACTACTCTAGAAACGCTTCCTTTGATGTTAATTGATGTCTTTTATTAGCTTAGAAATAAAGAATGAAACTTTTGGATGAAATAATACAATTTATAAAATGATCAAATGCATTTCGTGTGATTGGCATTACTTTCCTCTTTGCTGTGGTAACCTTTAAGATTCTTTGCTCTAATCTTTTTAAGCAATTTTATAAATTACTTTATTCAGAAGATACCATGAATTACCTTATCAGATTTCAACCTGTAATGACTTTAATTCACCCAATTAAAACTTATTATAGTAGAACCAATTAAAAATAAAATTGACTTCCAGTGAAGTAAATTATTCGAGCTTATTAAAGTTTTCCCCGATTGTTGGTCGAAAATAATTGTTGCCAACCATACAAATATTGATCTGATAATTTCATCTTCAGGTATAACGTGCAAGCGATCACTCTCATGTATTACTAATTCCAAATGTACTTCCTCTCACTTTTATCATCTCCAAAAATATTTTTAATAGAATTGAACATAAATTGAATGCATGTACAGTTAGTGAAACCATGTTTTCTCTTCGATCTAATAAAATGCACTAGAATATGATTCAAACCTATTTATTTACAAATCAAAATTATGCCACTACTGGAAAATCCGTTCAAATCTAAAGTTTTTATTTGATACAGCACGCCACAGTATTTACGAGTAATTTATTCAAGCCTAACGGACTTCTAAAGCCTAATTGTTATCAATTCACGAGTGGCTTAACTGGAAGGAACATTCAGCAACCGCACAAGAGGAATATTAACGTGTCAGTGGGGCAGTTATCAATAGCCAGGGATGTTTCAGCCCCTGCAAATCGTTTCCTGAAGACTTAAGGTATCATTAATCTGAAGTCTGTGTCACTGAATCTATACAGGACGTCGAAAACAAATGTTTTCGGTTTCCATTCGTGAAGAGAATGCTTTTGAGATGAACTCACCATTAATTAGTTCGATGAACCGCAGATAATAGTCCACTCTCAAAATGACCATTTCAAGCAATGTTCCGTTTTACGGACTCGCAGCACTTAATAAATAATATTGAAAGGTTGCTTAGCAAAAGGTTTTCACGAATGGTACGTGCTGTATTTTCTATTTTATTCAGTTTCAATGCCTATAAAAAGTTCTGAAAAGCTATAATGAATATTCATTTTGGTCATGAATGGAACGTGCCATGTTTACCATTTTACTCATTTATAATTCCTGTAAAAAGTTTCGAATGAACTATAATGAATATTCAATTTTATAATTTCAATTATCAAGCTATAGTTTTTCACCTTTTAAGCATTCGTTTAATCACAATTTAAACTTTCATTTTCCTAAAATAACTGTTTTGAGTAGTCGAACACTAATAGCTTAAAATAAAGGATTAATAAAGATGAAAACGAGATGATAAAAATGGTTTACAGCTATTTAAGTAGGACAAAACTTCCACCATCATTAGGACCAAAGTAAACAAGTGAGAAAGCCCATGTTCAAATGTTATCTTTGAATAGTGTTAAGGCCACTCATTTTTCTAATTTACTTGGTAACACTAAAATACCATATACCATTCAAAAATACCATATTTAATCTAGGGCTTTTCCTCTTATTTAATTTGATCCTGATGATGATACAAGTTCCGTTCCATCGTGTATCTTAAACAGACTTCTTTCCACTTCTCCAGAAATCCACATAGACGAGAGTCAATACACAAACAACTTTATCGAAGAACACGGACAACAAACAAACAACGGAATATATACAGGGAACATTAAAAAATGCATTCTAAACAGACTTCTTTCTACTACTCCAGAAAGCCACAAAGACGATCCTCATTACTCAAACAACTTTATTGAAGAACACGGACAACACAAAAACAACGAAATATATACAGGGAACATGAAAAAGATGTTTCCTAAACAGACTTCTTTCCACTGCTCCAGAAGACCACAGAAACGACCGTCATTCACACAAACAACTTTTTTGAAAAACACAAAAACAAAAAAATATATACAGGCAACGTGAAATTGTATCACGCATGCGCAAGAAGGGCCATCTAACTACACATAAATTCACAGCACACTGAAATAGCTACATATAATTTTTATCGTTTTGGTTTTATCTATATTAGTCATTTTTTGAAGTTTTTAATGTGTTAAATACTTGTTTGTTCATTCTTTCACCTTTTACTTTGTTTATATTAAGTCCCTTAAATTTAAAAGTGTAAGAAAAATGTATTTTAGAGTTTAGATAAAAAATGTAAGAAAGACGCACTTTATAAAGTTATTTTGATTTCACAACAAACAGTAGAACAAATACAATAATTTGACACTTCCAAAATATTCCCTACGGCTATATGGACGAAAGAAAGTTATATTTCCATAGGATACTTATTTTGATCTACATTCAATCCAATATGAAAGGATTGTCTGGTGTTGAAGATTCGAAAAGACATTGATACGGATAAACTAAACTATTAGATTCAAAAGAATGCTACTTGATCTTTTGACGCTTCAGCAAACTTCGAAAGTCGAATCAATAAAAATAAAAACTTGAAACGAGTTTCGAAATACCCCTGCATGAATATTTGTATGCTTTGGAGCATTGAATATTTCTTTTCAGTTTTCGCTTGAAGTTTGTGAATTATTTCTCAAACGCAGATTTTGGTTTCACTTGTAATATGCAAATGCACTTACCACTTCCCCGTTTTGGGTGAGAAGAAATAAGTAATAAAAACGTAACTATTGCAGATTGTTTGTCTGATTATTTCTAGGAGCAGGGAATTTGGAATGGGGATCAATTTCACGGTTCTCTAAGTCGTCGCAAATTCAGCCGCCGATTCTTCCCCCAAGGAATCCTTTTATATCTTCCACCACATTTCGCATTGTCATCGGCCCCCACATTAAGCATCCAAGCGGCAGAAACAAATGTGATTTCCGAAAATTCTTTAACCGAAATTTCCGGATCTATTAGTCGGCTTTATTTAGAACAAACACATACCGCGCCATTGTTTCGAAAAAGACTAAAACTCGAATCGTGAAAGTACCACAGAAAGAACTATCCCTACATGACAATGTGATTTTAATAACTATTATTAAAGTCAGTGGGTGGTGTGGATCACCATTAATGATAATCTCGAGGCTGAGGTTTCGGCTAACTGTGAAAGACTGAGATATTCATTTCTTCATAAGCTTAAGTCTGACTTCCATGTCACTACATCTTGAACTTTTGCAGAACCTTTTGCATCGGAACGGTTTAGCCACCGAGGAAGAAATTTGAGACATCTAAACTTCTTGCTAGTTACAAGAAGCATGACATCTAAAAATTCATTAATCTTAAAAGTTGTTTTGCAAATATCTCACTCATTCATTCATATGTAATCCAGGACGCCTAACTTACCCAGGGGTTTGAGGTTCGAAGGGTGACAGGGATGACAATTACCACGGAATGTATACATAGAACAGTGTAGGTGAAAATATAGAAACACTGCAAAATGAAAAAGTGGAGAAGCAGAACTTAGTCCTCCAAGTGGTTTCGACGAGATATTTCGTCCATCAGGATCTGACCAATTTTGCTAATGACGAGGTATCTAGTCTTCTCGATATATGGTCGATTTTGATGACGTGATGAAGATCTGATCAGTTTTCTTCTAAAAGCGAAATATATTTCGTCCATCAAGATTTGATCAGTTTTCTTCTAAAAGCGGGATATATCTCGTCCATAAAAATCTGGCCAGTTAAGATAATGACGAGACACCTCATCGAGACAATCACCAGGAGGGTTAGTTTGCACAAAAAGGGAAATAATAAGTCAACAAAAGGTTCGTTGGGTGAATTGGGTTTTATAGCACAAAGGGTCATTTTTGGCCATGCCGAGCCGAACACAAGACTGACAACGTCACGTAATGGACACACAAGGAAAGTTTTACGGACAGAATAGAGGAATACACCCAGGGAGGAATCGAACCTGTGCCGCCTACAACAAGCAGCGGGTAAACACATTGAGCCCCGACGACTCCGACAACAAAATGAGACAGCCCCAATCACTTTGTGCAATAACTCTTTCTACATTGAATATCACCTACAATAAGTTATAAAGACAACCGAATCTCCCGTTGAGACGAAATAGAAATATTCCAATGGTGTAGACAAAATAGTGAAAATAATTCAAGAAATTGCGTAATTTAGTCACGATGTCAGAGGTGATGCAAACACACATCTCGATGCGTTTTAAGGAGTTACGGCTTCTTTATAACCCCATTGAGATAGATCTTTTTACATGATTGTCAGTTAGCCTTATAAAGTGATATTGATTTGTATAAATACAATCGAAGATACAGTGATAGGCATCTCCTACACCAACACACCGACAGACGGGAGATTTTTTGAATTTGAGACTTTATATTTGATTTGAATGGACCATAGCCTGTCAAATATAGAATTAAAAAATTGGTGGTGCAATCTGATATCTGTGCTTTGTTTCTAAAGCCGTAAAGAATATCCTGTCTGTCAGTGCATGGGTCATCTAGATCATAACAATTTAGTCTGACCAGTTTAAGTTCATAAGTTTTAGAATAGTCCATTTCACAGAGAAAAGAAACTGCGCTTTTCTTATTCGGAGATGAACAGCATGCTTTGAGACGTGTGATATAAAATGAGTGTAGAATGACGAAACTAAGCTTTGAGGCGAGAAAATTAACAATGAGTTGATTGGTTTTTACGGCGCAAGGGTCATATTTGGCCAAGCTGCTCCCCAAACAAGTAAATAGACATGCACACATAAGAAAAGATTTACTGATACAGAAGCGAGAAGTACACCAAGGGAGGAATCGAACCTACACCGCATACAACTCGCAGGTTGGTACCGCAGTGGACAAACCCATTCACCCTCGGCGATCCCAAACCGATGGGGAGAAACCTGCACATTTTTATTTCTGATGTTCAACCACTGACCTATTCGATCTTCGCCACTACAAGGGGTGAACTGACGGTTTTTTGTGAAGAAGCACCCGATGGTTCAGCTGCCGTTACTACTAATAGGGACAATCACCAACATATATGCACTTACAAACCGGGATTCGAACTCAGGACCTACTAGGTGCGAAACAAACGCTAAGACCACTATGGCGAGAAACCAGAATAAAAACTTTTAGAACTAAACTAAAAGCAATATGGCATGCTGTTCTGCTTTAGATGTTACTAGCTGAATTACCCGGCGTTGCTCGGGTTGAATTGCTTATAATTCATCGTAATACTCAATATTATTCCTATGGAGTTTTTGAATTGTTTCTAGACCCCCAGCAAACCCAGGAGAAATAGAACGATATTAATATACAGCCTATGTGTCCCGCATAATTCTACAGGATGAATGTACCAAATTGAGTGTGAATGGGTCTGACATTGATCGTATAGATACGCAATGCTATTTCTATGAGGATTTCGAATTGTTTTTAGCCCCCTGTATCATATTGACGATAAAAAAAGACCACTTTTTATGAAAATAATCTTGTATTATCATAAAAATTGACATTCCAATAATAAAGCTACAGTTTAAGAATTTACAGACGGGATACATAAACGATATGATACTGCGCTATTTTCAGTGCAACCGCACCATCTGCGATTGCTTCATACTCTAAGATTCTAAAAACTTCAAGGCCATCTTGAGAGGCGACTCCTGTAGATGTCCTGACGTCATCTGCACAGCCAGACCGGAAGAGAGCGCCCCCTAGCAAGTGTTCTGTCCAGGATGACGAGACGTTACACCCCTCTGCACACCCAAGCCAAATAGACCATTGGTTAATATGTAGCCTTCTTTACCCACAGGGTTCCAAAGAATAAGTGTACCAAATTTGGTGTAGATTGGTCAAATGATGTAGATTTGTATAGAGAACAGACAGACAGATGCCAACTCCGCTTTAGATGTGTAGATTTTTGACGTACTAAAACATTCTCATACAGGGAATTCCGCATTTCTTGACAAATATTTTGTATAAACGAGGGTCAAACCCATTTACTTACAATCATCCGAACTAGGCAGTACATTTCTTCGAATTTTCGTCTCTTCATTAATTGAATTGGAGTGTGCCATTTCTGCCATTGATTGAATGACAGGTAGGTAGTTAGATTACCGCATCACTGGAGCAACACAACGGGCTATTGGCAACGGTCCAGGACCCCTCCCAAAGGGAAAGATCCGAGAACAACACCTCGTAAGTTGGAACCATGGTCAAATGACGAGGTCGCGACATTGAGCTGACACTCTTCTCCAAACTTCCACACCACGCTGACGTGAGGATATTTGAGGTTACGGCAGATTTAACGTGCACCAGCCCCAACGTACACGACGATCTTTGGTTGAATCGAATTTCGAGCTCGCCACCCTCCGGTTTTCCAATCCGCGGGTATACCAACTAGGATATCGAAAATCCAATAATTAAACTAGACATCAGTTTCTAAAGGAATTTATTTTACAGATACAACAGTTACAAAATGTGTACATTTGCAGATGGATAAACCTTTGTTTTTAGAATGCATTGTTCTTTTGAAAATGATGTTCCTTTTAGCTGTTTTATTTGCTATGAAAGATGTTGAAAATAATCTTTTAAAGCCATATTGTTTAATTCATCCTTCGTTAATGAAAGCATTCTTTGGGGTTTTCAAAGAATAATGGTGTTAAATAAAAAAAAGAATTAACAGTATTAAATTGAGTAATTTTAAAAAGTACTTGACTACTGAATACAAAGTAGTCATATTTTATTCAGTAAAAAATCCCTCCTCGCAATAAGTTAAACACAAGAGAAAAGAAGAGCTAGTTTTAATTCGATACTCCATTTTGTTAGCAAATTGAAATGTAATAAGCATTATTTAAAGAGAGCATTTGTCTTTGAGAAGGTTTTTTCTCAGCATGTAAACATTGACAACCTAAACCCGCTCATTTAATTATTGATCTTCTTGTAAACAACCCATTTCCGTTACGACTGTCAGCAGTTAACTCTCCATTTGAGAAATCATTATAATTATCGAAGAAAGAGTCCCTATAAAATATAACCATTGAAATTGATTCCAGTGTTTTTTTCACCATAAGGGCAGCAAAATTAGAACCGTTTATTAATCTAAACCCCATTTATTTCCCTAAGTAATACCAGCTTGATACTTGATTAAATATGTAATTAAAAGCCAAAAGTGATGCTACTTAGTAACTTTCTAATGTGACTAAAAATCAGAAAGAATCTGAATAATAGCCTGTTTTCGTTTCAATCAAAATATAATATCAAAAGGTTATCAGACATTACGAGATTCATCACACTATCACGTTTTAAGATGTATGTTGTAACTAACTGGAGATACTCTATAAGTGAGAATGCGTTCGGTTCGCTGAATTACCGCTGTCCAAAAAAGCATCAAACTAAAGTGTTAAATCTCAAGGCCTTCTAAAGCGGAATTTTCAGATCATTAATTCCTGTATCAAAGATTTTGTTTGTCTTGCAGAGAGAAAGAGGATAAATACGCAATAGCTTATCTTTAGACTTAAATTACATTGAAATGAAGCGCATTTATCTTTTTAGAGTCAAAAGAACTGATTGTGGAAGGAAACAAATATATCGATTTTTGCGTCTCATCTCCAGTTCTAATTCGACCCATCTTCTTTCTGCTGTTCGTTAACGGAATAAATGTCTCATTAAATTTCCGGCACAATTACCATCGAAACCGAAGAAGAGCTCCTGGGGTAGGAGATGGAATTGATTGTGCAATGTCTAATGAGAATATTTACTTACTTGGTGAAATTATGTATGACAATAAAAGTCGCTGAAATCATATTAGCTTAGTGGCTTGATTTGAAAGACAATTACCAATGCTCCTTTTTTGATTGTTTGCGTCTGTATTTGAAGCGTGGTTAACTGTATAACTAAAAATAACCGAAGTGTACTCATTAGATAACCTTCCTGTTCTTACGAGCTAGACGAAGTACTTCTTCAACTTCTAAATTTTTTTACAAAGCAGAATGCAAAAATTTCAGACTCCAACGTAAATAAAAAATATTACTTTCTTAGATTTGAAAAATAAAACTAAAGAAACATGCTTTTAGATAACTTTTACTCTTTCCAATTTTAGAGGTTAAAAAATCTACTTAGGGCTATGCACGTCAATTTTGTTGTTTGGTTTGAAAGTCTGATGAAAATAAGTATTTTATATGTATAGAAATATTTGTATATGTATACAATTATTTTTGAATAATTATATACATCTGCACGTTATTAAACAAGAATGGTATTGCAACTAGTCCGTACCTTGTAATTATTGCATTGATAGAAACAAATATACAAACTGTCAAATTATAAATACCATAATACATTCAATATACACTGCTGGCCACCGTAAATGCAACACCCTGAAGGAAGCATGCAAATAATATGAAATTTACAACATGCATTAGCGGAGGTGAGATATGCAAATGATTAGAATTTCAGCGCAGACGCACATCACGCGCGCCTGTGGCGCCACTTCAAAGCGCTATTTAAGGCTTGGAGATTTCGACGATTTCAAGTACGGCAATTGTGTTTTTCTTGTGGTTTTTTCAAAAAAACGATCAATTATGCCTCGTAGAAAACAGCGATCATCTTTTGATCAAGTATCCGAGTTCGACAGAGGAAGGATAGTGGCCTACCGAGATTGTGGATTATCTTTCAGGGAAATCGGTAGTCGTGTTGGACGAAACCAAACAACTGTAATGCGGATATGTGATCGTTGGATGCAGGAGGGTACGACGGACCGACGTGTTCGATCGCATCCACCTCAGTGCACCACTTCACGTGATGACAGGCATATTGTGCGTATGGCAGTGACGGATCGCTCAGCCACATCACGAACCATAGCACAGCACATTCAGTCTGTACCGCATCATCCAGTGTCTGCGCGTACCATTCGACGCCGTTTACAGCAGAGTGGTCTGTCCGCAAGACGTCCATTGCTTCGTCTACCCTTGACGCAGAACCACAGACGTTTCCGCCGCCAATGGTGCGATGAAAGAAGGATGTGGACGGCAGAATGGAATGAAATTGTCTTTACTGACGAGTCACGCTTCTGTCTGCAACACCACGATGGTCGGATTCGAGTCTGGAGACACCGTGGAGAGAGGATGCTGAACAGCTGCGTTATGCACCGCCACACTGGTCCTGCACCGGGTATTATGGTATGGGGCGGTATTGGATATCACTCTCGCACTCCTCTAGTACGCATTGCCGGTACTTTAAACAGCCAGCGCTACATCTCCGAGATGTTGGAGCCAGTTGTCCTTCCTTACCTTCAGGGCTTGCCCACAGCCATATTTCAACAGTATAATGCGCGACCACACGTGGCACGCATTGTCCAAGGGTTCTTCGTCAATCGCCAGATTGAATTGCTTCCCTGGCCAGCTCGCTCTCCGGATCTTTCGCCGATAGAAAACATGTGGCCCATGGTTGCTCAACGATTGACCCAGAATACATCCCCAGCTGCCACACCAGATCAACTTTGGCAACGTGTGGAAGCTGCTTGGTCTGCTGTACCCCAAGAACACATCCAAAGTCTCTTTGAATCAATGCCGAGGCGTGTGGCAGCGGTGATCTCCAACAATGGCGGCTACTCTGGCTACTGATTTTGGCAGGAACCACACTTCACAGAAGTCTATAAATTTAATCATTTGATACTTGGTCAACATGTTATCTACAAAATAAATTTTGTTGTGATATCTCTTGTCTTTCTTGGTGTTGCAATTTGGGTGGCCAGCAGTGTAAATAAAATTCAATGAACCCCTCCGATTTTAGAAACCCTTGCTTAATCACGTTATTAAATTATTTCCTACGAAATACCTAAATTCTTACATTTTGTCTAATCTCAATTTTAATCATAAATAATGTGAATAAAAACATTAAAATGTACGATTAATAAAACGAGATAAGTATTGTTAAAACTTCGATTCTTCATACAGCTACGACAGAATTTTCTAACACACTTATTTGTTCTCAAAGGAAATCATTTTCGTCTAGAGAAATAAGGAAGTCTTAATATAACTAATTAAAAACATCTTTTAAAATAATCTGATTTCAAATTGTAAATCTCGTACGTTACAGAATTGGTAAAGTACTATTTATATGCAATGTATTCAAATGCAAAATTATAATCCGTAATTATTTTGAAAAATTTATGTACCATATCACGGTTATTGGTTTACACGGAATATTAGTTTTAATCATATAGATGCAAAGTACCGAATATTCTAGTTTGAAAAACAAAACGCAAACAGTTTTGAAATTTTCGTGATGCAGCGATTTCTCACTCAGAACAGTTTAAAATATCAAATTTGCAAACTGCACAGCTGAAGATAGCTAATCAATAAAACAGTTATCACATGTGTTTGCGAATCTAGAGAGTAACCGAAACATGAAGCGTATTATCATTTACGGAGGATGTATCGCGATGCGTACTGAATATATCGAAGTTCTAATTCTAAATATTTTTAGGATTTCCGCCTCGGAACATATGCAGTCACGTGTATAGGGATGTGTTAGAACACAAAATGTCTGAGGGTCGATGTTCGTTTTTAAGGGAACAGAGAACGTTCAAAACAAACTACTCTTTTGCAGTTATTATCCTATTGTTCCAAAACTTACACAGAATGTTTGTTCTTATACTTAAAAAGCCTATATATGCGTATATAAAGTTTGGTCCGAATATATTAAGTCGTGGAGAAGTTATTACAAAAAAACATGGTCAAAAATTTTGATAAATCAGCAAAAATTAATAGGTCACCTTAGCATTAATTTTCCACGTATTGTCAAAATTTTAGTTCACACAATAGTTTGTATGCATATACATCTATAACTTCATCTGGTAAGTGTATCAGTCAATTGTAAAGCTAAAAATACTTTGGTACTAAAACACCTAAAATTTTGAAAAAAGGAAAGTTAAGCAACGTTTTAAGCCATAATTTCAAAATTTGGTTGGTTTGAGGGCTTCATGGCGCAAGAGCCGGATTTGGCAAAGCTGTGCCAAAGTCAGTTAAATACAGTTAGGGATGGAAAAAAGACAAAATCATGAGGGGTAAAACGAAAGGGGGAGAGATAACTGGGGTACCTTGGGGCTGTGATGTCCCCGTGTTTACTTAACCCTCCAAGTGGTTACGACGAGATATCTCGTCCATCAAGATCTGACAAAATTCGCTAATGATAAGATATCTCGTCATCGAGTTATTGCCGATTCTGTGATAATGACGATATTAAGATCGATTCAGTTTTCTTCCAATTACGAGATATCTCGTCCATTAAGATCTGGTCAGTTTGCCAATGAGACGAGATACCTCGAGACAACCACCAGGAGGGTTAAAAAAAGTAAACCCTGAGGAGTTCAAAATTTAGAAGCCCTGAAGTTCAGTCACCTAAGTCTTGACAATTCCAAAAACAAAAACCCGAACGGTTGTCATGAAACAACAATAGTGTTTAACCCCCCACACGCATTATTCCATCCTGAAATCTTCCCTGCAAGATATGGAACCAATTTTGACCTTCTTGACCAATAGAATCTTTCCAAAGGATTCTATTCTAAAGAAATGATAACCAGAATCTTACTAAAGGATTCCACTTCCAAGAAAAGAAGCAATAGAATCTTTCCAAGAGATTTTATTTGATGGAAAGGACCAATAGATTCTTTCTAGGGGATTCAATTCTAAGAAAAGCACAAAAATAGACATCTCCACAAGATTGCATTCTAAAGAAAAGACCAATAAATCTTTCTAAAGGTTCAAAAGGTAATTGAAAGAATCCATGGATTCTTTCAACAAATAGACATGGTTATTTAGTCATTAAGTGTGTTTAATGCGGTAAAAGCGATACTACATGGAACTCTCGTGACGCTCAGAGGGTTAAATATATCACTTCGACTATCCTCTTATTCCCATCCCTTCCAAACTTTAAATCCTTATCACCAGTTTTAGATAAATCGAAATAAAAAACGCTTCATATTTTAAAAATGTTTCGCGGTTAAGATTTCTTTATAATTCACCGTAATTAAAAGTAAACATACTTTTCATAATTTACAAGAGATCATTTGACTGCTTATATTTCCCTCTCTTCGGTCTCTTATATCATTTTATTATCAAGTAAAGCGCTAATTACATCTCGACGCGACTCGACTAGAAATGGGTTAATGGTAAAATGATGATGCTGAGAGTCAATTAGTCGGATTTTAAGCATGCTGCATTGTTTGCAGCTGTCAACAGTAGTCTTTCGCATTTGACATTAATTGTCGCCAAATAACAAGTCCAATTAAACTCCTCAAAAACACGCTCCTCTCACCTAGAAATTGAACAAAATTCATTTGCTCAAACAAGACTCTTTAAGGAAAGCAATTTTAGAAATCAAAATTGACTATGGGAATTTCAAACAATGAAAATAACGCACTGCCATTGCATAATGATAAAATAGACTTTATTATATAGTTGCGTTATTTAATTTAACATATCTTTTAACGGATCTATATTTAATGTATCTATTCTTGAAAAAAATCGGAAAGGGGAGTTTTATTTATTGAAATGGCAGTAATTTGATTTGACATTCCATTGTCATTGTTTGCCCTACGAGGGCTAATTAGACCAGTGCCTATGACTTAAAACATTTAAAATATAAAATAACAGTAGAGAAACAATCATTTACCCCTAACCTTACAGAAACTCATAAAAACAAGCAAACATTAATGAAAAAGGAAATTTAAAGAAATAGAAATTAGTATTTGAGTTTTTATGCAGTGTTTCAAACATAAGTTGTGGAAAGATATCTGAATACAATGTGATTCAAAATTCCCTGACCACACGCTATAGGGTGGTAGATGGATGTAGTGACATCATCTCTTCTCAACAGCTTCTAACGGCGTCGCCGCACTCTATTACTATTATATGCTTGGCGGCAGTTCCAACTTGGCATTGTGACATCGTCCAAAGTTGCTTCTACCATCGAAAACATTTCAGAAAATTTCCATGGAGTGGTAAAAGGAAACCTTGAAAACTCCAGACTGAAATCGAACTAGACTGAGGTAGAGGAATGGGACTTACAAGCTCGCGTTGATTATTTGAAATTGTAATGTTTCTTATGCATGTCTGTTCTATGATCTGAGGTTCACTTTAATTAATAAACAAGATTTTTAAAGCTGTTTATTCTGACTGAGTACGTCAGAGTGCACCAAAATAAACATATTTGTCAAAGAATGTATGTCCGCAAATGTTGCATGTAGGTACTAGAAGGCGCTGCTTGACGAGTCTGCCAATCGTTTGTTTCTTTTTAAACTCCGTCACACTCGTAACATGAATTTCACATGTGAAGACGCATGACACCAATTCTAAGATGACTGACAAGCATCTAACGGATGGGGCTGCCAATGGTAACGGAAGAGCTGCTCAAAGGTTGTACCGTCAATGGTCTCCCCAATAGGCGAGTGCCGAATCGTCAAGCATTTGAGCGTTTGACTCGCCAGCTGTGGGAAACTGGAACTTTTCATGTCAGCAGGTATGATGCGGGTCGACCGAGAAGTTCGAGCGTTCCAGAAATTGTTGGTTTTGGGTTTTATGGCGCAAGAGCCATATTTGGCTAAGCTGCGCCAAACATAAGACAGGCAATGTCAATTAATTGTGAAAAGAAAGGATGAAGAGAAGAAAGTACAGAAAAATCGCTTGGGCATCCTGGGATCATTTTTACCAGAGGCAGTAAACGCTGTGGGAAAAGAATAGATTACTAGGTTACTTCGGGTTCGTGAAGCGCGTACACACCTAAAGGAGATATGACCCCGAAGAGCTCCAGAAATAGAAAAAACATTCTATGCGAGGTTGAGAAAATTTCGGGCAAATCTATTCATTACAGATATCTGGAAATCTCGAACTTCTCCACCACCCCGGATACTGTCATCAGCTTCACGGAATGAAGAATATCTTTCTTCGCAAATACAAATGTGTTACACATATGAATTTAAAGCTTATTAATACCATTATAAGTACATGATGTTTTCATGCAATGATAGAAATGCCCATGCTTTGCATGAGACTTGTACATCTATTTCGAATAAATTATATTTGAAAAATATTCCATAAGAATACTTAAAACAGTAATTCAAGTTTAGGAAACTAAAGAACCCCGAAAAAATCCAGACCACCTCCCATTCGATAGAAAGTTAACAAAAAGTTTCCATTCTCGAAATCTACTTTTTTAACTAGTAGGCACAGAGTAAATAAAGTTTAACATTTTTATTTCATGAGCTAACACTCGTTTAAAGTACAAAATAAAGCCACGGAGAACGCCTTTCCATGGTTTTAATCGGCAATTTATACAGCCCATCCCTTGTCTGGCTGAGAAAGGGAGAAAAATCACAGCTGTGTAAATTTTAAGAAGAGGTTTAAGAGAGAGGACAACACTTGCCCCAGAGGAATTCAACTGTCCATACATCTACATATATTTTCTTTCTTTGCCATTCAGATGTGTTTATCATTTTCTCCACAGCGCCCTGTATCACTCTGTTCTTTCCTTCCCCTTTCGTTTTATTTATGTCGACTATTTGTCTTTCGGAGCATCTTCCTCTATGGTTTATGAACAAACAGGGAAAAAAGGATTTCTTGAGTCAGAGTCGCGAAGAAATGTAAGGAAAGAGACAGCTGAATTCAAATCGAGTGAGTAATGGGTGAACTCTGGCATCATTTTAAAGCGAGACTAGACACATTCTTGTACAGCGGAAATTCGCCTAACGTGTTCGGAATATCAACTAATTCGAGATAATCGAATGTGTGTGTTGCCGTGTAATTACTATATTCTTATTGTTTTCGAAAATGTTGCATTGTTTCGAGTTGCATTATGTAAGTTTATCAACGATTACGTATTCAACTCGTAGTTTTATATAACATCAACTCAAAGACCCTTAATTTAATAAATGAGGTACACATCCTTATTTCATAGGGGCTGGTGCACGTTGAATCTGCCGTGGCCTCAAATTTCCTCACGTTGGCGTGGTTTGTAAGTGAGTATGGTGCCAGCTCAGGTGTTGGCCTCGTCATCTGACCATCTTAGTGCAGAGGGCCAACCCACTTAGCCAAGTACCCCATTTTTGGTGCCCTTGGTGCTTGGGGGCGCACGCGGGAGTCGGCTGTGCTTCCCGCCGTTGGGGCTGGGTTGGTGGCCTGTTGGCTTCTTTCGTGTTCGGTGGCGGAGGTTTCCCCCGCTTCCCTACAAAAGGCTCTAAGCCCTTTTGGCGAGCCAGGGGAGCGGTGGGTCTGGAAGTACCCCATTTTGGCGTACCCTCTTTTGGAAGACGGATAGAAATGTTATTTTTTGCAATTTATCATAAATCCGTATCAATATCAGTAATCACATAGTTAATGATAAACATCAACACTTATATTTGTATGTAAGGAGAGAGAAAGTAAACTGAAAAGAAAATATACTTAATTTCGTAAAATGCTTCGTGATGATTTAAACGTTTCCTTAAATATTCCTTAAAATTAAGTATTGCTCTAAGAGTTCAAATTGAAAGACTAATTATAGTATTTATATTGAAAAAAATTAAAGAATTGGTTTTGTAAGTTTTAACTAAAATCTCCCTCATGCTGTTTAATCTTTGGATTATGAGATATTAAAGACAAAATATGGAAAGCAATTAATGTAATTAGATGTGTGAAATGGTAATTCTCATTTTACATAAAAACCACTTGATACCAACCTTTAAAACACCTGTTTAAAAAAATAGGAACCAGAAAATTTACGAAAACTACTGCCTATGATCATTCTAGAAAAAACGTAATAATAAGTGCTCATTTTTCAGTTTTTACGTGCTTTTCTAGTAAGTGAAAAAGTTTTTAGCGAATTTTCTTCGAAGTTATAGTTTTAAACAGAAAAACAAATCTATTACGTTTCACGGAGTGACCAGTCATACTTCCTAAATTGTGTACAAAAAGGATACAATTTAGAAACGTTTGGTTATTACAATTTAAGATGGAATGAACATGTTCCGCACTAAAGAAGAACCTCGTACATAGTCAAAACGGTCGCCGAAATAATTCTAATATATGAAATAAATATAACTATGAACCTGTAACGCTATCCTATCACCGAATATATAACCCCATATCAAATTGCCGATACAATACCCTATTTAGGCATGAGAGGAATGAGAGAAAGGTATGGAAATATATCATTATCACTATGATCAATTGTGTATCTTATGATTATAATATGAATATCTATCCTATGATCTGAACAAAATTTGAGTATTAATTAAGTGAATGCATCCTCGTCAATTCAGTACTGTAGATTGTCATATTCAAATGTAGAAACAACCACAGCTATACATTTTAATGAATGAACAACCATTATAACATTTCACATCAGCTTTGTAAGCCATGTATGATTAATCTCATTGTTCTGTGAAAGTAGCCAATCTCATAAACTACTGTTATGGAGTTAATTGTTCATGTTAGGTATTTAAAATGCGACTTTTAAATCAATTCGAAGCTCTTTGCCTAATGCACTACTATGCACATCAATGAAAATTAGTTAATGCTTACTTTATCTGGCTGTAACCTACTCTGGGTATATTTCTCTCTTCTGCGCCAGAAAAACTTTCCTTGTGTGTGTATTTGATATTGTCTGTCTTTTGTTTATCCATATATGTCCCTTGCGCCATAAAACCTAACGAACCAACTTAACGGCTTCTACAAATTTAGATAGTTTCGTTTTTCACTCAACGGTCATGTTTTGCTACCCGATAGTAAAATTATTTGTAAAATTTATTAGTCCGTAAAGGAAAAGTTTAAGCAGTGACAGCGTTTAGTGGAAATGTAGTTAGAAGGGGAGCATTTAGAATGCATCAGTCCAAAAAAAAAGATTCGAACCAGGACCCTATAATCAATGTACCGAAAAAATTAGTGAACGGCATCAATCGTTAGATTTGAATACTTATTTACAATACAAAAACGTTAGATACCTTATGAAGCTCTTTAAAAAAATAATGACTCCTCATACAAATGCTCTAGAATCCTGTCTTGTTTTCATAGAGAAGTTAGATGCATGGCATTACTTTTTCCTTCTTTCCCATTTCGTTAGTTAAACTCTTTTCCTTTACGTCTTCTACTTCCTTCCTTCCCAATCAGTTTAACACTAATTCGATAGTCCAAATTCAACGATAATTATCACTTCTTTACTGATTAATAGGGACTGAGCAACTATTGAACGAAATCTTACGAATTTGTTTCTAAATTCTTACATTTCAGTTGAAACCTTGGAATGATGGAATCTGTGGTATGCAATAAAGACTCTATTGCGGAAATCAATTACTTTCTCTAAGATGAACGACGACTAATAATTGTCAGTATTTTTAAAGTAAATGAATCAGAAGGAATTAATTTTTAGAGGGATTTAGTGTTTATAGGTTTTAGTGTTTAGTGGGACCATGCCATATAGAAACACTCTACAGTACAGAGGCTTTTCGGACATTTTTTGAACGATTTTAATAGACTGAAGCTCAATTCTTTACATGAAATTTTTGTGTTTTAAATGTTCCATTTGATAGCCCTTATTGTTAACTATCTTTCTACACCTTAATTTCCATGATAATAATGACTTTTATAGTATTGATAGTGATATTTTGTCCCATTCTTGTTCCACAGTTTTCCAGTCCTTGAATGGTTTTCGGTCGACGTTTCGATAATGCCCTTTTTAAAAGTCCAAAAGCACAAAAGTCCATGGGTGAAACATCTGGAGATTTAGCAGGAATATCAGTAAAGGAACTTGATACCAGTTCTTGTTCCATTTTTTCCAAGAATTTAATAGTCGATTTAGATGTGTGGCTGCTTGTTTTACCCTGATGCAGTTCTACTGATTGTTGGCACTGTGGGTGAAGATATGGTATTTCTTTTTTGAACATTGGGGATAAAATATGGTCTTGATAATATGTGGGAGTTGATTTTTACATTTTTCCCCTCTTTTTACTTTTAATTTTCCATTATATGCAAAACCGGCAACAATCATAAATCTCTTAGAGAAAGTTCTCACGTTCACTTTGCTATAGTCCTTTGACTTGACGAATTCTCTTTTAAAATTAAAGATCTTACCTTACAAATATTGTCAGAATTTTTTTCTTTTTTGGATACTTTTTTGAAAGCATTTTTCCACTTTTGCGTTTTTTTCCTTTCTCATTAATAATATTACTTATCGTACCTTTAGATATCGATAAACCATGACTTTTACACCGTTTTTGAATAATTGGATAAGCATAATTCTCTTCGGAAAGAGAGGAAACATAGCCTTCCATCCATTGCTTATTTAAAAGCGCCATTTTGAAAGTAAACAAAACTCTCAGTTAGTAAACTATAAGTTATACTTTAACTATTTAACTGGCTGTGAAAATAAAATTCTTTCGTAGCATAAAATTTTTTTACAGCTCATCAAAATCGTTCAAGAATGTCCGAACAGCCTCTGTATTTGCAATGCAGTTGCAAATAGTGTAGATAGTGCTTTGAAAACATTTTTATCACTTCTGCTCTCTGTTGAGCTGCTCGTTGACAGATTGTCGAGATACAGGAGACGGGTATAGGGTAAATTAAAATTAAAAAAATACTCGTATGTAAAGTTTTACTTTTTTGTACTACCTTGTTATGAGTTTTAGGAAGTCGACTTTTCCCATTAAATTGTACCAGATAATGAACGCATTAGACCGTATACGTGCACATACTGCGTTTTACAAATACGAATTGTCTGTTAAGGATACTAAACTTCCTCATGAATTCGTGTCAGGTAAGGTAATTGAATTAACGTCCCACGGGGGGAGCAAAGAACTGGCTATTGGCGATGGAATTTAAACTGCGAAGTCTTATATAACAGAGTGTGTTAGCTGGAACTATACCATTCCGCTTAAAGTTGCTTATGCCTTGCATCTGCGTCAGACATCTCAAATGTAAGTAATTAATTACAAAATTACCAAGATAAAAACATATTTTTTAAAACATTTAATTACCTTTGATTTATTTCTATTATTTGCTTCACATTAGGTAAGTAGTATGAAGGTAGGCTCACTCGCACTAGAGCAACACAACTAGCTATTGGTGACTATCCGGGATCATACTCGAAGGGAACGATCCGAGGACACCACGTCATTTTGAATCGCGGTCAGATGACAAGGTCACATCTGAGCTGATACCCCACTCTCCAAACTTCGACACCACTCCAACGTGAGGTCATTTGAGGCCATGGTAGACTTAACGTGCACCAGTCCACGTACACGACGGTCTCCGGTTGGATCTAGTTTCAAACTTGCAACTCTCCGGTTGCAAATACGTTGCTCTTCCAACTGGGTTACCAGGCTCTGACAGTTTTAGGACACAGTTCAATTTTCCCATTGCAAATCGTACCAGACAATGAGCGGACCATATTCGTGCAAATAGTGCGTTTTACAAACTCGAATTGTTCTTTAACCCTCCAAGTAGTTTCGACGAGATACCTCGTCTATCAAGATCTGACTAATTTTCCTAATGACTAGATATCTCGTCATCCAGATTTTGCCGATTTTTTTATGATGACGAGATAAAGATCTGGTCAGGTTTCTTCTAATTACGAGATACCTCATCGAGACAACCACCAGGAGGGTTAAGGACACTAAACTTCCAGCATGAGTTCATGTCCGAAACAGCATCAAGTTATAACTGCGGTCATAAAAAATGTACAATGTCCTAACACTATAAATTCCACAACCTTTACACCATTCTAGAAAAGGTATTGCTCATTATCTCATGACAAAATAAGTCTTTCCTCATTCCCAATGAAGGCTACGCACAATAATTGCGTTTCTGATGTTTATGCATTATTCATTTTTACCTGTTGCGCCTCGTGGGATCTGTGAAAGCATTTGATAAATACGTCATTACCAGTATGAGTTCCCCCGCGAGGATTGATTATGTAAGAAAGCAATACTTTCCTGACAATAGCAGACCCAACAATTCGATTACTGATTTATATATCTAGGTAGTAACGATAACCTTTCAGAGTGAAGGACAAAAGGACTCCAATGATTCGCACTTCTAATTAAGGTAGATTTATTTAGGAATTCGGGTCTTATCGACAGAATCATTTCTACCAAATAATTGGTAGAGATATAATTAGACTTTCGGAATGTAGTACATTATATTAAGCACTGTAATTCACTCCCTACTTTAGCTTTACTTATTTAAGTGAATTCGTGAATTAATGAATTAGAAATGATAAAAGAGGAGAGAAAGTACATTGCAGGAGAATAATTGTAATGCTAAGTAGCTTGAAAGAAATAACGAGGAAATAACGATGCATATATATTTATAGAAGGGGAGGGAAACCCTTCAGTAGCAGTTTCACCACGAAACTAAAGAATTTGCGGATTTAGAAGCTACTTTACTTATATCTAAATGTGTCCTTACTTTGGTTTGCAATTTTACTATTCTCTAATTATATCTCCGTGGTTAACTTTTTATCCGTGTAAAATGGTTATAGGTAGATAATTTGATGTATACATTTATTATATACTTGTTTACTATTTCTGAACGATTTGACTATAACACCTTTATACGTTTCTGACTGTGGGTTAGGTAAAGTAGTTTCTAAATCTGTATTAAATTTTAAATTTTACAAGTCGAAGTGTCCTTAGAAATGTTGTCTATGTGTGTGGATGAGCAGATGTTTAGCCCTTTAACGATCAATGTAAAAATACCCATTGAATTTTGTGGGAATCGTTATTTTTCTTTTATGAATATATGAAATACGCATAGAAACGTGCGCAAAATAATTTAACGTATATTATCAAATATTACAAAATATAAAATCTGTAAGTTCATAAAAGCACGTTACTCATACACACTGTCCTAAATATTTACCATTTATTCCAATCTAATTATGATTGTGCATTGTATGAGTGCATTTATTACACAAATATTTTCATATCTTAATCCTGTTGATTTATAGGGGAGAAAAAAGAGAAATAAAAGGCAAATATTTAATTACTTTTTGAAGATGAGATAAATAGTGAAGTTAATTCACTAATGATTATCATTAGATGTATTTATATTAACACTAACGTAAAATATATAGTAGCTATAAAAGGAAGGGGAGATAAATTTTCTCCAAATTCTTCAAACCAGAAAAAGGTGCCAGATTAAACATTATCTACCAAACATTTGTTATTAACATTTTTTTCTCTTTCTGAGTTCACTTAATCCCACTGAATTTTTCTACTGAATTCATTAAAGCTCTAATTTATCAGTTGTTTATCTTTAAAGAGGTATAGGTAAGTGATGAGGGGATGACCCGCTTTCAAGAAAATTGGCTCCTTTGAATTCAAGAAGCTAAATCTCCAGCACATCTCTACAATAACAAAAAATCTTAGAGAAAGTAATTACAAAGTAAGTTTACTAACCATGACTCAAGTTCTTAGGTCAATTATCCTAAGCCCATAGTGAGAACCGTGAAGTAAATTATGACACACAAAATTCACTACTATCAATACCAAAAATAAAGGACTACCGCTCGCCAGCCATAATTTAATCTCAGAAGATAACCGGTACAAACTGAAGAGCATCTTAAGCCTTTCTACAGAAGAAAACAATGTAGCAATAAGCCAACAGAAGTCTGATATAAAAATCAATAACAATTATTGAAAGTGGTGCTCAACAGAATATTACTTTATTGTACTTGAAACTTTTAAAGTAAAGTGATTCCAATTTTTTGTTTAAATGTTCCTATTTGCGTATCAAAATGCAAGAGCTTCTAGCTGTATGCATGGTAATTACGAAATTGATAGCTGAGAGGTAGTTGAATTTACGTCGCACTCTACGTACTACGCAACACAACGGGCTATTGGCGACCGTCCTGGATCAATCCCGAAGGGAAAGATTCGAAATTGATAGCGGGAAAATATATAAATTTACTGGTCATAAAAAAATTCCCAATCCGCATTTAGAAATCAAATTCTATTTTGAGATGTAAAATAAGTGTGCAGTACATTATATAAACAGTAATAATAACAGTACATTAAATAAACAGTAATAACAGAACATTAACGAAACAATAGTAATAACAGTACATTAACTAAACAGTAATAAAAACGGTACATTATAATTTAACAAATAAATAGTAACATTATACTATCAGGTAAAATGTATTTCATTTATATTGCATCATTCATAATCGGTACTTGACTAACAACTTAACTTTAAAATCTACTGAATTTTCCGAGGACTGTTTTTGATTCAAAATAAAATATCAGACATGCTGCGTTTTACATAGTTTTAATATCCCCACAATGATACTGAAAGAAAGTTTTAGATAATTTATTAGAAAGGGATAAAAAATTCTCAAAAATGAATACACCTTGCACTGTTTCAACTGCTTAGACTCATATGACATTATGTGTCGTAGATCGTATTTCGTTCATTTTGTTTACCTTTCCGAGCAAATCAGAAAAGAATTTGTGTATCGGTTAGTTAGTTGCTTTATTACACCTATTTACAAAACAGTTGTTTTTGTGCATAAATTCCTAAAGAAACTCACAATTTATTAAAAGAAGCATTTCTATTAGCTTAAGCACTTGTTTTGTTAGATTATTAGTGTTTATTTCAGAAGAGTTTAAAATATTTAACTTCACAACAATTTCTCCTCAACTTTGAACATTGTCACAACTACCATCACGATCAAAGTAAATAGTACACCACATTTTAAAGGAAAGTTGAGAGAAAATGCGGTATATTTTTACCTTATAAAAATGTTTAAACGAACAATAGGAAAACACCAGCGAGATAAATTTCATCAACGGGAAAGACAGTACACTTATTTAAATCTCTTAATAAATTCAATAAATCTGAAAACAACGCCGCAACGATCGAGATATGAATGACCCCTCCTCTTCCTCACAGAAATTTTAAATCAAATGTGACACAGCAAATACATAATCACAGACTTACCTTAAAACCATTCCCTTTTCCTATCTCCGGAATTCCCGAGGTATCATTGAGACGAAGTTCGTTTGCTACCGCATAACTTCGGATCTGACATTCGCATGCGGGGTCTCCGTTTCAAATGTTATGAATACCAGATGAATCCGCGGCTCACGAATTAGTCGTGCGGCTGTGCTTTGGATGTTGTGGCTGTGGAAGTGCTATAACCCAGCAATAGGTTATCCGCAACAAAGCCCAAAGGCGAATGGGGAAGGTATTAGATTCTGATGAATGTTGTTCGAAACCGTTTCTAAAGAGATATAATCGCGTGTTCCGATGCACGCGGTATTAAGATTCTTAATTTGAAGACTATTAGGAATTGCGCCGGACAAAATTATTAGACTTTTGGTTACATTGTACCCGCGCCCTTAGAAAGGAGTATGTGTAAACGCATTAGTAGACGACTTCGCGTCATACAGTTTAAGCATATCGCCGCTATCTGAGAATCATCTTCCGCGCGTGACTATTGACATGGACCGCATGTATAAAACTATTCAACGCATCACACATATTTAAGCACGGAAGATGTCTTCAAAAAGCTAAGGCGTGCTTAAACTTTGCCGCGCGAAACTTGTTTGCAGTAGAATATGGAGATATGGAAACGAGGGGCAAACATCGGTTAAGTGCGTCCAAATGAGATGACTAGACATTTGCTTAAGTGTTGAGTTAAAGACAAGTATAGCGAGGATAGTGCGTTTGGGAAATTTTAGAATAACTCCAAAAGCTTTGAAATGGCCCGGATAATGTATTTCATTCTATTTTGTGTGTGTACCATCTTGTAATTTCCCACTCATGAAACTTCGAATGAATGTTTGCCAAAACTTGTCTTTCGAGACTCCTACCCTTTTCAACGACCGTAACACAGTTCTACCGACGAGATGGAATCTCTTAGCTCTCCACGTGATTTCGATGAGATATCTCGTCCATTAAGATCCGACCAATTTTACTAATGACGAGATATCTCGTCATCGAGATATTGCGATTTTTTTTATTATGACGAGACCAAGATCTGGTCAGTTTTTCTAATGACGAGATATCTGGTCAGTTTTTTCTAATGACGAGATATCTGGTCAGTTTTTTCTATTGACGAGATATCTGGTCTGTCAAGATCTGGTCTGTTTTGCTAATGGCGAGATACCTCGTCTGTCAAGATCTAATCATCGTCGAGCAACCACCAGGAGAGTTAAGGGACAACTCTACTACAAGTGGCTATCAGTGAAATCATAGGAAATATCAAACAGTACTGGAAACGAGGATTCTATACAGGTGGCAGTTTATCTAAGAACAGTTTAAAATAAAGAAACATATTTATGTGAAAAACAAAGTTATTTATTTATGCAATTGTTTCTCTACAGAAAAACGCACAATTACAGAGAGCAAAAAGTATATGATGCAAGAAAAAGGACTTACACAAATAACTTGTGTTTTCCTGTACCTTCAATCTTCCAATCACAAGCATTTGTTTCATATATTGACACGTAAAAACTCAAAAGCTTGATTATTTTACCAACAAAATTCACCGATCTGAAACGTCGATTTTTACAATTGAAATAACTTTTCCCGTCTGAGAGTCCATTATTTCGGCCAAACGTTGAGTTTTTTTTAAAATTAAACATATCAGGATATCTGTTTTACATTCTGTTTATAGAAATATCCCAAGATTTTCCAGACGTCTTATAAAGTCCTTCTATCCCTAATAATTGTCTTAGAAGGGTGAATGTGAATACGAATACATTTGAACCGTTAATAACAATTTTAAATTCTTCACAAGAATGGAGTTGCTCTTCTGTGTAATGAAAATACAATTGTGCATATTGCTTCTGACGGTCCTTTTCATGCTTTATAATGTAGAAAGTTAGTCAATTAAGTTCGTTATAATTAATTTGAATGTACTTTATCAAAAAAAAAAAAATAATAATAATTGTATGTTTAATTGAATAGATAGGTAGGTAGATAATTAACGTCACACTGAAGCAACACAACGGTCTATTGGCGACGGTCCGGGATCAATCCCCAAGAGAGAGATCCGAAGACAACACAAAGTAATTTTCAACCACGGTCAGATGACGAGGTAACACCTGAGCTGGCCCCCCACTCTCCAAACTTCCCCACCACCCCAACGTGAGGGTTTTGTGATTTAACGTGCCGGTGTACACGGTCTTTGGCTGGACCTAGTTTCGAACTCGCAACCCTTCGTTTGCTAATACGTTGCTCTTTCAACTGTGCCACCGCGGCCCCTTTTATTTGAAGAAAGCACTACTTATTGTAATTTGTTGTTTATGGTGTACTGTAATATCTTGAACGGTAACTTTTGTTACAAAATTTCTTGTCTACTGTACATCTGAAGTTAAATAAAGCGCTTAGGGCCACAATTTGAAGAGTGCGAGTTGTTTTCCCTGCTGTCTGTCACATATCATTAGTTCTTGTCTTTTCAGGATGAAAAGTCAGCTGTTGATTTTGAATCCCTTCAAAGCAAGTCTTCAAGTATTTTTCTTTGATTTACCACGTTTGGTTGTTTATTTTTTAATTTAATGTTTCGTTTTCAAAATTCCGAAATAGGAACGATACTATTGTTTTAGTTTTGTGGCCCATGTTACGATTTCATGTACACATAATATAAAAAGTAGTTTTCGTCTTCTCTCAATTTCGTGTCCCCGTTAACAAAACTGTTTTAAATACGACACTATTTTTGATTGTTAAAAGAATTGATAATTTGATTGTATTGTTAAGTACACGCTGATACAAGATATTCGTCGCTAACCTGTAACTGATTTAAATAAACGATAAATTAGTGGTAATTCAATTAGTCACAATTTAAATCTTTAAAACGCATTTCGTATAGTTCTCAAGAGTTTTTTTGCTAGCATTTAATTGTTCAATGTATAAACTTTGTTTCAGCATTTCACATTCATTTTTCATTGATAATTTTATGGTAAACTGTAACTCACACACACCTTTAAAAGAGCTCAAATCGATCTGAATCGTAAAAGATCGAAATGACATTTTTATAACTACAAAATCAAGTCAATATCATTACTTAAATAACAATAATATTTATCGCCAAAATCTGCTTAGAGTTTTACAATCGGTTCAAGTATAACATGAAAAAGATGCCAAACTTTTCATTTTCTTTTTGTTTCAAGCAAACATTTATGCTTGAAACAAAACAAGGGCTCTTAACTAATCCAACACGCATGAAATAGACTACACTTCACTGTTTTGAGGTTAACGGGTATTCAAAATTCGATTTTCAATAGAAAAATCGTTGACGAATAGTTCGGATGCAGAATAAGAACTTTATACGATATTGAAACACGAACTGCCACGAAACCGAAGAATCTTAGCAATACTTGCTAGATGTCGTAAACTGCTATTTATTTCTTATGGATATGCTACGACATATAATAACCGTTCTGGGGCGGCAGTCAGAGGGGAAAACCCTGGAATTTGTTAGATGGAATCTATAAATATTCTGTCGGATAAAGACGTATTTCTGGCACGAAGTTGAGGCAAACTTCACAAGTAGAATTACTATTGAACCTTATCAAATGTGATGCATCGCTTGTTTTCTGTACATTGAAAAAAGAATGTTCACAATACGGAATACAGACTGAATATTTGGCATTCTCTGCGAACTGAAATATATTCGCGTAAATTTAAGAACTTCATATTGAAAATTTTAGTTTTAGAATTTTTTTAAAAGTACTTTCACCGAATTATATATCGAAGAAATGTCTTTTTGATATTGAAGAAATGCATTCGAGTGTCATGAGTGCTTGCTATGCCGAATTTTCAAAATCACTGAACCGATGTATTATCGGCATTTGGAAATATAAAGGAAATTTTAGTGTCTACTTAATTCAATAACATGTATGTGGAATACCTAAAATATACCTATATGCATATTATTACTTATAAGCATATAATTTAAAGCCTTTAGAAAGCCATATAATAATGTATAAATGTGGATTTTGCATAGAATTCTTATTTCTAAATGCAGTTAATCAAAGTACAAAAGGGACAAATTATTAGATAGTTTTCTTGACATCTAAAAACTGCGATAAATATTCTCTAAAACATTAGCAGAGTAAAAGCGTTCATCAATAAAACTAAGAACCTAATTCTTACCTCCATAAGGAAAAAAAGATTAATCATGTTTAAAATTGCTATACAAGGTTTAATTCCTCACTAAGAATAAATTTTTTGCGACATTTTATAAATAAAGTAAGCTTTGAGAAATATTTTAATACAAATTACATCCAGTTTTTAAAGTAAATTTTTAATGCGATTCCCATTTCAAAATAGCGCTGAACACATAATGTAGTTACGCATTTATCAAGGGAATATATTTGCCTTTAAGTTAAAATACATGTTTATAAAATTGATCCGTTTTATATTTTTCTATTGGATAATAAGACTTTATATTAGATAATACATATTTAAGCAAACTGTGCTGCATTTCCATGACAAATGTCGAAAAAAGGTTTTTATGTTCTTTTCTATGAGATATTTTTTATATTTATAGCGCATGTTTTGGCTGCATTACCTTTAAAGGAAAACAACATTTACATAGTTTATATTCGGTACTTGATGTACATTTGTGGTATAAAAATTTTACTATACAATTCAATGGCTTTCATACATCCAAAACATGAAAAAAATTATTCTGTCTTATAAAAATAAAATCAAGGTCGCATGTAAAATTACAAACGCAAGGCACGCGAAACGGAACACAAAAAACCTGCATTTGAAACTCAATAGATAGCACTTAATTTTCTTTTCTATTCCCCAACAGGCTCCTAGGCCTTTCGATAATGTAGAATTGAACGATGGGATATTTTAAAATCTAATACCGTCAGAAGTTTATGAACGTGAAGAGAGACATTTCGTGGTTAATTGCTTTCATTTCCAATCAATAAATGTCAGAGTTGGGGCTCCGAGAGAAAACGTCTTACAACTAATAACGCGCCCATCACGGAGAAGTCAATCCCCCCTCTCTCGATTTACTTCTGATATTTGTCAACTCCTTTATTAACTTCAATCTCTTTTTGCGCTGGGATTATTGGTCTTAATTTCTGTCATCGGCAATACTCGCAGAAGACGCTTAAAATAGCTAAGGTGTGGAATTTTATGTGTCAATTTTTTGTCATCTATTCAAAGTTTGAAATGGATTTCGTATCTTTTCCTTCTTATATTGTCTTCTCAGCTGTCTGGAGATTGAAACTCGTTCAGAAACAGGCGGATTGACTTATTAAGAATAAAGAAATAGCCCATTTTAAAGATTTTTTGGTTCGACATGGCTTTGGAAGTGTCTAGAAATAAGTAAATTTTGTTTCTTTTCAATGCATTCTTTAATAACATTTGCTATCTATAAACTATACGATCAATTAAAAATTGTGTGTCGATGTATCCGAATTGAATCTCTACAAAAATCTACTTCAATCTCTACTAAAAACACAATTTAAAATTTTAACTTACGTAATGGAACAAGGTAATACGCTGTAATTCACTGGGTTGTTTGGGGGTTTATGGCGAAAGGGCTATATTTAGCCAAGCCTGTAATTTACTGGGAAATGAGTTTTCTTTAAATTGTCTGCATGCATGTATTTGAAACACGCATTTTCCTCTTATGCGTTACAAAGATTTTAAACTTTGCCAATTCTACTTAGAATCTTCAAATTCAATGAAATGTGTAACATACAATATACATTGATTTTTACGATAGAAAAATAATGCATTTAAAATTTTTAAGTTCAGAAAGGACATGTTTGAAAAGCACTTTTTTATATTTTTGTGTTTTCATTCAATATTTTATCCTGCAGTAGAACATCGAATTTTGCACTTTTTATCTAAAATATTCAGATGCTCTGTTACATAGAAACAGTGCAAAATCGTCGAATGGACTTGTCTTTAACACGCGTACATGGTTGTGGCGATTCAAAGATCTAAATGAAAACACTCCAATAATACTATCTATTCATTTCTAAAAGTCGAAGCTAATTCTTCAAATTTTTATGAAGTGAGTCTCAAATTTGATTTATGAGGCCCTAAGCTGGCCAACTCATATACGGGTATTCACCTATTGTTTAGCTGAAGTTAATTTGAGGTGACGCTCCTTGTCTCCTTGAAGCAAAATATATTATTTCGCTGTCCTGTTTGTAATGAAGCGTTCGTAGACATCAACACTTTTGTTCCGCACGATCTTGACAAGTGCTTGTATCCCGACAAAGCAAGTGGAAATCAATGCAGCCGGTACTAGGCATTCTTATCAGCACTTAATGGGTATCACTTTAAATACTCCTTTCCTTGAATGGGATTAATTGGAATGGTGTTATGACGAAATATAATGTAACAGAATATATCACTGGAAATGAATGACATAAGAATGAACAATTTATCATGATAGATTGATGAAAAACAAACATCCACTGGTGGATATACTGGAGGCACAATGGACAACGTGTAAGTGCGTGTGTCGCTTGAAGGGCTGAGCTGACTTAATTCTGAGAAATTAGCCCTCCAAGTGGTTTCGACGAGATATCTTGTCCATCAAGATTGATCCCTTTTGCTAATGACGATATATCTCATCAAGATATTGCCGAGTTTTTTTTATCTAGATCTGGTCAGTTTTCTACTAATGACGAGATATCTTACCCATCAAAATCCAGTCAGTTTTGCTATTGATGAGATACCACCAGGAGGGTTAAGATAGCATCCTTATCGTT
Organism: Meta bourneti; assembly: GCA_933210815.1. NCBI lineage: Eukaryota > Metazoa > Arthropoda > Arachnida > Araneae > Tetragnathidae > Meta > Meta bourneti. The sequence continues at coordinate 12,068,108 of OW119934.1, read as the reverse complement.
AAGATTCTTCAGCAACGATTGAAGTAGAAAGTAAGAACTAGTGCATATTTCATAAAATTTGTTTTAATGCGGTTTTCATATGAATTAGTCTGTTTGTATCCTTTTCAACCCTTATAGACGCTCGATAAAAACATATCCTTCAGTTTTTATTACTTTTTTATTTTGTAATTATTTTTCATATCTGGTAGATTTATTCACATGTGTTGAAGGCAGTTTATTCTATTCAACTTTTTGCACAAACAGCGAAGTTTTGACAAATAAAAGATACTGAGCGCCTCTAAACTCAGTCAGTCTATCAGACGAACGTGAGATGGGTGAAAGCCTTAAACACGCGTACTGTCGGGTCGAGTTATACCAATGCAATGTATATTGTATAGTATAGTGTGATGGGTGACATGTCACTTCGGAACAAGATGTTTCATCGGTAGATTTCACCGTTTTACGCTATCTGGTGAGGAGCCATAGGATGTTAAACATCAAAACCTATTTGTTTCATCTTAGAAATACCTTATCTTGCAAATGCATTAATTCAAAGGGTGTAGCGTAAATCGGATGTGAAAGAATCTCTTTTCAAAAATACCCTACCGTATTTAGCATTATAATTTAAAAGGTCCTATATTCAATGAACTTTGATCGATTTAACTTGCAGTTTTACATAATTTTAAATAAATCTCGATTTAAGGTATTATCTGTGCTGTTTATCGGTAATAAGCAAATTTTTCTCCGACCCTCGCTATATCGAACCCCTGTTTATATTACCCCAGAAGCACGATATATCGAGAAGTTACTGCTGTTCTCGACAGTTCGTGGGATAGCTTTGAGAAAGTAATTTCGAACATTTCTTTTACTTTGTGTGTGAATATGAATCAAAATTAAAAATCAGGTTGGTTGGTAGGTACTTGAGGTTTTAAAGTGCAAGGGCCATATTTGGAAATTAAAAATCAGGTAGAAATCCGAGTCATTTGGACCTGTGATGTTTTCGAAGCCCGATAAAAGATAATGCCTCTCCTCAGTTTGGGTGATGATCAACTTCTAGGTCGTGTTACACAATATTTTTCATTTGAACAGCTAGGGTATAATCGAACTTATTTCAAATTTCAACGCATTCTTGTAATTTTTGTTCTACAGGATATATATGTTTTCTCGATTTTTATAAATCACATCGATTTCAAATATGTTTAAATACTTCAAGGTTACATCTAGCTGAGTTTTTACCTTAATGCGTAATTTGGACCAACGACAGTACGAAATGCGATCCTCTACTCCAAAATTACACAATGCTAAATCCAAAATTACACAATCTATATTCCCAGTAAAGGTCTCACATTATTTATTTTAATCTCATGTTTTCTGTATATTAAAACTGAAAAACTAATTTATAATAAATTCCAAATTGCACGGCCAATGAGTCTAAAATACACACATACAGTCGAAATTATACGCATTTACAATTTACAATTTTCATTATTTTCCTACAAAAGTTTTTATAGATTAATAAATTTACTGCTAATAATTGGTGTCTGTTGTATATACTACACTCAATCCTAGTTCAACCCATCGGGAATTAAAGTCAAAGAGTATAAAACATACCTGAACTTCCTCTAATAAACTTTTAAATCTACAGAATTTCAAAGTTTTCTAACAAGGAGTCTTAAGGAATCATTACATACGGTTAGATCGGGTCTTTAAAATATAATAATTCTGCCACACAAAAATATTAGTTCAAAGTTTAGAAACACTAAAATAAACTTGAAAAATACAATACTGCGAAAGTATGCAAAATCGGAAAAATATATTTATTTTTAAAACCTAACCTAACAGTTTATTTAATAATATAATTTTTGAAATTAAACTCAGCATTTTTCAACATAATTTCCCAGAGGTTTCTGTAATACAATACGATGTTGAAGATGAAATCATAGGATTTATAGTCAAATAAGAAATTACTTTTCTTCTAGATTTGCAGAACCGTATTTACGCTTAAAATATATAAATTAAGTACAGGAATCATGTATTTACAAATTAATTTCATGTAACTATAAAACGTATATTTTTAGTGAGAAAGGTGTGTTGTATTAATATTTATATTTTCATTTTCCTTATAAATATTGCATATTTCTTTTAGTTATTTGCAAATTGTAAAATTCCAAAGCATACTAGTAGTTGAAATTATTTAGGTGGAACGTATACTACTGTCAAAATTGAACGACACTATATTTCTGATTTTAAATTTTTAGAAAGAGAAAATATACATAGATACAACTAAAAAGCATTCATTGACAAGCAACTTAAAAATAAACAGGTCTTTTTAATGTTTTAATAATTAAACAATGAGCTATTCCGAAAACAATAGATGAAATTTGAAGTGTTATTTCAACGGAAAAATGCAGTATGAGGTTTTTGTTTTACACATCGTTTATCTAGTGTTTTCTCTCAATAAAGGCCATGTTTACTTGTTAAAAATCGTATTGCCTGTATTTTTATCTAATGCCAAAATATTTCAGAAATCTTTAGGAACTTTGCAAATATTTTTTTGTGAAAATTTTTTATTCCTCTTCATCACATGAAGTACTTCCAAGCCATTGACTTCCGACGAAAAACATTTCCTTTTTCAAAGCGAAGTGCCCAATGAATTCAGTAGCATGTTCTCAACTCAAGTGTTTTTTTATCGCTGAATATTAGAAAGCTGTTGACTTCTATATGATCCTGTTCTGTTTAATAATGTTAAATAGGTTGTAAAAAATTAAATGACAATTAAACCTTCATGCATATGGATATTGAAATTATTTTTAATCAAATTATTCATCATTGTAGAAAAACACTGCTTATCTAATATAATATTCATAACCTGGTGCGCCATACCGGAAAAGGTGACGTTACATCTCTACGCGTGTGAATCCCATGTGAACGAAGCCTAGGTCCCGTTCACATGGACTTTTTCCAACGCGTTTGATAAGAATTTTCGAGCGTTATCATGCGAACACCGCTTGGGCGTTTTTCGAGGTCAGTTTCTGTTATGCATTAAATTGTGTTTTTTATTTCTCTAATCCAAGTTTCTATCTTTTGAATGGTTAAAGATAGAATCAAAATTTCAACGGATTTCAAATCAGCGTGAAATTTTACGTCATATTGATTCCGAAAACATGATTTTCTTTGAAAAAATTATATTTTTGTCAATAGTCGCAACTAATTCTTTTTGCAGATATTCCTTTTATACTAAGCGTAAGCGTACTTTGGCTACCCGCGTTTTGTTTTGACATAAAACGCGCGTTTTATGTCAAAACAAAACGCGGGTAGCCAAAGTACACAGAGTTCTACTGGAGTGTTCACATGCAGAAATCGCGAGAATCCAAGCGCTAGACAGCTTCGGCGCTTCAACAATCTCCGGTCGTTCTCGCGATTTGAAGGCGTTTCGAGAAGCATAGGTTTCTTCTGCAGCGTTCACATGACACGCGTTTTGACGGGCGTTAGGGCTTTTTTATTCCTATAGTCCAAGTTTCTATCTTCGCGATCGTTAAAGATAGAGTGAAAATTTCAACGGATTTGAAATCTGCGGAAAATTTTACACCAGATAGATACCTGAAATGTGATTTTCTTTAAATAAATAATTTTGCCAACTGTAATTTTACTATTTTCGCTATACGGATTTGACGAATATATTCATTATGAACACAAAAGGGAGTATTCATCTCGTTTTTATAGAAAAGATATAACTTGATTGGAGTATTTTGTCTTAATCCACTGCTTTATGTTTATGGCCATTAAAAATAGGATGAGAAAATTTAATCGCATTCGATTTATTGAAGGAATTTTCCCTGCTTTCACACAAAACGTGTAAAAAGGTGACAGTTTATAACTAAAGGGTATAGTGGGTAATTTTATTTCTGAGAATAACGAATACTGACAACTGCCCGTTCTAGTTTTCATGTGCGGTAAACGTCTTTAAAATAAAGCTTAAATTAAATATTCAATTTAAAAGCTAAACTTTAGTTATTTTTTTATTTGTCCTCAACGGGTGAAATGCGTAATATAAGTTTCAATTTTCATTCATTTTTCACATCCTCGTGTTACAGTGAACTCGATATCACTTTTGAAAATGAACTTAAGTTACTGTGAGCTTATTTTTCATAGAATTTATATTTTAATCTTGCAGTTAGTGTTATTACTACTTTAATCGAAATTTTTATATTATATATACGTGTAGACGCAAATTCTATTAGCAATCTCCTGGTTTTCGATATGTATACTGCTTTTTGTTTTTCTTTGAGACTTTTTTAGTTTTAACATAATTTTCTCGTTTTATCGTGGGGTTTAATCAAATTTTAGTTGAAATATTTCCCAGTCATTCTATTCGTGGTTCCATTTGTGCTACAAAACCCCTGAAAGAGGGTAGGTTGGAGGGTTAGTTTTCGTTTCGGATAGTCGGAACTCAGGGAAAATTGTGTTTAAAAATTAAAAACTAATTATTGTTATATATGTGTTATTTGTGCTGATATATTAAAATGTTTAGAGATAAGTTTTAAAAAAAGTATAGGGATTTATTTGAAGGAAAATTAAATAAAAATTAGCTTTAGATCGTATGAAAGACGATAAAACCTGCAAAAATAGCATAAAAAAGAAAGGTTATCACTAGTGCCGGATTTTGTTTGTTTGCGTGTCAACTTTTTGATAGTACTTCGTAGACAATGCCATATAAACAGAGATTCCGTTTCCAATTTCCTGGTTCTAGAAATGTAGTTTTTTGGGGGATATAATTTTACTTTACACTCAATTTTGAAATTTTAAGGAAATTATTTGGTCATTTTCCAGTTAGTTTCGTTTTTAATCAAAGTTTTACGGAAATATTCCAATTTTTCATACGCAGTTTCGCTTTAACGATAAAACACATTACAAATGACTCATCTGATAGCATCTTGAGCCCAAAAAACCGTGATCACCCCTTAACACAAAACAAATCCTTCTTACTATTTTTTATTGGTGGGTGCATCATCAACACTGGAGAGTGAAGGTTCTAGAGTTTTTCCTCTAGTCTTGAAGTAAAAAACGAATACTTTAGGATTTTAGAGTTAATGAAAATGTTTAATAATGCCACAATTTGAACTACATAAAGCACTGTTTCTCTGATATCCGCTGGCTCGTACCGGTTCCTAGGTCCAAAATATCCCGTCATTCGAAAAATTTTGAAAAACGTACGAAAAGCTAACGTTCAAAAATTTACAACCGAGGTTGATGGCATATTGGCATCGTATACTATACGTTACGAAAGATTTACCTGTTTAGGTTGTCACTTCTGGTCAGCAAGTCGATTATATTGCATTTATTTATGTATAAAGATTGAAGCTCAAAAACACTTTATCCACAGGCAATTATGGAACGGATGTTTTACAAATCGAAATATCAAAATTTTGCGTCATTTTGAATATTTTTTAGATTATTTTAGGCATTTTATTGGTCAATTTTATACATTTCTAAGTTAACCAAATCTAGGCTCTTGTGAATAGAGAAATAAATTTTAGGTTGGAAAAGAAATATTTTCATCCTATTTTAATGGCTGTAAAATTAAAAGCTCTTGATAAGGGGCAACAAAATATCTTATTAGAGTGACATTCCCTTTAAAAACAAGGCAATACTTTCGCTTACGCTTAGTATAAAAATAATATCTGAAAAAAGATTAGTTGCGACTATTGACAAAAAATAATTTTTTCAAAGAACATCATGATTTTGTTATCGATTTAACGTAAAATTTTACGCTGATTTGAAATTCGTTGAAATTTTGATTCTATCTTTAGCCATTCAAAAGATAGAAACTTGGATTAGGGGAATAAAAAACACAATTTAATGCATAACGGAATTGACCTTGAAAAGCGCCGAAGAGGTGTTCACATGACAGCGCTCGAAAATTCTTATCTAACGCGCGTTCGAAAAAGTCCATGTGAACGGGGTCTAAATGCCATCTAATCCTGCTTGTTATAGAAATAAAATGCTGTGAAGTGTTTATTAATGCCTCATGTCCAACAAGCATTAATAAATGCACCAACATACTCTGAGATTCAGTTTTGATTTGCTAGCATTCGAAAGCAATAAACTTTATAATACAGGTATCGACATAATTTCTGTCTTGATTTTCTAGGAACTATTGCAGAATTAAGTTAACTAACTTAGAGGCAAGAGAGCAATTTTTACGCGTGTGAATAAATAATGGCCAAATATCAAGGGAGCAATCCGATTCTTCACCTCTGGTGGAATTTCACTCAGAAGCATCGCTTACAAGGAATTCATGTTGTCACCTGATTGCACTACGGTCCTCCTCTTTCATTTATTACACGATAATCAGGATTCTGGAGATAAATGTTCTTCTCAAATAACAATCAATATTCATTCAATCTGTCCAGCCTTGTATTACAACAAAACAGCGAAGAAAAATACGGACACTGTGCAGAAAGTCAAAAAATTCGGAATTGAGAAAAAATCACCGTGAGACAAGCACCAGGTCTTCTCCTTTTACTAATATTTGCTTTCTTAGAACAAATGGCAGAGACATTTTTAAAAATAGCCATTTGACTTTCATTCCAGACAACAGTACTGGACTTAATTAATTATAGGTACCATTTTCCAAAAATCTCAACCAGAAACGCCCCTCTTAAAAAATCTTTAATTATATTATCTTGAAAACTTTGAGTAAGTGATAGAACTGACTCTGCATTTTTTACTCTTTAAAGTTGGCAATGGGGTTCCAAGTCTTGATCGTCCATGTGCCTCTGACAGTCTAGTTTGATGGATTAGGTTTCACTTAACTCCCTAACAGTTTTTTGGTAGAGAGTAAAAGGCATTTCTTCCCAAACCTAATTGTGGAATTCGAATTAGTTTCTTTTTTATCTGGTATACGCTCAGTATTGTTGCTATCGGAGGTAGGAGTGTAACTTTTATTTTTAAAGCACGATTACAAAGGAATATAGGTCAGCAATTGATGTCGTCATTTGGACTGAACTTTTCAAAGCGATGTTAACAGCTCGACAATGAGTATTTCAGTCCTCTAAAAGAGGAAGGTTTGAACGCGAAAGGAAATACTTTCAGAAACGGTTTTTTGATTTCGCGTACCCCCTTTTAAAGGAAAGCGCTTGTATAATGCGAAATACGAAGTAATAATCTTTTATGAACACCACTAAACTAACTTTGAAGAAATATTCGTATTCGCAGTAAACGAATGTGCTACAATTTTTACCGTGGCACTGAAAAAGCCCATTAAAAAATTGATGCAACTGATTTCGGTTTCTAGTAACGACAAAAATATAATACAGTATAATCATAGGTTGATATTCTCTAACATGCTTCTTCCACTAATCAAAGTAAATTTTATGACCTAAATCACTTTTTCAAGTCTTCGAATTCACCATTGAGAGACCGTGTAAAATAAAACTAGGCATCTCAGGGTATTTGTTTATATTTGTTCACAAATACTTGTAATTCCTCAGCATATTATAGAAAAATCTTTAACACCTAAAAGTAGCTTAGAAATGGGACTGTGTCTATGCAGCAATTCGTGGACAAATCGCCATGTCTCTCAATTCAGTTTGCTTAGAACCAATCTGCAAATTCTCAGCAAAAAAATGCACTTTTGAGTTACGATGTCTTAATAGCCGAAATGTTTAGTAATTCAAAATTTAGAACTAAAGAACTGTATAGAAAGTTGTATTTTGCATTTAACAAAATACATTTTTGCGATTAAGTTCTTTTGAAATACATTGTTACCTGATTTAAAACACTTTGCAATTATGAGCTTGTACCTACACCAAACTAATGCGAAAATAAAACTTATTACAAGAACTAAAAATTTATTACCAGTACTTAATAAAAGAACTTGACACAGCAGTCATTACCAAATATTGGAAACAAAATTTTTCACAGCTAGGAGGTAAGATTCTTGCTACACATGGTCAACGAAAATAACGGAGAAGCAAAAACAGTAACAATCCAAGACTTTGCATGTAATTCCTGTACATGATAGTAAAATCCACATTTTCAGCATATTTAACTTTTAAGCAGTCCTGAATATACAAATCAAAACCTCTGAAAATGAATCAAAGTTTTTTTTTTAGTTTTGAAAACCAATGGCTTTAACACAGTTTAATCAATGTTGTTAAGTGCATAAGTATTCATATAGTGATGGCTATATTGAGCAATTAGAGATTTTTCACTCCATTTTTTACGATAACCTGGAACTCTTTCAGAGAAAAAAAAGAAATAACCTCAATTCATGAAACTTCTCCCATCATCTCTTCTACAGATTCCTTGTCAATAGTAATCTCATGGGAATCAATTCGTTCTTTTGTGAAAGCTAGGATCAGTGAAAAAGATTTGAAGAAAGAGAAAAAATATAAATAAATAAAATCGATACAACCAAGAAACAAGCTTTTGAAAGAACTTGCAAAATCAAAAACATAAAAGTCCCAAATTCCATACATTTTACAAAAAGAGACTTAACTAACAACAGCAGAGGTCCAAATCTTTCCCAGAGGCTGATGACAAAGATGGTTTTACGAAATATCACAAGAACAGTTGAAACTGAGAGCAATGGATTTATAAAGACTTTCAAAAGCTAAATTTCACCTTTAGTATATTTCACATTAAGTAACGGAAATTTAAAACCTCTTTATGTTCAGATGTCAAATATAGTTATATAATTTTATTTAATGATTCTTTATGAGAATATCTAGTGTTTATAAGGCTACACATACAGGGTGGGTCAAAAGGATATTACGACTTAGATGGGCACGACATCATATAAATTTTATTCTGTTTCAGACTAAATATGGTGATATGACTTAATTTAGAAGTTTGCAGCTTGGGTGAAAGTCTTAAAGTCACCGTCCGTTGTGAGGAATACATTTCAAGAACTGTATAACAAGGATCCTCCAAACCAATTAACTATCCGTCGAGTTTATGAGAAATCTATTCACAGGTTCTATTGCAAATGGCAGTTGATGTAATAATAATATGATTTATTCAGTAAATAAACTCAATGCCAAAAGTTAAGCACGAAGAGGTAAAATGTGAAAAAATCGACAAGTACAGCTTTGATTGACACGAAATGCGACAGGAAAGTAGCAAATATGTTTATGCATGAAACAAAACAGAATTAAATACAAAGATGAAAACAATATTGAATTTTCATAAATTATAAGTTGAAGTCATATTAGAGTCATTAACAAAATGATGTTTAAATCCAAAACAAACAAAACCGACATTAATAGGGTATGTGACCACCCCTCAACCTCATACAAAGTTTACAGCGTGTGACCATGCTTTCCATGAGGTGGTCAACCACCCCAGAGTCAAGTAATCGCCATTCCTCCTGTAGAGCAGTTTGCAACTCTGTGAGAGTGACTGGGGGTGGGAAACGTGCAGACACAGCACGGCCGAGGGCATCCCAAAGATTTTCAATGGGATTAAGGTCGGGAGAGTACGCCGGCCAATCCATACGCGCAATCCCCTCACTCTCCAGGTAGTCGTCGACGATGTTGGCTCGATGGAGACGCGCATTATCATCCATTAAAACGAAAGCAGGACCAATTCCTGCAGCGTACAATCTCACAGTGGGTTCTAGGACTTCATCCCGATACCTGACGGTCGTCACACAAACCCGTCTATAGATATGCAGGTCGGTGCGATATCCAACGAAATCCCTGCCCACACCATGATGCTTCCACCTCGGAATGCTTGATGCTCGATGATATTCTGGGGCCGATTGCGTGTGCCTTGTTCTCTCCAGACCCTTACACGCTTGTCATCTGGCTCCAGGGCAAATCTCGACTCATCCGTGGATATAACGTTGGCCCAATCAGACACAGTCCAATTCACATGTTGCCGATACCACTTTAATCGTGCCCCCTGGATTGGACGGATAGAGGAACACAAACTCGTGGTACCCGGGCGTACAGTCCATTCATGTGTAGCCTTCGGCGAACAGTAGAGGCAGATATCGTCTTACCAATGGACGCTGCAACCATAGATGTCACACGTGTGGAGGTCGCTCTTAAATTAAGCTTGGCTAAAACAGCAATATATCGATCTTCCACGGGGGTCGTAACCCTTGGGCGACCGGCCACAGGTCTTCGGATAACTGTTTGGCTTGTTTGGAATTGTTTCCATAATCGTGAAATGATGGAATGATGAAAAGAGCAACATCTGTGATTGATTGTCCTGCTTCAAGGCGTCCCACAGAACGCCAGCGCTCACTATCTGCCATTCGTTTTCTGGAAGCCAAAGAAACACGTGTCTTGAAAACTAATCGTGCGAAAGTTCTAAACACTTTTTACCAACACTTACATGAAACTCTTCTAACCCTTCACAATGCTGGCTTCTTATACGACTGCCTTTTTTGCATATTTCTAGACACGAAACTGTGATTGGCTGTTACAGAACATATTTGCATACTTCCATCTACTTCTGCAGCGAAATGCAGCCTCTCAAATTCAGATTGGCTTTCTAAAATTAACATCTTCCTCTCCGTGCTTAACTTTTGGCATTGAGTGTAATAAAAACATACCAATCCCATATACGTGGTAACATCTTTTTTGACTGCCCTGTATGTTCTTATTTATACCCTTGATCGCGAAAATCAGCTTACACATGAACATGATGAAGTGAAATAAGGGTAACATGCAGAAAATTGAAACCACGCGAAGTCTATTAACAGATACAATATGCATTACTCCACTTACGTTTAAATTTCATGTATCGCGATTTTATTTGACAGATTAAAATTCTCTAATTTCAGGGGTAAATTGACTAATCTACGAGTATTTTTCTCTGGCATATGTAACTGTTTGAGTATATTACGAGAAAAAAACGAACACAATTATAATATGAAAAATCACCAACTACGAGTACCACCTGCTTAATTTACTACCTAACGTTTATTCTGGTAGTGTTTCACTCTTATGTCTTGTTGGATTGGACGCAGTAAGTGGATACTGTTTCACCTGTGCTGATTTTAGCTATATAGTCCGCCTTACGAAGGATTTTCGGGGATTAGGTAGAGACGAGCAATCCGCTATACACATAAAACATTTACGATAGTGCAAAAAAGCATAAGGTAAGTGAAGGGCAAAAGATGTAAGCACAAAAATACACTCTTACGTAAGAAAAGGATTTCAAAATTTGATAAATTTACAGAGAACAAAATGACAATAATATAAACTGTCGATATACAGGGTGTCCCAAAAAGGTTGTTCCGCGATTTATCTTTTACCATTTGGAGATAAGTAGGCAATGTAAATTGCAAAAGTGCACCAAATAAGGTAAGTAATTACGATATGTGAATAAAATTATCACGTGATAACAATTTAAGCGGATACAGTTTTTAATTTATATACCACCCCTCTAGATAAAAATCCGAGATAGCAAAAATGTTCCTTACCTGTATCCCTATCGTTAATAAAAAACCATATTTGTGTAGGTTGAATAGTAACGGAGATACAAGAGTTTCTATTTTAAGGGGGCCGTACCTAATCTAGAACGGAAACTGACCCATGGCCAAGAATGATCTAAGTTCTGCATTGCTGCAGATGGAAAAATTTCCTTTTATTTTTATTTAAACCATTTTTTCTACAATATTTTTATTAAAGATTACATTGTCTACTATTATGCATTGCGATTTTTATCTGCAGTTGCAATACTACATTACTTTGCACAATGTTGCACTTTCTGACCGAAAAAAAATGCTTTTTAACATTGTGTATGCGGTCCCTAATCTGACTGCTTGAACACCTGTGCACAAGCGGTATAAGTCAACTTTTTTGCGTCCTTATGCCTCCGTTACTGTTCAACCTACAGAAATGCAGTTTTCTGCTAACGATAGGGATGCAGGTAAGGAATATTTCTGCTATCTCGGATTTTTATCTAGAGGGGTTGTATAAAAATTAAAAACATCCGCTTAAATTGTTATCACGTGATAATTTTATTCACATATCTTAATTACTTACCTTATTTGGTGCACTTTTGCAATTTACATTGCCTACCTATCTCCAAATGGTAAAAAGATAAATTGCGGAACAACCCTTTTTGGGACACCCTGTATACTATAAAACGGGAACAATACACAATGAACAAGGATACATATCCAAAACAAATTCTAAGAGTAAAACGTCTTAAAAACTACTAAAATTATGGATATACAAATTTCTTAAGAAAAGCTCCGTTATTTCGAGAACTTTTGAGATCTGTCCTACTATCGTCAGGTCACTCATTATTACCATCAGTTGGCATGGCATGCAGTGTTCATCCAAACGTTGGCTCAATCATCGTCTCATGACCTATTTCCACTAAAATATCCAGAGGGACTGTATTGAATTATGTTATATCAGCTTTCCAGATTAGCTTCCCGAAATGAATTGTACAATTAAACACTTTTCAGACAGCAATATCCACGGACAGTTCCCGAAGACTCACTCGATGTATAAAATTCTTGAATGCACATCTTATACCAAACAATATGTTCATCATGATCATCGTACAATCACTAATCTTGGTCTAAAATACTATTTTGTTTGTCTCATTGCCGTAGTCTTAGAAAATAAATTAATTTGATGTCTGAAGTCTATATTCATCTAAAGTTCCTTAACATCACGAATACTTGTTTATCAGAGGTGTTTTCATTGTTAAACGAGCAAACCAGACGAAAAGAGTGAAAAATTTACCTTCCGCTACCCAAACGCCTCTCAAATGATACGTAATTATTTAATTAACGTCGCATTGGAGCAACACAACGGGCTATTGGCGAAGGTCCGGGATCAAGCCCCGAAGTTCTCAAATGATACATATCGGGGTTACTTTAAAATGCAGTTTATCATCGTTTTGACAATTTTTGGTTCTTAATCTAATTGGCGTTGACCAGTGAACTATCATATATCAATTCGAAACTAATTCTTTGAAATTTTTATTGGTGAAGTGCTGAATAATATTCAAAAACAAGCCAAATGACGTTCCGTTCCGAATACGTACAGAAAATATGTTCTGCGTCGGAAAACTCTACCGCCACCTGCATTTAACTTGACAGAAAATACTTCTCTGGGGAATTACATCTATGGTCAGTGTTTTAACTCCAGAAAGGTTACATCTAGTAAAAAGTTTAGTTGGGTAATTTTCAAAAAGATGCGAGTAATTGATAAACTCGTCGTTTTATTATTTTATTTTATTCTTTCGTATATTAAACATAAATTATTATACCATGGGTGAATGCTGAAATACAACGTTGAAAACATAAGTCCCTCCCAGAAAATAATCTTGATAATGCTTTTAATGGAAAACAATTCCGAATATTTCGCTTAATATAATAAATAACCTTACTTTCTGTGTCCATTATTCTGAAAAATTTTCCAGCGCTCATTAACACTGCTAACAAAATGGATCTTTAGACTCTGAATCCTTACTGGCCTGTTAACAAAAATCCATTTACTAATTCTAAGCCTATTGTATTAAGAATAAGAAACTGCATATTTTCTTTTCAAATTTAACAATTTTGCTTTGTTTATCAATTCATTTAGAAGAGTATTGTCTAATTTTATTCTTATTCCACTTCGATTCAAGCCCGTTCTAGTTTTTATTCTCTTCACTAAACGATGCCACGTCATCTCTATCGTATTATAAGTAAGCTATTAATCATCATTAGTTGGTATCAAAATTATTCAGTATCTCTTGGATGGATTACTCAATAATCTCTTTTTTTCGCTTCCTGAACTGTTATCACGATCATTTAATAAATTCTTAAGCGTCTCAGTAAAGTATTAAGCAAACGATGCTTTGTTTTGCTCAAAATGCTCTATGAGTTCGTCCGCCTCCCCACCCTAACCCACCATCTTTCTTCTAGACAATCTCTTTCTAATGGTTCTTTCAAGACGTTTTGCGATAGTGCGAAGAAAAATATATTTGGTGCATTGCACTTCTTTTGTGGGCTCTACGTTAGAATAGCTATTGAAGCCAGATAGATAAATGGTCTAAGGTTATTAGCCTCGATATTGGCATCAAACAACTCGATGACTCAAGTCATTTTTCAGAGAAGCCAGAATGTGAAAGGGGGCACGTTTCTTCGGTCACGTGCATGAAGAAATCCGAAGATGGGGCACAAGCTCCAACCATCATTAGCCCTATCACGGCTAACGAAATGTTTAAAAGGAAAAGCAAATTTAAGTTCCAAAGAACGTGTTATCCAGACGGAGAAAATTTATTTCCTTGATTTACTCTATCTTTGATGCGCAAAAAGTCTATATTTTATCGCGCTAATATCGTTGAAAGGGTGTAAGAACTACACTTAGGATTTAGAAAGTCATAGTCATTTTTCTTTCGTGATCCCGAACTTTTATTTTGTTTATTAGTATCTTTCGAAAGATAATCTTATGGAGCACTCTATTGAGCAGCATTGAATAAGTCAAAGGCAAAAGTTTGATCCCAAATACTTTTCCCCAAAATTGCTCTCCCGTTTTGAAGTATGCACGACTGCACATGGCGCAATATTATTTATTTAAACCTATGAGGGCTCACATGCATTCATCCGTTATATAACCTGAAATCTTCTCTGAAGAATTTCTAACCATATTTGACGAAATATGGTTAGAAATTCTTAACTTCTTACCAATAGAATGCTTCCTAGGATTCTTTCAACCAATTGATGTGTTATTTAGTCAATACGTGTGTTATTGGGTGAAAGCAATGCTGCACTAATCGAAAATTTTGAAGCTCAGAGGGTTAAAGTCGTATTTTTAAGTAAGACATGTAGAGACCTTTCTTTTAAAAGTTCTGGTATAAGCTATAAACAAAAGCTTTATAAATATCAAGTTATTTTTATACGAGATGTAACGACCAAAATTAGATATATTTATATTAAAAACAAACTATACACGATTATCTGTCTTTTGTTAATGTTTCACTTCACAGAAATTCTATATACATTACTGTTTACTGAAATTTCCGAGATTCAATTGAATATCTAATTGGTTATAAACACTCACAAAAGAAGTATGCCAAATACCTTGATTTCCCAAATAAAAAAACTAACAGAAATTAGACAAACACTTCGGTTATTACAATACATATAATTTGATAATAAAAACAAATTTTTGATATAGGTATGCTTTCATATTTATAGGAATTTAATGTCTAGAATTAGTTCAATTTCGTTTCAGTAAGTATTTCTAAAATAAAACTAGCAGTAGTCAGAGCAATCATTTAATTAGCATAATTATTTATTTCTTGTTTTGGTGAATAAGATTGGATTCGGTTTCTATAAATCACAATTATACTTCAACTATGAGCGTTGAAAAACGAGAGGAATTTTCAAGCAGAATATATTATGAAAATACAGAAACCAATATGTTGAAGTCATTACTAAACTACTTAAGTAGTTTCAGAGATCCAAAAGGGCAAAATATTTTCGAAATATTTTCTAAAAATTTAATTATCATAACTCAAACATTTCACCAAATATCTTATTTTATATCGAGCCGACGAAATTACGGCAAAAACGTAGTCTCAAGTTAACCGAAATTATACATGTTAAAGTATAACATCTTAAACACGCTTTATTTTATTTTCACCTGCAATATACAGTTTCATATTGCTCCTATAGCTTTTATCTCAAAACTCCCAATCTTTCTGTTTATTTAAATTGATTCCAAGCAATAACTCGAAAACTTATATTAAATTCAGACCCATAACTAAGTGTTGATACCAATTTTTTTACGCACCAGGTAGGAAATAATATACTTCGAAAACGTGAAGCCATCATGTAAGACATTATTGCCTTGTCAAATTTGAAAAGTGTTTTGGAAGAATTCCATTAGAAACTTACTGAAAACGTTGTTTACAAGAAAAAGGTATGAGTATCCCTTTTAGTATGAATAAATATAGTAAGTTCTATTTATGAGTAGATAATTTTGAGGAAATGTTTTGTTAATAGCATTTTAGAAACTGAATTTCAAAACAAATTCTGCCAAACTTGTAACTTAAACTTATTAAATCACATTTATATAGTTTGTGTTACAACTAAATCACCTTTAATCGTAGTAAATTCTTACTTTTGATTATAAATTTACTTTACCGACGTCGAGGGCTGTTTTTCCATCCCCAAAACATTTATGTCTTGAGAAATACCATAAATAACAAAATGCATTGGTATTAGTATCTGGTTCTAAACACATTTGTGTTAAGCATTTCTGGTGAGCTTACTTTCCTTCAGAAAGAAAACAATTCATCTAGTTTCCTTTGAAAATTTTGTTTCCTTACAAATTCAAAACTCTAGATACTTAAAGGAATAAAAAAATTAATGCACTCCAGCATTCAATATTTAAACTTTATTAAGTTATTTACTAATAACAGATGTCTTAATAAACAAAACATATTCTTTTCCTTTAATATATACATTTTACTTTATTGTTTCCTTTGAATATATGTATTGTAATTACATATATACTTAATCAAAAAATAAACAATTTCTGTGAAAAACGAAATTGCATCTTCAAGGAATTGTTTCCAAATCTTTAATTAACTCAAAATTTGGATAATTTCGTAACTTATGTTTCGAATTAAATCAATCCAATAAGTGCATCATTTTAAAACGCATGTATAAATAATCATTATGTATTCATTCAATAATTTTCACAAAATCTTTTCTTACGATTACGGGGATCCCCTGCCAATATAAGCAATAAAATACAAATAAAAGAAGGGAAACCTTTATGTGCGTATATATTGTGCTGAGTGACGTGTCAAATATCAGTGATAAATGGCTTTTCAATATATCTGACTTTTTGTAATAGATTGTGACCGTTTGCATCATCACTCATCTATAGGAAAATCGACAAACAGCATAACTTTGATCTGTGACAAACTACATACTAAAAGTAGCAACCAAGTCTGCCAATATGTCTTGCAGTGTTTCTTCGATCGAGGGAATTATCCCGCATTCCAGTGGTTTCTAGTGGACTTTTTGTATTTTTGTGTTAGGAAGTTCGCTGTTTTCGGAGGGTTGAATAGCCTGATATTTCCTTTCTTACTTTTCAGATAATGGCACTTAAGGGGACACTAGTGGACTTTAAAAATCACCAAATTCGATCGAAACAGCGATTGTTTTAATTTTAGCGTTAAAATTAATTGATATCAAATTCTGTGGATAGTAAAACTAATTTTTCAATTCTGATCATTTTTGACAGAGTTATATAGCAACATCAAAGATACAGTAGATAAGTATAGTAAGTCTACCACAAAAACACGTTTTTCAATTGAAATTTAGACATTCTTCGGATCTCAAAATGTTCCCTGCGCATCTGGTTTTAATTGTTTTATTTGAAATGTTTTTAGAATAATCCTTGAAATCTGTTGTGTGAAATGAGGAATTCATCAAATTTTAAAGTTTTGGTTTAAAATGTTGCTTAACAATTAGTTTTGCAAAATTTTAGCTGTTTTAGGACAAAAATTTTGTTTCGATTAGCAATTGAACAGTACACTTACCAAATGGAACTAATTTAATTTTCCTGTATACAAACTATTGAATTAAAATTTTGTCAATACAAGGGAAGATAATGCTAATGGGATCTAGCAATTTTTGCTTATTTATCAAAACTTTTGACCACGTTTTATGTAATAGATTTCGAATAACTTAATATTTTGAAATCAAACTTTATACATTCACTCTAGACGAAAACAGTCGGCAAATTCCATAATAATAGGATAATTGAAAAACTTTGTTTTGAAAATCCACTGTCCATTAACTTACTTAGATTAGATCATTCGTTTGATCGCATTTAGGTATCTTTAATTATGTAAATAATAGGGGGCTAAAGACCTTATGTTTCCTCTTTAATAGCCTTACTTATATTGTACTTTATTTTTTTGGTTTATTCGTTTATTTGCTTACTACTTGTATTATTTGTATTTGAATCTGGTGTATTTTTTTCCTTGCCTAAGGAAGTTTGTCCATTGGCATCTGCATTAGAAATAAAAAAAATGTATAAATCGTAAAACTTAAAACATATGAGCTACTAATTACTTTCCTTGAATATCTGAAGTATGCGTCTTTTTTCCTTCTGTGTGGAGATTTCAATTAATATTGTCTTATAAATAAATGGTTTTAATATATTTTGCTTGATTTATTCTTATTCATACGAAGTTTCCAGTACTCCTTTAGACTTTTATGCGTATAGAAGTGTCAGTGGTGTAAAATCATGATATATAAGGTCATTATCATTTTTCATAAAATCTTCGGGTATTTTCAGATATTTATATACAATTTATTCGCAAATTTTTAGTCTCAAATTATAACTTTTAATTACCATTCAATAAATTCATTTATTGAATGGTACGGTTGATTATTGCACCATTACTTTTAACTCAGTTTTGAAAAGTTACTTATTCACTCCAAATAATTTTTATAAACTAATTCTCAGGAAAATATGGATGTCTAAAACAAGATTGTTATATAACTTGCTTAGAATTACTGTTAAGGTATGTATAGTATAAAAGCATGTCAATATAAGAATTATGTCGACATACTTTTCTTGGGGAAATTATATTTATCCTTTCCTTCAATCCTGTACTACCTCTTACAGCAAGGATAGACCATCTTAACTTCTAACTTCCATTCTAATAGATTGCATTTCATCGATTATATAAAAATAAAACCAAACACTGAGCAACAAAAATCAATAATGTATCATTAAAGGGTTTTCTAGAAAGGTGGAAGTGATCCAAATAGCAAATTAATTTTAGGAATCTTTTTCTCTATTCTTGGACAAATTAACGTCATGTAACACAGAAAATGGAAATGCAATTTATTGGATTTTATTCTTCTCTGATCTTCATGATGTTGGGAAAATGATAGGAAAATATCCGTTACTAAACTAATATAGCTGTAAACTTTTTTAACCATATCCGCTATTACAAAATCAGAAAAATTACGTTTTCTTTCGACATATTTTATAAACATCTCAAATGTCTAATTGATTGAAAAGTGTGTCAGTGAACAAAATATTTTAACAACTCTGAATATTCTGCAATAAAAGTATACAGACAAGCATGTTTGTGACAGCAATTAAATTTGTATCATTCAGAAGTTCTAGAGAAGATCTTATAACTTCTCATTTCCTCTGGACATTATATTTGCTTAATCAAAGATCGCATTTTTATTGTAGTCTCACTAATTTGGAATCAGAGTATATTTTTCTTAAAATAAAAAAAATGTTTCAATAAAATGTTAAATATCTATATTACATTAAAACATTGTATTATGAAGATTAGATAAAATATTCTTTTTTAGTTCATTCGTAATTCATGTACACTGCTGGCCACCCAAATTGCAACACCAAGAAAGACAAGAGATATCACAACAAAATTTATTTTGTAGATAACATGTTGACCAAGTATCAAATGATTAAATTTATAGACTTCTGTGAAGTGTGGTTCCTGCCAAAATCAGTAGCCAGAGTAGCCGCCATTGTTGGAGATCACCGCTGCCACACGCCTCGGCATTGATTCAAAGAGACTTTGGATGTGTTCTTGGGGTACAGCAGACCAAGCAGTTTCCACACGTTGCCAAAGTTGATCTGGTGTGGCAGCTGGGAATGTATTCTGGGTCAATCGTTGAGCAACCATGGACCACATGTTTTCTATCGGCGAAAGATCCGGAGAGCGAGCTGGCCAGGGAAGCAATTCAATCTGGCGATTGACGAAGAACCCTTGGACAATGCGTGCCACGTGTGGTCGCGCATTATCCTGTTGAAATATGGCTGTGGGCAAGCCCTGAAGGTAAGGAATGACAAATGGCTCCAACACCTCGGAGATGTAGCGCTGGCTGTTTAAAGTACCGGCAATGCGTACTAGAGGAGTGCGAGAGTGATATCCAATACCGCCCCATACCATAATACCCGGTGCAGGACCAGTGTGGCGGTGCATAACGCAGCTGTTCAGCATCCTCTCTCCACGGTGTCTCCAGACTCGAATCCGACCATCGTGGTGTTGCAGACAGAAGCGTGACTCGTCAGTAAAGACAATTTCATTCCATTCTGCCGTCCACATCCTTCTTTCATCGCACCATTGGCGGCGGAAACGTCTGTGGTTCTGCGTCAAGGGTAGACGAAGCAATGGACGTCTTGCGGACAGACCACTCTGCTGTAAACGGCGTCGAATGGTACGCGCAGACACTAGATGATGCGGTACAGACTGAATGTGCTGTGCTATGGTTCGTGATATGGCTGAGCGATCCGTCACTGCCATACGCACAATATGCCTGTCATCACGTGAAGTGGTGCACTGAGGTGGATGCGATCGAACACGTCGGTCCGTCGTACCCTCCTGCACCCAACGATCACATATCCGCATTACAATTGTTTGGTTTCGTCCAACACGACTACCGATTTCCCTGAAAGATAATCCACAATCTCGGTAGGCCACTATCCTTCCTCTGTCGAACTCGGATACTTGATCAAAAGATGATCGCTGTTTTCTACGAGGCATAATGGATCGTTTTTTTGAAAAAACCACAAGAAAAACACAATTGCCGTACTTGAAATCGTCGAAATCTCCAAGCCTTAAATAGCGCTTTGAAGTGGCGCCACAGGCGCGCGTGATGTGCGTCTGCGCTGAAATTCTAATCATTTGCATATCTCACCTCCGCTAATGCATGTTGTAAATTTCATATTATTTGCGTGCTTCCTTCAGGGTGTTGCATTTACGGTGGCCAGCAGTGTATTTTGATGTGCACAAAAGATATAAATGAAAAGTACACACAAGATTAAATTTTTGATATAAATATTAAATATTTATGTATCATAGAACGTATATATTGTATGTGTTATTTGAACATAGCATCCTTTTTCTGTTTATGCAAATTTGATTTCATATAGGGTTATACTTGGTTAAAAGATAAATACTCAAAATGAGTTAAACAAAATGAGAGACGTTAATGTTTTCAGATATTATCTATGAATAAACTATGTATATCAGAGTATAGTTACTCAATATATTAGTTCTAAATTCAGTTAATTAAACGTAATTTTTATGTAATACGTTATATATGTAATATTTCTAATATAATTAGTATAAAATTATCTTATAATTTATTTATTTCTAATAGATTCATGTGTGTGCTCTTATCATTTTACATCAATGAGAGAAGGTTCATATTTTAGAGTTTATTTTTTAAACAAAATTATTCCTTTATTTGTGTACACTTTTTCGTTTAGTTCACCGTGAGAAAATTTTTTTTTCTTTAAAACAAAGTATACATAAAGTATACATATATAATAAATTAACGCCTTTAACAATATATCGAAATCTTTATAAACTTAAATGACTCGTTACATAATTATATAACAAATTATGTATACGATAATTATATACACATGCTAAGTAATAAAATTTGAGTTTTGTGATGGTTCGATTCAGACATGAAGTTTGGAGTTGAATGCATAATTAAATATTAATTTTGGATAGTTCTTTGTGAGATGAAATAAGTGGTAACTTGTTGCACTCCTTGTAATTCTAGTGAACAGAATTTTTATTTAAAAAGGTAAACTTGTATTCCTTGTCTGAATAATTGATACCAGAACCCGGAAACTGTTAAAATTGAAGAATGGAAGCACAAATTGTTTATGAAATGTTCAATAAATAACAAAATCTTAAACTCTCGAAAAAGGTTTTTAATTCGGTCTCTAAGTCTTGTGTTTAGTTTTGGATTGAATGACCTACACAAGCAGAAGTTTTCAAAGGATCCCTAGTGGGTGGATATCTTTTTTTGACCCAACTTCTTTATAAACTTAAATAACTTCCCGAATCACTAAAAAAACTTGAATAACTCGTTATATAATCAGTTAAACGCACATACTAAGTAAAAGAATTTGGGTTTTGCAATGTTTCGAGTCAGACTTGAAATTTGGAGTTCTGTCTTATGATTAAATGTAATTTTGAATAGTGTTTTGAGAAGCAAAATAGATGAAAAACTTGTACTCCTTCAAATTCTAGCAAACAGAATTTTTATTTTATGAGGTAAACTTTATTCCTTATTTGAATAAGATACCGTAACAGGACAATGTGTTAAAGTTTAAGAATGGAAGCACAAATTGTTCATACTAAATCTAAAAAGTAACAAAATCGTGAATTCTCAAAAGAAAAGTTTTTTTAAATTCACTCACCACGTCTTGTGTTTAGTTTTCGATTGAATGACCTACACAAGCAGAAGTTTTTAAAGGACCCCTGGTGGGCGGATATCTTTTTTGTCTGAACTTCCTGCCTGTCTTCCAATGTCAATAAGGAGCTCTGCGCCTTCAACTGACACGAGGATGGATCAATACTGAAAGAGTTACTTTTCACTGGAGAGGATAAAAGGCTGAAAAAATATTACTCAATTTCTAAGCTGCGGCCACTAAACGACACAACAAATGCTTTCCCAGCAAGAGCTTCGTAATTAATGTTGCTGGAAATGGGTAATTACGCGGAGTAAACCTTACAACAAGACTTCTCAAATAGGGGCCTAAAGAAATGGAAAAATACTTTCTCTTCCAGTTTGAAATCAGGAGGAACTGATTGATTCATTTAACTTTAAAAAACGTGGGTAAACATTTCTCGATTCACGCTCTTTTGAACTGGTAACGTTTTTAATGAGACGTCACTAAGCGTTGTCGCATTTAGTGAAGGATGGCAGTGCGATTTTATTTAAATTACCGAAAAGGAGGATTTCTTTGACTTGCGCATTGTGTCGGAAATAAAGAATGCGTGTTTCATTATTGTGTGCAAAGTGTAAAAGGAATTGAAAGATTCATAATATCATGTGTAAATCCTTCATAGCACAGCTTCAAGTTGAGAATTCTATTATAAACAGCAAAAGCACACAAGTAATATTTGTATGTATGTAAACGTGTGAATTTAAATTTCTGTTAATGTTCTAAAAAGGATTGGCTATTGTTATCCTTATTCAGTACTTTCTATTTAATAAATAGTATTCCTGCACATCATATATAGGGGAAAGGCACGTGTTGTATGAAACACCATATTTCAAAAATTGTCAAAAGTAAAGGAACGTTTTTAAGTGATCACGACAAAGATAACTAAGATTTGCATGCGAATAGATAACTCTTCAAACATTAAAAACTTTCTCAAGTTATACTAAAAGAAGGGTAAATTAGAATTGTCGAATTGGAAAAACTGTATATAATATGAAACACCTTTGAATTTATCAGAACACGAACAGGTTTACATAAAAAATATATATATTTAATCCTGAAGAAGCAAATATAAATGCATTGCCTTATTTTACCCTTATTTCAAATTACTTTAAACATTTTCACATTGGAAATGGTTTTGTTATACGACATTCTAAATACTTCAAAAGAGGTATACCGTCTCGAAACAAAATCCTGTTATCCATATCCAATATTATCTATATTCAATCAGATTCGCTTCTAAAATCTCAGGCAATGTGGTTTTCTACCTGAGGGTGTATTTACTCATGTTCAATTTCTCTGCCCAATAATGAGCCAGAATCAGTCAATCATACTTTATCTCATTATTATTTTCTTTTTATAACTGATGCTTGAGATTTCATGCGTACAAACAATGACAGTAACGCTAAACTACATGATAATACTATATTATAATTCAATAACGTACAGTAAAACTATATTACTAAATTACAATACGTTTGAGTGCATGTGGAGTCCACAGGAGCAACCACTGCCTTGAAATCTGCCATGGATATAGTATTTCAAACTCGATTCGAGTTTAATACTAATTTTTTTTATTTAATTAAAAACCCTCCTATCATAACATGAAAATTCTATTATTTTCAAAATATATTTCAGAATATGAAATTACACACAACACGGAACCTGTTCCATATTGTGTACAGTCGAGGTGTTCAGTATTACGTACACATATGCTTCGACGGAAATGTTACACTTGTTTTAGAAAAAATAAATATAACAAAAAACTAATATTGGACATTAAAAAACAAATGTATTTTATGATCAATAGAGCAATAAAAATATTTTTCAGTTTAGTTTCTATTAAATAATTGTCTTTTTAAATGAGTCTCAAAAATATTTTCAGCATCTCAAAGTATAAAAGCTCTTCTATTTAAAAAGTGAATTCTGGATTATTATAAGTAATAATTATAATTCTGGCTCAAAATAGATCAAAATATAATATGGGTACCGTCTTCTAATAGATGCATTTCAGTCAAATTCCGATACTACTCAAACCAATTAGAGATGTAGTAATTACAAAGTTTAGAAGTAAATAGAAAATGAATGTAAGTTTTTAGGTTTGAAATGTGAAGCATCAAATAACTAAAACATGTGAAAATAGGACTAAAAATTACTAATTGAGTTTTAATCAATTTTAAATTGAAAACGAACATGGGACATAAGCTTTGTTAATTACGTTTCCTGAAAGTGAAGTATTTTTAAAAGGGAGTACTGTCTCTTGGCAGAAAGTAATGTTTCACACCAGTCATAGACTGAGGATACTAATGAGTCCTTAGAGAATTTTCTCCCGTTCTTACAGAAGACCAGTTCCCAGTCCTGATCTGGAGGTTCTTGGAGGTAATATTCGACAAGCAATTCTCAGAGTACATTTCCTATAAGATTCATTTCTGTATACCTCGGCTGCCAATCCATTTCTTTCCTTAAGCAGATAGTAGTCCACAAACCTGCGATCAACAATTTTCGTCCATGGAAATGAAATAATTTCCGATTGAGAATCGTAATAAGTGAAAAGGGGTATCCAAATCTCCACTGTATGCTCAGTATTTCATTCCTTATTATAGAGGTCGATGTGACCATTAATAGATGTACCTCTTCACACCATCAGTTCACCTCCTCCAAATCGATGGCTGTCTTGGACAAATAATGGGTTGTAGCGAGTACCTCGTTCCCTCCATATGAGGACTCGCCCATTATCCATATGCAGAGTTAAGCGTGACTAGTTGAAGAGAATGTCTTGTGTGAACCCGAATGTGAAGTGGTTGCTTAGTATTTCGGCGCTGAAATTTTTCAACAAGTCACTTTCAAATTGAGATGCAAGGAATTTTATATCGTATCAAATTCAAATTTCCTAAAGATTCTCTGTCGGTCGTTTTTCTGAAGATTACACCGAATCAGTATTATCTAATGGTGAACAATAAAGTGAATCGTCCAAGCATAAGATAGACTGAAGTAAATCTGGTAACCGAGTTAGTCGAACCACTGTAATCTTGATCAAAGTGTTCAAATACTCTTGTCCAAGGAATTCTACTGGGGTCTGAAGCTACTTTACACTTGAATAGAGAAACTGAATTGGTTTACCCGTTGAATTTTACCATTACATTTAAACGTGTGATTTGAAATCAGTAGTCGAGAAGTTCAAGCTGGGTTTCGGTCGACAAGTAATCGTTTGGTGACATGAATTTAGAATACCTGATTTAAGCGAGTGGTTTAGGTTTTACTGGATATATATTTGAGAAGCAGCAGCAGCTGGTATAACAGTTTACATGATCTTTGACTACATGGAGCTATTGTTTATTTTAACTGTCAATTGTTATAGTTTAATCCTCCTCCTATCAATAGACAAAATGTAAAAAGATTCTTCTGAGGTGGTAATGACTCAAGACCAAATGATTTCTAGTGGCCCACTTTATTAAGTTGGCATATTTTGCAATGCTTGATATAATTTTCTAAGTCTATATTAATGTCTTTCAGTAATATTAAGATTAAGAAATTAAACTAAATATATCCATCTCTTGGATGACCAAAGCAACACATATGGTTTACCATACCTTTAACTTGAGAATGGTGTACTACACTTTTTTCGTTAACTATCTTTTAAACAATTCACAGTTTAAATTTAAAAACTTAGGATCATATTACTTTAAAATTGTTTCCCTTTATTTCATCTCAGGTTAACAAGTGAACTTTATGGTAAGTACGATAGGGATGAGATTTTTTATAACGTGTCAACTTCAATGTTTCTGAAACCTTTCTGTTATTTCACTTCATAATCGTAAAAAGAGAGTTAACGATCAACTAAATAACCTAACAGCTACATGCTGTACCTTTCAACCATACTACTACTACATGACCTGTAATTACGGAATAATTACCTTGCAATAGACTTAATTAAAATTTTGAAAGGCATAGGTTGGGTTTTTTATGGTGCAAAGACCAGATCCTGGCCAAGCTATACTATAAATGTTTTGTTTTCTTTCAAGCAAAAAAGAAGAATTTAGTAATTATATTCAACTTTCTAGTTATTTTTATACTACTCCTTATTTCTTGGTTCCCTTATTGTTCTTAAACGTTAATCTGTTAGGTACAACAAATAAGCTCAGGAGAGCCTAATAAAACGCATTCACCAATTGGTTCGTTTGCTTATGAATTTCCTTTTTCAGATTGCTAGCGTATTGAAAGATTCCACTGGGCCATTGAAGCTTCAGTCATGTCATTCTCAAACTTTATGGAGTCGTGCTTATAGGCTTATATATTATTTGCTTCGAATTACATTTACGCCTCTATTGTGTACATGAGACTTACTGCACAAAAAATACCTAAACACTACATCTAGAATTCTTTATAACTTAGCCGCTTCTTAACCCTCCAAGTGGTTTCGACGAGATATCTCGTTCGTCATGATCAGACCAATTTTTCTAATGACGAAATATCTCGTCATCAAGAATTCCGATAAAAATTGAATGATGAAGATATTGCCATTTTTATGATGACGAGATCAAAATCAGGTCAGTTTGTTTTAATGACGAGATATTTCGTCCACCAAGATCTCGTTAGTTTTGCTAATGACGAGATACTTCGTTGAGACAACCACTAGGAGGGTTAAGATAAATATGAGTAAATGTTACTGTTTTATTACGGCAGACTATCAGCTACTTCA
This sequence comes from Meta bourneti, assembly GCA_933210815.1. NCBI lineage: Eukaryota > Metazoa > Arthropoda > Arachnida > Araneae > Tetragnathidae > Meta > Meta bourneti. Next base: position 12,041,204 of record OW119934.1, on the reverse strand, counting down.
AGTAAAAGAGTACTACTTTTAATATTTATTGAATTTTCTTGTACTTTTGTATTAAAAAAGAACGAAATTCCGTTACCAAATGACTTCGGAATAGAATTGAATTTGGGTTTAATAGCGCAAGGTTCAGAAAAAGACCATAGGGTTTTCGGATTTTGTTGCGTATAAAATATAAGGCGGTGTGTTGGTAAACAAGATTGTGTGTTATCAAAATTCTAATATACGTATAAGAACGAAACATCGGGTGTTAATGTACTACATAATTTTATCGACGAATCAAGCTTCTGAGACAAAACAAGGAAAACATCCGGTGAGTTAATGTTACATAATTACAAATCGCCAGACTTCCAAGCAAGTTTCACCCTTTAATCCCCTGTTATTTCGTACTCAAGACAGCGCAGAAAACAAAGTCAAGATCGCTTCGTTATAACTTAACGTGTGAAGAATGTGTTATTCTTCTAACTTCCGATGGGGACAAAGGAGTAAAAGGAAATGCTGATCACGTTTCTGGCAGTCTGATTTTTTCCTTGTACAAATCAAGAGCAGAAAGGAAAAGTCGTCGAGTTTTTCTAAATAATCATGTTCAGAGACCAGTAATCTACATGTTATTGTTTAAATAAAAGGAATTAATAATGTTTGAATTTCATAACAAATAACATACAAATGCTATTTATAATAGTCTTAAATATTATAATGTTCGTAGAGCTGCTTTATTCTTAGGAAAAGATGCACTTTCTCTATGGTGTTATGATTTATGGTTGGTTGTTTTGGGGTTTTATGGCGCAAGTACCATATTTGGCTAAGCCGCGCAAAACCCAAGACATGCAATTTCAAGTAAAAAAGGAAGAGAAAAAGAGGGATTGGGATATAGAATAATGGGATGGAAAGAGAAAAAGATCGCTTGAGTATCCCGGGAGCGCGACACCTGTGTTTGCTAAAGAGAGTCAACCCCATGTAAAAAGAAAAGATCACTAGAGTACCTCGGGTCCGTGAAGCCCGTACACACCTAAAAGAGATGTGCTACTGAGAACTATGATTTATGGTTTAATATTTATTATGCGTGTGGAAACTGCTACCAATATAATAACAGTTTGCTAATTGTGGATGATAGCGAATGTATTTTAAATTATTCTTTAATTTATAAGGGGGGGATTTCAATTAACGTCACACTGGAGCAACACAATGGGCTATTGGTGACGGTCCGGGATCAATCCCAAAGGGAAAGATCCGAGGACAACACCACGTAATTTTGAACCACGGTCAGATGACGAGGCAACACCTGAGCTGGCACCCCACTCTCCAAACTTCCACACCACGCCAACGTGATTTAATTTATAAGGAATAATAGGTACTTTAAATTTCACAATGCAGAGATATCGTTTTCTACTGAGTTGCTCGTTGGCATATACTTTTGTGTGATCCGTCTAAAGTATTTCATTAAAATTAATCATGTAATTGTGAAATAAACTACAATACAGAGTGTAGTTTGATGAACATATCAGGCATAGTTGCGAAAAATATTAACCATTAACAAAGATTTCCCAAATTGTTTTAGTAACTGAGATCATCAACGTTAATGGCCTTTCTAAACGTTTTTGTTTGAGAATCCAGATATTAAGCATTCTGACAAAAAAGTAATATGTATTTAAAAATTCACCTTTTCCTGACAAGTTAATCATTTTTTTGTAATTTATTTGCTCATCATTTCCAAGCGTATACAAATGACAAACTCGGATACATGAAACATTTCACTCAGACTCCTTTTGAAAATCCAGAATAACTCCAGTCAACAATTTTAAATTTTTTCATAACATGTGTGAAAAGGTTTTTCTAACTAATTTAAGGTGCTGAATTCAATTATTACTAAAAAATCTCCATCACGTACAGGTTTTTGTCTATCAATAATTACTATAGTTCAAAATATGTATATACAATGCCACATTTAGAAGCCTAGGAAATGGAAGTAAATGTCAGTAAATCTTACCTTCATACATTTCCTCCTATTGTACGGATATCGTGGCGGAACTTTTGTCCTTGCTCATCACTGACTGCTCATAGGTTGTCAAGAAAGAATCCAGATGATAATCTAAGACACACATTTTTAAGGATGTTCGGCACTAAGGATTTTTATAGTTCTTGAGGTCTTAAAAGAGTTGTTGGTAGTTTTGTAGTTAGTAGAAATTATTGTTATACGGAGAGCTCCATGTTCAGCTTTTCTGTAAAAAGAGAATCACTCAGTAGTTTCCTTATCTGTGGACCAAAAAATATTTCTTCTTTAAATTTAGCATCACTCAATTCTGGAAAATTATCCTTTAAGTGCAAGAAACCTTTTCCGAGTTCGTCCATAACCTTCATAAAGTTTTTCAACGGCCCCGGTTTGATATGAAGTGGTGGAGCAAAAACACTGATCACTTAAAGTGGTCATATTTTACTGTCGTGGGAATTTTTCCCATTTATTTGTCTCCTTCATTTTTACAGCATGTGTTACAGGAATGCAAGGCTTTTTGTTTCCGTTGTACAAAAGGACAGCTTTGAAACTAACCTTGGATGAGTCGATAAATAAACACCAGTCTTTATGATCCTGAGATATTCCAAAATCAGTGAGCCCTGGAATATCTGAACAAAAACGCATACCATCTTGTATTTCATAGAAAGAAGGTAGAGCAAAATTTCTATTTCTTAACATAGAAATACAAGTACTCAGAAGGTTCCATTTTTGAAGTCTGGAACCTAAAAGTTCAGCTTGTTTGGAAAGACATAGGTCTGAAACGTGATCGTTCAGTTGTTTTGGGCTTTTTGCAGTCTTTGTTAATGAACTACTCTGAGATATTAAAAAATACTGTCCGCACACAGCAAACCTTATATATTACATTAATAAATTCTCGACGCGGCCTTTGCTCCATTTTTGACCACATTTTACTCACAAACGTGCAGCACACTTTTCTTCTTCAATGAAAAATACAATAGTGGTTCGGTTGTGCTTGCATATTCTTTACTAGTGGAAACATCAGTGTTACCACCCATAACAATTCAGGTGGTGAATGAGAAAATAAACAGATCTAGAGTCATTTTACATGACTAAAAGTGCTAATTTTGAAAGATAGCAAATATTAAACTTCCAATAACAAGAAAACTAGACTGGTGGCCATTTTTTAAGGTCAGATCTCAAATCAGCCCCCAAAAATTAGCTAAAAACAGCAAAATGTGTTTATGTTATAAAAACCTTTCAGATCAGTGTAATTGTTTAATTTTATTTCACTTATATTAAAACCGAAGTATAATAGTGAATCTCGTCTTAGTTCGCAAGATTGGAGATCCGCCTTTTTTATCTTTAATGTAGTTATCTCAACCAACACAATTACTTATCAAACACAATGTTTCGATAAATATCTGTGTAACGTTTTGTCTTTCTCCTATTTCAAGGAACTCTATTGAGGCTGAACACTTAGAAAAACTATAAGATAGCAGTTGTTTTTAAATGGTAGCTAATTTGGTAACTCTTAAATTTTTAAATTTCATTTACTAAAATGTAATCTATCTGACCCTGACTACCATTTTCCTTGATCTTTTACTAACAACTAACTTCATGGACGTTTAACTACCAATTTACATCTGTCAATTTATTCAAAACTTGACATTTTCATGCTCCTTAAACGCATTCTATAAAGTTATTAAGAATCTAGTTTAAAAATTCAAACAATTATGATGGTGACAATTATGAGCAGCTAGAAACATTTAAAAATACTGCATTTAAATCATTTCTATTTGGGCATAGTGGCTTCATTATATCATTCCAGCTCTCATCAATAATATAATATGAGAGTGCATCTCTGTATCAAAAGTATTTTTATTCCAAGACTCTCAAACATAGTCACATGAACTACTTTTCAACACGTTTCAGCAATGAACTTTGCTAAGATTATGTGATGAAAGTTACCAATAGTCTATATCAATTAAACCCTTCATTCAAAATGCTTTAAGACATATTTATATACGGTTATTAAAAAAATTCGAAGCTAAGAAAATTAAAATTTTTATAAAGAAATTGACAGAAGTTTCCTTCGTCCGTTGTAACATACCTCCATTGTATGTTCCAATACAATATATCTTCATCCTCATACCATGCTGTAGACACTAATCAATTAGAACCAGGAAATAACTTAATCCATCATATTTTTCCTGCTTACAATGAAGCAATAAACTAATCTTCTTAAAACTATTCTTAAAAGCTTGTAAAGATCCTACGTTTTCATCTAACTACAGAGGTATAAATAAAAACCTTCGGACATTTCCTTCGGTAAACTTCCGAAACGACTGAATGTTTTTGCTTCCCTTCCACCCTAAAGAGTTGTTTTCCTCAATTAGAGTCCATTCGTATATCTCTCCGCCTATTTTTAAGTAAGAATATGTTTCCTCCCTGTATTTTTTACGCTAGAATAGACATCAGCAGCATCGGCCATCCCTAACGGGAAAGCTGCAATTTCCGTATAACACTGGCCTTCACGCGGAAGAAAACAAGCTATTCGGATGAGTACAAAAAGAGCTCTTGTCGAAGTTCTTCTAATTAGTTCGTTGAAGCGGTAATCCTTTTGCTGCTAATGCACAGTAATAGCTATCTGCTTCTTGTTATGACTCCCGTTTAATTAAAGAGTTTCAGGTAGCGCTTCAATAACGGAGAGCTTTTTGAATTCGAATTACCACTCCAAAATTAATGATTCAAACGAAGAGTAAACTGTAATCAGCGTCGGTAAATTTAACGAATTTTTTCAGTCACCACACCGATAGTACTTGTTTGCTTAATTTTATATATAATTATTTTTGCTCTTTAATTAAGGTTCGCGATCTAAACGATTGGGCGTGTTTCCTTCTGTATAATGATATCAACGAACTTTTGTAGTGTAACCAAATTAAAGGTTAGTGAAACATTTTAATTCAGAAGATTGTGGTATAAAATGGGTTGGATGATTATTCTTCGGAGTAGCATAATAAAGAACTCAAAAATAGCAATGGTCTTTTATGAATAAACGAAAAAAATTCAAGCTAAATATTTTTAAATGAAATGCAGATTTTAACTTTTCTTTTGGAAAATATATTTGATTTCTTAATTTTTTTCATTTCTATTGTCTCCACTGATCTCTTTAGCCTTCGGTGATGCAAGGGGTGAATTGACAGTTATTTGTGAAAGAGCATACAGTGTGCCAAATGCCGTTACTTTTAGCAGGGACAATCACCAACATTCATGCGCTTACCAATCGAGATTCGGACCTACTGGGTGGCAGATAAACGCTATGACCACTACACCAGTTAGGTGGCACTCCTAGGTAGTAGGTAGATATTTGAATTAATGCCACACTGGAGCAACACAACTGGTATTACGGCACTCCTAGGAGTTATAAGTTTAGTTTTTAACAAATATTTTGTCTAGTTTTAATTCGAGTTAATGTTAGTTTTCACATTGAGAAAATCATTCTTAAAATTCACATCTGATATTCTGCTGAGCAAACTTTAAAAAAATATTTCTGCAATAGAAATTTAATGCACTGTAAAAGTTATAATCGATCACAAGATAGTTTTCAGCTATTCTAACCCGAAAATTCGGAGACACCAATCGTAGCAATCCTGCTGTATCGAACCAGTGAAAACTTCAATAACAAGTTGTTATATTATAATAGATATTTATTTAAAAAGGAGAAAATCTACTGAATATTTCGACGCAAGATTTGTGTAGCAGCAGTGTTAGCAAATCCTTCACTACCGTCTTGTCAATGAAAATAATTGAGTGGTATTAGTATCAAATTAAACGCACTATATCTCAAACTCATTGTTCTATTGTCTCAGGAGGTGTATATATGTGTGTTATCAGCATCACCAGTTTTTAACTAATCAACCACATTACAAAACATTACATTAGCTGACCCAGATTCCCAAATTTATATTTGAAAGGAAGAGTACCTAATACGGAAGTGTGAAATGCAATAAACATTTAACAATAAAATAGAATTGGAACACTAGAACACACTAGTTGTATTAATCACTTTTGGGTATCAAATCATCGAAAAAACGCTTGCAACCATCGAGTTCAGAATTGGTTGGGTTTTATGGCGCAAGGGCCATGTTTGGCCATGCTGCGCCAGACACAAGACAAATAATATCAAGTAATGGACACACACACAGATAAATGTTTACGGACACAGAAAAGAGAAATATACCCAGGGAGGAATCGAACCTGCACCACCTACAACTCATAGGTTGCTAGCGCAGTGGTATATCCAATGAGCCACGACGGCCCAGAGTTGAGAATTGGTTATGAAACATAAAAGAAAGGACGCGATGCATAAGTATACATTTTCAGAAAACACTACCGTCAGACACCTTCATACATTAAAAATAAAGTAATACGTGTTTATATGAAGGAGTTTTCCAATAGAAAAATCTAAAAACGGGTGTTCCGGATACTATTAGTAGTAGATGTTGTGTATGACACCGTAAAAAACGCTCATAAATATGGATAGTTTGTCGTATATTTGCATTCTCTTAAGCAGAGCAATGAAAACTTTTTTCCGAAAATACACCGATCTTGCTATGAAAATGTACTTTTTACGGGCAACGAGATCTTCACGAAAAATATCAAGTAGTTCAGGGCAGCATGAATAATTTCGGGGGAAATTATACGATCCACTACAGCATTGATTTCTAGTAACGATAACCAAAATGAATCAGTATTTTTTCTTAAAACAGCGTGTAAGAAAAATATTAACTTCATGCATTATACATTTAGGTTGATAGGTCGGGCGGTTTAGGTTTCGTAGCGCAAGGTTCAAAAACGGACAAACGCAAGAAATAATACAAATCAATAAAAATAGATTAACAATTAAAACAGCCTATAACCAACAGCAAAAAGTAGATTTAATAACGTGTTAATTAAACAGATACTAAAAGGAATTGAGTCTTTTCTTCATCTTTTGATGGAATGTATAAACACAAGGTCACCCATGGAAAAACAAATTATGGAGGCTAAAAACATGAGTTAGAGACTAAGATTTGAGAAAAATTGAAACTAAGATGCCTATCTTATACTGCGCATTTAGGTGAAATCAAATCATCATTTTGCCCATTTGTGGGAAAAATTAATAGAATTTACTACTAGTGTCGGAGATTACTTTATCTTCCCTTCCCATGGCAATTTACAATCTACTTTTCTTTCAACTGTATAATTTGAGCAGACTACGTAACAACATGAAATACATTCAATGAATTACCAGAATACAACATAGGTTCAAAGCCAGTTGGAGTTTATATTTTTAAATTTGGAGCGTGATGCTCATAGATCCATGGAGGATGTGTGGGCATAGGAAGAAGGCAAAAACTTTCCTACAAAGAAATGTTTGATCGAGTTGTATGCAGTTCCGATAGCATTTGACTGTTTCATATATGTCCTTTTTTACTTTTGAAAAATGCAGCTCTTTTCGAATTTCTATTATTGTCCCCTTTTTTCATACATGACAATCTGGAAAAAAATAAATGTTCCTATTTTTTATCCATTCCTTTCTCTCGTTCTTTTCGATGTGGCAGCACGGAATATCTCTGGGAATGAAATGAAAAGGGAAAAATCTGGATCAGTGGTTTTCCTGACTCTGATAACACTCCGCGGGAGTTCCCCGGGTATCAGTAAGGGACACACGCATTTCTTATTTCAATAATATTCAACATTTTTCCTCCACTCATTCCTTTCCAATTTTTCTTTCACGTGAGCGATTGGACGATGAGCGGTTAAGGACGGTGGAGACGATGTACTTATCCGTTATTACACACGATGACAATTTTTACGGCTCATCGAAGCCGACATTGACTGAAGAACGCGATGAGCTTCATTCATCTCTATTCCACAGGCTGTTGGCGACGCTCTTTGCAAGGGAGTCTTACGCGTTCTTTATGACCCTGTCAAGCGCTTCCACATAACCGTTAAATTGGCCGGAAGTCCCGATAGGTGCCCCTTCAAATGATCATACCTCTTCTTCCACCCCTTTCTAACGACATCCAAAGAATAATTCCCCTAAAATGCTTCAACAACCGAATCTTGGCTTCGCGATCTCGTTAACGCGGCTGTCTATGCACTTCAGTGACGGATTCTCGGAAGGATGTTAAATGCCCCATCGAAAGGCGGGAATGAACGGGGGATTTTTTACCTCCTGCCATCGACACTTTTAAACGACTATTTAATTAAAATTCGGTAGAGGACAAGGAAACGGCGATTAGCCCACATTTTCTGCTGCCTAACAAAAGGCTTCTTTGAGATTGCGTCTGGAGCGATATCAAGTTTCTATATTCAATTGTTCTCTTCACTTGTATATACATCGGAGTGAGATGAGAACAATAGGAGTACAATGTAATAATTTATGTAAGAATTGAAATAAAAATGAAATGAGAGATCGTGTTGTGAGCTACAAATACTGAGGAGAGTAACATTTCTCAAATTTTGGCAAAGGCTTTATTATAATAACCCTTCTGTGTGCGTTAACCCTCCTGGTGATTGTTGTCTCGACGAGTATCTCGTCATTAGCAAAACTGACCAGATCTTGATGGATGAGATAACTCGTCATTAGAAGAAACTGGTCAGATCTTGATTTCGTCATCATCAGAAAAACTGCAATATCTTTATGAGATATCTCGTTATAAGCAAAATTGGCCATATCTTGATGGACGAGATATTTCGTCCAAACCACTTGGAGGGTTAATGAGGTGGGTTAAGAATAATTGGCATATATTAGATAGAGTGCCGATTTTACTAAAATATAAAGATTAATGTGTGTATGGTATTAGAATCAAATAACAAAACGAGCGCTTTATGAAGAGAAAATTAGTGTTATTATTTTGAGTTTCTGTTACAGTATGTATGTATAGTAGGTTTTAGTAGATAGGTATTTGAATCATCACAAAGCATATCCAAGACGGATGCAGATTTGTAGAATCATTGTTTTTGAGTTTCAGTAATCTACTCTAATCATCGGTATTAAGGCTGAGTAATATTTTTATATTTCAAAATATTGTTATTTAACTATTGATGATTCTGCGTTTTCAAACTAACGATTTTATCTTAAACTGGTTTGTTGCCTTTTTATGGCACAAGGGCCATATTTGGCCATGCTGCGCCAGACACATGATAAACAATATAAAGTGATGGACTTACACAGACAAGGAAAGTTTTACTGACACAGATGAGACAAATCTTCTCTTTTCACCTGTTTTGTTTGCAATGAAAATCTCGATAATAGAAGATCCTCAAGAGTTTTTGAACAAACATTATGACAAATTCACTGTTAACAAAATTAAGTCAAGAAACTATTGAATTTTCAAATAATTATTATAAACATTAATTGGTAGTGTAGAGGTAAGTCTACTCAGTTGTTAAAATCAGCTTCCATTAACATTTCATTGAATTCAAATGGTACGGAACTCCCTCCGCTCTCCTGAAAGCAGGTTCATTCGTCAAAATAAAACTATAGCTCATACGTAAAATTTCCAAACTCGTAGCTCAGAAGCCTACGCGACTCCAGCCAAGGGCGAATCGTCCTCAGAAGAGAAGCTGAATACCCTAAACTATTTTCAAACAATATGGGACGTCTCCATTTATCTTGTTGCGATTCAGGTTTGGTAAATTCATAACAAATTACTATGTAGAAATGGATTCGCAAATCGAATTGCTCCACGTAGTGCAAATTCCGGAGGAAAAACTGTATATCCGTAATTGAAATTCTTATGGTAAGGACTTCGATCCTCTTTTGGAGAAAGTTGGTTTTCTCCGTGACGAATCCCAGAAATCTTTCAAATTCCTCAGAATCGAATTTACGCCGTGAAAATAAAATAAAACATTCCCCTTCTTAAGCAACTTGATTCAATCGAAACACGAGTACTTCTTCATGGCTTCGATATTCCTTCCGACAAAAGGTTTCTAGGAATTCGAAAGTATTTTCGAAAGAGTTTCCATAATGCCATTAACTGGGCAAAATATGGCTGAGCTAGCGAATTCGATAGAATGGATCAATACGCAGATGGCTGAGCAAAAGTTTAGCTGACGTTTATGGCCTAGAAAATGTATGCCGCGCCACAGAGAATTTTATAGCATTCCTTTGGCAATTGATGTCATTCAATGATTCTTCAAAATTTGTTTCTTATCAAAACAAAGTAAACTTATATTTCATAAATCTCTCATATAAAGACCACACGCACAGAGAACCTCGCATCGATGGAACTGTATTTACACGCATAGTTGACAAACCATTTCAAAAGCATATATGAACTTAGGACCAAATAATAAAACATAATGTATACATTTTCCATACTTGATTTTAAATAATATCTATTTTGAAACGCTTGGAGAAGACCTAGAACATTTATTTGGTAAACATTTTTCGATCTCAGCATATTTTAAGCTCCTTTTTTAGAACTTATTCCATAAAGTTTTTTAAAACAAAGTTCACATTATTAACAATATTATTACTACAAATTAAGACTAATTTTCTTTAACATTTTTTGTTATGTACGTTTTTGGAGAAAAGTCTCAGAAAATATGTATTTTGTCATTTATGTTTCATATTTCAATCCTTATTATTTATTTCTGATTACGATATTTTAAATTAGTTAAGTATTTAAATAGAAATAATGGTTTTACAAATAAATGATCCCTTAAAATGCCAAATACTAATAAGATTGTCTCGAAAGTTTGTTACATGTGATGTAAGAGATACGAAGTAAATAAATTGAAATACATAGTTTAGGTAAATTATACAAAAATTAGTGTTTCTGAAACGTTTATTTGGAGTATAATGCAAACTATTGGAACCATTGTTCGATATAATAGAGCAAGAGAGCTTTCAATAAATTGATAAATCCAATTTAACATTTTAATCTATGAACTTTTCATTCACATTGTATCCACAAGGAGTTAACCATTCTCTTTCTCAATATATAAAAAGATCTACAAACTATTCTACGTCTTGACTTCCCACGAATGAATCTATATGTGAACACGTCATTCGCAATAAGATTATTAAAACATACGTATATATTTACTTTTTCTACCCTCAAGTTAATCATAATGACTTTTATATGCGTTAATTTATATTCGGATGTTTCACCAAATTATGAATACGAATTTCGTACTTCATCAGACCTGGGTGATTACACTAAATGGTATTTTCTACTGATTTGGCATACTGTGATGAATGAATGCCATGCATATGCTTTCTTCCGTACCTTCTCTGTGTAATTTACACGTATCATCTTATGGCAATTCGTTTTATAAAACTGATCAGTTGAAATTCATTTGAAATTCGTTTTCAGAAAAACTGTAGTGAGCCATCATGGTCAAAATATTCAATACCCAGGTTTACCTTACAAACACCAGATTCAAATTAAAATTAATGAATGGAAACGTTTACCTACATATTTACAATTGTCTCTGAAAGAAAACGCATATATACTCCAATGCTTACCATGTATGGATCCTTGTCATTGTGTCCCTTCAGTTCTTCTTGTACCTACAATTAATAAAGTAACATAAATTAAATATATTGAATTACTTGCATTGTTTTTTAACCCTCCAAGTGGTTTCAACGAGATATCTCGTCCATTAAGACTAACCAATTTTGCTAATGAGGAGGTACCTCATCGAGACAACTACCAACCAGGAGGGTTAACCTGAAGTATAGTAAACCAATTCAGAGGAATTAAATATGAGCATAGAAAAAAGCTAATGGCATAAAATGTATGTTGAACGCCTCAAACGTAAATTAATTTTAATAAGACGAGTACAATTATTGATGGGCTAAGTATAGCAACTATTAACACTATCGATTTTATTCCAAGACTTTGTAATTTACCTATACTACATAAATATTTTCTCTCCTTCAATGCAAATTCATAATTTCTCTCGGAAATTCAGAAAAGTCATTAAAATATTTATGTATAGAAGTAAAACTAATATGCTCGTTTTAAGAGTTTGTTTTTAAAATATAAAAGAATAGCATAAATTAAGTACATTAAACAGTTTAGAATTGAGTATTTTAAATTAATAAATTAAAAATATCGCAAACATAATCTACATTCCGTTCAGGTTTTCCTAGAAATTTAACCAAATCATGTTCTAACAATACAAGAGATTGCTTAAAATATTTGAAAACAGAGAAAAGAATAGACTGGAAAATATAGCATTTATTTTTAATAGACAATAGATATTTTCTTCAAAAAATTAATCGATTTTCTAACCCTAGGTTGCGAACACTGAAAACTCTAATTACAAATTTTTGCTTTGTATCCGAAAACACGATAAAAATAATTTCGGACGTCGTTTCACGGTAAATACTTCAAAGCTTGATTAATTATAACTCTTCAGAGAGTTCGATTGTAGAAATGTCTTCGCAAGAAACAATGGACGCGAACCGGGTAAAGAAAATTATGAAATGGGTTTTCATTTCTGCGAAATGTAATTGATAAATTGGCTGCGAAAGGACTTTTTCTATGATAAATCGAAATGAAAAGAAGAGGTAAACTCGGAATATAGGAGCACGTTTGATTCCCAGGCGAATTCTTTCGAATAATATCAAAACATTCTTTCCAGAACATTCCAACCGAAAATACCTTCTCTGAAAACTAATGCTCGCTTTCAGTTCGCATACCCGACATCACAGTGTTGTTTAGTCTCCTCCAAAAATGGGTGCCACCGCTTTTTTTAAACTATTTTATGCTGCGCCTTTTTGTGTGTGTTTGTATTTTTAAGTTGCGTTTTTTATTGCGAGTAGGGAAAATGTAAGTCTGCGTTTATTCACGCAGACGCATCCCAATAAGAACAAAATTGTGTCTCTTTCCTACTATTCCATTTGGTATACAAGCGGACTGAAGGATATTTAATCTTCAGTGGTGATGGCGGAGAGAAATTCCAATTGCGCCGATGAAATGAATGTCTCCTAAATGTATCGATATTGATAGGGTTAAAAATAAGCAACTGCCTTTTAATGTTACATTAAAATGAAACTTAAATATTTATACAAATGTTTAGGAAACATTCTCATTTGGTCTTTTTACGGGCTAGAACTGGCCCAGAATTTTTTTTCCGTCAAGCGAACATGCACAAGGAATGTTTTTACTGACACAGAAAGATAGAAATACACCCAGGAATCGAATCCGCACCACCTACAGCTCGCAAGCTGGTAGTGCAGTGGGCCATGGCGCCCCCTATGGTCCATTAGAAGACAACGAATATAGATATAATTATTGATGCAGCTCCTTCAATAACCACAGTATGGAGAAAATGCAAGTGAACCGCTATGTAAGAGGTTCGCAAGCGCTCCACCTTGTTCGTTTCCTTCTCAGAAATGAGTTTCTTACTTTCACTAGTAAAAAATTCATGTTTACCCTCCTGTTGGTTGTTTCGACGAAGTATCTCGTCATATTAGTAAAACTGACCAGATCTTGATGGACGGGATACCTCGTTTTTAGAAAAAACTGACCTGATCTGGATCTCGTCATCATAAAAAACGCCAATAACTTCCTCATTCGAAATTCAATCGGCATTCTTGATGGCGAGATATCTCGTGATTAGCAACATTGGTCTAATCTGGATGGACGAGATATTTTGTCGAAATCACTTGTAGGGTTGAACAGCATTTTCTTATACATGTGGTTTACACAATATATCGAATACGACTATTCAATATGACACGATTAAATTTTCTTTCAAGACTGACTAGCGTTCACTTAACTTGTTCTCTTATACCGAGAAAATTCCTATTCTAAAATTTCATTTTATTGGTTTTTTGAGGCAGACTCGAAAATAATTTAAAATATTCCATATTTTTGAAAAAGTAAGTCACCATGGGGAGGGGTAATGTCCCCAAATGGGTAACGTCCCCAAATGGGTAATGTGCCCATTTGGGAACATTACCCCTTGTATCAGAACATTACTATGCACCTGAATGGGGACAGCAGGAATCAATGAACATGTTTTGAGGGTAAAAAGTTATCCTTTCAATGTTCCCAAACGGGTTTTTTTTCGAGAATGAAGAGTTTCATGAAAATTTAGCTGTTTTTGAGAATGGTATGTCCGTTTTAGTAGACGTTAGACCGACTGCAATTCCGATATCAGTTTAAGTAAAGTGTTATTTCAAAAAAAGTAAAGCAACTGATATCGGAAATATTAACAGTTACCAATAAATGTGATTGGGATAATAGCGGTGCAATTTAAATTGAATTAAATTTTGTTTAAAAATTTGAAATTGATAAGAATATTTAGTAAAACTGAAAGCTTGAAGTAACATAATATTTTAAAATAATTTAATGGCTCGTTTTAGCAATTACTAACTATTAAAATTAACCATTAATGTCAATTTCTTGCAGTTAGTAAGAACTGTTAAGTTTAGTTGCTAACCGGTAACAAAACGAATATTAACAATTGTTAATAACTATTATGGTAAATTAACAATAACAGTCAATAATGTTTTGTGAAATAACAGTTTTGTCCATTTCTAGTAGCCATCATTAAAATGAAAAACATTATAAGAGATTCCCATTGGGTAGGGCAATTTCACTTTTAATAATTGAGTAAATATGTCAATTTCCTTTTGGCCATATTATTTCGCATAAAATATCTCCCAAAAGCAAGTTTTCACTCAAGTTTTTAAATATTTATTTCCTACGCTCAAGTGTATAAGTATCTATGAAAAAGCGTTGGAGAAGATTCCTAACTATGTCTCTCAGACCAAAAAATATCTTCAACTATATCCATAACTTAATATAAAGGTGACGGATTCGAATATGTTATCCATGCGACCTAATCATGTTTAACCATCAGCACGTCGCATGACAGTATATTTTCAAAATACTTATGATCCATTGCATTTCGATACTATCAAGAGAATATATTTTAGCTAGGTAAAAGCTGGCCTACCTGTACATGCGATTCTATTCTGTTGGTAGAATCGTAGGTACAGGTACTCTAGATTTCACCTAGCTAGAAAATTGATATTTCTGCAAGAGCTGCATACTACTGCGATTCTATCAAGGGAATAGAATCAGTGATAAGCAGGCTTATTGAAGAAATGTCAATTTTCTAAAAGTTTATGTATCTGTAGCTTACTTTTTATGTAAATGCAGTGATTTTTGAATTTTCTACATTTTATTTATCTATGCTTCTCTCACATTCTCGCTCCTTAGGCACACCCTGGTGGGGTCGAGATGATATTTTCCTGTCAAAGCTCTATACGATAGGATAGCTCTTTCTTTCAGGTCCTCGCGGTTGACAAGCGTAAGAAAGAGCAAGCGACATCTTGAATATTTATCGGCCTCTGGAAAGCTCATCATTAAGAGGAAGTTTTGAATGGTAGAGCAAATGAAAAAAAGAACAGTTGGAATAAGAAATCGCTCTACCTCTTCGATGTAGATGCTTGATGTGACAGTGAAGGGAGGATGGGAATTGTGCGCAATCACTTTCCACAATCCCGCCATCTGCTCCCCAAACTTGATAAGGGATCGTCCACTAACGTAATTCTTAAAGGCGGCCTTTTACTTACAATCGAACAGCGTAGACAAACTTTCAAAAACGAGTGTAATAGTATTGGTCATTCCTGTTTGGTGCACTCTTAAAAGCGGTTGGTTGGTTTGGGGGTTTTAGGGCACAAGGACCATATTTGGCCATGGTGCGCAAGATATGCAGACACAAGACATACAACGTCAAATAATAGACACACACACGATGAAAGTTTTACTGACACAGAAGGGAGAAATACACCAAGGAGGAATGCACCTGACAGGAATTGAACCTGCGCCGCCTACAACTCGAAGGTTGCTAGAGCAGTGGACTTACCCACTGAGCCACGACGACCCCCTCTTAAAGGAGGAAGAAATCACCAAGGTTTCCTACAAGTATGTACATATTAGGTGTAAGGTGTATATGTAAGAAAAAATTGAGTACTTTTTGCAATTTAAGTATGTATAATACTGTGCATTGATTGTATATTTTAGATTAATCTTCCTGGTGGTCGTCTCGACGAGGCATCTCATCCAATCGCAAAACTGACCAGATCTTGATGGATGATGTATCTCACCATTAGAAGGAAACTGAGTAGATCTTGATCTTGATATCATCAAAATTCGGCAATATCTTGATGACAAGATATCTCGTCATTATAAAAATTGATCAGATCTTGATAGACGAGATATCTCGTCAAAATCTTGGAGGGTTAAATATGTACTATTAACCCTCTGAGCGTCACGATATTTCCAAATAGTGTAGTATTGCTTTTTCCCACGACACATATGACTAAATAACTACATCTGTCGGTTGAAAGAATCCTAAGAAATATTCTATAGGTCAAACTGGACAGAGTTCATGAAGAAAAGATCGCAAGTTGCAGAACGGATATATGCGTGTGAACCCCCTTAGAGGGTTAAAGCATCTGTTTTTCTGACGATGATTAAATATCGAATACCTTATGATAACACATTTTATATTGTAACAATAATTTTTTAATTAATCAATTATTGTGTCTATTATAGGACTAAATTCTATTGAAACAATGACGCATCCAAAATAATTTGCTTATAAAAGATCTGAATATGTGTTGAACATTTATAGATTTGAACTAGATTTGTAAGCAACACGTCATTGCTCAAGATATATAATTGCATACCAAAAGCATCATTTTAGTTTTATATACTCAGATTCTAGTGAGGTGTGTACCAGTGAAAGGAGGTAGTATTACGGTAAAAATTGCAACTGATATTTTTGTACTAGTTAATGATGTTGACTTGCAAATAACAAAAGTGTGTAGAAATAACCTTTATTATCCTGTCCAGAAATTAATATCTGCATTTTAAGTTTTGCTTTGATTGAATTGTTAGTTATATAAACAAATGACTTCTGAGACCAACTTTCATCCCATTTGTTTCACCTTCTAAGAGGTGCAACAAATGGGATGATAGCTGTGGTAGCAGATACTTGAAGGAATAGAGTTGGAGCTATATATATTTAAGTACTCTGAGAACTTTTCAATGTTCTCCCCTCCTGTTCTTTTTTACTTGGAAATTGACCCCAGTTAACAATTAAAAATTTACCTCCCCTTTGTTTACTCATAATATGGTAAAATTGTTATCATTATTTATAAGAAAATAATTTTCTTTAACGGATATTTGCAATGCGAGTTTTAAATTATAGATTAAAGGTAATATTCTGTAGCTTTATTTCAAACTTAAGTTGTAATAATATTCTTATATTCTGCTAGGATAAGAAATCATGTGAAAATGGAAACATTAACAAATATCTAGACAGTAAAAGGTTTCCTTAATTCAATGCTTATTAATCCTTATTTAAAATGTATCCTCTTAAAAAGGGAAGAACTGACTTTTATCATACTATCTGTTTTCTTTCGTATATACATTCCGTTATAAAAAGCTCTTTCAGCAGCAATCCGTCAATATCTTGAAGTTTCTTAAAGAATTTAATTAATCTTGTGAAAAAATTCCCCTTCATATTGTTTATATCTCTTTATTTCACATGAATAGATACTTTGATTGTTTTTTAATCAAGATTAACCTGTAAAACTAAAAAAAAATTTAAATTAGTATGCACTGTTTCATTTATGCAGTGTATTCAATAAATTAAACTTACGGGGGTGCAAGATCTCATTCTCATTAAAATGCTGAATTATTCAAATTGGCAAGATTTTTTTACTTCGAGATTAATTAGTTCAAAACAGTAATTCACGTGACTAAAATCAGATGAATTCTAGTAGTTCTATAAGTAACAACTTTTAAAGTGAGTATTGAATGCTTTGTTATTTGTAGGTAAACCAGGAGAGACTTTCAAATATAATCAATAATGTAATTTTAAAGATAATTAAAATAATTTAAATTCATCATCTGCAAAAAGAATTTTAATGAAGTAGAGAATCATGTTTTTCTTCAAGAGTGATATGGAGTATACAAATCCGAATATTTATTTTCCTCGGAATTCTTTTGGGATATCAACTTATACAGGAAAACATAAAGGCTCTTACAGTTTTATAATATAAAAACAGGAATATATATCAAAACACAGTTTGAAACTATATCACATGATATAATAAGTCACAAAAGTATGGTGTGTTCAGTCAATTTCGGAATGTATAGCTCTCGAGGAGCATCTTATTGGTATTCCAGTTCTTTCCAAATGTTACCATCTACAGTGTCTATATCGGTGTTCAAGTTGTGAACAACCTCTATGTACACCATGTATATTATGCACACCTATATATTACATTTCAATTAATTTTTAACATATATGTATATTTCCTCAAACCATTATGTGAAATTTTATGAGCCTGTGTAATTTTTCAACTATTACAACATATTGTCTAATATATTACTACAGCACTATTATCTAATCTCTAAGATACTGTGGCAATTTATTTTAAAGTTATTTTGTTATTTGAATAATCTAGGTATTTTGTAGTCGTAAGACACAAAAACGTCAACATAATACAAATATTTGAAAAATAGATATTAGTATTTTAAATGTGTGGATAATTAGAAAAGAGAAACGATCATTCTTCAAATTAAATCGCTTGTTATTTTAATGATACCTATGCATATGAAGAACATACAATATTTTAATGTTTATATCATAACCATTTGATCAGAAATAATCCTACGTAAAACCATATTGCTACCGCATCATTATTTTCAGAGCTGTCGTCTTATATCATGGTATTGTACATCTAATAAGCTTGCACATTTATGTGTGCTTTAATTAGCATCTGGATAAAGAAGTAAAATCGACGGTAATGTAAGTACATATTATTGACCGGACAACAAAGGTAAGAACTTTTGAAAATTATAGGTGGTCCCTACTATCTAGTCACGATAGAATAGAATTATTGAGAGCACAGAAAGAGCTGAGTATTGGTCCTTGTCCTCAACAATCGACTCTTCTCTTCGTGGTGCATTCTCTTTAATGTCCATGATGAAACTAAATTGCTTCATTTTTCACTCAATCTCTAGGATATTTGGCATTTTGCCTTAAAGGAAAATCAGAATTCTCCGAATAGTTAATAATAACCATTCCTTAGAATAAATTTCATTAACATTCTTGTTATATCTTTCTGATGTTATATTATCATTGTTTTTCATATTCGAAAACTCGTCACGCCTGTTCATGAGATCACATAACTGTCATATGAAGACACGCACTAAAAATCTAAAAATATTGATTTTTTCAGTTCGTAGTTTGTTTTTGTATTTTAATACGTTTGTTATTCTGTTTTGTATTTGTTTTAATTGTTCATGTTCGTTTCCATTTTTTTGTTTATACGTTTGTGTTCTTCTTGTTGATTTCATTGCTTTTTGATGTTTCTTTTGGTCTTATAAGTTATTTAAAAAGCAATCTTTAAATTTCGTACTTAGCTTGGATGAAACGTTTTTCAGACGTTTGGGGAAGTCACAATGCGACACCGCATCTTAAGTACTATTCACCTTTTTCTTGGGTATGGGCTGTTGGGAATAAATAAATGAGACGAGACGCTACAAATCCTTCTGATCCGAGATTCTATTCAGGAGAATTTACTAGAATTTGTTTATTTACAGCGTATTAAATGCGCAGAGATCACAATAAATTGAAAAACAACTAGCGCTGAGAAAAAAATTCTCGAACAGCGTTATTTTTTTATTAATTTAGAACACGAGCGCGGTTTCTGAACAGCAATTGGGAGTTGAGTTGCCTACTCCCCTCCCAGTGTCAACGATACTTTGCAGAGAATTTGACCAGAACTTTGTAGCTTTTGTTGAAAGCTGATCTGTTTGTGGCACTGGAGGTGAAATGCTTGGCTGCTGCAATACCTAGGGCTGCTGATCTCTGTCCTGCTCTTGGGAGTTCAAGAATGAATACAGGCTTGACTCTGTCGATGAACAGATACCTTTTTGTCCTTTAGGTCCAAGACAAATACCTTGTCCGGCCTGCTCAGCACACTGAAAGGGCCATCATAAGGTTGTTGTAGTGGACGCTTGACCATGTCTCTGCGTAAAAACACATGAGAGGTCCTAGCGTGATCGTTGAGTACAAAAGTAGAACGTTTACCATGGGACTTGGGTTGCTAGTCGTGAAGCAACTGTATGTGAGCTCTCAAATTCAAAGGGTGCCAGTACCCTTGGTTGGGACCAAGAACTCCTCAGGGAGACGTAGTGTAGTTCTAAACAGTTGCTCTGCTGGCGTATATCCCAGATCTCTCTTGAGGACTGATATGAGACCAAGCAAAATTGTTGGTAGAATCTGTCCAGCAATCAGTAGCATGGCACTTGATGGCAGTTTTCAGAGGTCGGTGCATCTCCTCAACCAAGCCATTTTCTTGCGAATGGTACGCAGCTGTTCTATATCTACGAACACATACTATCTTGGTAAGCTCCTTGAACAAGTAAGCCTCAAACTGTCTTCTCAGATCGGTTGTTATGGTTATGAGAGTTCCATACCGGGATATCTAGCAAGAGTAAAATGCCTGAGTGACAGATTCTGCAGAGATATCTTTGAGGGGCTGAGTATCAGGTCATCTGGAAAACCTATCATGCTTAGGGAACAGGTGTAGCCATTTGATTGAGGAAGATGTCCAAACAGGTTTCGGTGGACATGGTAAAAACGCTGAGGCTCTGCAAATGATGCCAGAGGAGTCATTTCGTGGCTGTGAAGTTTTGATGTTTTACATGCAAGGCAATGTTTTGTCCATTGGGCAGCATTTGATGATATAGATGACCAAATGAAATGGTCTTTGAGAAAACGCACTGTGCGGTGTATACCTGGGTGGGCTAAATTATGGATTAATAAGAAAGCATCAAATCAGTGCTCTCTGGAATGTATGGACATGACCTACCTGTTGAAAAATCACAAATTATATCCAAAAGGGAAAAGCAATTTTTCTGGTATCCAAAGTTCTATTTGAGGAGAGCGCAATTCAATAAGCTCTATGTCTTCATTTGAGATTGACCAATGATAGCATAGTCAATCACATTGGGTATATTAATGGAGGAAAATCGAGACACCGTGTCAGCTGCAACATTTTTAATGCCCAACAAATCCTGGATGTTGGTCGAAAACTGCGAAATGTAGTACAGCTGTCGGATCTGTCAACGCGATCACTTGTCACTTTTCTGACGGAAAGCATAAGTGAGAAGCCTGTGGGTCTGTGTAGATTATGATCTTTCATGCTTCGAGCATATGCCTGAAGTGTCATATAGCTGTATAGGCTGCTAAAAGCTCACAGTCATATGCACTGTAGATCTCTGCTGGGTCAATTTTCTTGAAAAGAACCCTAAAGACTGAATTTCAGAGTTTTGAGAGAAGTTACACAATTTGCTGTAAGAAACCTCAAATTGCAGTCGGATGCGTCAAGATGGAGTGAGAGGTGCTAAAGATAATGGATGAAAAAGCAATGTGGCATCGGCCATTGATTACTTGCACCCCTGAAATCATTTCAGATTGATTAGACTGCGCAATCTTTTTTTTTTTCATTTCTTCTGAGAACCTTTCAACAACGCATGCAGAATCAGTTGATTTTTTGCTGGTGCGGGTATAAATCGACGATAGAAGTTGATCAATCCCAGGAACTTCCACACATCTTTCAGTTTCTGGCTGTTTGTAATTAAGGACAGTATGGACTTTCTCTGAGAGTGGTTTGATTTCCTGAGGAGTAATAAGATGCCCTAGGAACTGAAGCTATGTTGCCCCAAAGACCACTTGGAAAAATTTAACTTCAAACCATAAGAGTATTCAAACGTCAAAATAAAGCTTGTAAATGGATTTTATGCTCTTCAGCATCATTTTAAAAGCACAAAATGTCATCTAAATATGCATAACATAAAGGATGTCCTCTTAAAACTTCATGCATAAATCGCATGAATGTTTGTGGTGCACTTACAAATCCAAAGCACAGTATATTTATACAGTCCCCATGGTGGGTAGTTACAGCTGTTTTTGGAATGTCTGCTTCAGCTATGGGGATTTGATGGAATGGTTTAAAGATGTCCACTTTGGAGAAAGTGGATTTTTCATGCAGTGCTTGAGCAAAATCTTGTAAATATGGAATAGGGTAGCAATAAAACTCCGGTAAGAGTTCAACTTACGATAATCCTCAACAGCCCGCACCGTTCAGTCCTTCTTCGGCACAATATGGAATGGAGAGTTCCAAGGACTTTTGGACGGTCGGATAATGCCTTGAACAAGTAGGAACTCAAATTTTGCTTTCAGTCATGAAACTTTGGATGCAGGCGTCTGGAGTTTGCTGTGACTGCAGGTCCTCGTGTTAGTATATAGTGTACTGTGTCGTGTGGAGCTGACTTTCCTATTAATGTAGGGTTAGTCAGGTATGGGTAGCTTGACAATAAGGCATCGCAGTCTTAGCACATACCATTGCAATAGAAGGCTTAGATACCTCAGGAATAGCGTCGATGGTGTGAAGTTTGAGGATTTATTAGGTCTTTTTTTCAAGTCAAAGAGCAAGTTAATATGTTTCTAAGAGTCCGCTTCAATTATGGCAGAAGTAACATCAGCTATCACAAATGTCCACATAAATGGTTTCCTCAGGCTGAGATCTAATTGCCTGTGTACCATCCCATAGGCTGAGATTTTAGTATTGTAAGCAGCAAAGAGAGAAAAGCCTGCTTGTGTACACTTCCGTTTGGATGTTGGTAGTAGTATCACAGAAATTTCACTACCAGAATCAATTAAAAATTTCTGACCACTTTTTCAATCAAAAACAAACAACCGGCTGGTTTTTCTCTCTGCCTCCATCAACCCAGCTATGACGGGCCCGGGTTTTTTTAGTTGTATATGCAAAAGTAGTACACTTTCTTGTACGATTATCCAAATGCTGGTGATAGAAACACATCTGCGAGGGAACTTTTGTCATTGTTGCAAGAACGCGATCTCCGTCGCTGCCTTAAGCGATGATTGCAGTGAGTGTCGGAGCGTTCACGGGACAGTTCTGCAACCTGAAGAGACAATTTTTCCATCCATTTGACAAGTGTTTCCATAGATGGCTGACTTAGCGGTAGAGGTACACTTGATGCAGAGCAGATAGATGAAGGAAGCACCACCTTCACAACTTTATCAGCAATGCCAGCAAGTTTATCTAATGACTCCAATAATGCTGAGAGTACAGTTTGGATGTGCGTGGCATTATCTGAAGCCATAGCCTTTGGAGAACGTCGTCGCTCAGCTGGCCATTTGAAAGCTCCTTCGTTTTTTTTCAGGTGACTGGCCGCTCATCACTCAGTTGGAGGTCGGTCAAGAGCTTCTTAATTTTCTGATGTTTCAAGTCAGAAAATTCTGCGATCAAACGATTTGACAATCCGGCGTACTTATCTGTGGCTGGCAAATTCAGCATTATGTCCGAGACGATCTATGTTCATCTTTGGATATATCGCTAAATGCAAATGCGTTATTGCATTGCGCAAAGTTCCAAAGTCGAACCTTCCAGAAAGGTCAAAGTCGCAAAGCTATTCGCCGTTCCATCAGCTGGATTGGTGGTTTCGTTCAGATAGTGAGCACAGCCGGTGCAAAAAAAATTTAGTCTCTAACTTTCTGGAGTCACCACTTGCTGGGGATAAATAGATGAGACGAGACGCTACAAATCCTTCTGATCCGATATTTTATTCAGGTAGGTAGGTATTTAATTAACGTCGTACTGGAGCAACACAACGGACTATTGGCGACGGTCCGGGATCAACCCCTGAAGGGAAAGATCCAAGGACAACACCACGTAATTTTGAATCAAGGTCAGATGACGAGGTCACACCTGAGCTGGTACCCCACTCCCAAAACTTATATTTTATTCATGATAATTTACTAGACATTTATTTCTATTTACAGCATACTAAATACGCAGATATTTCTGTACTACTCGGGAAAAAAATTCGAACAGCATTATTGTTTAATTAATTTAGAATTAGAATTTCTGAATAGTAGTCGGGTGCTCAAACCCGCTGCAGGTTAATGCAAACGGAACTGCTGCTTACTTTCAACAATTAGCGCTTGCCTTCAAGTACATGTAATTATTTTATAACAATAGCACTTTTTTAACATAAAAAGCAGACCTCACAATTTACAGAAAGTTACAACAGGAAAACATCATTCGAACAATCAAGCGTTGATATAAGTTTTGGAATGCAAAAACAGATCTAAAACTGAACTAAAACATGTATTTTTACAGGCAACCAAATTAAATCTTAATTAGTTTAAAAGTTCATTCCTACATATGGCAGAGAGAAAGCGCTCGTTCGCAACAGGTTAGACATGGAGGATCAGTTTTATGAATGTCATTTTATTATAAAGCGTATTCAAAATGTAAATATCTTCTATTTTATTTAATTTACTTGTGTGTGTTTTATATTATATCTCATATCATGGGAGTACAGTAACAGTAAAAGTCCCCAACAGAACACCCCTCACTAAAGCTGAACCATCTTGATTAGAAAATGGATCCATAGCACTATGAGATCTACACAAAGGCATGTCTATGTGCTCAAGACAGCTAAAAAACGGACGGGCTGTGTCGGGACACGGCTGCTAGGTTTAAGGCGTAGAATACGTCAGTGCGGCTACATGGTGAATGTGAGCGAATGAAATAATTTAGTACAATACAGTTTAAAGCATTTAATTTCACACATCAAATGTTCATATTTCGTTACAACAAATACAACATTTCATCAGTACCGCCGTATCTTAAATTACAAATATCTACTTTTCTAACACTTTATACAAATTTACAATATTTACAAAGTAAATGATAAAGTATGTACATAAGATTTCTGGCTTCGGTGGGTATTGAAAGCTATTAGATTTTGACAACGGTGGTATTTTTTTCTTGATAAATTTGTTCTACAATGACTACACAGCATGAAATCATTCACATTGGACTGAGGTAACTCGTTGCGGAACAATATCACCTCCACTGTTCCGTGGCTGCTTCAGGTCCTTCTCAAACCAAAGTCTATCACAAACATTACACGAATATCCAAATTAATTGTTTATGAATACAGTACGAAAATATCTATTACCGTTACCCAAATTCTCTCATATTCATCGCTCCACATATATCACAATTGGTGCTGTTGATGTTGATGGTTGTGGCTCATTACCTACCTCCATAACTCCATCACTCTATAATGAAACGTTTATGTCATCAAATATGCTATTTGCGTCGAACTGAGTGGCAGAAGTACTTGGCGCACTCGTATCAGCCATATATCCACCTTGGCGGTGCGACTCCTCAACTTTCAAGCACTCCCGCCGACCCCTTTGAAGCTCAGCATCAGACATCTGGGTCTTCTTGGATTCCTCAATACTCGATCTTTCTTCCTGTAGACGTTTGCTATAATTCTTCTGGTGTTTATTATGCATATATTTGGACATTTAAAAAAAATGTGCAATTTCCACACTCCGAAATCCGATATCTAAACAAGTATTAAATATTTAGGTTTCATTTATATTATTATTTATAAAATGCAAAGAGACGAAACAAATGACACCTCAAACGTCGTGCTCGCACAGAGGATGCCGGTGCTAGACTAAACTAATGTGCGCGGCAGCTCACATTTTCGTGACTCAACTTTGCGCTACGATTGCATCAGCCCTTGAGGTCGACGCAAGCTCAATGGGTATTTATAACATGTTTTGTTTAATGCTCTATTGAACGCGATATCGTTCATTTATGAATCATGTATAGTTTTTAAGCTATTAAATTTTTCGTGATCGACGTTTTTCGTAACACTCACAAATTAAGCTCAGTACCCCAGTTTCGAAAGGGAAGACGTATTCTACGTCAAAATTGTATTCGTTGGACCAGGCCAAAAGGTCAAGGCGCCAGTCATACACGATCTAATAATAGCGTTCCCTATCCCAAATGAGGTGCGTTACCAGCTGCTTCGGACTTCTGTAAAATCTCATAGAATGCAGTATATGCCGCTAGAGCGTTGATTAATGGCTTAAGATTCTCCAGCATTGAAATAAAAGGTAATTTAGTGAAACATCCCCTGTTTTAGGGATGGCCATTCTCTTATCAGGAGGCGTGGTCTGTGTTCTTGCATAAGCTATAAACGCTAGTTTTCATGTCCAAAATTGCTCTCTATCCTCCATATGCTCTTTATCCTCCAAGTGATTTAGACGAGATATCTCGTCCGTAAAGTTCTAACCAATTTTGCTAATGACGAGATATTTCGTCATCAAGATATTGTCGATTTTTTTTGATGCCGAGATCAATATCAGGTGAGTTTTCTAATGACGAGATATCTCATCCATCAAGGTCTTATCTGTTTTGTAAATGACGAGATATCTCGTCGAGACAACCACCAGGAGGGTTAATATTGTTCCCCATGAAAACCAGAAACATGCAACTCATCACGGTCAAAATACCCCCGTGTAACAAAAAGTGACCAGAGAGCGATAATTCAAAACCTTGAAGGCCAAGAATGTTCATGAAATATTAGACACTGGCTCCTACAATCCACCCATAATAAATCATACACACGACCCAAATCTATCAAACCTACAATGAAGCATGATTGACAAGCTCGTTACTGTTATGCAATACATCTGTCATTTGGCTGCAAATATTTCATGAAGGAGAAACCAGAATTTAACATTTAAAATACTACTGTGTATAGTGTTTCATATATTATATATGAACAATATCAGTACTATTATTCAAAAATCTACTTTTAAATAGCAGTTCTTGTAAAAATTAGGGCATAATCCCGTAGAACTTTCCATAGTTAGCTTTAATAGTTGTTTCATTATTCAATTATTCATTCAATATTTCTTTAATAAATATTGGTACTGGTAAAATCAATAAATCAAGGTATCCAAAGAGTACAATTATAAAAAAATTTTGTTGGGAAGAATATTGAGCTGAAAAATAACTTGCCGTATTTTATTACAAAAATCTGACCGGTTGATTATAATTCATATATACGCTTTCAGTAAAACTTGCAAGTTTTTGACCCTATAATGGCGAAATTGAAACATGTGCGACTATTTTGCCAGTTGTGATATCCATTATATTTTGTCGGTTCACAAGTGAAACACACTAAGTAAAAAAAAGTTCTTGAGAAGACAAAGGGGGGAAATTCTACCCACTAGCTGCACTCACTCAATGTGTTTCTCAAAAAATATATAATCTCCATGCAAAGAAAAAGTTACTTAGCGAATACTTCAAAAGTCTAATAATCACCACATTCTGGCCTAAAAAAGCTAAAAACTCGCATCTCGAAAACTTTGACTTGATGTACTTCACTTTTAAGCCGACAGTTTGTTCTAGACTAGTAAAAACAACTGATTAGGCCTTAATTGATTTCAAGCATCAGGGACTGGCGTAAACTATGAGACATTTTGAAAATTCGCTAAAGAGGTGCTTGGAAAAATGTGGTGAAAATGAGCACACCTACCTCATATGCTATATACTAAGAACCTTCATTTGAGGGAAAGTATTTTGAGGCGTAAAAAAGTAAAAATCAGTCGAAAAGGAAAAAGTTGTAGAGTGAACATCTTTAAAGTCCGCTATCAGAATGTCAGTACGGCTGAAAACAGAGTTTTCTTATCGGCCATTTTTGAAAAGCAGGTCAATTCTTCTTATGCACTAGTAGACTGGCTTATCTTACGCAGTATTCGAGTTTCCCTCAATCCTATTTTATTTATTTTTTAATCTCCAACCGTCATCTCTATTCAGAAGAACCGCCGAGATCCAAATCTATCGTATATTTGAAGATCTTTCTTTCGCCTTTTTCTCTTTTCTTTAGATTTCTTGAAACGGAAAAAGGACGCCTTGAGAAGATTCTTTACAAAAAGAAACTTTACTTTGCACAGTAAATATTCGAGATGTACTGCGTTCTGTGGGAAAGCAAATTTTGAAAAATTGAAGTCCTGGAATTGGATTAGAAAAGAAGCTACTTTTTCTTTATAAAAAGAAAACGCTCTGCCTCTGCCAGACGAGTAAAATGGCCTTAAGAGATATCCGCTGGGCAGTTACTGTTTATTCAGAAACCATTGGATTGGAAACTATTGAAATTCTGTTATCCATCGAAAATTCTTCATATATGTTGAAAGACAAACTTCTGATTCTTGTCTTAGTGTGAGGTCTTTAAAACTTCCAAAATTTCGCGATTTGAATGTTATAAATGCCTACTAAAAGTAATTCCTACTTATTACAAGCTGAAAATTGTATTTTATGTTCACACTATTATCTAGCTGCAAACTGTCTTCAATTTAAAAAAGAGGGGGTGAAATTATGATATTTTTCACATTTTATCGTTAATAATTTGATTACTAGGTTGATTTGGTTGGTTATTATCGGCTTTTATTGTGCAAGGCCCATATTTGACCCAAACACAAGACAAATAACACAATGAGGAGGAAGAGAAGGCAAAAAGCAGGATAGGCGAGGATAAAAATGAAAGGGAGGAAAGATCACTGGTGGTACCTAGGGGTTGTGATGCCTGTACACGCCTAAAGTTAGGGCATTTGACTACTAGGAAAATGCAGACTTAAAAATATCACAATCAGTATTTTAATGAAATCAGTGTAATTTGGACACATAGCCTATAATATTTACAGCACAAACACGATAGAAGTCATGAAAAAATTCTCAAAATGAGATGATCATGAAAACTATTTATCTTTTATTCTACCAAATGTCAATTCTATTTGTCCTTAATTCAATGTGAATCAGTGTTTCCTATAACTAGATTTTTGAAATTCAGCATTGGAGAATACAAATTGCAGAGTACGAAAGTTATTTGATCAAAAGAAATTTTAATAAATCCAATTTCTATACGCACATCATTAAAATTCAAAATGGAGAAATTTTATTTTATGTTCCCAAAAGAGTACTGAGACGTAAATAATGTATTTAGGTTTGCAAAAAATCTCTGCTTACAGTATTTCAAAATGTTATAATACATTGTATGCACCTTGCAGAATGATTTGCGTGATTTATAATTCATGTTTTATAAATTGCGGTTTTAAATTTTAGGTGAGTATTGATTCCCGATTTTAAATGAATCCTTTCTAGCAACCTTCTTACAAAGTGAAAGCCGAATCGTTGGGAAAGGAAAGTTCATTTTTCAAAATATATTCTTGGAAATATTAAAATCTATATAAACCATTTATTAATCCGTATATGGATCGAAACACAGCGTTAAAGGGAGAGTATTTCAATTTTCTTCCAATCAAAGCAACCGAAGAATTAGCTTTCTTAATAAAACACATAGATCTAATATTTATCCCAACAAACAATCGAGAATCGAATTAGTATGGAGTGCTTTTGGCTTTTGTGGGGACCCGATTGATTTTCCGCATGTCCGAGCTTTTGCTAATGGATCGCAGCCTCCAATTAAAGTCCACCTTAAAAGGACACCGGATCAATGATTTGGACCACTGCATCAGTTTCAAACTCTAAAATGAATTGTGGAGGTACCAGATCGCAAAATAAACACACTCCGCTTAAGCTATTTCAATAAATAGGATAGTCGATTGAAAGGAGGACACATTTGGGAGTCGTCGAAAAGCTAATATTTCCTGAGATACTGTGAAAAGCTGATGTAATGAAGTTTTATAAGAGAACTCATTAACAAGGGGAGCTTCACATCAAAGTGAAGCATATGTGGTTGTTTACTATCAGTAGAGTTCAAAGAAATCTTCCGATGAATCGGAAAGCTAAAGATCGTATTTTAACTTAAAGCTGTTTCATTTTGTCGTGTAGTGTGAAATTAAGTTCCAACTAAGTAGGTTACGTGTGTACATGCTAGTTAAAACATTTAAATATATGTGGAAGTGGGTTAATTTATGACGCATATAAATAGGACCTTGAGAAATTTAATAATTTTATTTTTTCTTAGGTTCCGCGATTGATTCCGCGTGGAAACTCATAGGTAAATATAAAATACATGTTTTGTACCACAGTATGGCATCTTTAAATTTAATTCCCCTGGTGGTTGTCTCGACGAGTATCTCGTCATTAGAAAAATTGATCAGATCTTGTTGGACGAGATATCTCGTCATTAAAAGAAAATACGATCACGCTCATTAGAAGAAAACTGTCCAGATCTTGATCTTGTAATCATCAAACAAAATCGGCAATATCTTGATGACAAGGTAACTCGTCATTAGCAAAATTGGTCAGATCTTGATGAACGAGATATCTCGTTGAAACCACTTGGAGAGTTAGAGTGCAACAGAAAATGTGTGAAAAACCCACAAGCAATAAATGACTCACAATATTTAGCATTCTCCAAAACATTGTATGTGATTTAATTTTAAACGTTATTTTTATTCGATTTATATTTTATCATGTTGTATCATGAATGTTTTATCATTAAACGTTTATTAATGTTTATATGCTTAAATCTGTATTTAGATTTAATGCTGTAAATGGGATTTATGAATTTGCTCAAATTGCAACTTTAGATAAATTAACTGAAATCCATTTAAGTTTCTGGCAGATTCACGAATAAAACTGATATTGTTAACTCTGTATTTGATACTTTGAATTTTGGCTAGTAATTGAAATATAGAGAAATTATCTCTATTATCTTCTTTATTGCAATATAAATTCGAACGAACTTTCTGATATTTACTCATCTTTCAAATACAGTCTAGTTTCAGACATTGAATTCGTTTCATATAAAACGATTTTCATTACTGTATAATCCTCTCTCCAAAGTACTTAATAGCTCAATGAAGCAATAAAATTACATTTCAGTTATTAATTCAACTTAACCCTTGAAAATGCAAATAACTACTTCTAAGAATTCTTTATCTCCGAAACCCTATTGAAATATAAGGAAGAAAGAAATATCCTTTCTTATATGGTAAGCAGTTAAGGATACTTTAAAATTGTGTTTTGAAAAAGAAGCACTCTTTCCAAGTTATTACTTTCTGAAGATATTCTGGTGCGAAAAAAATTTCAAAGCTACACTAGATATGATAAAAGATGAATTAACATTTTAATGGTTGGAAGAATGAGGTAATGGCGCGAGAAAGAATTAATGAAGCTTGAATACGTATTTTGAGTATTTTTACTTTTATTCATTTTATCGTTATACTCTTGAAAACCAGGTGCTTCTTAAAAAGAAAAAAATATCACCGTTTTTAGAGAAATAGTAAATTTATTTCTTCTTTTAAAAAGAACTACGGCTAAGAACTACCATGTTGAGGTTACATTCTTAGAGAAAATACTCAAGTTAATTAAAACGTTTTCAGTCTAAATACACTGGTGCTCAAAAGTTAAACATAGTCAATATACATGTAAATATTTCACATACCAATAAAGTCGAAATACCGCGAAACTTCGCTAATGTATATCAAGCGCATTTACAGCAGAAAAACGAGTACATTTTGATTACTTGTGTAAGTGAATTCAATAAATTAACCAAATTTAGTTTCCAATTTAAGTGCATAAAACTCGAAGGTGTGCTAAGGTTAATTAACCCTTCTGATAGTTGTCCCGGCGAAGTATCTCGTCATTAACAAAACTGACCAGATCTTGATGGACGAGATAGCTCCATCATTAGAAAACTAACCAGATCTTGATCTAGTCATCATCAGAAAATCTGTAATATCTTTATGACGAGATATCTCGTCATAAGCAAAATTGATCTGATCTTGATGGACGAGATATCTCGTTGAAACCATTTGGACGATGAAGAGTGTAATTATCCCCTTGCAGCCATAAAAAATTCACTTTTATTATTATTACCAAGGCCCTCCTGCCTGCCAACAAAGAGGTTTTAGGCCTGTCAAGAGGTGGAGAGATGCATTCATTAAAAAAAGAAATACAATATCAATACAAAGTGCATGCATGCAGCAGCAACAGAAACAAAGATTGAACTTAAATGCATGTATTCGGATAAGATACAGTAAAATAAAGATGGAATTTAAATACTGCAGACAAAAGATGAGTAGGATCAAATAAATCCTCCCTGTCCGCAGTAACGGAGGCCACACTTACGCATTCGCCATAGGATTTTTTTATCATTGATTGCATTAACTATATCCATTGTTATTGATTATCTGCGGATGGTTTAGCTATATGAAATTCTTTAGAGAAAACACAGGCGAACACCAAGTGATGAGGATTGCCCTCCGCCCTGCACCGACAGAGGGAAACTCTCTTAATTTTTAATTTATATAAGTATGATAAAAATGGACCATTTCCGGTCAAAAAATAAATTAACGGCTTATTTGTGACAAAGAAGCTCGATGTCGGGAAATTTAATAAAGTATTCTGTCCGGTTCCAGTAGATCCGCCATTTAGAAAGTGATTGTATATTAATTGTGTGTTGCGTCAGATCTAGTGGTAGAGAACACTCATTTCCTCACCGGAGTTAGCGGCTGACTTGGCTTCTCTATCCACAAGCTTGTTACAATAGTTGTTCGCGTAGCTCTGATCCAGATGAGGCCAAAAATATTTAAGTGTGTAGAAATATTTTATCTTATTTAATTTACATGGCATGATTTTGTTAAAATTTAGTGCCTGATTTGAGCTTAGATGATCACTAAAAATGTATTATTAATGGTCAGCCAAAAGACTGCATGAAAAGTTCTGGTCAACTGCTTTTGGTATTCAAGCGCTATGTGGAAAACGAGTTCACTTCTAAAGGAAAACAATTCAACCTTTTGGTTGGTTGATTTTGGGTTTTATGGCGCAAGGGCCATATTTGGTCAATCTGTGCCAAACACAAGATAATGTCAAGTAATTGTGAAAAGAAAGGATAAAGGGAAGAAATATCGCTTGGGCATTTTAGCAGAGGCAGTAAACCCCCTGAGGAAAGACTAGATCACTAGGGTACCAGGGGTTCACGAAGCCCGTACACACCTAAACATGTGTCCCCGAGGCGTTCGAGCCTTTGGAATGATGGCTGAAGGGATGCAATTCTCTCTAGTTTCATCACATGATATATAGGATGCATGTCTGAAGACCTTTCTGTCTGCTATATAATGAATACCTTCACTTTCGAGAAATTATCTAACTAGTGAGGGACTTTTGTCCAGAACAAACTCCATCTACAGCACCTTTATAAAGATTACCATGACATTTCTCAGTATTTCGTCTCCATATCTCTCAGCTTTAACAGCACCTATATCAAATATGTAGATAAAGCAACACGTGATGCATAACATCGCCGTAAGCAAACTGATGCCTTTCTTTGATATTATTGGAAATGCAACGCTCCCTTTTATTGGGTACTTAACAATTTTAAAACAGGCCACTATCTATGAAAAATTCCTAAGGAATAAACATTGCGTAGAATGGAAAGTTTTTACACTGATTACAAAATGCTGTGTAAACGAAAATAAGTTAGTTCTTCTTATTTTATCGTAATATAGTTATACCAAACCTGAGTTTTCGCTTAAAAAATGAAGTATTTACGCAATGAGGTCAAATCAGTAAATTTATTTTTAATAAGCATCTTACATTTCTCTCTCTCTCAAAAACATTGCATTTAAGAATACAAACATTGTTTCGTAATAATCCTTAGGAAATGTCAGTTAACAAACCCTGAATACTTGTAAATTACCTGTGAATATTGTGTTTCTAATAAAACAAAATTATGGAATCAGTAGTACTTGAATTTATGAAAACGTCTAATAGCAAAGCCTTTAAGGAAAAGTTCCTGTGGGCTTTTTTCTAAAGTACACGATACTTCAAAGAGGTATGACATTACTTTATTTCTTATTATTTCTCTGAATCTGATAAAATAGCTATATTTCATTGTAAGTTTCTACGAATTTACGACATTTGCACACTTAGGGAATTTATCGTTCCAAATTTCAAACGAACATCAATCAATAACAGCAAACGTTATTTGTAAAATAAACCTTTTCATACAATCCCATTATATTTATTCATAACTAAGAATTCGAAATCCTCAACGGCTTAGTATTCCAATAAATTACATTAAATTTCAAACTATATTTTTACGTAATTGTTTAAAAATTTAACCCATGCTTTTTAACCCATAAATTTTATTTTTAATTTTTAATTGTTTAAAATAATTTTGAGCGTCATGAGATTTCCGAGTTGTGTAGCATTGCTTTTCCCCCCACAACACCCACATAATGACTAAGTAACCACATTTATCGTTTTACGGAATCCTAGGAATGATTCTATTGGTCAAGAAGGTTAAAATTTGCTCGACGCCGTGGCAGGAAAGACTGCGTGTTACAGAACTGACATATGCGTGTGAACCCCTCAGAGGATAAACTACCTGATTGTAAACGCACGCTTGTTTGGATTGGGCATTACTACGAAAGGAAGGCATCGCAATTTCTCGGAGTTTTTTTGAAAAATACTTTTCATTTGAAAATTTCGGTTTTTAATAAACACAATTTTCCATTTCAGACGAGTAGGCCATTATTAAAGTGATAAAAACAATTAAACACCCTTCTACTACTTGAAACGCTGAATTTGTTTTCTTAATGGAGTAGAAAAATGTTACAATTTTAAAGTCGTCATCGCGGTAAATATAGATATTTCTGAGCGAAATTCGAAGCTAATTTGAGGTAGTAGTAAAAATGAAATGCCGCATACGAATAGAATCTGTACTTTCGAATCCCATTTCCATTTACGATACACTTCCGAAGAAAGAAACCTAGATTACGTGCATTAACCCATGATTATTTTCATTTTTAAACTTTGACAGAATACTTAATGGACAAAAAGATAATGGAAAAATCAACACTCGTTCGTTTCCATTAAAGACATACTTAAGTAAAGTAACAGGATTTTGTTTCTTTGTGTTTTTTTGACCGAGAACATGTGGAAATAAAATGGTCATAATCGTGAGACTGAGCACCGTTGCTCTGAGGTCGTTATTGTTCGGGGGGAAATATTCCGGAATTTCTTATCATCTTGTATCAAAATGAAAAACATAATCGAGAAATTCTATATTAATAATTTTGATGGAAAGGCTCAACGCCTTATCTTCCCTAGTTTTAGATTTCGAGATATTTTGAATAACTTCATCTTCCCCGAGGATGTTTCATTATTCAGAAAAGAAGCGGATGGTCTCTAGTTACGAGAAATTTGCAAATAAGAAATGCGAGCACAAATTAAACGGAAAGTTATTGCTATCCCTCCACATTAGATGCATTCTGACAAGCGGTGAAGATTCGGCTTTATTTATTGTTTGGTAAACGATCCTCACGCTATGAACATGAAGATGATATTAGATTCTATCTATCCAACTGTAATATAAACGATTTAATTTACAGAGTCGAAAGTAGAATGCATTTAAATAATGTAATTTACTGAGTATGAAGGAATTGCTATTTGATACTAGACACTTCAAACTACGTTCCTCAG
This sequence comes from Meta bourneti, assembly GCA_933210815.1. Taxonomy (NCBI): domain Eukaryota; kingdom Metazoa; phylum Arthropoda; class Arachnida; order Araneae; family Tetragnathidae; genus Meta; species Meta bourneti. The sequence continues at coordinate 12,005,838 of OW119934.1, read as the reverse complement.
TAGTTACTTAAACCTCTGAGCTTTCCAATAAGTATAGTGTTGCCCCACAATGACTAAACCGCATGGAGTGGTTAAAAGAGTCTATTGATAAAAAATGTCGGTTAGAAGTCATGCAGGTAGAACTGCGCCTGGATATATACGTGGGCAGAGTTAAACAGCAATCCAGAAAATTTGGAGAACATGTCAAATACTATAATTTTTACCATCTATGTTATAACATTTTTCTAGCTTAAGAAAAGATTTGAATGCTTGCATTATAAAGTCGGATCCATGAAATTTATTTAAATCTAAAAGTTCATTCCTTAAATGTATTTATTTGTTCAAAACCTTTCTGAAACGCAATTTGAAGGGTGGTTTGAGACGTCTTGCTACGGCTTTCATTGCGCATGTTATACTTTCTTTGCAAAGCTTTGAAAATTAGAAAGGAACATTTCCTCTTCTGCATGAACTTATTAAAGATAGTTTTATGAAGAAATTATGAACCATGCAACGTTTGCATTTTCAGTTCAATGGACATTTAATGAAGGTACCGAATATTTTAAAACTGTTAACAGCATTTGTAGTACTTAAGAAATATTTTTCATATGCCTTATTTCTCCCAAATGGTTAGTCTTATCTTAAACGGTCGCTCTTTGATTGTCGTAATGGCTCAATTTTCCCACAAGTAATTTCCTAATTTCTTGAAAACATTTTTACTTTCAAAAATACAAAGCCGTATAATTAAACGAATCAAGGAAGAGGGCAATTCATTTTTTTAATTGACGCAAAAAGGTCGTTGCTAAAACTTTTTGCATATCCCCGAACCCAATGGAAAAGAAACAAAACGCATTCATTCTTGGAAAGTAAACATAGTTTCAATCGTGAAGGGCGGATACAGTTATTTTCGCTTTATTTCCCCTCGCCCATTCCTCACGCCATTCGGGGTGGAGAGAGCGTTTTTTCAAACCTCTCCAGAAGCATCCTAGTAATGATTTGGAATGGTTGCCGAAAACTTTTTTCTCCGTCTCAGCTGAGACATAAAATTCCTTGTTCGAACCTTCGAGTATTTTGTAAATGTAAAGCATTTTTACTTTTCTCCGGATTTTTATTACACTCCTCGGGAGAATATTAAATGTGGAACGTGATGGATGTATTTGCCTTGTGGTACACGTTCCAGATTGCAGTAGATTTGGTTAGACTCGAAGTAATATTTAGGCTCGGGCAGTTAGTCAAATATTTTATAAACTAGTCTTTTAAAAGAGTATTTGGTACATAAAGATCTATCTTTGGTTTTGGATGTCAGTCAGCCATCACAGCTTGCTACACAATTGTTAATTAGACCGAGACATGCAGGTTTATCTTTGTGTAGTATTCATGCATAGACGGATGTAAATACATAGATAAAACCTTAGTCAAACTGATAGTAAAAATCTTCAAAATACGACAAAGTTTAAAAAGATGGTCAATAGCTATTTCGGTGAAGTAAAACGCTCACCATCGAATCTTTTATAAACTAGTCTTTAAATAGAATATTTGGTACATGAAGATCTATCTTTAGTTTGGGGTGTCAGTCGACCATCATTATTTGCTATTAGAGGGTTAATTAGATCGGGACTACAGATTTATTTTTGAATAGTATTGATGCATAGACGAATGTATATAAACAGATGAAACCTTAGTTAAACAGGAAGTAAAAATCTAAAAACTTCAAATGCGACAGATAAAGTTTAAAGCATGTGAAAAAATCGTCAATAATTATTTTGGTGAAGCAAAACATCCACCATCATCAGGACAGAAATGATGTTCAGTTCTAATAAAGATTAAAAGATGTGAAAATCATCAATAGCTAAAACTTCAGAATACGACAAATTAAGTTCAAAGACATGTGAAAATGGTCAATAGCTACTTTGATGAAGCAAAACTCCCACCATCATCAGGACAGAAGTGATGATGTCTTGTTCTAATAAAGATTTAAAAAGATGTGAAAAAACCGTCAATGGCTATTTCGGTAGAGCAAAAGGTCCGCCATCATCAGCATAAGTGATGTCTTGTTCCACTAAAGACTTTTTTAAAAAGTGAAACAATCGTCAATAGCTATTTCGGTGAAGCAAAAGTCCACCATCATCAAGACAGAAATGATGATGTCCTGTTCTATCTTGAAACATTGAACATAGTAAATAGAATGCTGCGTTCTTAATGGAAATAAATTGTTTTCTTCACTATAATATACATTTAGTAGATATCTTCAAGTACCTTTAGATATTATTTATAAACTTTAATTTAAGTTTTCGTTTCATGAAATCAATTGTAAAACTTTTTAGTACTTCATTCTAATCATATTTTATTCGTACTAAACTAATAAGCTTAAACTAATTAAGATAAATGATAGGAAAATAAAATCCGTTGCACACAGGGGAAATCAATTAAACGTAAAGCACACTTGATTTGTTTTATTTTTATAATAAACATATATTTCTATTTGAAAAATTAAGTTTAAATTAAACGAAACGTACCCTTAATATCTTTCCTTGCCAAATACTTCATTTGAAATACCATCTTCGAAATCCCAACCAAATGGAGGAATTGGACATTTTAAAGTTCTTATGAGTTATAAATGGTTTTGCTTATTGTATATGCAATTTGTAATTAATCACTAGTAATACAATCGGATTTTTTAATGTAACTAATAACGGAGGTATGAATTTCAATTTTTACTTTTGCTCCTTCCAAATACTTAATTTGAAAGTGATACAGCTCAAACTGATGTAAACTACGTAAACGTACGATATGAGCATACCGATCGATATTTCTTTAAGTCTAAATCCAATTCCTTCACTTATAACTTTTTAAAAACAGGGTTTAATTGCAGTGTGTGTGTGTGCGCGCGCGATAACCTACCTTTAAAACCATTCACCCACGAACCGGGTCCTGCGGATAAGAATATAACTATTAGAAGTAAATGGAAATAATTTTTGGATTCAGTAAATGGAAATAATTTTTAGATTCAGTAAATGGAAATAATTTTTAGATTCAGTAAATGGAGATGAATGGATGGATTCAACGCTTTCAAAATTGGAATTTTTGCAATTAGAACCTTACAAATAATATTTCTATTGTTAGATCAGAGTTAATTGTTTTCTTCTTTAATAATTTTTGTAGTGAAATAAATACAAATAAAGCAAAAATGTATACAAATTATTACTATTTCCCAAACAAAATTCTTACAATTGATTATTTTAATGTCGGTGGTATTTTCATAAATAAGTACATATTTTTTCGTTTATATTCTTTATCGTACTTTCAAATAGTTAGATTCTAAATTTATTTTCTCGCAAGAACACTAGAAAGCATTAAACTCCTTTTAAATTACACCCATAAACACATTTTATTAACATCCATTTTGTTATAATTTCTACTATGTATATCTTCAAAATTGTTTTCATGTAAAATTGTGTGCATTCATATATATATGACCTTTTTAATACACTTTATAAACACTGAAAATTTGCACTCGCTCCTAAAATATACTAGTAATGTTGCTCCAGTGCGATGTGAATTAAATACCTACCTAAAATATGCTATGAATAAATATATAAGAAATTCGTTAAATTCAAAAACTAGTGAATCAGAAAAATGCTAAATTCAAATAGTGTTCGTTAAAAATTGCATTATACATAATTCATAAACAAATATTTTGATGTATTTACCTACTAACATTCAATAAAATATTCTTTCCAGAACATTTTTTTTTAATTTTCAGCGATATACAATTAGTAGTTTATTCTTTAATTCAACATGCTGAGTTTTCTTGATTTTTTAGCTATAGAAAATTAAACCTTATACCCACTTTAAGACACATAATGGAAACATAAATTGTAATCATTCTTCAAATAGTACCCTAGATTAAAATCATCAAATTAAATTAGTAAAATTAGATGTAATCAATTTTTATCTGCTCCATGCAAAACTCATAAAATAAGGCTTTCCACTATTTGAACATAATAGTGTTTCAAAGCACCTTTTTTGAGACCCTAGTATACTTAATTAATTTTTGAAGAAAAAAATCGGCAGCCTTTTTAAAAGTTTTAACTGCAAAACAAAGGGAACCCGAAGGTGATAGATTTTCTTCATTTCTAATCTCGTTTCAGGCTTTAAAAATGAGTAATTAAACGTAGCGATTACGTGTAGGTAAACGCCTTTGCGAAAAAACGATTAAGCAATACTTTATTGAGAAATCATTAACTTTTTGCCGTAGCACAGTTCTTTTTCTTTCTTTTTATGTCAGTGATTAATTTCATAGAGAAGTCAACATAAGAAAAAATGTTTCTTAACCATAAGAAGTTGGTACTTAGTTAATGAGACGCATTTTTCACAGCTGGAAGCCTTATCGGTTTCTGGAACATAACCGACCCTACCTCTCTCTATAAGCAACGATTTTTTTGCTCTCCGAACACTGCCTCCTCATGACTTATCTTCCTCTTCTCTTATTAATTTACGAGCTATGCAGGACATTTCTGTAGAAAATTAAACGCAGACTATTATCTTTTTAATTTAATTTCAATACATACACACTCATTATAGATTGCACTCCTTTCTGCTTTCCAATACTTATTGGTCAATACTTGATGCACTTTAGAGGGGCGGTTTTGAATTATTAGTAACTCTTAACGTGCTTGATTGACAATAAAGCAAATACTTCATTATATATTTCAATGCTGATATATTATTTAAAATTATAATATTTTGCGATATTGATTGATATTAATGGAAGTCAATGTAGTTTGTGTAATTTGCGATTTATATACTTCATTTTTACCGAGCACCTGCTTCAGAATAGATAATAATAATTGGTGCAGCTTGTCCACTTTTTGAATTTTTTGCCTTTAAACCCAACCAATCATCAGACCAGATAATAAATTTTCAATCAATATACATTTGGACAATTCAATCAATATACAATGGGGACTTCAGTTCGATAAAGCCAAAATGGTTTTATTTAAAAATGTCAAATAAGATAAGTAAAAGATACTAAATCTAACTAAATATCCTTGTAGAACTTTCAAAAGATTCAATTCACATGTTTACTGTTCATAGCAATCGCACTTTTAATTTTTCGAGATATAAGCATTAGAAGTTTTATATAAAAAGTATATTATAAATTATTGAAAATATAAAAATATTTTTCAATCCTTTAAAATGACAATTGCTTGAATATAAGAGCTAGAAGAAACGAGTTGTTGGTTTAGAAAATTGTTTTCCTTCATATGGAACATTTTTTGCTTACTTTTTAAAACAACTTTTATGTGTTTAGAAGAAATTTTATTGAAAGTAAGCAAAATGTAGCAAGAGAGAGTGACCTCGATCGGACAAAATATTTGTAGCACTGTTCAAAATATTAAAGTACGAAAATCATTTTTGTATATTCTTAATGGTACTTTATTTCAGACAAAACAAGAATAAATTGATTATTCTTTTGTCTATTAGTTTTAGAGATATGTGTCCAAAATACTTATATTTTTAACGCTCAAATTTCTTTTCCAAACCCAAAACATACATAATTCAAATCTTAAATGAAATTTCGACATTCATTTGCAAACATTTGTATCCATGTATAAAACTATACGAGGAACAAACTTTTCATTTAGATTTTCTACACAGCAATAGTTGCTAATAAAATTTTCATATAATCATATTTTTAATTGTTGAACAAGATTTTCGTTTATTTCATTTCGCATCCGCTTTATAAGTATGCGTTTGTGACCGATCATTTCTTCCATTTAAGCAATCTTAGCACATTTTTACATATCCAGTGACGTATTCATGAGTATAGTCCCTTAGCTACAAGTGAATCAAAATCCTTTCTCTTATTTTTCAATCTGCAATAGTACAGATAGAAAATAAATGCTTAAGTATTAAGTGGCTTAACGTTAAATATTGCTCCAAATGCCCAGAAACACTAAATTTTGTTTACTAATACTCATTCGTCCCTTAAGTGTTATTGACTTAATTCCAGATTCGTAATGATTTGAAACGGTATCTGTGGGGAAATGAAGTGCTGTCGTCACAACACAGCATGAATTTTAATGCTTTCAATGACGACTTACGTTAGAGACCTTCACTATTGAACAGACCCACCAATGAGACTGCCTCCACTTATTCCGACTGCTTGTTGAATGCTAAGTAAGCAAATCTACATCGGCAGGGAAACATCTGTAAACTGCAGACCCGAAAACATCTCTCTAGATGTAATAATTAATGTGTAGAACTTATTTGCATATGAGAAAACACTACCGGAGACCTGGCTTACTGTGAATAAATTATTCGTATGAGTATTGTAGCGATCCCACCTATACTAGCGTCTAAAAGTTAAGTTTAATTGCTAAAACATGTACAAAGTAGAGTTAAAACGCCTAGAGAAGTATAAATTTTTATATATAAAGCTACACGCTTATACAGAGATCTATTCACTTTCAAAAATAATTATATAGCATTAGATATACATGTGCATTGCAATTTAATAAAAAATTGCCAAAATTTAAACGTTTTATTCCTATTTCCTGCAAATCCCATTGAATTGTTGTTGGTCAAGAACTTTACATGGAACAAAGACGCCATGTTGATTGATTTTTCAAAGTAGAAAAATTGGAAGACTCAAATCAAAATACAATAAAAGTTTGGGTTATCACAGAAAGTTCCAACAGAGTCGATGTTTTGTACTGTCTAGTACAAGGTTGCTCCATAAAAGTCATGAATCCATAACAGACCAGTATTTTGTATTCACTTTACAACGTCAGAACTCTGCAGAGCTTACAGCCGCTTTAGGAACAGAAATTTAGTCAAACTGATAAATAATTTAGTCGAAAGTTCAAGAAAACAAATTTCTGTATCCCACTAGGTCCAGCCAAAGACCGTCGTGTACACGGTGGCTGTTTCACGTTAAATCTGTCGTGGCCTCAAATATCCTCACGTTGGCGCGGTATGAAGTTTGGAGAGTAGGGTGCCAGCTCAGATGTTGTCTCGTCATCTGACCGTGGTTCACAATTACGTGGTACTGTTTTCGGACCTTTCACTTCAGGATTGATACGGACCGTCGCCTATAGCCCGTTGTGTTGCGCCAGACGTTAATTAACTACCTACCTACCTGTGTCTCTCTCACTCTTTTAAACAGAGGGCTGGCCCATTACATTCTTTCTTAAAGTAGAGAAAGGTTGTTTCTGATGAGTAGGAACACAATTAATAGCCTGATTGTCATGAAACTCGTCTCTCAAGGAAACCAGTAGAATCCCAATAACATGAGGGATAAAGATCAAGTTGGCAATGATAAAAATATCCAGAATGCGAGCAGTTATGTCAAAAGTTCAGAGCTCCACACTTTCGACAGATACCATTAGTTATTGGAGGCAAGAAGATGACACTGGTTGGTTGGGTTGAGTTTTATGGCCATAGTTGGGTGGAACACAACGTCAAATGATGGACACAAGGAAACTTTTACTGACACAGAAGAGAGAAATACACAATTTATTAATTACACAATCGGAAAAATTACAGTAACCGAACTTGCGCCGCCTACAATTCGCAGGTTGGTAGGTGATAGTTGAATTTACTTGAGCAACACAACGGGCTATTGGCTATGATTAATCACCAAGGGAAAGATTCGAAGACAACACCTCGTAATTTTGAAACATGATGAGATGACAAGGTCAATACCTGAGCTGGCATCCAAACTCCATCCCGAAGAGAAAGATCCGAGGACATCTCGTAATTTTGAACCACGGTCAAATGACGAACTCGCAGGATGTTAGGACAGTAGGAAAGTCCCGACGAGATACTGGAACTTTGTATTACTTCTCAGGGCTTCGGTAACACTGTTCGAAGAGTAGCGGATTAGCAAACGGATGATTGCGAGTTTCAAACTCGATCCAACCAAAGACCGTCGTGTATGTAGGGGCGTTAAACATGTCGTGGCCTCTTTGGCGTGCTGTGTAAATTTGGAGAGTGGGGTGCCAGCTCAAATGTTATCTTGCCATCTGACCGTGGTTCAAAATTACGTGTTGTCCTCGATCTCTCCCTTCGGTATTGATCCCGGGCAGTCTCCAATAGCCTGTTTTGTTGCTCCAGTGCGACGTAAATACAAAAATATCAACTATCAACCTCGTATTACTTCTAAAATATGCCCTGGCTTCAATTTTTTTATTTTTGGACGATAACGCACGTCCTCAGTCTTACTGATGAATGGCTTTCTAAGTCTATCATTTCGACCAGTCCATGATTTTTGCAATTTTGTAAATTACAATACCGAAATAGAGTAGTTTGATTTTTATGTCCTTTAGAATAATTTTATTGGAGTGATTTGTGAAGGGATTCTTACCAAATACCTTAATAGTGCTACAAATGTAACTTTAATTCATCAAATAATCAACCCACTCTGATCGTTAATCCCAAGTGAGAAATTTCAAGACTTAAGTATGTCATTTCTTAAATTCCTAACTGCAATAGTCTAATTTAGCACAGGTAATAAAAAGATGGGTTATAAATAAGCTTAAGTGATAGCTGCTTAAATTAAATTCGAGGTGTTATCACGAAAACGCGCAGCACTGATAGTCTACAATCACGTTAGCATAATTTAGTAAGAGTGTATCTTGAAGTTTGACTTGATCAAAAATTTATGTCGATATAAATTCAGTTAATGAGTGATTTCATTTCTCCTCGGTTTGAAGCAGCTGGCGTTCATTAAGAGCTGAGCCAGTAAAAGACTGAATTTTTCTTACAATTTGAAATCCATGAGAATCTCATCATTAGTCCCCATTGTGCAAAACGTTCCTAATTAATAACGGCTTATGCGAGCCGCAAATAATAGACGACCTGCCTTAAGAACACTTCGTTAACTCCGAACTGAAAACTATTGAAGGGTTTTACAATTTTTAAGGACTTTTATCAACTCTGTTACACATGTGTCCTGATGAAAGGAACAGTCTAGATTTTTACAACTCATTAAAAATAATTGATTTAAGCCCTTAATGATTGAAAGAAAATTCTGTAGACGGATTCCAGTGCAAAAATAATTGAAAATAGCTTTTTAGAATTAACTGATTATAGCTGTTAAAAATTTAAAGTATGCTATGGAAAAGTCTATATCTTCCGACGCCTTGCCACACGTTGAGTAAATATCTTGATCCTAGCCGTTTAACTTGATATTTGTATAATTATTTAAAATAAACATTAAAGGACATAATTTTAAATTCTCTTTAATGGCTTTTATCAATATATGTATATATGACACCTACAGTGGGTCACAAAAGTATTCATCAATGTTTGTTTTTTAGTACTTTCATGAATTTCGTAAGGATATAGCTAAAATTACGATTTAAATTTTATCATTTGAAAGCCCAGACTTTTTACTTTAGCCTCCCATCAAAGTAACCAAATAATTATTGAAATTTTTGCTAAAAATATTTGAAATGTAATGTAATCCATGGAATCAGCGCACAAAAGTATTCGGCCATCTACCGTAAAGAGTACAAAATGTTAAACGAAAATGGTAAAATCAATGTCTATAAGATGTTTTTGAGTTTTGCGTATACCTCTTAGATTGTTTTAAGTAAATAGTAAATATCATTGCTTGTACAATATATTTGGTCAAGCTGGAACCAATTTTATTCCATTCTGTTGGAAGATAGATTTTCTAGATTTCTTTATTTTATGGCATAAAAATGTGTGCTTACTTCAGATTTCTTCATAAAGGTAATAGGTAGGATACAAATCTTTAAAATGAGGTCAACTGTTAAGCCGTTTTGATCTTTTATATACTGCATATAATAAAGCATCTTTTATAAAGTTGCATATCACGACTCAATGAGTCGTGATATGCAACTTTGTATGTATATTACTACTTTTTGAATTACTGAAATGTTAGATCAAAATTTGTACTTTAATTCAAATTTATCGCCAAAACATTTCACATTTCTGTTTAAAAAATATCAAGATATGCACATTTAACCTTAGTACTAGCAATACATTTAAGAGTATCTACTCTAGCTGCCGATACACACCTCCAGATCATTTCATAGTATCTCTGAATTTGACAATTGAGCGGATATTACACTGACCGATCTCTGATGACCTTCTTTCACTCAATTTACTTATGGTTTGCATAAAATTCCATGAACATTTATTCAGCGTTGAAAATTTACTGTCAACACTTCAATCCATCATTGAATATCACTTTTTAATTTGAAAGAAACTCAAATCAAAGTTCGGTCAATGGCCACTGTCAAATGCAGAGCACATTCTGTAATGATCTAGGTGTGCGTATCGGCAGCTGGAATAAATACACATGAATTTATTGCTAGTACTAAGGTAACATGCATATATTGATCTTTTTAACAGAAATTTGAAAATTTTTGGCGATAAATTTAAATTAAAGTACAGATTTGGATCCATCACAATAGTAATCCAAAACGCAGTTCTTTGCATACAAAAATGTGGTTGTTATACAAAAGATCTAAACGACTGAATGATGAATGTCTGTTTAAAGAATAGGATCTCTGTTTTAAAGATTTGTATCGTATTATTACCGTTATGAAGAAATCATACATTTTTTATGCAATAAAATAGAGAAATCCGTTGAAAATAAATCTTCCAGTAGAATAGAACGAAATTGGTTCCAGTTTTATCAAATATCTGGTACAAACATTGATATTTAGACTTAAAACAATCTAAAGTATAAGACAAAGTGCCCAAAAGTCTGAGATGCTGATTCTCCCGTTTTTCTTTAACATTTGTTCTTTCTACTGTAAGTAGGCTAATAAACTCACTACCAAAAGTTAAGCACGAAGCGGTAAAATGCGAAAATATCGACAAGTACAGCTTTGACACGAAATGCGGCAGGAAAGTAGCAAATATGTTTATGCATGAAACAAAACAGAATTACATACAAAGATGAAAACAATATTGAATTTTCATAAATTATAAGATGAAGTCATATTGGAGTCATTAATAAAATTATGTTTAAATCCAAAACAAACAAAACCCAACATTAATAGGGTATGTGACCACCCCTCATACTCATACAAAGTTTACAGCTTGTGACCATGCTTTCCATGAGATGATCAACCAGAATTTTTTAACTACTAGCACATTCATTAATTATACAGATATAATAGCGATGCTTAACATCTGATTTCCTCTTAACTAAATTGTAGCAAAATTATAGTTGTACGAAAATAAGTAATTGTAAAAGATACTTTCTTTGTAAATAAAGTTTATAATTATGGATGCTCTTTACAAATACTTTCAAACGTTTTTTCAATTCATGTAAAATTTCATTATTCTTGATATTAATTTTCTGAAGTAATTTTCTTTTATAAGGAATTTCGGCAAGTTATTAGTATTATCGATATTCATTTAGCATTTCTACAGTATATATGTAAAACAACTAATTTGTAACATGTATTCGAAATTAATTTAGGTATGTTTAATAATTTATTGGAATTTGAACCAATATTTCTAAATAAAAGGATTAAAAATCATAAATGACTTGTATGAAATTTCTTTTATATAATTTATGTTATTCCTAGTGATATTTTACGGTATTAAACATGTACATTTTATTTTTCTACCACGAAGTTTTCTTTTTTATTTCTAATGCTACTTTTAGCTCTTCTCTAAGGTTTGGATTGTCGCTCTTCAGTCATTTTTTTGCTGTACAAGAATAAGACCGACTTAACTGGTATTCATATCTTTAATTTTGGGGGTAGCTATTGCCATAGTTTGGTGATAACCTAAGAACTTGAGTGATACAGATGTAAAAGCAGTTGTTTAACAAGGTATCTATAAACTAGATGTACATTCATAACTTCCTACTTTATTTAATCAGTATAAACGGTGTGATTTGCTATACAGTTTAAGTTTCCAAAAGAACGTGTTGAAGTTCTTGGTTCTCGTCTTAGAAGCAAAAAATGCTATCACCAGTAATATAATTTTCTTGTTACAGACGTGGAAAACAATTGGTTAAATATTTTTCTGGGGTAGACAAGTACACTGTTATGTAAACTAACAATTGAGACTCTTTCGTATTGCTCATAATAGCATAAATATTTGTCTAAGAGAAGTCTAAAAGAAATTCACTTCGTTATACGGAAATATATATACATCTAACACTTTGAAACATTCCCTTGATTTCAAATAATCGTACAAGAATATACAATTTTTCTTAATATAGTGAAGTATGAATAAATTCGTGTAGCTATGATAAAATTATTAGTCGTATGTTACACAAACAGGTAGCTCAAATAGCCCTTCAGGAGTGCCCCTTTTCATACCCTATGATAATTCACAGGTTTGATAGACTTCACTGGGAAATCGCCTGGCAGTCCATATATTTGAAAGATTAAAAGTGTAGAATATATTTACAATGCAAGATCGATAAATTTCAAGGTATGGTATTACAAACTCTCCCGAAGGAAAGCGAGCCGCGGTATCCCAGTTGGAAGAGCAACCGGAGGGTTGCGAAACTCGGTCCAGCCAACGACTGTCGTGTACACGGGGGCATTAAATCTGTCGTGTCCTCTAATGTCCTGGTGTGGAAGTTTGTAGAATGGGGTGCCAGCTCAGGTGTTGTTCACGTCATCTGAACGTGGTTCAAAATTACGAGACGTTGTCTTTGTATCTTTCCCTTCGGGATTGATCCCGGACCGTCGCCAATAGCCTGCTGTGTTGCTCCGATGCGACATTAATTAACTAACTAACTACCAAAGGAAAGCCTGTCCAATTATTGTATGATCTTGGGTAATATATGAAGGCTGGCAAATATTTAAAAATTTTCAAGGCACTACTGTTTCCAACGTGTCCATCAATTTGTAAATGTTATCCTTGCACTGCTGATGTCCATGTTGAGCCCTCTTGGTGGGGAAACGATCGTGGGGATGCGTACGTGGAAAGGCTTCATTTCATAGAAATTCATTTCATTTCGTAGCATAGCGAAAGGAATCACCTTTGAAGCCACAGGTGCAAGTGTCTCTTGCCGAGATTCCGAATCTTATGAAATATGTTGGAAACTGCCCTGTGGTAAACTGTATCATCATCCTCCTGTAGGTGATCCTTAGTTTAAATGCTATCTCCAGGAACGTATATCTGTCTGTCTTCTCCGCCTTGTGGTGGAGATATTCATTTGATATTTTAAATGCGAGGGCTGTGTGAGAATAAGACAGATCCTGTGACTGGTTTTTCTGCTGTCCTCTTCGCTAAGGTGACAACCAACCCGTCTCTTTCGTGATCTACATGTGTCTTAATCCATTTCAGCATAATGGTGGACCATCGACGAAACAAGTCTTGAATATCTCTTATTAGTTGCTATCTTGAAGTGATGTGTTGGATAGAGTTCAGGACTGCCTGCATGTCTGTGTATATTGTGGTGCTCGGGAAAGTGAATTAGATGCCTTCTCTGCGCGCTGTGGCCTTTTCCGTGAAGAGTATGTTGGCTTGACGTAGTCTAACCGCCCAATTATGTCGTATCTCTTCCTGTAGGATATAGATAAAGAATGATCCGATACCTGACTGTTTTGGAATCATCTGTATAGATAGATTGTTGTGACTAGAGATACTATGTAGTATTGTTGAGATTCTGAAAGTAACATTGATAGTGTGGGTGCATGGCTTTCATACACTGCTGGCCACCGTAAATGCAACACCCTGAAGGAAGCATGCAAATAATATGAAATTTACAACATGCATTAGCGGAGGTGAGATATGCAAATGATTAGAATTTCAGCGCAGACGCACATCACGCGCGCCTGTGGCGCCACTTCAAAGCGCTATTTAAGGCTTGGAGATTTCGACGATTTCAAGTACGGCAATTGTGTTTTTCTTGTGGTTTTTTCAAAAAAACGATCAATTATGCCTCGTTGAAAACAGCGATCATCTTTTGATCAAGTATCCGAGTTCGACAGAGGAAGGATAGTGGCCTACCGAGATTGTGGATTATCTTTCAGGGAAATCGGTAGTCGTGTTGGACGAAACCAAACAACTGTAATGCGGATATGTGATCGTTGGATGCAGGAGGGTACGACGGACCGACGTGTTCGATCGCATCCACCTCAGTGCACCACTTCACGTGATGACAGGCATATTGTGCGTATGGCAGTGACGGATCGCTCAGCCACATCACGAACCATAGCACAGCACATTCAGTCTGTACCGCATCATCCAGTGTCTGCGCGTACCATTCGACGCCGTTTACAGCAGAGTGGTCTGTCCGCAAGACGTCCATTGCTTCGTCTACCCTTGACGCAGAACCACAGACGTTTCCGCCGCCAATGGTGCGATGAAAGAAGGATGTGGACGGCAAAATGGAATGAAATTGTCTTTACTGACGAGTCACGCTTCTGTCTGCAACACCACGATGGTCGGATTCGAGTCTGGAGACACCGTGGAGAGAGGATGCTGAACAGCTGCGTTATGCACCGCCACACTGGTCCTGCACCGGGTATTATGGTATGGGGCGGTATTGGATATCACTCTCGCACTCCTCTAGTACGCATTGCCGGTACTTTAAACAGCCAGCGCTACATCTCCGAGGTGTTGGAGCCAGTTGTCCTTCCTTACCTTCAGGGCTTGCCCACAGCCATATTTCAACAGGATAATGCGCGACCACACATGGCACGCATTGTCCAAGGGTTCTTCGTCAATCGCCAGATTGAATTGCTTCCCTGGCCAGCTCGCTCTCCGGATCTTTCGCCGATAGAAAACATGTGGTCCATGGTTGCTCAACGATTGACCCAGAATACATCTCCAGCTGCCACACCAGATCAACTTTGGCAACGTGTGGAAGCTGCTTGGTCTGCTGTACCCCAAGAACACATCCAAAGTCTCTTTGAATCAATGCCGAGGCGTGTGGCAGCGGTGATCTCCAACAATGGCGGCTACTCTGGCTACTGATTTTGGCAGGAACCACACTTCACAGAAGTCTATAAATTTAATCATTTGATACTTGGTCAACATGTTATCTACAAAATAAATTTTGTTGTGATATCTCTTGTCTTTCTTGGTGTTGCAATTTGGGTGGCCAGCAGTGTACATGAACTTCTCGTGTTTGGGTGTGAATGGAACAGTTGGGGCAAAACAATCATTGGAAAAAGAAACATTGGCCTAATAAGTTTAACTTTTGGATCGAAAAATATCCAAAGCTATCGCCTAGTTAATGTCAAAAACGTTTTGCAACCACCACTTTTCATTAAGTTTGAATAATGAAAAAATTTCTCAATGCTTAGACAAAGTTGGTTGTTTTAGACATACTATTTGTAGAAAATTTCCTGTAAAACTTATGCTAAAATTATGGAACAAATTTCGTTGGTCTCAGATTTGAAATCTGATTCTGGAGAGTGAGTTTGAGGCTAGAACTCACAAGATGAGCGAAAGGTCAACAGAGAAAATATCTATAAATTAAGTGAACGGGAGTGTTTAACTAAATTTAGTCCATGTACATAGAAACTTTTTATAGGTTTTGCATACATAAAATGATTTTTTTAATGTGTTTTATGTCATGTAATATCCCTGCTTTAGTTCAACCAGTTTTGTAACATTAAACGATTTACTTGTCAATGAAATAAAACACATTTTTTGTTAAACAAACATTTCTTATTTGAGAAAGGTCGCCAGACATTCAAAGCTTACTTTCGAAATCAGCATTGAAAACATTCAAAACACGTATTAGTTTTAAAACATCGGTCAACTGCTTTCACAATGCAGTTACATATAAATACATATGTTTAAATTCAGTTTTTGATGCGACATATTTTTAAAACCGAAAATTAAAATGATTTTAAATAGATCCGGTACGCATGTTCAAAAAGTAAATTGTTTCTCATTCAAACAAATATGATATTCCTATTCAATATATTTACGATCTCTCAAACCTTTCTCTGATTAATATGAAATAGAAGCGTTTATTGAAATTAAAATATCCATTACAAATTCAATAATATTTGGCAAGATGTTTAAAAAAATTGTAAAATACATTCTATGGAATATTCAAAAGAGCATAAAATCATTTTATGAAAATTTTCTATATCCTTATATGCATGCTTACTATTGACCAATCAACCAATTGGTAGCATCTATTATATCACACACAAATATGTTTTTTCAATTAAGCAGTGAAAGAAATTTTAAATCTTATTGCTTTGGGGAACTTAACACTTCAATAACGCATTTAACAACTTACAGCATTCTGTACCTATTTATATAATTATATATTTTTATAGTAATGTTCGTTTTTAAATTTGAATAGTATGATTTCTTTTGCATGTTGTAACACTATACAAACCAATGCACTGCGAATAAAATGTGAACTGCAGACCGTCAGAAAATGACTTAACTTTATTGAACAGATATCGCCTTTTTAACTTCTCCGTATGAAATTCAGTCATTTTTATTTGTTTTACGTGATTTAAAAGAAAAACATCCCGATGAAATTAAATTTTTAAAAGCTTCATATAATCACAATTTCAATTACATGTTTCAAAGGAAATGTAAACTTATTTGAATTTTCGTGTTTGAGGAACCATTTTATAAAATATGCGTAATTTTCCGATGACTGAGTGAATAAGTTCTTAAATTTTCGTTTTGTGAAGCATTTTCATGCCGTAAATGCAATTTCTTTGAAGTAGATGTCTAATATATTTGGAACCTATTTAAGTAAAAATACGAAGGAAAGATTTATGTATTCTGCATTTTAATTTATATAGAATTTCTGTGAAAGTCTTGATTATAAAACTTTTTGTCTCAAAAAGTTTAGATTTATCACTATGAACAACCTTGTAAGTTTCTCTCTCTCTCTCTGGTCCTCGATTCAACAGGTTTCGGATTCAAATCATGGTCTAAGCATGTATGTTTGTAGTGGTTTGAAATTCACGTTAAGCTGTAAATCTGTCGAATTAGTATTAATGCAGTAAAAATTGACAAATGAGAGTGACAAACTAAACCCAATCTTACTGGCATATTATTCACATTGCAAACAATTATTTATCTTAAAATTTTATATTTCAAGTATATCTCCGAATTCAAGACATTTTATTATAGACATTGCGAATCAAGTCTATTTTTTTCAATTTTAAGCTTTTCGTATTTTTTCGTATATTCTACACTTTAAAATTATTATCTCTCCCTAAGGCAGTGAGGTCATACGCATAATAGTATGCTAACGGAAAATAAGTTAGAAAGTTAAAGCAATCAAGAGCTAAGACGGAATTTATTTTAAAAAGTAAGTTATGTATTCCTCGATAGTGTAAAAGATGAATTTGTAAGACCATGTAGTATTGAATCATGTTGAGCAATTAAAATTGTGGTTCAATAATTGAATGATGAAATTTAGAAACTTGCCAATGTCAAGCGTATTTGTGAAGCATGGTGCAGAAAAAGTTCTAATTTAAGATGCCTTTGAAAAATATATTAATAAGAAAGACATTATAAACTTTAAGGAGAATATAAACACTTTTCTAATTGTAAAACTTTACCAGGAGTTGTACGCAAAAGTACACTTCACAGCACAAGAATTACCTACACATTTAATATGTCCTACATATAATATTTGTGTGAGCATCTCTTAGATCTGTTTAGATCATCTGCCTAGAGAAATATAAATTTATAAATCATAGAGAATAAAATCAAATCCAAAACGTCATCAATTTACAAGAGACATAATTTAAGATAAGTAATTGTTCTATTATTTATTTAATGTGGAAGAAAATACATTCCTTCTATTACATTTGACTGTAAACCGAGCTTACACTTCCTTTTCATAATGAAACGCAGAGAGAATATTTTTCGTAATCAGTGACATTTAAATAATGTAATGTATTATTTTCAGGCAAGTGAGTTTCATGCTCAACTAATTTTATCAGGGTAAATTTCTTAACATCTTTCGCATTATTTCAGCCACTTGAAACTTCCGATTACAAGGGTTTGCTAACTATGATTAAAATTTGTTGAGTATTTTCTAAGTTAACAAATATTTAAATACTTGTAGAAATTATTAATGCATTAACCACAACCCAAAAACAATTTCAATAGATTTTTTGAATACCTTATCATTTTAATTAAATGCACATAACTTCAATTATTTATTATTTTAATGAAATAGATACACTTTAGAAAGATTGAAGTGAAACTACAATTCATATGAAGCATTTACGACAGTAAAATTGAATTTAATTTCAATTCTTTTTTAAATTTATACGATATTTTGTTTTGATTTGTCCATCAATTTACTTAAAAATAGCATTCCTATCATCGTTCTTGTATGCAAAGGAAGTGATTCATTTTGTAGCTAAAATTCAATTTTTATAGTCGAGAAAAACTATTACCCCTCCGCATTTAAACTCGAATTTCTACTAGACCCTTTTGTTATTACATGTGAGAGTTTTATCAAGTGGTTTGAATATTACAGAATATATTACACAAAATACATTGACTGTAAAATATGAAATAAAACTTCGCTTTACGATAAAGCGCAGTTAGGATATGTTACGATAATGGAAACGGATAAAATATAAATTTTATAATCAAAATTATCATAATAAACAGAAAAGATCAAGAGAAAATTATAAATTATTGAAACTTAATGTATTTCTCTCTTAGTGACTACATTTTATGCAACATTTTATTTTATAATTTTAAAATTATTTTATGAAGACTATTTTGCCTCAACAATAATTATTTTTAATAACTAGAAAGTTTTAGAAATGTGAGCATTTTCTTTGATACAATTATTGTATTAAAATTATTTTAATTTAACTCTTAAGGTACATTTGCTAACTCCACATGAGTTATATTCTTATGAAGAAAAAACTCATCTTAATAAATGCAGTCATTATAATTCAAAGTTAATGTTCTCTATAGGTTTGAGTTCATTTGGGTTTCTTCAATTCGATTAGTATGTTCAGTACATTGTTGCATAATCTAAAGTATATTTATTTTGTAATAAAGAACAGGAATTAATTTATTTACATAATAATCAGAGACATGTAAGTTTATCTCGAGCTGTATATATAAAAGAATTATACTCTCAAAGCACAAGACATTATTCACAATGTGTAACAGAAGAAAAAGTCTAGAAAAGACTCGTGACTATTTCGTAAACTGATGAAAGAGCGTTAATTGGAAGCTGGGTATACATGATGAAGAGTTGTGGTTATTTAGGGGTAATTCAAGGGTAAAACACAACGTCAATTTGGCTTAATATATTGGGCTTATTACTTCTAATTGGAGAATTTATCCTAGGTTGTAAAAATTATTTTTAAAGCAGCTTTCTTCGAATGAAGAATGATGTGCCACTTTATTTAGAACTATCGTTAGTAAAGTCTGCTTAGTCTTTATGAATTTAATTAGATTGGCTGAGGGGCTGTGTGTGACATTGTGACGAATCAATGAATGTAACATCCACATTAGTTTCAATTCCATATAATTAAAGATAATTGTCTATATAGTAGTTGATAACAGGTATATGCAAGAGGCAATGCGATTTTGAAAGCATACTTTTAAAAATGGTCCAATTAGTCTTCCAATATTAATTACACTTGCTAAAAATTGATTGTCCATGTTAAAACAAAAATACATCTTGAAAGCTATTTTTTTAAATGCAACTAATATTTCAGTAATTACATAAAGTAGCATCTATTGACATTAATTGAGGATCATACTCTTAGGCAGCATAGACTGGGTAGGGACTGGCAAGAGAACAAGGATTTCTCCAGAGTAATAAATATATCCAAAATCTTAGATTCTAGGTGACAGATTGATCAATCTTGAAGCCTTCCGACAACTGTTAATAAAACTGTTTTTGCTTTGTTGAAAGTACAACTGAAAAGTTATTTGTAAATAAGAGAAGAATAATTGGCAATTTTATAAGACGAAAATTATTTAAAAATCTTTAAAGGCTGTGTTTAATAATAGGGCAATGTAGGAATGCATACTATAGTATAATTGTTTGAAGCAATTCTAAAAACATGAAATGAAAATTGAAAAAGCGATTCAGTCAGAAATCAAAGTATTTGAAATTTTAATGGAATGAAGAAAAGAATCACGGTATAACAATCAGGTTCATGGCCTGTTTTATTGCAACATTAAAAATGTTGAGAAATCCAATATCTTAAATAAGTAATAAAAATAACTTCATCATGTATACGTATTGCATTGTAAAAATATTTGGCCGATGTTAGTAAGAAACAACAAAAAATGTGTATAGTAAAATATCAATAATATACTTAATAGACTGGAGAGAAAATTATTCTGATTGCACTTAAATCATCCTCATCAAAATGATTCAGCTTAAGCAACAAAGATTAATCCTGCGAGTATAAAGCAAACTAAATAGACAAAATATTTTAATCATTTTTTCATTTACTTCTTCTCACGTTTAAAAGCACTTTCACTCTTCAGCATGTAAAAATATATTCCGGGTATGCATTATTAATTCATTATACATTATTAAATTCACAAACGTTTAAAAACTAACTGTAACACAAAATGATACTCAAATTATAAAATGCAATAAAATAAGACATCACATATTGTGTATGCAGAAATTAAAAATAGTTATTATTCACCTGAAAACCTTTTTCAAACATTTTAATACACATTTTAAATATATTTTAAAAGGAAATTTTTTAAATAATTAACTACTCCAATTTATAAGAAAAATGTCAGAAATTTTTAATGCACGAAAATTTAAAACCTTCCTTGAAAATTAATGTAATACTATATAAATACACTATACTTCCAGAACATTACATGAAGAAGAGTCATAATTATATTGAATCAGTTTTAAAGCTTCAAAGAACTGTTGAATTATAAAAATAAGTAATGGAGAATGAATGAGCTACGAATTCACTTTTAAAGGAATTGTAAAATTTTCTATTTACTTGATTTTTGCCTCAAATCGTAATTACTCCTCGCAAAAATTATACTGTGGTTAAATTTTGTATTTTCTCAAGGGTTTAGTGCTTATTGTAATGCATAAGGATGATTCTACGTAGATACGGTTTTCACTTAAGAATTGGGTTTTCTTCTTTAAGATCAAGATTTTAACAAATTATATATTCGACTAGGTAAATTTTTACGGATATGTATTAAAAATAGAACTATGAGTCATTAAATAAATAATTCAAAAGGGTGCTAGAAGGATTGCATTTATATTCTCGCATCGTAAAAGTGGCTTATTTATTTACACATATACACAACTTAACCAAATACATAAAATCAACTGTGAATTTTAAAACATTTTTAGAACTTGCGCTTTCCCTAAGGGAATTGGGGGCGAGCTATTTACGCAAAATGCTCTCCTTAGAAAAATACCAGCATCTTCACTTCAAATGAAACCATCTGGTTTTGGCATTTTACTTTTCAAATATTCTCAGTGATTTCAGTACTTTCTTTTTTAAATGTTTACGGTTTTGCTAAGGCAACTTTCAACTGACAGGTGAATAGACTTAGACTAAATTCAAAACACCACTATATAGAAACGCTAATAAACACAATTATGTGTTATCTACTTTTACCATGGGAAGAAACAAAAATGCAACAGTTTTAGACGATGCACTATAATTAGTTATGCTGCAAAAACGTATGAACATTCAGATTATTATGTACTTTAAAGAACAAAACCTATTTTAAAATAATTCCACTTAATATGATGTCCTCATTGCAGCAAAATGTCACAAAATAGTAGAAAAGTTATTTAACTCTGAAAGGAATGATGGCGATTGACTGTTTGCATCAAACCAATTAGTGGCGCCAGTATCATATAAAAAGGTGATACGGAGCTAATAATTAAATTATCAACTTCTTGCTCCCAATACAAACATCCAGTGGTGCAAGGATAGCTTTAGGTTGAATTTTTAAAAGGGTTAGTATTTCTATAAACAATGGCTAGTATAGTTAGTATTTCAAAGATATGGCTTTTATCGCAACAAATTGTACCAAATATATGAATTAGGAGTTTTTAAGTGATTTATTTTCAAAATCAGGGTCGTAAGTCTCATCAATAGAGCAATTCAACTCTTATTTCAATGAACTAAAGAACATAAATTTGAAACTTCATACACACCTTAATCCTCTAAGAGTTTTGACGAGATATCTCATCCACGATCTGGTCAATTTTGCTAAGGACGGGATATGGGATATCTCGTCAAGACAAAACTGTCCTTCCTCCAAGGGATCACAGGAAGGAAAACCAATTGTCCCTTGTCCAGAACTGATGACGGTTTGGAACAGGTTTTTGCACCAGAAGTTGGACGTTGCAGGTCAATTTTCAACACGAAGATAAACCACCAGTAGGGTTAAAATCGCTAACATAAGCAAAAGGTTCGTTTAAATATAAAGTGTACATAATTTACTCTAGATAAAATGTATGTTATACACAAATAAAAGGGTAAAAAATTATACTTGATCATATACAAACTATACTATACACCTAACTTGATTGGTTCTATTTATTTAAAAATTTATAATAAATTGCAATTTAAAATTCTGACATTTTACATAAATTTATTGTGCCAAGTAGCAAGTTTTCTTGCAAATATCAATTTCAGGTAGTATTTCTTTGAATTAAATTTCAAAATGGTATAAGTGATCAACGTAAATTGATTATTAACAATAAGTAATTAAAAATCGAACAAAAATATCAGCGTAAATAATTTAAATACCTCAAATTGAATTCGTGAATTAAACAAAAGTTGAACATTATTATTGGAATGTATAATCTGAGTATTTTGTATTACGTAGGGAAAATGATTGTATTAACTAAACGGAGGTGAAAAAACAAGTCAACTAAATGCGAAAAGAGTTTAAATTAACTCTTACAACTACGAAGCTAAGTAATCCTATTGCAAAACCAGTAGCATGTTTCATTCAAGAGCAGCAGAAACGTGATTTGATCATTCACCTAGATCTATACATAAGCAAATTCAGCGTAAATATCTCTATTATTAGAAAACAAATTGCGAATCCTAAAATAGCATGCGCAGAATGAAAAACCTTTATATAGCGTTTGGAACTGAATAAATAAGGAACTATCTCCGTTGGACTTCCATTGTGTTAGACATTTCCACATCAAGTTTCTGAATATCGATTTAATTACAGTTCTAAATTGGACAGTGTTGGAAGATTGACACATATTCGACAAGACGCTTCTTGGCTCGCAACATCGCTTTTTATTGAATCGAAGTGGAGCTTGTAAATTATTTTCTGTTATTCTGGATAAATCAGAGTTAAAAGTTTTCTTGTTCACGTTTAAGTAAATCGCAGTACAATAGGATATCACACTGCGTGAACGTAAATGAGAAATCTAATCTGATAAGAGTTTTCAATTCGAGAAACAAATTCAAGTAATGTTGCGAAACTGAAGTCATACGTTATTTGTTTTTAAAAACCGAAATATAAAAGTGACATCGAAAAGAGCGGGTAGCAAACTAACATGAAGTTACAAGTGCAGAAAAAGCAAATGCTAAATTTTATAATGAAACGCATGAAACAGTTATACAGTGCTTTTATATAATTTTATCGAACACCGTTTTTAAAACTGCATTATCTTTTAGTAACATTCAATCCAGAGAATTTGGGCTTGACTGCTTCATTCATAATGTAGGCTATTGCAATATGAATTAACTTGTTACAAAGTTCTGAATGCCCTTAAGCACATCATAAATTTTCATTGAGATCGCAACGTTACTTTTTAAGATATTTAATTTTTCATAATCATAAAATATTCTGATATATGCATGGCAGTTTAGCAATACAATTTTTTGCTTGTTTTCAATTATATTATTTATATCTTTGTTTTCAGTATTCTTACAATGATATTTCCCATTGCAACTCAAACTTATGATGCGAATGGTGAATGAGTTTGTTTTATTACATAAAAGGAATAAATTGATAAAGATAAAGAGATAATTGATAATAAAGGAATAAATAAAGGGAAATATAATATTGATATTTATATTTCATATTAGTTTATAAACGAGTAATAGCCTTCATGGTTCATATTTAAAAGTTTTCGTTTGGATTTAAATGAAAATTTCGAATGATTTTGATTTAATTTCAATCTGAAATATTGTACTTTATGCAATTGATATACTTGTAACAACTAAATGCAACATTTGCGTTAAAATCTTTTCACGATTTGAAGGGAAATTATATGAAATAAATTATTTCTATAGTGTTCCCATGAAAGAATATTCATGTAAATAATAAATGTAACACATTGAAAGTTATTTTCAAACAAGCATTGCATCTTTTTATTGAAAATTTTCCCTGGTAGGAAATGAAGGGAGATTAAGGAGTGTAATATTCATGATATAAATTCTTTTTTCACTAATTTGTTTATTTTGAGGGAAGGTAGTCTTTTTTTCTAATTCGTTTGTATCTATAAGCTCGAAAACATTTTTGTTATATGCGATATAGTATATAGAAGCAAAAACGGTAAACATATTCGCCTCCACTCAAAGTACAAAACAGCTTTTACTGAGCTGCAACCATCTGCGCCATCTATTGGAATCTATTTTAAACTTAAGTTAACATTATTATTTCTGATTCAGATATGAAACTAGTATTGTTCTTTGCAATTCCTTCCGGTTCCAAACACATTTTAGATTTTCCATTCGTCAGAAAATCTTTGATTTAAATGACGACAATTCTCTGATAGAGAATTATGCTAAATAATATTTACAAACCTGTTTCGAAAGTATAACATTTTATGGACGTTTATCTGACAAGCATTAAATACTCCAATACCTAAAAAGGTAGTTTATTAATAGATACAATTAAAATTCAAATGCCTAATACCGTAAATTAAAGAGTATATTTTCAGAAATGAAGTTTCAGACTAATTTTCGTATTTAGTCCTCCAGTGGTTTAAAAATAATTTGTCTCTTATGAGAGATATACATATCGTAAAATCCCGTATGTTCTGAAGTTGTGCAGCCCATACCATACGCTGTCATCAAGTACTTCAATATACTTCTTCCAAGTAAAAAAATCGCTATCAAATTGCCAAAATTAAAGTTTACATTTAATAAAAACTAACAAATGAAATATCAGTCCTTAGTAAAATTATATTTAGAAAAAGTGAGAAGGAAAATAATCAATCACTTGTACACCGGTTTTCTTGACAATTAAATAAAACATTAGTTCCTTTTAAAGAAATGTTTCGTTTTTTTTCCCACACTGGTCACCCTAAGCCAGACACGTACAACATACGCCTGGAATTTAAAAATTTGATAGCGACTGCCAAGAAAATGTTCAGCATCTTTGGAAGTAAACTTTTTCAATTATGAATGAAAATAAGCGTAAATTTAACCCTCCAAGTGGTTCGACGAGTTATCTCTTCCATCAAGATCTGACTAATTTTTCTAATGACGAGGTACCTCGTCATCAAGACATTACCGGACTTTTAATGGTGACGAGATCAAGATCTGGTCAGTTTTCTTCTGTAATGATCGTGATCTGTTTCTTCTCTAATGGTCGTGATCGTGTTTTCTTCTAATGACGAGATATATGGTCCAACAAGATATGGTCAGTTTTGCTAATGAAAAGGTACCTCGGCGAGAAAACCACCAGGAAAGTTAAAAAATCGAGAATTTTGGAGATATCTCGAGGATTTCTACAGTAGGAATAATTCCCGGCTACAAGTCTTGTTAATAAAAATAACATGTAACATCTATATTTAATAACTAATTTCCCAAAAATGGATTATTGTTTTCAGTTCTTTCCTCACTCAGCATCATCCCCCTTTGTTCAAACCAATGCATGTGGCCTGCTTTCTTCACAATCTGGTCCATAACACTCATGAAGATGTGCACCCCTACATTGAACGAAGTACTTCAAAATACTTCGAAGTACTTCATCTTCCGGAAAGGATGCTTTTTTCAATACGATCAGGGATCATGTCAATCTCTCATATATTGATTCGAATGAATAAATTTAAATTAATAATTACAATACGAAGAAAATTTATTGTATACAAAAATCAAGAACGCAGCACAAAAATCAAATTTCAAAAGTTATAAAAATGAAAATTTTTTATATTTATCTGTAAATAAAATACTTACGTTTGTATACCAGGAATTTATTTAATTTGAACATTCTTGTTTCTTTAACCTTTCAAGAGGTTTCGACAAGATATATCCTACATATCCAAAATCTGAGAAATTTTACTGAAGAGATATCTCGTCACCACGATGTTGCCGATTTTTTGGAGATGACAAGATCAAGATCTGGTCAGTCTCTTTTCTAATGAGGGTATATCTCGTCCATCAAGACCTGGTAAGTTTTGCTAATGACCGGATACCTGGTCGAGAGAAGCACCAGGAAGGTTAAATACCAGAAAGTTATATTTGATCTTATTTGAAATCTTACTAAATTATTTTGAATCGGTTTATTCCCTTTTCTAATAGTATTTATAAATCACAATTTTGAATGATAGAGAAAACTTTTT
The DNA here is from genome assembly GCA_933210815.1 of Meta bourneti. NCBI lineage: Eukaryota > Metazoa > Arthropoda > Arachnida > Araneae > Tetragnathidae > Meta > Meta bourneti. The sequence goes on along the minus strand of OW119934.1, from coordinate 11,979,374 downwards.
TAGTCACATCTATTATTTTAAAATATCAAAATCTTTTTTATTTATTGCTTATCACTGGCATCGTAAATTATGTACTGCAATTGACATTAAAACACACTGCTAAACTGATTACAAAATAGTTTCGGGTCTCATATGCATGAATATTTAAAAAAGATCAAATTCCTGAATTTGGAGAATTCAATTTTGAATCATAATTTCATGTGCACATTAAATAGTTTTACTAATAAAAAATAACATGCATTTGAATGTTTTCAAAGAACATTTCTCCTAGATATTACTCCAAACTAACAGGAAAATGATTTTGTGAACGAAATCTTGTGAACAAACTCCCTTCTAAGCGTTACATCTTTTCTTTCTCAACAGAATTAAGATTGCAAAAGTGTTAAAAATTTTAAAAAAACAAGTAGTTCGGAATTAAATTGAGATTTTTTATTCAAAGTTGTTCAATGAGCTTTTTTCTACTTTGCTATCTTCCCCTCTCTCTTCCTTTCTATTTCAGTACTTGCATGTCGCCTTTTTTTAACAAAAAGTAAAACCGCAATACCGGTTTTTTCGATTCTTAATACGATACATAAACACGCTTGTTTTTATCATTTAGAGTCAATGATCTGAAAAAAAAATGTGTTTTCAGAAGAATTACTTGATAAGGTTAATTGCCGGCTTGTTTATTCTATGATTAAGAAAGAACGAAAAAATTATCAGAGCAATTTTTTCTCCCTTACAAATTTTTTAACGTATTCTAAAATATATAACCCTGAGTGAACAAAAACAGCTTAGGAAATAAAAGTAATTAATGAAGAAATTATGCAAATTACTACAATAAATTTTTTAACCTTTAAAACTATGAATAATTTTTTCCCTTTCCTTGGGCTTTGTTATAATCAGCTTTAAAATTTTCTTATTTTGTAAGAAAAACAATGCTGTTACCATTTTAGATTTCAAAATGTACTTTTTACATTTTTCCTCGATATCTCAGCATGCAATTTTTAATCACCTAGAACTCTTTTGGTAGTTTACCACATGAATTACCATTGAGTTTACCATTGATTACAATTTACCGTTGAATTAAGAATGGTCAGCTGTAATCAATATTCTCGATTCAGTATCTAAAGCTGAAAGTCTGGAATTTAGCTTATCAACCAGTCTGCTACAGATTAAAGCATTATTTCACTATATAAATTAAAATATTGCTTTAAAATTATTTTCTTACCTAAAACAGTAACGAAGAGGAAAATTCGGCCCTCATATCATAACAATTACCCTTTTTCTCAGAGAATATTGAAGTTTACTTAATCAATAACTTAATATAAATAAACTATTGCCGCATTGATTGAAAATGTATATACTTTGAAATCGAGTTGTATTGAAACAATCTATTACTTTCAAATTTCACCGGTTTTAAAATGTTATGAATGCACAAAAACTCGTTCTACGTTCTTCCTTTTAATTCTAAGCAGGCTTCGAAAACGAGTAAGAGCATTATAGAACATATCCCCTCCCTAAAAGAATTTTACTTTCAATTCTAAGTCTGTCAAACTGGAAACGCGTCCAAATCCAATTTCCGACGAACGAAAGTTGAGGTCAATTTTGATGAAGCACCAGACCAAGAAAAACGTGGCGAATTTCAAAGAAAAAATATCACTTTCACTTCAAAGATTGCATTAAAAAAATTTCTTCACTAAGAATTTTAAACCTTATTTCTTTAATATTTTGTTTGACTATTTTTAATAATCATTCCTTGATATTTTCCGTACAGCAAAGGCAGCGAAACTTTACAGCCGCTGCGACCAATTTCGTTTTCATCTTACTCAATGCAACATAATATGAAGTTAAACTCCAGACTTGTTAAGTAATGCACTTCTGCGAGTTCTACGCTACTCAGGTTCGATTCTTGTAGCTTAATTTGTTTTATTTCTCGCTTATGAATCAGTAATACTTTTCGTGTGTGTGTGTCTAATACTTGACGTCTTCAGACTTGTGTTTGTACAGCTTGGCTAAACATGATCCGTGTGCTACAAAACCCAACCAAACTGTAGAGGCCGAATATAATCGAACTAACCGAGAAACGAAAGTAGAGGTCAATTTTGATGAAGCACCCTATATGGCATGGTGTGGAAGTTTGGAGAATGATATGCCAGCTCAGGTATTGACCTCGTCATCTATCCGTGCTTCAAAATTACGAGGCGTTGTCCTTGAAACTTTCCCTTGATTGATCCAGGACCAACTACAATAGCCAGCACCGATAGACGAAGACAACACCTGAGCTGGCACCCCACTCTTCAAACTTCCACACCACGCCAACGTGAGGAGATGTGGGGGTCACGACAGATTTAACGCGCATCAGCCCCCCATGTACACGACGGTTTTCGGTTGGATCGAGTTTCGAACTCGCAATCCTCCGATTGCTAATCCGTTGCTCTTCCAACTGGGCTGGCTTCCTGAAAGACTGCTGGATGTGGTTAGGCTAATTTGAATTTCCCCTTACCTTTATCTGACAGTAAATTTTTGTGGTATCATTGATTAAATTATCACTTTTATGTTCAGTTGATATTTTTAAAATACTGTATCTGAATTATATTAATATAGAGAGAGCTCAGGTGTTGACCTCGTCATCTGAACCGTGGTTCAAAATTAAATTACGTGGTGTTGTCCTCGGTCTTCCCCTTGGGGATTTATCCCGGACCGTCGCCAATAACCCGTTGTGTTGGTCCAGTGTAATTCAACTATCTGCCAACCTACCAATTATATTAATAGGAAGTCAAAATGCTTGTCATAATTTTTTCTCAATGAGCGGGCGAAAAGGTTAAGGACCACTTCTGCAAAGGTAGGTAGTAAATTTTGTGTGGTATCATTGATTAAATTATCACTTTTATGTTCAGTTGATATTTTTAAAATACTGTATCTGAATTATATTAATATAGAGAGAGCTCAGGTGTTGACCTCGTCATCTGAACCGTGGTTCAAAATTAAATTACGTGGTGTTGTCCTCGGTCTTCCCCTTGGGGATTTATCCCGGACCGTCGCCAATAACCCGTTGTGTTGGTCCAGTGTAATTCAACTATCTGCCAACCTACCAATTATATTAATAGGAAGTCAAAATGCTTGTCATAATTTTTTCTCAATGAGCGGGCGAAAAGGTTAAGGACACTTCTGCAAAGGTAGGTAGGTGTACATATACGTACATTATACCTCTACAACTTTTTAAGATGCAAGTTGGTATTTAAATTAGAAGTTCAAATTCTTATCCCTTGAACATTTTGGTAAATCTCGTTCGTCGACTTCGTATACAGACAATACGTACGGCTAACTCGAACTCTCGGTAATTGTGCTTTACAGAGATGCAAATTTACGTAATTTACAATGTGTGTTTCGAATATTTAATTTACGCGTCTTTATTCGTGCTTCTACAAACAACTCTGTCAGGTTTGATTAAAATTATTGCGCCCGTTTCCTTCTGGTTTGGAACTAAATGCGAGCTGTTCGACTTTGCTGTGAATTCTAACTTTAGACGTGTAGAGGATACTCTTATAGAAAGAAGTTTATCGGTCTGAGTATTGTAATCTGATGTAGGACTTTTGAATTTTTAACTTGAATTTGTTTGACTCGTTAAACAATTGCCTATAATAAATATGCTCATACAGATAAGAGAACATTTTATTTGCTAACACTTTATAGTTTTGTACAATATTCCTTATTATTTCATAAAATGTTATTTTGAGTAGATAGGCGATCATATATAGCAAATTTATGTTGGCGTATGGATTTCAAACAAATTATTATAAATATGTATTGCTTACTTAAATTAAAAAGTTTGCAATTTCAAATTAGTACACTAAATTATTTGATGACTTAAGTTTGGTTTGTCGCTATACGGTCCTTTTGTTTTGCTAAACGTAGACAAATTAGGCAAATTATTTGGTGAGTTTAGCACAACTCTACTAGCGAACGAATTATTCTTGTCCTAAGTTATCCCAATGGTTTTTGAAATAGAATGAGTCAATTTAAAGTAAACTACTTTGCCAGTCCCGCGTCATGTGACGCAAGTATTGTTCTAATATCAAACACTTTTCTCTCGCTTCAAGGCTCAGGCGTTGACCTCGTCATCTGACCGTGGTTCAAATTACGTGGTGCCCCGCTATGTCTAGCCTTTCTAGAGCTCTTCTAAGCATCAGACTATTAAATGAGACAGTATTTATATCGTTTGATAATATTAGTTATTTAAATGTGTATATTTAAATTTATGTTAAATATTAACGTTAATTTCAAGATGTGAGAGAATATACTTAGTAACCTTAATATGCTTAGAATGTTTACTTATCTAACCTTAGTTTCAATGTGGTAGGACACCAGACGCCTCACCGCCTCTGAAAAGATTAAACAAAGTACATTTTGGGCCAAAATAATCGAAACACCCCAAAACCAGTGTTCGATCGGAGTGAAATTAGCATGTGTGATATACATGATAAAAATTATCACATCAAATCTAAGACTATCATTGTAGAATTGCATCAGAAGGTCATACATTATTAAGTTGTACAGCCCCCTCACATACATAGGGGAAGGGTGGCTCCAGGGGTTTGCCCACTGAGCTTGGTTGCCCACCACTTGCAGGCGGCGCAGGTTCGATTTCTTTAACTAACTCTGGATGTATTTCTCTCTTCTGTGTCCATTTTCCTTGTATGTTTATGTCCATTACTTGAACGTTGTCTGTCTTGTGTTTGGCCAAATGTGGTCCTTGCATCATAAAAACCCAATTCAGCCATCATGTACTTCACACATGCTAAGTTGCTTCGGATCGAACACTGGCTTAAGAGTGTTTCGACAGTGTTTATTATAACAGTAATATTGGGAAAATATCTAGTTAGATACAAAACTAAAGACTGTTTTTGCACATTTACGTATTTTAATCTTCAAGAATTCAACTTAAAAGCTGAATCAAAAAGTGAAAAGCAAACGCGATCCATCCAGGTTATCGTGTGAGATCGATTGAGAAAAAATTTGATTTTATGCTAAATAAAAATTGTTTACAACTTTTTTTAATTTAAGTTCATTTAAGTATACATTGAACCATTGAACTCAGCTAATTCGCAAAGGTTGGTTGGTATTGGGGTTTTATGGCGCAAGAGCCCTATTTGGCCATGCTGCGCCAGACACAAGATATACAATATCAAGTAATACATACAATGAAAGTTTTACTGATTAACAATACACACACAATGAAAGTTTTACTGATCAACAATACACACAATGAAAGTTTTATTAATCAACAATACACACAATGAAAATTTTACTGACACAGAAGAGAGAAATACACCCAGGGAGGAATGCACCTGACAGGATTCGAACCTGCGCCGCCTACAACTCGAAGGTTGCTAGCGCAGTGGACATACCCACTGAGCTACGACGGCCCCTAGTTCGCAAAGGAAAACAATTCCATAATCAGAAACGTTCCTTAAACTTTCAAAAGGCAGCAAATATCAATTTTAAAATCTTATCACGTATAAAAAAATACCATAAATTTATCCAGCACATAATACCATCAAGTTATTCATAACTTTTTACGATACATTTCGTCGCTCGACAAATAACTTCCTAAAACCAAGATTTGCGAAATTTGTGCACTCAGACTAAGACACGTCTACATTCCCTCGTTGCATAATGTATTAACTAACGTTAAACTTTCAAAGGGTACCAAATATCAATTTTAAAATCTCAGCACGTATAAAAAGGACCATGATAAATTTATTCAGCACATAATATCAAGTTATTCATAACTTTTTTACGATACATTTCGTCGCTCGACAAATAACTTCCTAAAACCAAGATTTGCGACTATTTTGTGCACTCAGACTAAGACACGTCTACATTCCCTCGCTGCATAACGTATTTCTTGACTTAGCTGCATTTAAACGACAGTTAAACGTGGATCGAACATTATAGAAGAGCGCTATCTTCCATCTTGCATGGAAAACGCGTCGAAATGTAACAGTATTTGCACCCGTTGGGCCAAATATAAAACCGAAATTACTCTCTCCCCAAAATAGTTACAGATATTTCCTTCGATAACTGCTCAGTTCTCGAGGCATTCCCAGAAGTTAATTGAATCTCAGGGAACACGTTCTGCTAAAGCTATGCGATTTCTTTAAATTATTCAGTATCGGACCCAATGCTATAAATAGATTCAATTTTTGTTGATATTTTCCTGCGCCCAGTTTCTTTTCAATCTATTTTTCCGGGCATCTCTCTTCAACGGAGAAATTTTGAAGTTCCTCAATTATAGTGCTTTCTTTACCCATCGATCGATTCCTATTTTAATGGTTATCTCACATGATGTGTTTTTTTGTATCATTTGTTTATTGTTACATTTATTGTTTCCAAATTTAAAATGGAAAAGATCGATAGCATTCCTTCTGGACAAAATAACATTAGGCTTGCTTTTAGAATGTTTAAGCAGCGACTCATATTTAAAAATTCTGCTGTGCTTAAAAATTTAATATCTTTTCCAACGAAAACTACTAAGGAAATTTTTTTAATCCTATTATATTGAAGCCAGAAAGTCTATGCGTAATCTAAATGAAAAGGTAATGAAAACAGCCCAATTCGAAGTTCTATGGAGCTTTGGTACTAATGTTTTGATTTTGAAATGAAAAATCCATTTCAACATTTTCTAAATATTGCTCGTCTATAATAAATGAAGTGCATTTTAATGTGAACCAAAATGAAGCAAATAATTCCATTTTTAGTTGAATAACTTCTTTGGGTATAGTGCTAAGGGTCTTGGACTTGTGTCTCCCTTTCGCGGGAAGTTTTCCTTACTCGCTTTGAATAAATATTCGAACGTTTCTACAAAAATGTATTGCATAGCTATTTCTAAAGCCAGTTATCTTTAAGCTACGCGATTTCAAAAAGCAGCATCAGTTTTGTGCATATTTATCGCGCAGTCGAGTTTGTTCGTCCTCAGTCATGCATTAGCTCGGTTCGAAAGTCGAAGCTATTCCTTTTTTCAAGCTTTACCTCTGTTTTGCATATTTCAAACAGCGAATAAACAGAAGTTTCCGAGGATTACTAAGCTACTAACTTTGTGGAATACTGCAGATCCAAACTAAGCTGTGAGGCATGTTTTTTAGATGTAAGTATTCTTCCATCACAATGCTCATCCTTGCGTAACTCAGAGACAAAAAGCAACTTCCAGATTTCGATTTAGAGCTTGTGGTGAACTATCATCCATATACATTGTATTTGGATGCACCGTACACTAGTGAAGAATTGTGTTGGAATGATTGGTAATTTTTCTCTTGTTAATTTTTTTGCATTATCAAATTTCTTTTCAATTGATGAAGCATGTTGGGATCCTTTCATAATTTGATGGATTTTTGACCTTCGTACCGTTGGATTATGTCCCTATACCCTTTGTCTCTCTGATGGTTCGTAGATGTCGTTTGTAAATAGTCGGCGTCAGTACTGTAAACAAAAAGCTCTCGATTATTTCAATTCATTAGTTGATGTTTACGACTAACATTTATACTGACCTATTCTTCACTCATCAACCTCAGAATTGCTGGGGTTTAAAAAATGTTTCGATCTTCTCTCGCAAATGGATAAAATTAAAAAAGAATTCTGCTCTTTCTTTACCAAAATCAAAACGTCTTTAACATCTCAAACTCGAGAAATATCAATATAAGTTGAGTTTTTCTATGTAAAGAAAAGTTCGTTCTATGCTATTTTGTTTCCAGTGCTTACCCAATGTATACAAATTAAGGGTTGGATTAATCAAACATAATTTCTTTTCCCCTGAATGTGCTGTACAATACCGAAATTTCTCCTTTTTTATGTAACTACCAGGCTTATGTATAGCTAACTTTGTAGTTTTGGTTTAACTTGCATACAACTTAAATACAAAGTAAATTACTCATATTTAACAACAAAAATCTTATCCACAGAGTAGAACTTTGTTGTAAATATACAGTGAGCTTTGTGTACAATTTTGTCACGTCATGTCTAAATCGCGTACATCATCGACAATTTCGGACTTTTCTTTTATAAATCTTTAGATTTGTGCCCTAAAACGAATAATTGTTTCCAATTTCTGTAATTTCAATGAAGTCTAAACGCTACGGTTTTTCAAATAAATATTAAACTTTCAATAACAATCTTTATCAACGCAAATATGGAAATTCCAAGTTTAAATAAGTATGGTTATAAGAATGTTCATGTTTGGGTTTCACTCTACGGTCGTTTTTTTACTATACGAGGGCTAGACCGGGTTGGTTGGTTTTCGGGTTTATTGGCGCATACGTGGCCATGCTGCGCTAGAAACAATATGTATAACATCAAGTAATAGACACACACAATGAAAGTTTTTACTGACACAAGAGAGAAATACACCCAGAGAGGAACTCATTAGACTGGGATCTAGACTTAAAAGGGATTCCGAGCCACTACAAACATCCATGTGTACACCGGGATTCGAACCAAAACCTATAAACCGAGAGCCAAAAGAATGTTCAGGAGATCGTGAATGCAGTAAACAGTGCAAAACCTCTGAAACAACTACTAAAGATTAAAAACCGAGGAAAGATCGTCAGTGGCCATTTCGGTGGAGCAAGACGTCCACCATCATCAGGACAAAAGTAAATCACAAGAAGAAAACAAGAGTTTTAAAATGTTGTTCTAGAATAGTATTGGCCACAACTCACATTTTTAGGTAAATCTTTCCAAGACACATGCAAAGACGTGAAAGCACTAACATCATTTACTAGTGTATTTGACAACGTAAAAAAGATAAGTCTTCTCTGACGTTCAACTTGCGAATAGATCTCGGAGATCGGCTCCATCAAAATGGTCATTGACGATCTTTTCTAAGTTTGTAGTCGTTATTTGAAGGTTTTGCATTTTTACTGCCAATTCAACTACAGTTTTCATCTGTTTATCTAGATCGTAAATGTGCTCAGCATTTTCACTCTAGGGTTAGCTTAGTCGCAATCACAAACTTCAATGCAAAAAATAACATTAACTAAATAATAACTAATTCACGCGACTGATTCCATAAACTTTTACACTGTGATCTATTCAATAACTCAAACCAAGCTACTCCTTTGAGCAAAAATATGTGCTTCTGGTTCTGTCTTGCTTCATTCATATATCTAATTAGATAAAAAGAATAAGAGTGACATTTCTGTCTCCATTCAGGATGAAGGAAACTGGGTTTTATCCGTAGCCCCAGGGAAAGGGTTCTCAAGCAAGCTTACATTCTTGGATTTGGGTATGTTACAGCCCAATAGAGCTGATTTATCTCTCCGTGTTATGAATTGGATCTCCTGCTGTCTAGGGATTGCAAGGAACCTCTTTGTTTGATGACTACGTGTGTATGTGTGACCCACCTTAAAGATTGCTTTTTATAATGATGAAATTCTCCTTCTCTTCTTGCTTAGATATACAAGATTAACACTTAATTCAGCGTCAAAGATATTTAATTATTTTCAAATATTTAATTAATCGTTTTCATTTTATACTTAGTTTACTACCTCATTGTACGTTTGCTTGGTTTAAAATCTTGAAGGATGATTGAATTAAAATCAACAAAGCAAGGACATTTTTAATCCCTTTTTCTCCAGGCGCTAATTTTTGATGAATACATCGCAGAGGTAAATCGCATTGAAGTAGCGTTTGATGCCATATTGGTATTTTTATAACCTGCTGAAATAATTAGGTTATCAGAAAAATGTTAACAGAAAGATGGAATTATAAATCATAATCAAAGCATGAAAGCTACGATTGACGATAACACATATCATAATCTAACGGATTGAAGATCAACAGGTTTAATTTTTAATTACGTTAATACATCCCAAAGTAAATCTTGCTCTTGAAACAAATCTCATTGCAAACAGCATTGTAGCACGGTTTCTTCTTATGAATTTATTAATGAATATTCAGAGTCGCATATGCATCTAATCAAATTTTATTTACTTCGTTCAAATATTACACGAGAATGATTATAAAAACTAGAAATAATCCAGTTTCAACCCAGTGTGATCAGAAATTATTTACATCTTGTTTAAGAAACTGAAAGGAGTTTACTCATCCGAAATGAGATTTCTATATTAAAATTTGTTGCCATTGACGCTATATATTAACCTTTTTACTTGTTTTCATATAACTTACGATTACTCTTGCGAAAACGAAACTGCTTTTTTTAACTCATTAAAACTATTGTATAAGTCATTTTGTAGTGGATAAAAATAAATATGTTGCGCAGCAAATTAAAATTGAAGTATGGATTAGGTTTAAGTAAAATTTAAGTAACTTAGAACAAACATCCTGTAATTACTAACATGACCAAAACTTTATATACGAATTAAAATGATAAAAATTAGAAAGACTGTTGTTGGTTTGACTTATTGTGACTTAATCTAAAGAATGCAAAATGCTCATCCTTATCATCATAACAATGTCGTCTTTACAAATAAACAATGAATGCGTTTTGTGTGAGGAAAAATTAAAAAACTCAATTTATATATTAACAAACGCGGAAAAGGATAATTTTTGTAGCTTTAGAAGTTCAAACTTTGAAAAATTAAAACAGTATGCTGTAGATGTTAGTATTCGTAATACAAAGTAGGTGGTGGTTTATCTTCGCGTCGAAAACCACCTTGTAGTGGTCAATCTCTAATGCCAAGAGCTGTTCCAAAATATATCACCAGTTCTAGTCAAGGAAAATTTGTTTTTCCTACTTGGATCTTCTTTTCCCCTTGAAGTAATAGGGCAGTTTTGTCTCGATGAAATGTCATTAGCAAAATTGATCATATCTTGGACGAGATATCTCCTCGAAACAACTTGGCAGGTTCATCGTTTTTATTATTTATCTCATCGTTTTCATCGTAATTTCATCGTTTTTATTATTTATCGTTAAAAAAACAATATTTAAAAATGCCATTGCCGTAATAAAAACATCAAAAATGCAATTACAGTAATAAAAACAATATCCCCAAAAGTTCAATTTCCGTAATAAAAGCAAATGTACAATTACTTTCAAATACCCATGTCAGTCTGAAGATTTATCAAGTTCAACGATTATGCATCTGGTGGACTTATTACATTCATCAACCGGGTATAGAAACTTTTAGAAACGAATCAGTTTATTTCTTCTGTATTTTTTTTCTGATTGGAAATGAATCTCCTAATTCTTCTATTTTTCTAAAGATAAATATGCCTTTCTTCCTTTCCCCACACACCAAAGAAACATTTATATTTTTCGCTATCACTTCCTTCCAGATGTTACGACCACCTAATCCTAAGACTCAATCAATACTGTGAAAGTATTCACGGGGAACAAGAATTCATACATCCTACTTCTTGTTCCGAATTGCTTGTGGGAGTGTATATTACAGAGATTTATCTCCAATATTGTGATTTTGAGCATACGCTTTTCTAATGGCGAAGCATTACTCAACAATAAAGCGATTTTCTGCTTGGGGCGCGGAAATGATAGTAAACTTTAAACCTTTTGTTACGGTTTAATTTTCTTTCTTGAATACGTACGAAAAACTCCATTATGTACAAAAAGCTATGAATGTAAATCAAAGTAACATATTGTTCATTTTGAATCAAGACATTTCGAAACTTAATCAAATTCGGGAGATTTATTGCATTAGTAAAGGCTTAAAAGAATAATTTTAATATAGAATAGAAATGCTCTTAATGGCTTTAATTTTCAAAACAATTGTTTTATTATCTTACATAAGGGAAAAGGTCTTAGTGATAACATAATTTTCTTAGTTAATTACTGTATATGCGTCATATAAAGAAATAAAAAAATTCTTATCAACACCGTACTATGGTTTACATTTGTCTTGCTGTGAATAGAATTTTCATTATTTTACACTTCAATATAATTGTGCACCAATTATAACACAATAAAATCTAGCTTAATTAATTTACAAAACAATATTGTTCTTTATGTATCATTGTTTTTCCTTTATATAGAATCATTTGAACCAGAATAAAATGTATGGCTTTATTATGAATTCAATATAACAGTAGTGCTCTTTTAGAAAAAATTATTTTATAAGCAACTGGTGTGAAAAGAAATAATACAGCATCTCAACTAATATTTCCACAATGATGGAAATTTCCCAGAGATTAATAGTGAATTAGGAAAAGAAACAAATTTCAAATGCTTTTATATTTAGTTGCCCGTTTTATCTTCCATTAAAGTTTAAAATTTCGATTCCCTCGCATCTACCGAAATCGTTAAGTTTCTTTAGTTAAGAAAAAACTCAAAAAGCGTTTCCTTATGAGAAATAACAAATTCTTACCTGCGATCAATGAAATATTTCATTCTTACTTTCTGATACAAATTTCTTATATATTTAACAAAGTAAACCTTTGAAATATATACACTACTGTTTGTGAAAATTGCAACACTATGAAAGAATCATCAGAAATATATGAAATTTATTCCACGTATTACTTATAGTGGTTTAAATAAACGATCAAATTTACAGAGCAATAAAACAAAAATAATGCCGAAAATCAATATCTTGTGCAGCCGCCACGCGCAGCGATGAGAGCCTGTACACGTCGTGGCATCGAATCATACAGATTCTGAATGTCATGCTGAGGAATGGCATTCCAGATGGCCTCTATCTGATGCCGAGTGGTCGTCCGATGTAATTCCAGACATGCTCAATGGGCGACATATCCGGGGAACGTGCAGGCCATGGAAGAAGCAGAACCTGTCGTGCACTGAAGGCTTGTACATTCCGAGCAACATGTGGACGGGCATTGTCTTTTTGAAATACAGCTCCTGGAATGCGTTGCAGGAGGGGTAGGACCTCGGACTCCACAACTTCCCTGGTGGTGGGCCCACTGTTCAGGGTCCCCACAATTTGGAGTAGGTGGGATCTCCTATGATATCCAATAGCGCCCCAGACCATAACGCCAGGCGGTCGTCCAGTATGACGCTGAATAAGACACTCCGGGAGAAGGCGTTCTCCTCTGTAGCGTCTGACGAGAACGCGTCCATCGTTATAGTAAAGATTGTAGCGAGACTCATCTGAGAATACGACTTGTTGCCAATCAGCACGCCATTGGTTGTGTTGGTGAGCCCATTGTAGCCGAAGGCGTCGGTGGTTCAGCGTCAAGGAAATCCTGCGCAGGGGAATCCTTGCACGTAGCCCATGGCGCAGACGTCGACGAACCGTTGGGGCAGACAATGACACACCTGTAGACGTGCTCCAATGTTGTGCCAACGCACGAGGACGCTGTATGGTCCGTCACCGCCATGCGGATGAGGTGTCTGTCGTCCCGTGGTGACGTCATATTACATGACCCACTGCCGGGGTTTCGACTTGTCCGGTTCTCCATGGTCCATCTCTTCCACACACGCATCACTGTTGTGGCATTACGCCCCGTGCGAGTGCGATTTCACGATACGAAAGTCCACCCTCACGGAGGTCGATCATGCGGCCCTGTTCGAACTCCGTTAGTTGCTCGTATGGCACTCTGCATATTTGGCGAGGCATATTGACTTCTAATCAACCATTTACAGCAGTCAAACGATGATACACACATTTTAACGCACCTTTACAGTGCTTTTTATACATGGCTCACTTGGAAATTTAGAGGGTGTTTCTCGGCCCACCCATGCGTGATCGCTTTGTAATTCTAATCATTTGCATATGCTAACCTGTTTTGCATAACCTGCAAGTTTTTTTTTTAATTTACATGATTCCTTCATGGTGTTGCAATTTTCACAAACAGTAGTATATATGTATATATATGTATATATATATATATGTATATATATATATATGTATATATATATATACGTATATATGTATATATTCGACCTTCAAGAGGGGACGATTTACGGCTATTTGTGAGGGAGCACGCACTGGGTAAACCACTGCTTCTCCTAACAGGGACAATCACCAACGTCCGTCCGCTTACAAACCGGAATTTGAATTTGGGAGCTACAAGGTGGCCGACAAACGACCACTATACCAGTTAGGCGAGTTACTATATTGCATAAAAAGATGAAAAATAAAAGAAATTTGAGAAAGTTTCTCAACAAAATAGTGTGTTCAGCTTCTCTTCTAGTGTTAAATCATTTTTAAAACCCAGAGAAATTTAAAATATCTCACAAAGCACATTATATGAGACAAAATATCAGGTACCATCTTGTTAGAAAGAACATATAACACATTTTCAAGGAATTAAAAGTAAGAATTAAATCACATTTTGGTTATTTTACAATCTACTTTTAGAAATTTTCATGTCTTTACACATTTCGGTTAAATATCTGTCATGCCCGATTTTTCTTCCTAGATAAACTTGAGTTGTATTATTGAAGCTGTGAAACTCAGATAAACAGAAGAGACAGCATTGACTTTGGGCATTTAAAAATGCAGCAAAGAAACTAATTTAGCACTTGAAAGGTAAAATCATTGTTGCAGATACTGTAAAAATCTATTAATCTCTAAATAATGTGAACAGCTGTTTCTCATTTTGATCATGTTGTATATCTGCTTTCTATATTTGTTATGTGTTGTTCTATTGGTACACTATAACGAGCACTTTTTTCGTTGAAAAATCAATTTTCACTCAAGAACTCTAACGAATTGTTATTGTGATCAGGTGTTAATGGTTTGGTGACAAAATAAAAGTTTCTAAAACTAGTCCATTTTTTATTATTTCAATGAGAAACCGAAGTCTTGAATTTTCCCTTGATTAACTTAGAAGAATTGAGATCTTGTAAACCTACTAGGATGAGAATAAAATCTTTGCATTGGGAGCAGAAGGCCTCTAAAACTAGATTTACAAATCGGTACTTGAGAAAAGTGTTTTTAGTCGAGACCAGATTGCACTGCAATAGTCAAATATTATTACGGTGTTCTCACATAGAAGAAATATAAAAGAGTGAGCAATGGTGCCCTTTTATGGGCCCCGGATCATGTGACCAAAACTAGCAGTAGCATGACTCTTAGACTGCTTTCGTCCCCTGGTTTCGTAAATATTCATCATCTGATTGGTCCACGGGACGGAAGAAGACGCCCATTCATCATCTAATTGGTACACTGATTTATCCTCTGTTAGTAGTAGACTTTGGCGATTGTAACCACTCTAAAAATGTGGATTCACACACCTATCCTGTCACAAGATGTTTTATTGCCAAACGAGGTGATAAGCTACCAAATCGACCAACCAAGTAAATTTTCAAGAGCAGTCACGTGACTACTAGTCGACACGTTGATTACACTTTTTGAAGCTCCTCTCAATAGCAATACTCAGTCTACTTATATTTCACGTCTACAGTTCTCACACAAATATTTCTAGAAGTTGCTGTAGAAAGATATCATTTCTGCTGTGATTTGCACCAATTGTACTTTAGTTTATCCAACTCTATTGAAGTGAGTTGTCAGTTGGTACACTTTGAACTGTTTTGTCAGATCCATCCAAAGTCTATGCACTCGGAATTAGCCATACCAAGTAACGATTCCCACTGTTGGGTGATTTGTTCGAGTTTTATGGCGCAAGGTCCAACAACAGATAAGCAGAACCAAACACAAGACCAATTAAAATTCTATATATTCAAATGTAATATTAAAGGGACACAGTACCTTTAAGCATTTCAATCAGGAGGAAAACAGCGTAATTTCGATAAACTGTTTCTCCTAAAGTTTGCTGTGTATTGTAATGCCAAACTTTCAACACTGTTTATTTACACTCTACTACACAATACAGAAAAATTAGTTAATATATTTAAACTAAATAATATTTTATTTGAATTTACATAAACTCAATCTACAAAACAAATATTTACAAGGACAACTTGCGAGCAGCTTTCTGAGTCAACCCATGCATTTTCTACCGAAATAATGACTGAAATGAGGCACAGAGTACTCATATTTTAAATTAAAACCAAAACATATAACTTAAGTAACGCAAGAATCTGAAATAATCAATCTTTCACTTAATTGATGTTTTGCAAAATTTCTCCCGTATTATATTCAAATTTTTGAATAAAGCTCTTATTTTTGTGCTAAAATTTGCTCTTATTTTGGAAGCTGTAATGATAATTCAACTTTATTCCAAATTTCTTGTACAGTCGCGGGAAGAAACGAACCAACCCCTTTATTTCGAGCACTATTCATAGTAGAGAAAATTCAAAGATATCATTCAATAGGGAATAACGTCCTCTACAAATTCAAATGCAAAAAAGTTGCATAAGGGGTCGTTTTCATATAAACGTTTACACAAACAACAAATTTCCAATAAAAACACCCTGTTTTGATGCCTTAATCAGATTAAGCATCGTTAAATTAATCTAAATAAGAAATCTCATGGCTTTAGTATCTTTATATCCGGGATATCCAATGTTAAAGTTGCTGGCAATTTCAGGGATCATCTCCACATTGAAAATCGCTATTCGTTGATCGAGATTAACTGTAGTTAGAGCTACTCGAATTTCAAATTTGAATACTACTTCAAAAGTACACTCATGTCCAAAATTATCTTTACATGCATAAAATCACGGATTTCTCAGAAATTGTGAACTATAATTTTATGAATTTATGTGAAGTGATACATAACATCATAACACATAAATACAAAGGAAAAACATTAAGAGCACTGCATATGATATAAAACTGTAACATGAGACAATAAAAATGGCAATAATATGTGACAAGGAGAGTTCAGAAAAAAAAGAATAACTCAGAAAAAATTTAAGGCTTGTGAATTTAATATGGAATGTGATCTCCCCTGACGTGTACACGCATATCGTAACGTGTTTTAATGCTGGCAATAATGTTGTTAACCCAGCGTTTCTCAACCTTTCAGTATTCGCGGCCCAGTTTTCAATCATAATTTTCATCGCGCCCCCCGCTTACAATAAAATGTATACAACAATAATGTATATTGAGTATTTTGGATTCTGTTTTTAAATTATTTTTAACTAACTGCCAAAAAAAACAAGAGTAAAAGCGAGCCAACGTTGGCGAGAAACCACAACTGGCATTTTGCCAAGCGGGCGGTGAACAGATGAAGCGAATGAAAGCGGGGAAAATTTAAATATTATATTTGAAATGAAAGCCAAACAGGGAGATAACGTTAAAAGAATATGAAAGTAGAAAAATTCGTTAATGAAAGTTAACCTAGACGGGGTGAGCTAAATTTAGAAACTGGGAATACATTTTTTCGAATAATAAAAGAAATAAAACAGAAGCATGACTAAACAAAAGAGAAAAAATAAGTAATGTTTGTGAAAGGGAATCCACACGACCGATGCCGTCTCGAGCATGCGCAGAGCAAATGTTTTCTCATAGAAAGAAGGAAAATGTTCGATAACACAAGTTTCAATTCCAGCCAGTCTCATTTGAGTCGATCCTTCTATCGCTATCGAATCTATCGTGAATGTGTATGTTATATATGTTTTCGTGTTAATTGCAATTCACCATATTAAATATTCACGGCAGCAGATTTATGCAGACTCACATGGATAAATTTTTAAGCGGAAGTAAGCGAGCATTAGACGATAGTCAAGCATCAACAAGTACACAGACGAGCGTGGTTCCGAAAATAAAATCAAGAAAATATTGTCAAGAATACTTAAATTTTGGGTTTACCAGTACTGAAGTAAATGAAGAAGAAAGGCCCCTGTGTATCATTTGCTCAAAAATATTGGCCGCAGACAGCATGAAACCTAATAAACTTAAACGACATTTGGAAACGCTTCATAGTGAGTACGTCAACAAACCCAGAGAATTCTTCGAATTAAAATTAAAATCATATAAAAAGCAAAAATCATTTTTAAAGAAACTTTGTGAATAAAAAAGCTTTCATTGCATCTTACAAAGTTTCATATAAAATAGCCAGATGTAAAAACCTCACACCATTGGTGAAGAGCTTATTTTGCCAGCAGCAATTGAGATTGTAGAAACTATGTTTGGAGATAATTTTTCAAAACAATTGCAGTCCATACCTCTTTCAAATGATACTGTTGCTCGTCGAATTGGTGATATAGCTGAAGATGTACAGTGTCAGCTTTTCTCGAAGTTGCGTGACAAATTGTTTTCAATACAGCTTGATGAAGCAACAGATAGTAATAAAGATTCTCATTTAATTGCCTATGTTCGATTTTGTGATAATATGTCAGTAGTAGAAGAACTACTTTTCTGCAAACCAATAGAACTCAAAACAACAGCGCTCGCATTATTTGCTATTTTAAATGATTTTATGAACGAGGCAAACATAGAATGGAAAAATTGCGTCGGAATATGCACCGATGGTGCTCGTTCAATGTCCGGAAGATTCCAAAGTATACAAGCACTTGTAAAACAAAAATCGCCTCAGTGCATCTGGACACATTGCATGATCCACAGAGAAGCTTTGGCTTCGAAAGAAATGAGTCCTGGTCTGAATA
This sequence comes from Meta bourneti, assembly GCA_933210815.1. NCBI lineage: Eukaryota > Metazoa > Arthropoda > Arachnida > Araneae > Tetragnathidae > Meta > Meta bourneti. Next base: position 11,960,947 of record OW119934.1, on the reverse strand, counting down.
TTGTGTTAACTACGGTTGTAACCGTAGTAAATTATATAAAAATGAGACCCCTGAAATCGAGAATCTTTTCCGCACTTTGTAAAGACATGGGTTCAGTACATTCAGCGTTACTATTTTATTGCGAGGCAAGATGGTTATCACGTGGGAAATTTTTGCAACGTGTTTATGAATTAAGAGAAGAAATCGCCATTTTCCTAGAAGAAAACAGACCGGAAGCCGAGAATTTTCGCGATGGTTTATTTGTGATGAAATTGAGCTACTTGGTCGACATATTCGAGAAATTAAATAACTTGAATCTTCAACTCCAAGGAGCAAATACACATATGTTGGATACGAGTGACAAAGTTAATGCTTTTTGTAGAAAATTGGAATTGTGGAGCAGAAATTTAAAGCAAAAAAACCTAACAATGTTTGCAAATGTGGATGATTGTACTAAAACTTACAAGGCTGAAGAAGAACATGTAAGAGTTGTTTTTGTAACCATTGAAAATCATTTAGCCATGCTGGCAAAAAATTTTAAAAAGTATTTTCTTGCTGACGACAAACTGATAGCAAGTTACGAGTGGGTTAGGGATCCATTTCATAAGACTCCCGAAGGACTCTCAATTGGTGAGGAAGAAAAATTCATAGACTTCACGACAAGTGGCGAAACCAAAAGACAATTTAGTAATAAATCACTATTTGAATTTTGGGCAGGAGTAGAGGATGATTTTTCTGCACTAAAAACAAGGGCATTTCGCATTCTATTACCATTTTCAACATCCTACCTTTGTGAAACTGGATTTTCTGCTGTGGCTTCTTTGAAGACAAAATATAGATCTCGGCGAAATATAGAAACAGAACTGAGAGTGGCTATTTCTAATATTAAGCCTTCCTTCGAAAAACTTTGCTCTGCAAGACAGGCCCAAGGAAGTCACTAATAATTATTAAATTTGTTTTTAATTCAGTATGTTTTGATTAAGTTAGTTTTGATTAACTAAGTTTTGATTTAGTAAGTTGTTTTACTTTATTTGTTAAATATGTCGAAATGTATTTTGTTTTCTATGTGTATGTGTGCTTTCCTTTCAGTCAGTTAATCAATTTTTTTAAATAATATTTTCTCTTGGATATTCTCGCGCCTCCCCTCTAGTGTGCTCGCGCCCCCCTAGGGGGGCGCGCTCCACAGGTTGAGAATCGCTGTGTTAACCACAGTTTGGGAATTAAGTTCCACTCCTCCAGCAATGCGGTTTTCAGGGCATTTTTATCTCTAGGACGAGGATGTCTCCGTGCAACTGCTTTTCCAAGGTAGTCCCATAAGTTCTCTATCGGGTTCAGATCAGGAGATTTTGCTATCCACGGCATTCGCTCAATGGCTTCACTTTCAAGGAATTCGTCAACGAGGTTTGCTCGATGTGGACGAGCATTATCGTCCATAAATAAAAAGTCAGATCTATATGCCCCTCTGAAAAGCCTTACATAAAGTTCTAAGACCTCATCCCGATATCTCTGGCTGGTCACAGATCCGCTGTTGAAAACGTGAAGGGACGTGTCCATCGATCATTATTCCTCCCCTTACCATCACACCTGCACTACCGAAACGGTCGCGTTCCATAATATTTCGCGTTCTTGACTTCCTCCAGGTGTAAACACGTTTAGAATCAGATGTTAAACTAAACCTCGACTCATCAGTAAAGAGAATATGGATCCATTGGTGTTCACTCCAGTTCTGATGTTCTTTGCACCAATTAAATCGATCCCTCTTTTGTTGTGCAGACAGTGAAACACATACCCTTGCTTTCTGGCATAAAGGCCTTTTTCATTAAGCCTTCTGTATACAGTTTGCCGTGATACAACAGTTCCAGTGGCGGCTACAACCTCTGAACTTAACTGCCGAACAGTAGACTTCCTGTTACGACGGGCAGTTATTGCCAAATATCGATCTTAAGAAGCAGTTATTCGTTTACGACCTTGTCCAGGCCTCCTTACAACAGTTCCAGAGTTCTGAAATTGTTTCCATAGCGTAGAGACTGTCTATCTTGAAATATTCACACATCTCGCTGCTTCCATGATTGTCTGCCCTGCTTCTAAACGGCCGATAATTCGCCACTTCACAGATTCTTCCAAATGATACTTAGGAGCCATAACAAACCGTTTCGAGTCCTTACACACTGAAATCAAACGCTGTATTGCAGAAATTCACTCAGATATTCACTTTGCGCCAAACGCTTGATTCACCGTCGGATGACGCAACGCCTTGATTTTAATATCAGAAACCATTTGATCACTTTTGATTGGATAATACTAATTAGGCTTGTCTTTCACACATTCCCTGCAAAAATGGATTACATCGATTGGATATTTCACGGAATATCATTATTTTTGGGTATTTAAAGATAAATTTGGACATGGTGTATTTGTCAGGGCGTGCAAACGATCCGAGAATCATTATATTTATTATACGAGCTCAAACGATAATATTGTGAATTGTAACCATGATTGAATTTGATAAAAGAAGGATTTTGGTATTGAAAACAGTTCGAAACGGAGAAAGTATTGATCGATGTTCTATATAATTTTGTATCGTCTTTAGTGTTCTTAATAAATGTTAATTTTTTTTAATTAGCATTCGTCTCTATGTGTGCAACCAAAAAGCCTGCCTACAATTATTTAATACAATCGAACTGATATTCCGATCATCCAAAAAGTTAATATTGAATCATTCAATTGATCATTTATTAGAGTTCATCTATACGACAGATAACTGGTAAAAGGCAATGTATTTTAGATTTCAATGTATTACATAAATGAAATTTCCAACCATTTTTCAAAATTTTAAACATTCCTCGGGTTTGTTAGACGCTTTTTAAACTTTTGGTTGCCCCTAAAATAGCTAAAATGAGATAAATTTAATGTAACGCAAAAACTAACGCTTGGAATGACCTGAAATTCTGAATGGTCATATTAGAAGTCCTTCTCAATTGATTCCTATCAAAATATAGTAAGATTCCAATTTATCTTTTTTCAAACATTAATTTGATAATTATAATTGCACACTAAAAACTATTTTTAAAATAAAATATTAGATGGATTTTGTTTGGGATGTTTAACGGTAACATGGTACAAAATATCAATAGGAATATTTAGGCTATAGGAATATTTTTTTGGAAGATATCCATAAAAGTCTGAGAAACTGATTTAACATTAGGAGCTCCAATCTTTCTGTACTCCTAACATCGAAACGGAAAGACATAATGACATGTAATTTGGTATCTGAAGTTAAATTTTAATTTAGATTTGAAATTGGGTGTCAAAATAAGGGGTTTCCGTTGGAAATTATGAAGTTGGTCCTCAGTTTAACATGAAGACGATACTTTATGAAAATTTTATGCATCTGAATTTATAGAAGTTAGTTGCTATCGAACGCCATCTTTGAATTTTCTATTCTGTTAAAATTGCTCGAATAAAGAGGTGTGTTTTTTTTCCGCGACTGAAACCTGAGTTTAATAGTTTAAGAATTATAGTGCGCGCAGTGTTAAAAATTCTCATTCTGTGAAAAATACGATTGATAAAACTGAAATAAGGATGTCAGAACTATCTTAATTGCGAACAAATTAATGCGAATTTTTACCAGAATACTTTAGACTTAGTTTTTAAAGGTATTGTAGCCCCTTAAAAATCCTGTATACGATCACATTGGTTGTTCTAAGAGTTAAAATCAAACAGAAGCATAGTTTAAAAGTTAAAGGGATAAATTTTGAAATAGCTAAAAATTATTTATAATAAATTTTAAAAGTCAATAAGTTAGATGTTTGGTAAATATCCAGAGGTATGTAAAAATTTGAAAGTGCTGAGAGTTACACTATGTTCACGGAACAAGATTCTTCAGAATTCAAGAAATGAATCAAAAGCTATTGCCTTTTATTGGTAAAAATTATTATCTTAACAGCAAGAGCATACAGAAATGCGTACTTTACAATAAGAATTACTTCAACACCATCTCGTGTTTATGAATAATTTTGAAACTTATGGGGTAAATGCCTACTATACAAAATTAAATATTTCAAAGGTAGCTCCGGTCAGAATTGATTTTTGTGAGGAAAATGTCAGGGAAAATATATACTTTACAAAAAGAAATATTTCAACAGTATCTCCTTTTTAGAAATAATCTGAACTATTTATTTTTTATCTATATCTAAGAACTGCAAATTTAATCTTTACTTTTTCAATGCTTATTTTAAGAAAAATATGGGTATATATAGGAGATTGTTAGCGGATTCCTATGTTCATCCTATTTGTGGGAAACGGAAACTTAAAACCAAGCGCTTTGAATTAAGTACTTAAAAGCAGAACATTGCTTCTATAAGTGATCCCCATTTAAATCAGTTTAAAATGAGTCATAAAACTTGCTTGTCCGTTATTGGACCTTGAGCCTTCAACACAAAACCAGTCCCTAAAACTTAAAATATTGAAGAATAACATTGCTGATGAAAGCTATTCTGTTTCATTCTTTTTAGCGTAATAAAATAATAAGCGTTTTCATATAGCTTAAATACATAATTCTGGTGATTTGAATGAATAATACAAGAATAAATATACTTATGAATGCAATCACACACTATTTTCTAAAATGCAATGAAGGCAAGAGTTTCAGTGTGTTTTTCTATGAGGTACAGAAAAAATAAGTGCAGCAAGTAACGACATAATAAGAATAAGATTGTTTTTAAGAAATTCCTCAATTTTAGGAGCAACAAGCTGGACTCTCGTCTAATTGGCTGTTTCTAGTATGTCAAATAAAAAATCATTTTATTTGCTTATATTTGTCCGTTACTTTTCTTATTATTCACTTAACCTTAACATAAATTGCATGATTCTACTTTTCAAAATAAAATTAGCTTAACGTCTTCCTTCTATAATCAGTTGCATCTCTCATCAAAATTGACACTGCAATTTTTATTGGAGATTGCTAGGAACTGGAATAAATCATGAACTCTACAGCCAGTTGTATCTATAAAATTGGGTTATACACATCCTATTTGCTCCTCTACAGTCATCTGATAAAATTGGCACATACGTGGAGATTACACTGGCGTGCAAAACTTAAGCAACGATGTAATTTTTAAGAAGGCAGCCATGAAATTGTAGAAAAAGGCTTGTTGCGATCAGTACAATGAACACCCAATGCACTAGAAAGGTGATTCGTATGCAAATAACAGAAACAAGACGTCACAGGTGACGTGAGGACACGCAAAACGCGTGCAGTCAGCGCGCGCAGTGCAAGACTACAATAAAAAGAAGGACGAAAGGCGCTATTAAAGACATTCGCTGCAAGTTCAAGTTAGTTTGTACGTGCAATATGGCTAGAAGAAACCATCTGGACGACTTTACACGTGGCAGAATGATCGGCAAGCTTGAGGAAGGGCGTAGTGTGACGAGTGTAGACCAAGAGTTTGGAATCGACAAAAGTGTCGTTTCAGGAGCTTGGAAAGCCTTCCAAACAACCGGTACAGCTGTAAGAAAGGTTGGTAGTGGTCGGTCAAGAAAAACAACGCCAATGGATGACGCAGGCGAAAAGAGATCGATACTAGTCAGCGGGCAACCTGGCTCAGCAGCTGCGTGCGGCAACGGGACGACAATTGTCGCGGTTTACTGTGGCCAGACGCCTTCATAAAGGTGGCCTATTCGCTCGCCGTCCTGAACGCTGCATCCCATTGACAGCTGCCCAACGGCGGCGCCGTTTGGATTGGTGTAAGGAACACAAAGACTGGACATCTCATCAATGGAGTCACGTCCTCTTTACAGATGAGTCGTTTCAGTGTCACAAGCGATTCTCAACGCCAGTTGATATGGAGAGAGATAGGGACACACACAGTTTTATTCCACTAACATCAGGGAAAGAGACCGTTACGGTGGACCTGGCGTGCTCGTCTGGGGAGGCATCATGATGAACGAGCGGACTGAGCTCCAAATTTTCTACAGGTACTGTTACTGGAGATCGCTATTGTCAGCAAGTGATCCTCCCCCACGTACGTCTGTTCAGAGGTGCCATTGGTGCAGACTTCGTTTTTATGGACCATAACGTCAGGCCACATCGGACTCTTGCTGTTGAGCTGCTAGAAAGTAAAGATATCACTAGAATGGATTGGCCAGCGCACTCCCCTGATTTAAATCCCATAGAACATGTGTGGGATGCTTTGGGGAGACGTCTTTCGGCACGATTATATTCGCCGGAGAACACTCAACAACTGAAACAAACAGGTGCTCATTGAGGAATGGGCCCTCTTACCTCAACAACTGTTGGATAATCTGGTGTTGAGTATGGAGAGACGGTGCCAAGCAACCATTGCAGTTAATGGAGGTCATATCCCTTACTAAGGGGCATCTATTTGTTGTCCTCCCTCCTGGGCAGACAATCATTTGTACCAACGCTACTCTTTCGATAAAGCCTTTTTTGTTTGATTCCATACTGTATGCGTTCTATTCATTTTTGCGCTAGTATGCTTTCTTCATCCGTTAAGAACAAAATACTGTCTCTGTATTCTGAATTACATCTCTCCCAGGTGATTTCTTGCGGAGTTACGGCAAAAAAAAACAGTCGTTGCTTAAGTTTTGCATACCAGTGTATTTTTATGCATAATCTTTATTCAAATGTTTGTTATCCTACTAACTTAAACTTTATTTTATACTTTTTCGAATAACATGAATTTTGGTAAATTATTTCAGATTCCATATTCAATCAGTAATGAATAAAAAGCATGTGCAAGTTAGTATGAAAGCGAGTTTGTAATAAAATGAAAGTAATGAGTGAATATGAAAATAATGAGTGAATTGTATAAAAGTATACTTTGTATAAAAATTCATCACAAAAGATGCTTACATTTAGTTTAGAAAAACCTTACATTAAGCTCTAAAAGGAAATATATCTGCAAAAGATAGTTTCTAACAAATTGTTTTGAAGCATACTTAAAAAGCAATGCGCTTAAACTTAATTTAATTTGTTACACTAATATGTAAAATAATTGAGAATTATATTCAATATCATACTAATTGGTGTATTGCAACTGCAATACATTCAAATTCCGCTTTTAATGAATAGAAATATTGAGATCATTTACAAAAAATGCAGTACTTGAAAATTGCACATTAAAATAAAGCAGTTCAATAGAGTTCTGAAGTCAATAGATACTCTAAACATTTTTTCATAATTGGAAAGAAAATAATGCTTTTGAACATAGTCTATATGTATATTTGTTTTCCCAATTGTTACAAGATACTTTTAATATAAAAAAAGGTTTAAAGAATCAGTAGCTTTACTTTTAATCTCTTCTTTATGCCCTGGAGTGCTCTTATTTCTTCAAAAACAGAAAATGTTTGAGGGAAAATCTTCAAAAAAAGTAATAAGGAACGAGTTATTTTTAAAACTACTGAATAGCACTGTTCCAAAGCATTTAAAGAATAAAATTATTTATCTTTCCGATTTTCAACTGCGCCTAATTACAAAATTTCCTGCATTAATTCAGTTCAATTAAACTGAGATGCAAGATCAGTAATTATATACAAGTGATTGTGATAAAGAAAAAGTACTGACCATGTCATTTTAATTTTATGTAATCCTGTTAATATTTCTTTATTAATTAAAATGTCACGAACAGAAAAAAATCACTATCTATTTCAGAAAGATAATTTCACTTACTTAAATAAATTCTTTGATATTGAATAAAAAAATCAGTTAATCACTTTGAACATTTATTGATGTTTCAGAAATTAAAAATTAATGCTATCAATTATTTCCTGATAAAAAGCGCTGGAAATGTTCTTCAAAAATAAGGTAGAATAATCATTAGAATTAAACCTTGCAATTATTGTTAGCTGATGATTGAAAACTTATCTTATGTGTAATATTTTTTGATGGAACTTAAACTAAAGAAAATACTTTTTCTGTCTACAAAATTCTTTTAATTCCTTTATTTTAATACTTTAATCATTCTTAATCATATTTGACGCTACTTAATATATCAATTTTAATGAAAACAGGAACTACTAGGTATTGTACAGTAATCTTAAACTGAAGGAACAATTCTGAGAGTTTTAAAACATTTTCCGTGGAGGTTATTTGATTTTGTCTTTCTAAAAAAACTTGAAGAGATTTTCAAAGGGATTTAATTTTGTAGAAGATTAAAATTCATACTTACATTTTTTCATAGTTTTATCAGGATTTTTTATACCAAAACTACAATACCTAAAATAAAAAAATCCAAAAATATCCCAAAAAATAAGCGCGCTTTATATACAATGATTTGTTTTGCTTTCTCGCCTGTTAAATCATGGAATTTTGCAATTTCCTTTGACTGAATATTTCCTATGGATGACACTTTATATGGGGATGGTGCTCTTTCAAAATGAACTGGATGTCAATTAGGCAGTGATTAAACATTTTGAATTATATTGTCTAAAAGGCTATTTTATTTCTTATGTATTTTTACTTTCTTAGTGTAAACTTATAGTTATTGATTTAAAACTGATTTTGGACGGGGGCACAACAGTTTGCATCTGCTACTAGATGTTTTCTATTTAGTACAACAGTTCCCACTTGGTGCTTTATCTTACCACCTAAGCTATTCTTACCATGAATTAGCAAATATTAACACTAAAAACAGTTTCGTTTCTTCCTAAATAAATGCCATGTTTCACAAAGTATACCTGTTTGAACTTCCACCTAAAATATGTTCATAACTCTTATGTTGGTGAAGGTTTCCTTTGGACCTTTCAGCAAATTTACCAAGAAAACATTAACAGAATATTTCTGAGCTCGGCGCTTACTATTGCAAAATTTAAGTAACTGAAGATATTAAAGCTACTCCTGGTGAATATGGTCATTTGTTGGTATTTTACTTTGACTGAATGGCAAAGCTCACAATAGATGCTTAATGTTCTCACCTTTACTTTGAGGCTTGTTGCATCAGGTTTTTGTAAGTGTAGAAGGGATGAGACAATTTACCTTTATAAATGTTTCGTTTCAGATAATTTCAATTTCTAAAAGTTGCTCTAAAATTTCTAACTTCTTTACTGCTGTTTTTTTTTATTTTACTTGATTCCCAACTCTAGTCTATTTTTACTTTCTGAGTCTTATATTCCTCTGTATTTTCTCTAACCTCTTTCTTCTTTTTCCATACCTTTCTACTGCTATTTTCCTCAATTTAATGTTTGTCGCGCGTTCGTTTTGAAACAAAATCGCGAAACACAAAAAATACATATCTAAGGTGTGCTTGTGACGGAAAGGGACCCTTAATACCTCTGCAAGTAAACTCTTTAAAAATAATTTTTATGAGAAAGTTAATGGAATGATACACATTTACAAAATAGTTATTACTACATAGTTTAAAACAATTTTCAAAACCGTATAACCAGGATTTACATGTGTGAAAAGTTAAAAGCATTGTCTCACACCATCGCAACAGAACATGTTGCCATCTGTTTTTAAGAGCCATGTTACAAGCTACATAACGTGTTGCCAGATGTAATTTTATGGATTTCATCAACTTTTGTTATTTTTGCTTCCAAAAATCTCAAAATTGCGAATATTCACACAACTTAAAAAAATCAAGAAGTTGGTGTTTTCGTGGAATGGCCCAAAAATTAAAACAACTTAAAATTTAATATTTTGTCAAATGTGCATTAATTTGAATGCTTCGGTCAATGCTTCACTCTCAAAATATGAAAGTTAAATGCAGATATGCAATCACTTTTAATAAACTTGACTGTTTAGTTTTTAAACCGAATTTTCTTCTCACGAAATATGATTAAATACTGAATTGACTTACACTACACTAATAGAACTTTTTGCCGGCTGTTAGTTTTCATTTAGATACAAATTGGCATCCTTTGTATAATTTTACTGCATATGATAGCATAAAATTTGAATTCATTTACATGTGTCAAAATCGAACTTTATTTTAATTATAAGTGCTAAAGTATTTGATGTTGAGTATTATGAAATCAAAAATGAAAAATATTTAAGTTAGTATTAGTATATAATTATATTTTGTTAAATCCAAGTACGTAATTTAGTTTCACTTATTTAATATAAAATACACTAACTTAAAAACGAAATTACTTACCAAAACAATATTTTAAAATGTACTAATAAATAAAACTGCCTGATTAAACACTAAAAAGGTTATTCCCAATCACAATGTGAATTAGGGATAAATGTTTTTGCACTTCATGTAAAATTTGAATTCTAAGCAAGTGATTTTCAGTATTGTTTAAATCGTCTATATATTGAATAGGTATTAACTATAACCCGCCAATATTATGTAAACCAAACATTTTCAATATTTTTCACTCTTATTTCAACTCTTCTTTATCCAACAGTATCTTACCCCTAAGTGATTTCGACGAGATATCTCGTCCATCAAGATCTAATCACTTTTGTCAATGAGGAGATATCTCGTCCATCAAGATTAATCAATTTTGTTAATGACGAGATATCTCGTCCATCAAGATTAATCAATTTTGTTAATGACGACATATCTCGTCATCAAGATATTGTCGATTTTTATGCTGACAAGATCAAGATTCGGTCAATTTTCTTCTAATGACGAGATATCTCTTCTACCAAGGTCTGGTCAGTTTTGACCTAATGACGAGATACCTCGTCGTGACAACCAGCAGGAGGGTTTATACTCTTTTTAGTAAAATAATATCTACAGTTCACACTTTTATTAAAGACACGCATTCTATGTATTATTTTACAAAACATATCTTATGTTATCGCATATTTTTTAAACTCGTTTTTAAATACTTTCAAATATCTGTTAAGTTTAGGGGAATTATTTTATAGCTTTTTAAATCATGGGTGCGGATTAGTAAAATGGTAAATTTCAGAAGTTTTATTTACTATGACTTTTAACCTTTCCATGATTTCATTTAATCTATTTGTATTCCAAAAACAGTCTTCCAAAATTCATGTATAACTAAATAAGTAATAATTTTGAAGTTAATTCTTGAAGCCAATTTTATTTACGTACTTTCATTTTAGAAATCAGAAACTTTTCATTTAGTTTCTCACAAAAAACGAATACCGTAGACAGGAAAATTAGAAAAAACATTTCGCTATTGATAAGATGAATATGAAAGACAGAACAGATGAATTAGCTTTAATTAAGCAGATGGAAAATTAGACTGTAAAAACTGATGAGAAATTAAAAGATTAAGCATAAGCGTATATATGTACGGCAAATAATGTAAATCAGCCAATGTACAATTTGTTCTAAATTAAATAAAATCTAGATTATGAATATAAAATGAGTTTCCATTTCCTCTAAATAAGTTCAATTGGCGTATCTCTATTGATTTTTCTATTACTTCTGTTGAGATTTTATAAAAATATACGTTTGTTTATCTTACTTAAATCCAAATGTAAATCAATTAGCATATAAATTGGAATCTAGATAAAGGCACGGAGTCGTTCAGGGTACATTTAGGTTTTCCTAGAATTCAAAGCTGCTATGTGCAAGAAAAATAGTTTACAACTTTTAATGAGTGGAACTAATCTTTTCAATTCACATTAGTTTTTCACTGTTTTGGAGAAAAAATTATTTCACTATAAGGAGTTTCACAATTTTTTTAATAGAGGCATTCTCAGATTGATATAAAAACTTTCGGATACATGAATGTTTCCATTTTCATTGAGAAAAATATTTTTTAAATTCATATTATTTATGGCGTTAACTGATAGTCGAAAATATAGAACTTTAAATTACTCACAAAACGAAAAATTCCAAATTTCGAAAATTTTACTTTTTATTTCCCGAAACTGAATCTTTTGGTCTCACCCAAGAAATCGATTCCAAATTTTCTGGAAATAATAATTTTGGTTTTAGATCACATAAGGTTACTAATATTTACCTGAAAAACATTTACACGATTCAATATTGAAATTTCATTTCTAATAATGAAGCTTAAAAAATAATTTATTATCAGTTACTGTCGCATAAAGCCTTAAAATTTGACCAATTTGAAAAACGGACCACATATAATAAATTGACGATTTCTATTGCACATAGCATCATTATAGTATATAAAATAATATTTATGCTGAATAGTTTTATGTCTTGTCATATATATATCTTTATATTTTATACCACTATTTTATTAAAAAGGGAGTTTCGGAGAGGCAGGAAAAAATTCATTCCTTGAAATTCAGCAAACATTTTTATAGACTTTCCCTTCTTTACATAGAGGTTCGTTGTTTTGAAAAGCGCTTTCGTATCGTATTCGTTCCGAAAATACATTCATGCTGTTTTGAGAGGGTGGTAAGCAATATGGCTCTTAAAAATTGATATTGCGTTGTGCGTAATGTAGATTTGTAGTTTAGAACATCAGAACTATTCTAGGCCTAATTGCATACAATTTCAAATATAGTGTTATACTTGAATAATGTAGCTGGTTTTCTCAGAAAAGCTAAATATTTATTTGATCTCATTTCAAAGGTGCATTTTGTTCTTTCACTGATTTTACATTAAATGCTTTCAAACCTTAATGAATGAGCAGCGTTTTTATTTTCAGCACTGTCCAAAACAATATAAAAGTATACAGTAAATTATTTTTGTATTGAGAATCAAATGATAAAAGAGCATTTCAATTACATAGATTTCATTTTAAAAATTATGGAATTTAAAGATGCTTCACAGGTGGCCGTACATCGATAGTGAAAAACTGTCGGATTTCAATGAGTGTTTCCTTGGAAAACATTGCGTATAGGCATTTGAAAATTTTCTTGTGCTTAATATTTTACTGATCAGATCGAATAAAATTTGTGTGCATGATTAGCTTGATAAAATCTAGTGGAAGGTTGATATATATAGAATGTGACCACCTTTTAGAATGTTTGGCATTATCAGGTGTCCAAGCACACATTGGAAGGGTATAGAACTTTTGAAGCAGCTGGACTCCTTTGACCTTTCTACTGCTTTTTTAACTTTTGTTTTGTGCTCTAACTTCGTCTCACTATGTGACATATGTGACATAATTTTTCAAAATACCTCTCAATTGATGCATTTGCGCCTTTGCAACAAAAAAATTATGACAGAATAAATTATGGAATAATCAGGTTCATGAATGTGTGTGAAATTTAAATTTATGCAATACATTGTTAAATGCAATAAAAAAATTAGGAAATTCACTGGTTATTGGAAAAAATTGGAAAATTCACTTTCAATTGGCAAAATGGAATTGATGATCCATTAGATGGTTGGTTTTTCTTATGGAACGCTGCTAGATCTGGCCAAGTAATGTATTTTCCGAAAAGCAAATGGGCGTAAATACACACAACGAAAGGTTTTACTGACAGTGAAGAGAGAAATACACCCAGGGAAATTTCATGAATCGAAACTGAACCGGCCTACAGCTCTCAGGCTGCTAAAGCAGTGGTAAAACCCACTAAGCCACGGCGGCATCTTAGTCTTTTAGAAGACTTCGTCAATAATCACAGTGTGAGGGAAGTATACAAGTGAATCGCTATTTAAGGGGTGCGAAAGCCTTCCACCTTGTGGTTTGGAAACCTACCTTTGTAATACGTATGATTTCATTAGTTCAACTGCATTAGTACCACCCAATATCTAGACTAAACTATGAGATGCACATTTAGGAACCTTCCTGTATGGTACTCACGTGGAGGCTTCGTCTACCCCATGTTGAGAACTAACATGTTGAGTGGCAACTACGCTGACGATAATTTCCAAGAGTTTCAAATGCTTGCTATCTCCCTTCGTGTAATGCTCTAGCGATAAGACAAATACAACATGAACTAATATACTCTGTGGGTTCAAAATAGCACTTCAAGCACTAACTCTTAAAGAAAGGAATTTAGCAATTGTATTAGTGCGTAATCGTATTTACTCTGCCAATACAGGCAGTATCTTATGCATATATTGCCTATTGTCATTGCCATAGCTTTGTTTTAACCATATCTCACTATAGGCTTTGCGTAGCTTTAGGAATGTGTGAAAAACGGAAACAAAATCATTGTCAAACTAGAATCACATTTTAACTCTCCAGGTGGTTTCGACGAGATATATCGTCCATCAAGATCTGACCAATTCTGTTAATGACTAGATGCCTCGTCGAAACAACCACCAGGAGAGTTAAATAACTTGCATTTGTGTTTATGCTAAAAGTTCATCAAGAAAATTTGGAATTTTTGTTAACATTGTCTATAACCTTATACCTTTGTTAATAAGCATGACGAAGAAATATTCTTTCAAAATAACAGTTTACTCTAGATTTTTTTACAGCTTTTTTGTATTCAGGATTTACGCGTATAAAATTCTTCTATGCCAAAATATCTCTGGAATGTCTATTCCTAAGTTAAAAGAAGAATGACGTGCTTAATCCTCTCCATTTTATTAAGACGTTTTCACAAAAAATGCTGAAATCATTCTTTTCCACAACCAATATTAATTGAATTCTTAGTGACCAACAGTTAGCGTTCTGTAATTTAAAAATAATACTTTTTTAATTCTTTGCTGAGGCTAAGCGCATCTTAATTCTACTATAAAAATGCTCCAAACTTATTCGCAAAGTTCATTATTTAATGCTCGATCACGCTTCAAGTGAAAAAGTATTTTGCTAATGAAGAAATTTAAAAAATAATAGGAGTAGATTAATGTTTCTAGGAAAAATCATTACTTTTCTATACATAAATGAAAATTAAGTTTAAAGGTCGTTATTGTTTGACAACAAAATTTTATTTAAAGTAATTTATCAATAGTGATAGATTGAATCTTAGCTTGAGCAAAATATCATTGTTCTACAATAGGAAATGCGCTGAACTTGAAAGGTAATAAAAAGTAAATTAGTAAATTCTATTAGACAATATATTGTGCACATTATCTTAATGCAAGTGTTGCATATTAAACATTCATAATCTGTATATGTCAGAAAATAAAAATTACTTTAAATAAAATTGTATTATGTATTCAAAGATAGAAATCGAAGCATTTTCTACTGGAGGTCTTTTTACGACAGTCACTATATAAGAATCAGTAGAAATATCATCTTATTGCTAGAGAAAATTTTATTTTAAATATGCCTTGCGGCTCTAAGAGTTACAGATAATAGAATATCAGAGAAATTAAAAAGGCTTTGATACGTATTTAAAAAAACTGGATTTGAATACTTTATTAGGCAATAGCAATGAACGAATGGAAATTTAATGCATGCTAGAAACTTTCAAAATGGAGATAAATTCTTGAAAGTTTACGAAAATTAGATAATAATTTGAAAAGAATTAGATCGCTGGTGGCCTGGGCAGAATTTCCTTGGAAAACATCTAAACTCATTTTCCTATTCTGAGGTGTCTAGATATTGGGAGCGAAAGAACCTCTACGGGAATGCTTTGAACCTTTTCTTCGTTGTTTCTCAATGTATTTTGCAGTAATTGTTTTCAACTTTTTACTGTCATTGTTCGTTATATTTCTTTCTGTGCTATGTTTAACATTTCTCATGTATTATAATTGCGCCCTAGACATTGGAAAGTTTTAAAAGTATTCCTGTTAAACAGACTGAGAATCACCACATAGCTGATCATCTTGTCAGACCAAGAATAATACCCAATATGGGAATTGTAGTGTCCTAAAAGTTCCCGTACTCCAACTTTAAAAAATCATTTGGGCATGTATTTTTTTAACTATTGAATTTTATCGTCTGCTTATAATTTTATGGGTTCTTTAATTTTTATCGTTTGGTTTTCTTTTCGCTCAAGTTGTGCGATAATAAAGTTCCATGTCATTTTGTTCTTCATTGCAAAATGAGTTTATCACGCATTCAGAGAATTGCACTTCTTGAGGCTTATTTTGAATGCAAATCATATAAAAGATGTAAAGAATTTTGGCAACATGAATATCCAGATGAGGCAATACCGAGTAAAGATAGGCTATATCAACTCGTTCGGCGGTTTCGTGAGACAGGTTCGGTGGAAGACAAACACAGGAGTGGAAGAACGAAAGCCACTTTGTGCAAGAAACTCGACGAAGGATATTGCAATCTCCTCATCAATCCGTGAGGCATTTGTCGCAACAAATGGGAACATCACGTGGATCGACACATAAGGCTTTAAAAGCTTTGCATTTTCGTGCTTATCGTGTAAAAATGTTACAGGAGCTAAAGCCACCGACAATGAGAAGCGGCTTTATTATTGCCAATGGTTCCGGAGATTTATTCGCAACAACATTTTGGACAAAACATTTTTCTCAAATGAGGCATGGTTTCATTTATGCGGTTATGTGAATGCGCAAAACTTCCGCATTTGGGCGACGACAAATCCCCATTCATTAATGCAAAAACCTTTACATTCTCAAAAGATTGGCGTTTGGTGTGCCGTATCACGCAAAAGGATTGTTGGGCCTCTGTTTTTCGAGTCAACTGTTAATGGCACTGTATACAGAGACCTTATCCAACAATTTGTTGCATTATTAGAAGTGAATGAACGAGATTCTTGGTTCCAACAAGACGGTGCAACCAGCCATACAAGTTATGAAACCATGGGCACGCTTCAAGATTTTTTTTGTCGATAGACTCATCTCAAGAAATCTTTGGCCACCTCGTTCCCCTGATCAGAGCATCCCTAACTTTTTCTGTGGGGATATTTAAAGAACAAAGTTTATGAAGATAATCCCCAAACAATAGATGATCTGAAAATTGTCATTACTCAAAGGAACAAGAAGTCACTTCCAGCATCTTGAAACGCGTTTCTAAAAATATGCGCAAATGACTGCAGCTTTGCCTCCAAGAAAGGGGCGGACATTTCGAACATTTTTTATAAATGTGAGTTCAAATTTTTTCCTACGTTATGTTAAAAGTGCTTTTCACCATTAGCATAAAAATAATTGTTTTAAAGTTTGTTGTTTTTGTATAATAAATTCACGAATCGTCAGTACGGGAACTTTTAGGACACTCTGTATAAACTGCCGAAATGTCTATCAACAAGCGAACACGAAAAAGGTGTAGGAATGGCTCTAAGAGCATGAAAAGGAAATTAGATTTATTGCCAAGGGCCCCAGAGTAACTGAGCATATTCAATAGAGAATTTATGGTTTGGAGTGGAGAAACTTACAAGGAGCAGAATTCCCTCCCCCAAATTAGCAGAATCTGAGAGATCTTGTTGCGATCATGCTGTCACACACGATCAATATCTATATAACAGAAACTAGTAAATCGTTCCCTCCATACAGGGTGTTCAAGTTATGATTTATCTCATCAGAAGTTGCTCGAAAACCAGGTTTTCAATTAGAAATTATTCAAAAAGCACAATTGAATGGTGGATTTATTCAATTAATCTCGGTCATATCGGTTAACCGTATGAAAATTTCTATACCTGGTTAATAGAACAAACATGTATTGCATAATCTTTAACATTTGTTGACCCTTTCAAAAGGCACTATACTAAAAAAATATTTTTTGGAAAAAGTTTTAAAGGGGAAGACTATCACCTTTCATTAATGGGCTTTAAAAATATTTAGTACTTTTAGTTACTTTATGAGGAAGTAGGCCCATCTAGGGCACCGCATACACTAACGACATCGAATGAGAAAATATCTATATACATACATGAAAGAGGAATTAATGTGATGAAAATATTTTAAATGTCTTAATTTCAATTGATAAATACTATTCGTGCATTATAAGGTAGGTAGTTGAATTTATGTCGCACTGCAGCAAACACAACGGGACAACGGCCTCGTAATTTTGAACCACGGTCAGATGACGAGTATAAGGGGATTACAAATTGTATTTCAAAATTAATATTCCCTCAAAATCAAAAATTATGTAACAATAAAACGCAAAATTAAATGTCAAGTATAAATAAGAAAAGAAAATATAGTTTCACAATTTTCTCCTATCAATCAATCATTTAAGAAATTAATTTATAAATGAGATTGAGAGAAAATATGTACTTTATATACTGCGCAATCAAAATTGTGTAATCACGACTACTAAAGCACAATTCGAACCAAGACTTTTCCAAAAGTACTGAGCTGTATTGTACTGGCAAAACTGCAAAACGCATGGTGAGAGAAATGTCCCATATTTTTTGTTCTTATAGAATAAATACGAATTTATTGTTGTAAATATCTATTCTACTTTAAATAATCTTTAGGACGCTAAAACCATTCATGCATCAAATATATGTAGTTCACTATATCAGTGGTCGAAAATTTCAAAACTACATTCAGTGTAAGGCTTTTTCAAATATTTCTGTATGAATATTTCTGTATCTGCATTGTATGACATTTTATGAAGCTTTCGTGGAGTCAAACGACTCTAGAAGTTTAAATTCATACGCATTATTTATTTACATTATTTACTCATTATTTATTTTCAAATTAAATTGCCAAGTGTTTTCATAAAATTAAGTAGTTTCAGATACCACAGTTCTAAGTAGACAACGTTTTATTTCATACTACAAATATTTAAGGTAAATAATTTTATTTATCAAAAAATATTTAAGGTAAATAATTTTTTAGCCTTTTTCAAAAATCCGAGAAACCTTACAGAACCGGTTTGTAGAACTAAGGTACACACAACTTTTCTTTAATCTAACAAGACATTTTGATACCGTTTACGGAAGTTTCGATTCGTGTTCGGAATTTTTTATAAGGAAATTTTATAAAAACATTTCATTAAATTATCACAAACCAATTAAAATTTCGAATTGTATCCTCTTTGGGTTAAATATTGGCCTGTTCTAAAACGCTCTATTATAGTACTAATAAATTTCCCAAAGCATTATTAAATTCCTAAAACACTTCTTTATTCTATCCCTATTTTAAAACTTTCAGTTTCAGCACAGTTCGGAATCAAAGCAGTTCAATTTCATTACATTTGCCCCAGAAAACTCTAACTTTAAGAAAGAGCTAAATACTTTGAAATAGATTAACTGTCTTAGAAACAAGAACAGTCCTTGAAAATACCAATAAATTGCATCCCCCTTTTCTTGTGATAAAATAAGGTACCATATAAACATAAATTGACAGCCCAAAAGAAAGTAAAAGATTACGCATGGGCGGAAAAAGCGAGTCACACAGAAACCGGAGTCGTCGAATAAACATGAGAAAACAGCATGAAAAGTCTTGTGCATTTGATATTGCGGTGGTTACTTTTGAGAAACAAAGCGACAGAGCTTCACTATAGGGGTTTGTCATTCATCATGGTTCAGTTGAAGCGTAAAATGTGGGAGGCGTGGCTATGATTAATGACGTCAGCTCTCCTTTAAGGCTATACCATTTGGTTCAATCTGGAAAAGGAACTTCAGTCCAGATAGAACACATTCATTATATCAGTCCCTTTTAAGAATAAGGGGGTTACAGTGGATCCCCTCCTCCTGTTTCTGAGATTTATCATTCTCTAAGAAGGAAACGAAGCTGGATAATGAATTGATTTTGAATATAACCACAAACTTCTTCAGATATAGGTTTTTCCTCTGCTCTCAGAAAGGCGCAATGTATCATCTTAATAGCGTTAATGTCAGCTTGGAGTGGATACCCTGACTTTTCATTTGGTTTCAAGAGATTGGAAGAAATGTGAGAACACACACCAAGCGCACAGAAACCATTAGAAATTAAAACAAATAAAAGTTGCGCAATTTTTTCTGACTTTCTATTTATCTAAACGTAATAGCCATTCAGCATCTCAATCATCAGTTGGAAGAGATATCTCAATTTCGTTTTCGCTGTCTGAATATAATCATTTCGCGGATTGATCGCTTCTCTTGCTTTTTATGATCTGCGTGCAAAACTTAACTAATAACTTCTGATATACTTCCTCGCAAGTATTTACCCTGAGAACGTGTTATCTACCTCGTCTCTACTTTATAATGTGCCTTTTCACAACGAAATTTAAGTGCATTATAAAAGTAATAAAAGGGTCAGGTAGATCAATTTCATATTCATTTATTCTGTTATGTGTGTACACTCTGTGGAAGATTTAATCGTGAATATTTTGAGATTTTCTTATTTTAAAGTTAAAATCAGTTGCAATTTTAATTTTAATCTAGATAATGTTGATACGTTGATGGTTTAATTAATTTCGTTACCTACTTCTTATCATCCAGCTCTATACATCGTCTAACATGAAAGAATAACATTCTCTCTCTTAATTTATGTAACGTTGGGTATGTAGGTATTTAATTAACGTCTCACTGAGCAACACAACGGGCTATTGGCGACTATGTAACGTTGGGAATCGGCGTATGTTGTATATACCTTCCCATTGCTCCAGCTATATAAACTCAGCCCAACACCAGTTCGTAGTCGTCCCCTTCTCTTCTGGAATGTGTGTGCTATGCTTTGACTGTTCGCCAATCATAGCTTCTTTCTTAACATGGCTAGGGGTTGCTGTGTCTCTGCCCTAACAACCTACGAGTTGTAGGCGGCGCAGGTTCTATTCCTCCCTGGATGTATTTCTCTCTTCTGTGTCAGTAAAACTTTCCTTGTGTGTGTCCATTTACTTGACGTCTTATGTTTGGCCTTTGGCCATGAAAATTAAACAAACCAACCTAACACGGCTAACACGGTCGCTAGCACCAAGTAGAGCTTTTATTTGTATCTATCATTCAACTGCATTATGTCAATGTAAAATAATCTTGTAATTAAACGTAATTTTTATTCTACCTATGTTTCCTCTCGAATGGCTTTTATTTTCCTACTCTTAAGCTTATTTGAATTTACCATTTGATGATTTGGCGATTGTCATCATACTGAAGTTCTAAAGGGAACTTCAGAACAATCTCCTTTCGAAGTGTATCTTGGTATAACCAGAAGTTTGATATGTCCCCATATTCCATTAAAAATTAAAGTTTAAACTTAGAATTTGTTTCACTCTTGGCTTGATTAGCCTAATTTGAATTTTCACTATTACTCAAAATTCGTTTCAATCAATTGCAAAAAATACGAGTTGGTTTCAATTTTCAACTGTCCCATTAGCACCGGATATCTTTTCTTGGCATACCTCGGATGCGTGTGATGATTGTCTTGTGTTTGGCGCAGCTCGGCCTTGTGCCATAAAACCTAGCCAACCTCAGATGTGTTGCTTAAATGAGCATTGCTGGGCTTCCGAATTCATGTGACTGCAGTTTAACTCTGAATGCTTTGTAGATATGCTAGATAATTCTGAGCACCTAACTTTATGTCAACAGTCAAGCAGTCTTTCATCTATCAGCATAATTTCCTCATTCAAAGCTCATGAAACACGTTTGGGACGAGTTGGAATGCAGATTGCGAGACAAACGGAATTGCATATAATGAGTGATCAATCTCACTTATGTTCTTGGGCCAGAATGGAAAACGATTCTAGTGGCAACATCCAAATCTGCAATAACCTTACAATAAAAGTGCACTTATTAAAGCAAGGGTGTACAGACTTCGAATATTTTATAAAAATTTGTATCGTGAATCATTGAATATTAGGATGCTAAAAATTTTCGAATTTTAAACAGCATATGACATCTATTGACCATGTTACATGATATATCATGTAATTTTTCTCGTTGCATAACTCATGTACGCTTTACTATAACCTTAAAAAACAGATTTAATTCATTTTAATATTAAAAGGGAAACTATTTAAAAATACTTATTCTTGTCTCTCAAAATGTAAATAATTAGATGCATATATTAGAAATATATATAATTTAGAAATACAAACCTGCAATAAAATTTTAACCAGTTAAAATTTCATATTAAGATTAAGTTAAAATAGATATACGTCATATCCAGCCCGCGCAATTGCAGCCGAAAGAAAGGCAGGTTTTTAAAGTCGGAACAATTATTACACAGCAACAATTATTAACAACAATTAAGAAACAATTATTAAACTCAATTTCAATAATCATTTCAATAATCTTCAAAACTGAGAATGACAAAGTAGCAAATAGATTCAAATATAATTTTAAATGTGAATTTAAATGGAAGTGTCCAGTGAAAGTTTTCTCACTTCTTAACTTATGAATTTAGCAGAATTAGAATTTACAAAAAGCTGAAAATCAAACGAGGAATAAACCTAACATGGAATTTTCGTTTGTGCAACTTCGCCGCCAGCAATAAGGGAATGCCAAGTTACGACCCATCACTGCTGAAGAATTAAATTAAATTGTGAGGGTTCAAAAAATAGAAAAATTAATACATATTCCAAGCCCATTGAATAAATCCAAACACACACACTCTCCAGCCCTGCAAGGCAGAAACATCATACTTAAGCTCTACCTCTTGT
This sequence comes from Meta bourneti, assembly GCA_933210815.1. Lineage (NCBI taxonomy): Eukaryota > Metazoa > Arthropoda > Arachnida > Araneae > Tetragnathidae > Meta > Meta bourneti. The sequence continues at coordinate 11,938,702 of OW119934.1, read as the reverse complement.
TAGGTTTTAAAGCTAGACGATGCATTGCCTTAAACAGTTCGGTTCCAAAGAATTAAGTACCAGCGTCAGAAGAAAATTATTTAAATTGGCGATCAATCTGAGAAAATTTATTATTCAGAAATTTATTTTTAAAATAAGTATTCGTTATTGAAACTTAGAGTTATTGAAAACAAGCAGAACTTTGATCTCTTGAGAAATAATACCTGAGGTGAATTTTGTGTTTAAACAATAGTTTAAAAACTAATAACCGGAAAATTAAAATCTTTTGTCATAGAGATCATTAAGTTTTGACGACCATTTGCGTTTAAGTCTAAAAAAATTAAAAAGCGTTTGTTTTTAAAGTTAAACTACTGAGATAAATAGAACTATGAAGACAACTGAATTCTGGAAAATTGTTCTTTCGCTGAATAATTAATGTTTAATTTTAAGAAAAATGCTGATAACTTCTCACAATCTGATTAAAAGGAATTGAAGTTTCTGATTGGTATTTATAATTTTATTAAATCGTAGACACATTAAGAGAACATAATTATGAAATATATATTTTTTATTTTTTGGTAACTTCTTTTAATTATAGTTCGTGGAACACTATGAAGGACGAAAGATATTAAATGGAAACTTACAAATTGTATACTTCAGATTAAGACCATGTAAATACTAATTTCAATTTAAAATGTGCGGTTTCGGAACAACACCATCTAAACTGTGTGGTGTTAGGGGAGCTGTAGTTAATAAAATGACATCACGAACTGGTGTCGAAGGGGTGTTGTATATCACCATGCCCATAGTCCAAAATCTCACTTTAAGGCCCGGTCTAATTAGGTAGATAGGTAGGTAATTAACTTTGCACTGGAGCAACAGAAAGGGCTATTCGGTTTAATTAGCAATCGTGTAGAAGAAATGACTGTAAAGCGACAAACCAACCAAGAAGTCTCATGGACAGTTGACAGACTGGAGTTAAAATTAAAAAGTGTTTGGGTAATAAAAATTGGATTTTTGAATAGAAAAATCACTGGTACATAACAAAATGCCAATACCTGATAATTATCAGAGCGTGACGTCAATACATCAGACTGGATCAATCGTCAATGGATAAACAATCTGGGAGCTTGACGACGAAATTGTTACCACGGATAGTAACGAACTGTTTCTACGGATAGTGAATCATTGTCCCAATTCAGGTTTTGTCCCTCAAGCATAATTCAACATCCTGATCTTAACAGAGGACTGGACATTGTATTCCAATGCTGTAAGTTCCTTCCCAGTAGTTGTCTTAAATACAATCACTGGAATGAGGAAAGACAGCAATTCCGTATTTCCCACATGTGACCGATCGCACAGTGAAATCAACGGTGTTACCAATGACAATGAAGCACTATCACAGTTAAGTTTGTGTCTTCCAACACAATTCAACATCGACATTCAACTTTCTTAACAGAGGACAGGTCGTCGTATTACATTGTTGCGATTTCCTTTCCAGCAGTTGTCACAAACTTAAAGATGTTCTAAATGCAATCATTGGTATGAGGATCCTCAGAAGTTTGTACCGTTGAGACTTCCAGTAATATAATAGTCGCATCAGTGCAAACATCGTAGTAAACGGCAGCTTTTAGCATCCATTTTTCATCGTCATACCGAACCAATGGCAAGTACTATTGGAGATTTCACCATAATCAAATTAAGGAAACCTTGACCATCATGGATATTTAAGACTGAAAGGATAGTCCTCCGTCAAACCTGTCCAGAGCCTGTCCTATTCCAGTTGATATAACTCCCTCGCATGTAACCTAAACAATCTAAGATTTTACCTTGCACTGTTGATACAGCTTCTGTCCTGACCTGCATATTTGTACAAGTGCTTAGATCGAACATGTCTTAGATATAGTACTAAACCAGCATGCCAAGAGAAACATCAAAGATAACATATTAAGAAACTTAATCCCTGTTCAACAAAAGTAGTTAGTTCTAAAATTTGAAGTTCGTCATTTTTGCAAAGTATGTAATTTAGCAAGATTAAATGCCTGGGGAATAAAGCTTTTAGTCTCTTCCAAAACACAAATTTTGCATCTTAATCAATAATTTTAGCGTAAATGCTTGTGTGAAAAATAAATAATCTACTAGTTTTTGCCACAAATATTTGATTCTTTCAACTTCCTTAAAATAGAACAGCAACATCGTACTTGAAACACTTCATAAAAAAAATCAGCTATTTGAATTCAAATTTCAATGCAATTCACATTAGCTTTTAGTAAGATCCCTGATTAAACGTTTTTTTCTCTAGAAAACATAAATTGTTTTTTATTCATTAAAAGTTGCGGTTTTTTCGTAGCATCCTAAATATGCATGTTTTTATTCGAGATGAACGAAATTAATTTTTTCACCATTTCGATGCTGGCTTCACAATACTCTGGTTGTTTATTCTATTTCCATACTTCGGTAAGAGTGATTGAAGTAGCAAGCTTCCATTAGCATAACTTAAACGATACTTTACTCAATTTTGCAGTAAAATGTCTTTAATTCACACTTTTCCTTAAAATTCAATTATGGGCTTTCCAAAGAATTAGGATATGAAGCCTGACGCTTAGACCTCCCCATGACAAAGGAAGAAGGTGGTTTATTTTTTAACTGTTCTTTCTCACGACTAGCTCCTTTAATATTAGCTCAAAAGAAAAGCCGCCGCCGCTGAATTTTAATGCTCATATTTTGAAGATTTTTTGTTAATTATATTTTTTCCATCCTCCGTTGTTTTTTATTCGCTGTGCTGACTTTTCCAATTTTTTTCATTTCGTGGCGTGGCTTAATGTATTAAAAGTTTCTCACTTCGTGGTTTCAGCATTTTTGCTCCGAAATAAAAAAAAGATGTTGCGGGAAAACGAGGGATGTGGGCATGAAATTTAAGAATAGAATTTTTCATTCCTGAGGCGTGTCATGTTTCTTTTCTACAGAAGGCAGTTCCATTTTCTTTAAATCAACAAGTTGTTATTACTTCCAAAAATCTTATCTCGTTAGTGGATTAGAAAGAGCAACTTGGCAACTGACAAGGATTGCATACATGCTTTTTGATATTTGGTAAAAATGTAGACTATGTTAACGCAAAAAGCAAGTAATGTATAATCCAAAACCGGCATTAACTAGCTCCAGAAGAATGTTGTCTACATACATAAGTACTATGCATTATCTTTCAGTCCAAACACATTATCTTCTATAAAATATTCTCCGTAACCCTTTTGCAAAGGAATAACTAGAAAAGATTTTTAAGTAAAATAAAATTTTCCATCTTCATGATAGGCGTTTTGTAGATAAATGAGGTTTATACCATATACGAAGTACAGTGCATTTCAAAATTATATGAACATTCAGTTATTTGAAATTTCCTTTAATCTGTCACTTAAGTCTTTCTCTTAAAAACAATATTCTTATTTGAAATTTTCTAAACCATATATATAGCACTTTAATGTAAATAACATATTTATCGATTACATGTAATAAGTATTCAAGTATAAAAGCAATTCATCGAAACATGATGTTGTAAAATGATAAGAACAAATGATTTAATCGTCATTAGTATATATTCTTTTACTCACAATGAGAATGATTATGATAGAGATTAGACTTTTACAATTTCTAAAGCTACGTATGTACTAATCGCAATTTCCATTTCTTTCAGAATATTCTTTATCAGCGATTATGGTTTCCTCATTCCAACAGTAAAGTATGCTCGTTTTAAGACCTTTGTTAAGTCTTAAGTTTTTTGTTTCTTAAATGTTAGATTCAGAAATTTGGCCTATTTGTTTAAACATTCAGCTCCGTGCTCACCATATCCAAGAATATCTGGGAAATTCATATCAAAATACCAATCATTTCCTTATAGTTAGACCTTTCTATCCATTGAAAAGGCATTTGTAACTAACCAATGTATGATTCAAGACCTATAAATCAAGTTGGAGATAAATCAAAGATATAATCTAAAAGGCATCAGAGAGAGAAAGAAAATCGTAAGTGTCTGAGACATCCGACAAGTGATATAAAGTGCTTCTAAGTGCTCCATTTGATAAGGTGTAAACAGCTAAAAGCAACCAAAATGTATTCTGAAGCAATATGCATGTTAACAACATTTGAAGTCAAATGGGATGCAATATATTTGTATAAATATGTTTCAAAACAGCTATCTCTGTATAATTTTAATATATTTCCAGCAAAACTTTGAACATAAAATCTTCCTGTATAAACTTCTGAATAAGGCAGGAAATATAAAACTCTAAGTGTAAGTTTGTATTTTATATAAGTGATAATTACAAACAAATCAAGAAATGTACACTGCCTTCCGAAAATTAAATACGGACTGCAAATTCGCAGATGGCAAGCTCATGTTTGAATTTTATTGGGTGAAACTTACTGTGGACTTGAAGTAGGGTATGCAAATATCGAATCACCTGTCAAATAGCAATTGGCTCCACGACAAATAAACAAATTAATGACAACACTTAGATACGACACGTTCGTATCCAAGAGTTGTGCTCGGAGAAATTATTCGGTAAAGTTGGTTGATTTGAATTAGATTTTCTTTATTATGGATCTAAGAAAGTGCCTGGAAGATTCCCAAAGCTAGCTTGCTGTTGGGAGGCTTGAAGTAAGACAGTTCATTAATTAAGAGGAAAATTTATTTTTTGTTGATCACTTGGTCATTTTTGTGGAAACAATTTCAAACAAGAGGAGTCACCAGGAGACTTGTTTTGGGACGTCCTTGGTACGACGATCCGTAATCCAGTAATGCTACGTACCATTTTCTAGCAATCAGTACATAGCATTACTGGCAAACGCGATCTCCAAGAGTCAGCACTAGCTCTCCGAGCACTTGTAATCACAGCTGTGATAAGGCCGATATCGTCCAGTACCGTAAGGCGCTATATGCAAAAGGTCTAAGTTGTGTTCCTTTGAAGACGAAAGACTCGCGATTAAAGTGGAGCATGTGACTTGAACCCAAACACATTAACCCAACGTTCTCTTCACAAATGAATCAAGATTTGCTCTAGAGTTGAATAATAAACATGCGAGTGTCTGGAAAGAACAAGGTACACGTAAAACCAGCCCAGTAACATCATTGAACATCATGAGTTCCGTCGTGGTAGTATAAAGTTATAGGCTGTATTTTTCTTGGAATACCACACCGATTTTCAGGTGGTACTGTGACCGGCGAAAGGGATTGGGATTAATCCTACGTGAGACTTTATACTGCAGCAGGCAGCCCAGATTTCTTTTTATACAACGATACGCTCGCCCACAGAGAACAAAGCTTATGAAAGAGTACCTGGAGAGTGATGGTGCTGTTAGGTTGCAGTGATCAGCATATTTGCATATATTTCCTGGATCTCAACCCAATCGAAAATCTTTGGGATGCTCTCGGAAGAGCTGTTGCTGCCCATCTACCCCCTTCGACTACCATCCAAAACAGCAAACTACCCTTTCAGAGGAATAGAAACAATTGCCCTCTGCTGTCCTGGATCACCTGATTAAAGGGCTGAATCTTCGATGCAAAGCTGGCATCAAAATCTGGGGAGATAAATTCTAGTGGTTGTCTTAAAGAGATGCCTGACAAATCACGGCGTGATGGAGTGGCAACCTTTCGCCTTATAACTCGGTATGATTGTCTTGCCGCCAATCTGTATAAAATTGGCATTGTCACGGAGCCTTTCTGTCCGCTCTGTAATCAGCCTGATTCTGTGGACAGATCCCACTTGCTTCCCTGCAAAGCAATTCATGGTGACTCAGATTTCTAGTTACTGAAAAGCGAGAGAATTTTTAAGGCGTGACTTCGGTTATATTTATTTTTTCTGTATTTTCTCTTTTATGTGCGGTGTAGAACTCGTCTCTGTTGTATTGTAGTTTTGTGTTTCAGTAGTCTGTGTTGTATTTCTTCTTGTTTGTATCTTGCTCTGGCCATTGGAAATAAAATAAATGTATTCCATAATAAAGCTCATCTGTGCACCAGATAAATTTCTTTTCCCAAATGTACGAAGTGTAAAACGACCGTTTAAGGGTTAAAATAAATCCCGTAATCCTGAATGTATTGTTTTTTATTTTCTTGTGGTTTGAATGAATAAATGACTCAATTATCTACTTTCTTGTGAAATTTGGAATCAATCAATGGATAATTTTAATTATATCATATTTATTTTTCCGTGCTAAGCTTCTAGAAGGCAGTGTGGAAACCAATAAAACGAATAATTAAGAGGAATAAGCGTTGAACAAAAAGTCGCTTTGCTGAATGAGCACAAAACAGAAATCCTAGCATAATGGCATAAATTATAAAATGTTATTTTATACGATTGTTGAAAACCATCAAGCATAATCTATATCTGCCAATCGACCCATCTCACTACCAAGCACATGATTACAATTATTAATCAACTTAAGTATATCCTTAATCGTACGACTCCAAGCATGTGATCTGAAAACTCGTCTCGACTTTCTTCAATTTATAGGTTCTCCCAAGACTTTTTTTAATGTATGATCCGACGAAACTATCACTCTTTTCCTCTTTATTTTGTTGAGTTTTCTTACCCTTCCGAGTCCGTCTGATACGTCATAAGCTAGATGGGGATTTCAGGATTTTGTGATTTTGATACCGAGAAATGTTTTTTTCTGGAATGGAATTGATTTCGCAGGAAATAGAATGTCCTGCCAAAAGAGAAAAGCCACTGCGGGGTGCATTCGCGTGCAAACAATTCTCGGGGTTTAGTTTGTATAAGAGGTTACAAGAAATCGCAAATATTTGTTTCTCTCTTTTGACTTTAGCGAAATAAAATCCGTGGAAGATAAAATTTGAAGATTAAATTTTCAGATGGTTCTAAATAAATCACGCTGAGCACTTTTTTAGGTGTAGAAAACTGAATCATCCTATAAACTTGTTTTTTCTATTCTGTTTCACTAAAACGCTATCGGGCAGAAATTCGGCGAGCGCTAGAAAAATATTGACGCCTTTTAGAAAAAAGCATTCTTTTTGAAAAAGCGTTATTAAATAAAAATGTTTAATATTTAATTATATAAGTCTTCGTTCCTTAAACCTCTTCTCACTCAAGTTCAGCACATAAAACTAATATTACATTTCGAAACAAAAATAACTGATTCTAAAAAGTCGGTATTGATTAAATCGGGGTGTTTAGGGATAATAATAATTTAAACTAATAAGATAAATTACAGAAAGTAAAATGCGTGTTGCATTTTATTGGTATTAAATTATCAGATAATAGTTGAAACTGCATCAGATTGAAATTAGAAAATAAACAAGAAACTATAGCATACAACCGATCAAGTCACTGCGGGGTGATGAACATTTTTGTCCAAACTGCCATGTTTTAAGTAATGCACTTACAATTTGATATTGTTCTTCTATTACTCAAGTTGTAACTATTTGTTGGTAGGAACAATGAGTGTATTTAATTTTATTTGCTTCTCCAAGGTTTATTTTATGTTTTCATTGCAAGCCGGTTATGCGCAAGTCCCCAAGCTATGCATTCCACCTTATTCAATCTCATAATTACTGTTATGACATTTATGAGACCAGTGGTTCCTCTTTTTAATTGAAGGGCACCTAAAGGAGTAGGTTGGTTGGATTGGGTTTTATGGCGCAAGGGGCCATATTTGACCATGCTGCGCCAGACACAAGACAGACAACATAAAGTAATAGACATACACACAATGAAAGTTTTACTGAAACAGAAGAGAAAAGAACAACCAGGGAGGAATGGAACCTACGTCGCCTACAACTCGCAGGTTCCTAGCGCAATGGGCATACCCACTGAGCCATGACGGCCCCTTCTAAAGAAAGCGATACCAGACGTTCAAATCCTGTTTGCACTCGCTAGTACCCACTGCGAGAACTCCTGGGGGACTCCTTCCATATCTATAGGGCCTTGAATGGTTGTATTAGACGTATTTAAAGAAGGTTCTCCTTTTTATTCATTTATGGACATACACAATTACTTCATTTAATGCCACATGTGTGGATGGAAGAATCCTTTGAAGGTTTTCTAACACGGAAGCAACCAATGAGCAATCTGTGTTGTTAAGGCATGCAATAAGAATCGCAAACTATCACACTGGGGCGACGTTTTACTCCGCGCACGCGAGGATAAGTTTACACTTCAGAGTGGGTTTTTTCCCGAGTCAAGAGAATTCCGATGTTGATCAATCCTTTTACAATTGGTAGCTCGGACGTGATTCCAACACGTAGCAACTTGACCCAGGTAAGTACAATCGACATCATGTAAAAGACACCAAGTGTTTGAGATTTATTTCTAACAATCTTATGGTTCTAATCAGATTGTAAAAATGTAGTAGGATTTTATCGTATGGATTCTTTGCTCTGTACATTTGTCCTTATAAAAATCACCTACTGCTTGTGTTTATTTGATCTTTAAGTATCCGTGACTCGTTAAAATGAGAAAATGTTAGCACCTTTCCTTCAGTAACCAAGCGTTAACTGTATGCATAGTAACAAAGTAAAGTATTCATTGGTCTAATAATCCGATGATATCGAACTCTTCCCTTGAGTGCAGCCTTACATCTCATTTCATCGCGTTTCCTACAGCATAGGAAACCAAACTGAGATAATGATCATATATTAATATGAGGGAGGGTGACTGATAAAAAATATCTAAATTATCTTCGATCCCCAATTTCGTTAAATTACCTTGTCCCCAGTATCGCTTAATTAACTTCCATCCGATATGAATATTTTAGCCTTCAATCCTATAACACGAAATTACTTTAATCTAATATCTATAGATTAATACTACCCCTAGAGAAGATGAATTTCAAATCTAATAAACACAACGTTTATCATTAAATTAGTAAATGGAAAATTATCAACTTTTCTACAGTAAAGAATTCAAGAACTTAACTGTACCGTAAACCTTTATTGAATCAATTTGTTATTTTAATCATTTTATCTAAGGCACTATTCAAAAACAAGTAATAAATTTTTACATTTTTCAGTTACATGCAACGTAACACAAAAAATTGGGGGTTTTCTTTTTCAAAATTCCATGCGAATGTTTTTGAGACAAGGATAAATAATCGTTATTTCCTGTTAACACTTCATGTTAATAAAAGCAAAGATGTACATCTGTTAACTAAAAATTTTTTTATTCAAGAATAAAATACCTATGTTGAATTTCAAATACCGTCGGCTTAGCAAAACTCATTACCTGACATTTTTTCAGACACTAAATACTTATTTTCATGATGAAAAATACATTTTCATATTTTAATGTTTAAAGGATATACTATCAGAATGTTTATAATTTTTATTTTTTTACCTAAAAACTAAGTCTGTATAGTAAAGAGCTGTACAGTTAAAAAATCGTTAGTTAATGAATTTCTACTGAAGCTGACGATATGAGCATGTGTATGTAAACATATTGAGGAGGCTTAATATCCTATGAAAACTCTTCCTATTGGAAATTGTTGGCGTGGTGTGGAAGTTTGAGAGTGGAGTGCCAGCTCAGATGTTGACCTTATCATTTGACCGTGGTTCAAAATTGCAGTGTTGTCCTCATATCTTTCCCTACGGAGTTGATCCCAGACCATCAACAATAGCCCATTGTGTTGCTCCAATGCGACGTATATACCTGTCTACCCATTGAAATTTGCAAACTTTCATTAGTTCATTAACCAAGTATTTTATATAACACACTTATACTAAACCTTTATACAGTGAAAATCTCCTTAACGATTATTTCTAAATAACGACTATTTCACGAAACTTTGAACTCTGAGTATTAAATATAAAATACCCATTTATCAAAACTATATTATGAATTTTCATTGCCACCAATCACCCGTCGATTTTCTTCAATCAATTTCAAAATGTACTGTCCCATCAGTCCTCGCTTCAGTATGAAAATAGCTTAGTGACAAATCATAAAGATAAGAGTATGCAGCGCTTTCTACAGTAATGAGAATAATCCATAAGGACTGTTAACTTCCGATCCCCATTCTATGATGTACTAAAACTATACTAGTATTATGTAGTATTTGTTTTTCGATTATATTAAATTCATTTGAGATCTAAAGTACCGTATTTTTTACGTAACAGTTAAATGCAAAACGACTAATTTTAAGTATACGACTGACAAATAATTAAAATTACTCCTTACAAAACAGCACTACAAAAGGCTTAGTTTTCAAATTCTGTTCAATTTCAAGAATTCTGTTTAACCAAAAACTGTTATCGATTCGAGTCATCACATGGAAACTTGATTTTTTTCCATTCACAGTGAAAACCTGTTGAGTGGTTGGTTGTTTTAGGTTTTATGGTGCAAGTGTCATATTTGGCCAAGCTGCGCCAAACAACTTTGATGAACGCATTTATAAAAAAGTTACTATTGTTAACAGTTAGTAATATAGTTTAAGTTAGTCAATCTGCAGAATGCTGTGGAGAACTTACCTGGGTTGGGTACGTAAGATCCATTCTTGTTTCACAAGGCCTGCACAAAACTAACTCCAAATTAGACTACAAACCTGATACGTCGAGCACGTTCCACATATGAATTAGAGAATGGATAGGACTGGACAGAACTGCATATTGCACACTATATAGTACGTATCTAGAAGAAAAACGAGTAGAAACTTGCATAGACGCGTATTAGTCCTGCTAGGTCGTCATCAGTCAAAACTACAGCATGTGGCCATTTCTACGGAAATTGGGCTCAGTTTAATTTTAATGTTTGATACTTATTGGACTTCCTAAAGTGTCCTAGGAATTTCTACAACTGAAAACCATTCTTTTAGGTCCTTTTAAAACCCCAATTGGGGGAGTGAATTCAGGTTTGGTTTGTCATTCGACGGTCATATTTTGCTACACGAGGACTTATTAGATCGGGACCTACGGCTTAACCCTTCTCGTGGTTGTCTCGACAAATTATCTCTCGTCATTAGCAAATCTGATCAGATCTTGATGAACGAGATATCTCTTCATTCGAAAAAACTGACCAGATCTTGATCTCTTCATAATGAAGGGTCGGCAAAATCTTGACAAGTAGTCTCGTCATTAGCAAATTTGGTCAGATCTTGATGGACGAGATATCTCGTCAAAACCACTTGAAGGGTTAAAATAGTCAAAACGCCAAAATTCGAGAACTTCAAACAGCGGTATCTTCATCAAATTCGAAATCATTTGATTTTGGAAAACGAAATACACATGTTCTGATGTGGTCGGTCAATCTTTTTCGCTATTAAAAATTGCTCTGCCCAATTTCGATTTGGCCCACCCTAATGCAGATACTTCAACGATGGATCCATGAATCAAGTTTTATACATCAAAAGACTGATACAAATTGCCAAACTCACAATATCATCATAAAGGATCTTTAAATAATGGAGTCAGTTTACATATAAAGCATTAAACATTTAATATTTACCAGTATGATATATATTTCGCATTTTTTCTGTATTCAACATTAACCGAACATAATCTTTGCACGACGGTCCAAATTATTTTACTTTATTTTTTACTTGCTAGTGAAATAGGGGAATCATGGAAAAAAGAATATTCAATATCTCTATGCTGATTATAATTAAACCTAACAATCCATATTGAATTTCTGATTCAATTCTTTACTTGTGAAAACATTGCCTCAAAATGAAATGTTTTAAGAGTACCCACTAACCAAAATTACGTGTCAATAAAAAGCAAAATAACACCAAAGTCATTTTTCAAGTTGATACTTCTTCGACTTAATGACGCTTCAACATTAATTTGCGGAGGTTGAGTTAAGGAAAAAATAATATGAATGAAAAAGAAAAATCAAGGAGTTACTTGAACCTGCAAATTAATGCATGCAAGTACAAAAGTAAAAATAAATTCATTTTCAAACTTTAGAACGATATTAAACATATCCAAAAACAGCAATGATGAATGATCAATCACGAAAATGGTCTTGTTTTCCCATTAACTATACATTGATTGTAAACAGATTTTTAGCCATAGCAACGAAATCGAAAATATATTATACATATATCATTTTGATTCACGCTAAGGTTGTACACTGATCCTTATTTCTTATGAGCTTCAATGTTTCGTTAAAAATATAAGGTAAGTGTTATTTGAAACCTATTTAGTATTAACTTTTGTATTATTAACCTAAAATAATTTGTAAAATCAACATCTTTTTAATTTTTCTATTGTGGAAATTCAAGTACACTACTGCCCGAAAATTAAGTAACACAATCGGAATCGAAGAACAATTATATATATATATATATATATATATATATATAATATATATACACATATATATACATACATATATACAGGGTGACCTGTAAAGTCCCTTTAAGACCTTTAACTTTGAAACAGCGTCTCGTATAGTTAAGAAAGTAACGTGTACCTATAGTAAAGTTACTATGCTGAATTTATTTAGACAGATTACAGCGCCCCTAGCGGCAAAATAAGGAAGTTAAAAAATAACTGGAAAACTAAAGGAGATCGGCCAAAAAGTTCAATTAGAAAAGTGTGCTCAATACCATAATAAAACCACAGGGGAAAGTTTCATGGAGTTATCTGTAAAATTCGCGGAGATATTCGCGATTGAAATTTGAACTATTCCATGCCTTGAAAAAGGGGTCGTCCTGAAATTCAAAAACGTGTTTTCCGGTGTTAGACAGTTTTTCTGAGTTAAGCAACGACGAATTTAAATTCAAACAACAAAGAAAGTAAAAGAGATAAATAAAAAAACATCTGAAAAACGCACTCCGGAAGAAAAAAAACTGACGATCCGAAATCACAATTTTCGCTCAAGAACTAAAATACACGATTAAAACCTCTCGGCTATACAGCCACGAAGATTTACTATTTAATAATTTTATCCTGATAAACTTTGGGGGCCGCAGTAGCCCGGTTGGTAGAGTGACAGACTGCCAACCAGAGGGTTGTGAGTTCGATCCTCATCTGTGCCATCCAAATACCGACGCACGAGTAAAAAAGGGCTAGTGCACGCAAAATCCGTTGTGGCCTCAAAGTTCTCGCGTTGGTGTGATGCGGAATAGCGGAGAGTGGGGTGCCAGCTCAAGTGTGACCTCGTCATCTGACCGTGGTTCCAAATTACGCAGTTTGTCCTCGGATCTTTCTTTCAAGACTGATCCCGGACCATTGCCAATAGCCCGTTGTGTGGCTCCAGTGCGACGATAATTAATTTTCCCCTTCCCCTGATAAACTTTTTCGCAGACGGGAAAATGTTACAAACAAATGCTCGTCGTTCAGTGGATGATTGGTAGATCTACAGCAACAGTAAAACTTAAAATTTATTTGTAGACGAATAAGATAAAAGCGTGAATTAAACGTTTTTATAAAATTGAATACGAAATTGGTAGATTAAAACAGGAACGAAAGTTTCGACCATGCCCACGATCTGGGACAAAACAGTGGACATTTACTGCGGTTTCGCATGTATACAAATCCACCTTGTGTCGTCACCCTTTACGTATCAGATAAAAACCGCCCGAGCCGCTGTTCTCACTTCATACGGTACGCTGTGAGCAAATGGCGACTTTCACTTAATAGTCAGTATTGTGAGATGGGGCTTCTCTATGGCGAATCCCAACGTAATGCGGTCCAGGCTGCACGGGCTTATGCCGTTCGGTTTCCAAATGGTCCACATCCAACTTCGGCAACCATTGGAAACGTTGTTCGACGTCTCAGAGACACAGGCAGCACTAGAAGTCGACCTCGTTCGGGCAGACCACGTATGCCTAGTAGAATACCAGCAGAAGACATACTGGCGTACACTTTAGCCCATCCCTACAGCAGTACTAGACAAATCAGAAACCAGAGTGGCTTAGTACAAAGCCAAGTATGGCAAATACTGCACGACAATGGTGCACATCCTTACCATGCAATTCCGCAGCAAGGATTGTTACCGGGAAACAAACAGCGACGCTTTGACTGGTGCAATTAGGCATTGAACGAATTGGAGGTTACGCCAGAATTTTTTCCAACATAATATGGTCGGACGAGGCTAAGTTTCACCGAAACGGGATGCTGAACCGACACAACACCCATTTCCGGGCACTGGAAAATCCTTCATGGGGAGTTTCCGTCAGGCAGCAGGTGCAGTGGTCCACTAATGTGTGGTGCGGTATTTGGAAGGAACGTCTAATAGGACTCGTGTTCTATGACGGTTCACTAAAATGGTCCGAAATACCTCCAGCTGTTAAAGAATGTGTTACCTGACTTTATCGATGATATTCCTCTGGCGTTTTTGTCTTCCTGTGGTCCCAACATGATGGCGCCCCGCCGCACAAATCGCACGCAGTGCGACAATTTCTTAACAGATTTGGCCAACAGATAATCGGCTACAGTAGCTGTGGTGAATGGCCTCCACGATCACCAGATCTTACCCCACTCGATTTCTTCCTCTGGGGTTACATCAAAGATCGTGTGTATGAAGCTCCGTCGACATGTTTGCTGGATCTGCGGCAGCGTATCATCGATAGCTGCGCTACTGTCACACCGCAGATAAGGAATGTGCATGCCGGCGTCTTGATCGAATGCAAATGTGTATTGTGGCCGATATTGACCTTTTTGAACACACTCGCCATGATTTTGTTTAGCAATAAATTTCTTGCTTTTGCTCATCTGTCTTACTTTTACAATGTGCCACACTGAATAACGCGCATTTGTTTCTGACATTTTCGCATCTGCTCAAAGTTTATCAGGATAAAATTATTAAATAGTAAATTTTCGTTCGTGGCTGTATAGCCGAGAGTTGTTGCGCGAAATTTGTGATTTCGGATCGTCAGGTTTTTTTTATTTTCCGGAGTGAGTTTTTCAGATATTTTTTTATTTATATTTTTTACTTTCTTTGTTGTTTTAATTTAAATTCGTTGTTGCCTAACTCAGAAAAACTGTATGATAACACTGGATAACACGTTTTTGAATTTCTGGACGACCCCTTTTTCAAGGCATGGAATAGTTCAAATTTCAATCGCGAATTTCTCCGCCAATTTTACAGATAACTCCACGAAACTTTTTCCTGTGCTTTTATTATGATATTGCGCATTTTTCTAATTGAACTTTTTGGCCGATCTCCTTTAGTTTTCGAGTTATTTTTTAACTTCCTTATTTTGCCTCTAGGAGCGCTGTAATATGTCAATAAATTCAGCATAGTCACTTTACTATAGGTACACGTTATTTTCTTGACTATACGAGACACTGTTTCAAATTTAAAGGGACTTTACAGGTCCCCCTGTATGTATTATGTATATATAGAGAGACCATCACCAAAAATCAAATAAGAGAACCCAAATAAAAACAATAACAAAATGCAAGTAATAACAAGAACAAAAGATGACGCAAAATAACAACGATAATTTAGATGAACAGCGCTGAAAGCCGCGGAGAACCAATAAAGGGGAATAATAAGTAAAGCTACCCTAAGAATAAATTTTCCCGAGAAACAACATAAATATAAACAAAAATTACTCGATAGATTTACATGAAATTTACAAAATAATTTTTTTATATTAAAGCATACCAGACTAAAATATAAACTAGTTACCAGGAAAATGTACGATGTTAATGTATATCTAATAGTGGTTTTAATATTCTCAAACTGAAATGAAGTTTTGATAATGATGATTTATGCTTGAAATAGCATTGTGGTTTAATTTTTGCGGCAGTAATCTCTATTGCAAAATGTCAAAAAGGAGATAATGAAGTGCACTGTGAGACATTGTGCCTTACAATTCGTCTTGTTAACATGACCCATGCATGCTCTATTGAATTAAAGTCTAGTGGTCTCGCAGATCATTGCATGTGAATAACTGCTTCTTTCAACTATCTTATCCATCAACATATAATCTATACCTATTGCAGTGAAATATGGACGACCAATGAATTCAGAATTTCGTTTCTTAGTGTGGTCATTTATTGTTATATGTGTCTGCGCTAGCAAAACTCATCCTCCATGACAGTCTTTTTCAAGACATTTGTCACAAGATTATTAAATTTGCTATTAAATTATTAAATTTGGCTTCAGCATCGATATTCGTAGAACCAAATTAATTGCACAGCCAAAGGAGCGCGTGACAGACAGAAATAATTGGTCACCTTGCATAAAGTCCACCTTCGTGAAGTCGACGAGGCAGAACTTTTTAAAGATAGTGACTTACGGCGTCTTACGTTTGACCATAGACGTCATTTCAGTTTTTGCTTAGGGCAACATTTTTTAGGTTGGTTGTTTTCAGGTTTTATGGGGCAAGGGCCGTATTTGGCCAAGCTGCGCCAATCACAAGACAGACAATGAGGGATGAAGAAAAAGCAGAAGGGTAGGCGAGGGCAAAAAGATAGATCACTCGGCTACCTCTGGGTCGTGATGCCCGTACACACCTAAATATAAGCCCGTGAGGGCTCCTCTAACATGAATTTCCTCAATGAATTCCCGTACCATTTCCAGCTCCCACGCACCGTTTGTACTTATCCTACATGTACGTAATGCACATGCACTTACTGTTAATACGACAAAGTTATAAACAAATGAAAACGCTTGCACAATTGATATAAAAGAATTTTTAAGTTCAATTAACAAGAATGTATTTTTTACTGTTGATAAAGCCACTAATGTAGCAAAGGATAGCGTCTTGGTTTCATTTTAGCAAAGTCGTCAACTATCTCGTCGAGATTTTCTTAATCTCTTCCCGTTTCCCAGAGCTAAGATCATTAAAGAGGCGAGTCGATCATCGGAAGTTGTTGACCGGAGGTAGTTCTTCACCCTCTTTAGAACAAAAAAATCGTTCGTTAGAAGCAGTAGTGATCGGTAATGTGAGAAACATTTTCCGAACGGAACACACAGTTAGTCCCAACAAATCTCGTTTATTGCTGGAGCATTTATAAAAGTGAATACTTTAATATTAAAAGTATAATTCTCATATTTTTGTTCTTTAGTACTACTTCTCAAAAGTTCTAAGCTTAGGAGCGTGATAATTGCCATACCCTCTGCCCTCCCTAAATGACGTCACTGATTTTGGCACAGAAATGGTAGTCTAACTCTGATGTAATCTTTGGGCGCCCAAATCCAGGTCTTTTAGAAATTGTTAGATCCTTTTGCTATTGATTCCAAAGTGGGTGTAGGACGCTACGATGACATTAAGTTGTCTCGTCACGTCAGCTTGTCTTGCACTTGTATCCAGCATTATCACAACCCTCCAACATACTATATTTGCATTCAAATGATTCCTTCTGCGCACAATTTGGCTATCTCATATTTTATTCCATTCTAAATCCGCCATTTAAGCACCAGTTATAAGGAACTTTTAAAGATACTCAATTTTTTTAGAGGGACAACTATTTAAGCAAATTTCTTTCTCATATTTCAGATCAGCGCGAAATTTTATACAATGTATGAAACTTTAATCCTACTACATTTGATCCAGCAATGTCTTCCTTTAGCTACTTATTTTTTGAGCAGTAGTGTGTACAGAATATTGATAAAAATGTTTTCGAAAAGATATACATAATATAAATATTAAAATTAGACAACTATAAAAATTATTGAAAATAGCAATCTATATTAAAGCAATTGTAACGAAAACAAAACTTAATGAAAAACGTAAGTGTTACTTTGTTGATCTAATTCTTATTTTGTAGCAATCTCTTCAATAGAAGTATGTTGTGAACTTATGTAATTTTTTTCATATGAAGCATGTGCTTTCTTCATTAAAGTGAAGAAAGGAATAAAACAGACTTCATAACCAATGCATAGGGAATTTTATATCAAAATTACTTGCGAACTGATTTTTAAGAACTTTTAAACACGCATTTATGTTCTAAGTCTATAGTGCAATAATTCTATTTTACCCGTCATAACCTAAATGGTTCTTGGGAACTTTATTTTAAATTTAAAAATAACACAGGCAGAGATTAAACAAACGTAGAATGTTGTGCTGTTGAGGCTATGTATGTCTATTTCTTCGTGTCTTATTAACTTAATGTAATCTCCCTTTCTACTAGATTATGCGATTTAAAAATCTATTTTATCTTAAATAACACCCCCACACAGACTACCCTCTCTCACTCTCTTCCTCTGCCTATTCAAAATTTCTGCAAAATATCCTTTCACCCGGTTATGCAGTTTATGCGGCGCCATCTATGAATCGTTCAATGTATTACACCATATACTCATTAAATGTAAAAAAATTTTAATGTAAGAATTTCGTCAAAGAATAACTTATGGTAAGAGGCTTAAATTATATCAGAAAAACAATTTTATATTTACATTTCATTTGTGATTACCTTTCACGTAATTCGAATTATTTACGCATCCCTTCAAATACAATCTGTAATTCTCCTTTCGCTTTGTTTACCCAACGTGCTCAAATTAAAAATGAAAAAAACATAAATTTGCATTAGTCAGTTTGAGAGAGAAGAGCTATGGTTCATAACTTTAAATTCATCTCTATCACTTTTATTTAGGGTCGAACAATGTATTATGGATAGCGTTCGAGCACCAGTGCCATTGGCTTGGGAAAAATTGGGGGAGGGTAATAAAATACAATTATTTTACGTGTATTTCACCTTAAGAAAAGTGACATAACTCAGAAATAAATTCTATAGGAGAGCCGAACGAGTGAAAATTTGTAATCATATTTTACTTTTCAATTTGGAATATTTCTTCATATCTATTGAAAATGTATAGTATATTTCTTCTATTTATTTTCTATTGGTTATTCGAGGTAACAGAATTCACTTAAAAATTGAATTTCCTCTTTGAATTGTGACGTTTTCATCGAGATGTGATATGTTTGAAATAGATGGAATTAAAAGCACATTTTTTTAACTCCTCCCGAACAACTCTCGATAAAGCTGATACATAACCTAAAAATCAAACAAAATTCTCTATAAATGGGTATTTCTTTAAAAATCCAAAAAGATAGCGTTAGCATCCTGTGTTCACTAAAATGTGATCCTGCTGTAGACGTAAAAAATAAACACGCTCTCCTGTTTGAAATTAAACCTGCTGCATTGAACGACACGTCTGACATTTCATGAATTTTGACTCCTACATAGTACATTCACTTATTGTCTTTCTATTAAATATAATGATATGTGAAAACAAAGGGCGTTTTGAAATCCCAACTTTACTATCTCAAAGGTTAAAGGAATGTTTTCTTCGTCTAGACAATGGCACTAGACAATGCTGTAGTGCTGGAAATCCGAGAGCTGTGTTCATATGGAATTGTCAGATAAATAAGAGCAATCTTCCACATCCCTTCACAACCCCGATGATTGTAAATTCAGAAAGTCCCAATTGCGCTGTTTTTGAGGACGGGTAAGATGTATGTATCAGACACTCTTGAGGAAAGGAAGAAAGGTATTTTCTCCCCATTCACACAACAAGAAACTATATGCAGTTTATTTTTTTTTATAACGGGTTTCGGAAAACAACCCTAAAAAAGAAATACCTTTCGGAGCATTCCCAAAGCTCCTGTAGGAGAAGCGGATGTAATTGAACTAAAGATACTGGGAATGTAAAAAGAAGTAAATAATTTTGCATCTCCCAACTGTGTGCAAGACGCGAAAAAATTCCAGATGAGTGTAGTAACAAGCAGAAGATTTATAAACTGAGTAAAGTAATTTTTTCTAATACGCGCTTTTCTCAGATTTACTGATTTTTCACACACAAAATTTCACAATAGTAGTCTTTTTGTAGCTATGCTCCAATGAATTTGTCTAACTGAATATTTATAGTTTCTTATTGGGTCTCCACTCTTTATCTCACTCTTCAACTTTTGTAAAAATATTAAAACTTTGCTATAGTTTGCTTGAAACAATTCTTTAGGAGCCAGAGGTAGATCTAACATAATTTTAAAGAAAGATCAAGGTAATGTGAACCAAACTGGTGGTTTTTCTTCGAAAATGATTTAGCATCGAAACCTACCCTGTAATGGCCAGCCTTTAATGCAAAAACCTGTTCCAAACTGTCACCAGTTCTAGGAAAAGTAAATTTGGTTTTCCTACTTGGATCTGCATTTACCCATGGACATAATTGGGCAGTTTTGTCTCGACGAGATATCTCGTCATTAGCAGATTGATCAGATCCATCAAAATAGGGTCAGTTTTGATAATGACGAGATATCTAGTAAAATTTATTTCCCGACTTTCATTCATATCTTCCGCCGATTTCTATTACCATAACTAAAGAAAACTTAGATTATATGTTTCTTTTTTAATAATCTTTAATGTCAATATAAATTATGAAATTAGGATTTGAAAACGTATGACTAGTAACCGTCATGCATTTTGATTTAAATTGATTCAAAAGTTTTTATGATTAAGCAAAACTTCAATTCCTTCCTTTCGATAGAAGTTCGCTATTTCTCTTTTCAAGTAATTTAATTAAATTTAGTATAGCGAAATAATTAGCTGGAGGAAATATCTAAAATATGAATGTACCTAAGCTTCAAATAACACTCGACAGATTTCTGATAATTACTTCCGTGTATACTCTAGTTTTAACGTCAGATGATAAACTTTCAACTTTTCGAAAAAATATAATGTTATAAGCGTGCATACCATTTATCCCTTGTAGCGTCTTCACACTATGTGGCGGGAAATCGTATAAATGAGTACTAATGGTTGTACTGCTTTCTGGATTATTTAATAACAAAGAAATATCTCCAGTTACATGAAATATGTACAGTACAGAAAACAAATTTGCCCGCAACGGGACTTAAAGGCGGTACCCTCTCTGGGACCTCTGAGAGACACTCCCAACACCGTTGAAGTTCTAGCGTCGTCTGCCTTCATCCTCCCCGGACTCGGGTCGGCAAAAGGCGGTGGGGGACGTCCTCTCGTACCCCATTGGTCAAAGTTCTCCTCCTGGTGGATTTTTCTTTTTTTTTTTCTCATGAGTTCCAGAATGTTCGGGCGCCGCCGAGACGAACTGTCCCCGAATTCCTTCAAAACCCTGGGAGCGTCGGCAGAGATGAAGGGGCTTCGGTTCCCATTCACCTTTTGTGCCCCGGCACCGAACCATGGCTGCTGGGCTGATCGGCGCCTCCATAGTCTGAAAAGGGGAGAGGAACACCTCCGGGAAAAGGAGTGTAAGATGCTTCGTCACAACTCCTCCCCCCATAAAGACGAAGTTTCCAAGGTAACCTGGAAACCTCGGCTAAACCTGAAAGTAAGCCCATCTTAAGATAGTCCCCTGAGAGGCATTCACCGAATCCCCGGAATCCTCAACTCATACTAAACATTAACCAAAATAACATGCTTCGGAAATACAAATTTGGGTTCCGAAACTAAATCTCAGTTGTGCGATCTAGTGACAAATCTTTACACACCAACTAACAAATATTTACATTACATAATATTTACAAAAACACACCTAAAAATACAAGTAAAAATAAAATTGATTATGTCTTTTGGTTTTGGACACCTTCCTAAATTTTCTGATTTCCAGCTCTACTGAGACCATCCGCGTTGCCATTTTTGCTCCCCGGCTTATGTCTTACCTCAAATCGGTACTGTTGTAGAAACAGGGCCCATCGAGTTAAACGACCATTCGTCCCAATCATTTTATTCAGGTAGGTCAGGGGGTCGTGGTCCGTCTCTATAACAAAAAGTTGACCGTCCAGATAGTAGTGGAGTTTCCTTACGCCATACACGATGGCTGCGAGCTCGCGTTCGACCACTGCGTAGTTTCGCTCTGCTCTCGAAAACTTCTTACTGAGATAAATTATGGGGTGCTCATCCTCCTCGATCTTTTGGGACAAAACGACACCCACACCGGAATCGCTGGCATCCGTTTGCATCGTGAACTCTCTCGAATAATCCGGAGCATACAAGACGGGCTTGGTTACTAAAGCATTCTTCAGTGCCTCGAAAGCCGCCTGACACTCCTCATTCCAATCTACCTTCTCTTTCCGGGTTTTCCCTTTCAATGCATTTGTTAAGGGGACCGCGATGACGCTGTAATTTTGGACGTACTTGGCATAATAGCCACTCAACCCTAAAAACGACCTAATTTGCGTCTTCGTTGTTGGGCTGGGGAATTCATGAATGGCCCTAATTTTTGCTTCACTAGGGGAGCGTTTGCCACTTCCCACTTCGTGACCCAAAAACCTAACATGGTCTTGCGCAAATTTGCACTTAGAAGGCTTTACAGTAAGCCGTGCCTCTAACAACCTATCCAATACCGAACTCACATCCTTAACGTGATCTTCGAATGTTTTTGAATAAATTGCAATGTCATCAATATAAGGAGATGCAATTCTCTCCAAACCTCCCAAAACCTGAGCCATTAGCTTGCAAAAATAAAAGGGAGCGTTCACCAGCCCAAACATCATCTTTTTGGGAATAAACGCTCCAAATGGCGTCACAAAAGCGGCGTACCTCTGCGCACTTTTTTTCAAAGGAATTTGAAAGCAACCTTTCGTTAAATCCATCACCGTTATATAAGGTGCGGCACTAACCCGCTCTACTACCTCTTCTATACTGGGGAGAGGAAACGACTGGATTCTGGTAATGGCATTCAATCGCCGGTAGTCCACACAAGGACGTGGTGGTTTTCCCTGACTTTCTACCAGAATCATGGGCGATGCGTAATCGGACTGCCCCACTTCTATCACCCCTAAATCCAAGAGTCTTGTAATCTCCTCCCTCAAAATTTCTGTTTGTCTAGGAGACATGCGGTAGGGCCTAGCTCTAACGGGCTCACTACTGGTAAGCTCGATATCCATCTCTAACAGGGGCGTAGAACCCGGGTCCGAGGAGAACATCCTGCTATGATTTCGCAACATGCACCCAAAACTCCCTATCTGTTCCACCGTTAACCTTTCCACCAAAGCGCTCTCTCTTATTATCTCCTGGAGATCAAATTGAGTAGGATCGGATAAGGGGTAAGGTATTTCTGCCTCCTGCTCCACCTCTTCACTCTCCTCGTCCATTATCAAATTAACACATTCGGGTCGCTTGAAATAGGGCTTAATGAGGTTCACATGGTATATTGTGGATTTGTCCCTTTTCTCTGGGAGGTCCACCAGATAATTTGTATCGGAGATTTTACTGGTCACAGTCCCTGGCCCTATCCAGTTCACTGCCATCTTGTTTAACTTCGACGTGCACAATACCAGCACCTGATCTCCAACCCTAAAAACCCGCGATACGGCATTCCTGTCATACCACATTTTTCGTTTGCCCTGCTTGTCGGTCATTTGTTCGGCCGCAAGCTCCATCCATTTTTTTAGCCTATTGGTTATTCCCAAAATATACTCGACTACATTTGGATCTGAGTTATCCGGCTCTAACCAATTTTCAAAAATCAAAGTCTGGGGGGTACGAAGATTCCGTCCGTGCACTAATTCCGCCGGGCTAAACCCCGTACTTTCGTGAGTAACAGTTCGAAGAGCAAACAAAGGTGCTGGCAAATTATGCTCCCAGTCCTCTCCCGTCTCCAAACACAACACTTTGAGAACCCTCTTAACCGAGGAATGAAATCTCTCAACAGGGTTGCTTTGGGGGTGGCACACTGAACTGTGAGTCACATGAATCCCGAATCTTTTAAAAAACTCTGATGATAAAACACTGGTGAAGGACCTTCCCAAGTCGCTTTGGACTTCTTTAGGAAATCCCATGCGTGAAAAAACCACAATTAGAGCGTTAATTACATTCGCCGACGTAATATCCGGAACGGGAATAGCTTCGGGATATTTAGAGGCTAAACAAATCGCTGTGATTATGTATTTATTTTGTTTTGTGCTCTCTGGAAGGGGACCCACCGCGTCAATATTTATTTTGGAGAAAATCTCCGAAATAACGGGAACCAGCTTCATAGGGGCCTTTCTCTTATCGTTGTTTTTGCCGACTTTCTGGCATTCGCGACAATTTTTTACCCAGGACTCTAACTCGGGGTAACACCGGGGCCAGTAAAATTGCCTTAAAACCCTATCCTTCGTTTTGGTCGCCCCCAAATGACCAGCTACATCCTCGTGGCACAATGCCATAATTTTCTCCCCATACTTTAAGGGAATGCATAACTGTACTCTTTTTTCTCCCCGCTTCGACTCCACCACACGCGTTAATTTTCCCTTCAATACCTGGAATTCCTCCCCTTTCTCGGAAAGTTCCCAACACGATTTCAAAGAATCGCAGTTCCTCTGTGCCGATTCGAACTCCCGGGACGATACTCCAGCCAAACTATTATTCTCCTGCATGGACAACTCCGGGGGAAAGGGTAGTTCTTCCTCCTCAGGGCTCTGTGACGAATTATGAATGGAAGCTCTCGTTTCATTTGCGCCTTCGACTACTTGAGCTCGCTGCTCTTCCCTCGCCCTACTTCGCGTAATGGCATTAATAGGGGTTGGGTTTTTCCTATTATCTTCTAAAAGTTGGGCAGTTTTGTTCCCTAATAAGTAGTAACCCTGATCCAAAGCATCCGATTTCACGGCGACCTTCGTTACAACTTTCCCGAAATCCCCTTCTAGCTCAAGTCTCGCTAACGGCAGACACTTGCATTCGGGGTCTAAAGGTTGGCGTAACCAAATTACTTCACCCGTAAAATCCTCTGGATCAATCCAACTCCTCACGCATACATCAATGCCGCTTCCACTGTCACGCAAACAACTTCGTTCTATTCCATTTACAGATATAGTGCTGATGAAAGGTCTAAAACTCTCGCTTAACCCACTCAGATTATTCAACCCTTCTAATCTTCTTTTTGCTAACTGGGGACAGAGGGGCCTAATGTGACCTGGCTCATTGCACAAAAAACAGACTACTGGCTTTTTCCTATCAAAACCCTTATTTTCCGTGATTAAAGCATCTCCTTTTCCTCGCTCTTTCTCCCTGGGCTTTCCTTCCCCGTTTTTAAACTCGCGCCTGTCCTTCAAGGAGGCATAGTCATTCCTTTCTTTACCAAAGGGACGTTTTTCCCATGTTCTGACTTCCTTCATTTTATAATTACGCCGGACGCTCTCGTAATGGTCAAGTTTAACCGCCAAATCCGACGCCTTTTTGAATTCTTCCCATTGATCTAGATAATGGTCTCGGGCTGCGGGCGACGCTCTCCTTTTAAGTTGCTCTACCAGCATTAACTCCTTAAGTGAATCAAAATCAGTCACCTCAACCGACTCCAGCCAATTGTCTAAATACCCTTTTAATTCAAACACAAGATCTGACCATGACGCCCCAACCTTTCTTCCATGTTCTTCGAATTTAATTCTCAGGTCTCCGGAGCTGAGTCTAAATCTCTTTAATAATACCTTTTTAACATGATAATAATCATCATTCCATTCCCTTGGTATTTTAACTATAATTTCAGAAACATCCGCAGGCAATAAAAGAATTAATTGGGACACCCACTTGTTTTCTGGCACACTTTCTTTGTTCGCTTGCCGCTCAAAAATCATGAAAAATAGGGCGATGTCCAACACCTTGGGATCAAATTTAGGCACTAAGTCCTTTAAATTTACGCGCCTAACAATTTCCTCAGCTGGCGTAGTAGTTGACGCCAAACTTGGGTTCTCAAATGAAGCCTTAATTTTTAATTTCTCCAACTCATGCGCGCGCTCTGCTAAACTATCAAGACGTTCTTGTTCTGCTACTTTATCAAGACGTTCTTGTTCTAATTCATCCAAAATCCTATCCACAAAAGCTATTCCGGTCTCCTCATCATAATCCGGTGCACTCAATATGGACCGAATGATATTTTTAACAACATCTGAGCTAGATACGCTAACTTCAAATTCTGCCGCTAATAATAATAAGACCTGCTTTTTCTGCTTTTTTAAATAAGCCATATTTTACCCTAAATGAATTAATATTACCTAAAGGGTACTCTCAACGATACACACTAAACTTCTACAATTTCTTACTAGATCAAAAATAAATTCTCTACTCCGAAGAAAAGTTGTCAACTAGATTTCAAAACTGAGTTCTTATCATCTACTAATCACACAATGCACAATAATAAACCTTACTTTCTTAGATGTACAAATTCCCACACTAGGTATCACTCTGAAGTAAATTTAACTTTAACAAAATACACTGAAAACACAATTGCTAATGCCATTAAATTTAATTAAACACTAAAGTTTTACCCTACTTTCACTGAATATAAACTCTCTCGCTAACAATTTGGAAAACTACATAGAATTATGCCTCTCAAAAGAAAAATCTCCAAATAGGCCTACCTTTTCCCACATCAGAACATCAGGCTCCCTTGTCATCAATCTCGCAAGGTCGGGTCCAAGATTCCACTCCGTCGCTCGGCTCACCGCTGGAGTTGACTGCGCTCCTTCAAACGTCTGGACGCGGCACACGCTGTAGTTGACTCGCTGATTTCAGAGGTCTGGAACAGCTCCTTTGAAGAGTTTAGCGCCCGGCTCACGCTGAAGTTGACTCGCTGATTTCAGAGATCTGGATCGGCTCCTTTGAAGAGTTGAACGCCCGGCTCACGCTGAAGTCGACTGCTATCCTTCAAACGTCTGGGACGCGGCTTACACTGTAGTTGATTATAGAGTTCAGTACAGTAACGACGAACGGGTCCGCAGATTTGATTTAACGAAAATCCGCATCCCACCGCTGCCACCAATAGAAATATAATTAATAGCTGTAGCGTCTTCACACTATGTGGTGGGAAATCGTATAAATGAGTACTAATGGTTGTACTGCTTTCTGGATTATTTAATAACAAAGAAATATCTCCAGTTACATGAAATATGTACAGTACAGAAAACAAATTTGCCCGCAACGGGACTTAAAGGCGGTACCCTCTCTGGGACCTCTGAGAGACACTCCCAACACCGTTGAAGTTCTAGCGTCGTCTGCCTTCATCCTCCCCGGACTCGGGTCGGCAAAAGGCGGTGGGGGACGTCCTCTCGTACCCCATTGGTCAAAGTTCTCCTCCTGGTGGATTTTTCTTTTTTTTTCTCATGAGTTCCAGAATGTTCGGGCGCCGCCGAGACGAACTGTCCCCGAATTCCTTCAAAACCCTGGGAGCGTCGGCAGAGATGAAGGGGCTTCGGTTCCTATTCACCTTTTGTGCCCCGGCACCGAACCATGGCTGCTGGGCTGATCGGCGCCTCCATAGTCTGAAAAGGGGAGAGGAACACCTCCGGGAAAAGGTGTGTAAGATGCTTCGTCACACCCTTCTAGTTACGTAACCTGGAGTAGCAAACAGTGTAGGTCTTCACTCTTAAAGATATATTCCGATAGCTGTCATTTAAAAAGCATATGCACCGATGGAATGAAATTTAGAAACCTTACACATTGCCAACAACGATATACTTCAGGGAAGAATACTAATCACAAGGCAAGGTAAAATATTTTCTTTGCGAGTTTATGATTGGCCAGGATTTCTCATTCGAGTGAATTCCTTGTTTCGAAAGAGTTGTGAAGAGACTTTTTACAATAAGAAAAAATATACTTCATGTACACACATGGAAGACTTTAATTGCGTTAGTTAATGTTAAAAGTGAACTCACGGATTTTTCCTCTTTCCTTCGCTACTTTACACGAAAAAATAAATAGAAGAATCCGGTGGAGTATGATAACGAATGAGTTATTTACAGATAAGATTACAAGAATTGACTGAAAAAAGAACCTTTCTGAGGAAAGTTAATCAAGCGGACACTCTAACAATAGATCGATTCAACTTTTTCTAGAGGTGAAGATGGAAAAGAATCGAATATCTTTAGTGTCTTTCTCGAATCCCTTCTTTCATTTTTTCAGGAATTTCTACTCTCAAAAATGCAGAACTTATTTAGCAACGAGCTGCTCTCGCGGAGTGTTTGTTTCGATTCAGAAGTTTAAACTTCGTCCCGTTATGCTTTAAAAACTTCCCTTTCCCTTTAAAAAAAGTGCCCCTAGTTCTTCCTAAGAAGCTTCCTGGAGCAATTATTTGTTCAACGGGAGTGTCGGTTATAAAATGTAGGGCGCTTTTTAATTTTCTACAGCTTTCCCAGTGGTTTTTCTCTCACTTTATGAATAAACTATACAATATCTTCACCATTTAGGCTTGGGTTTACAATGCTTGGAAGAACAATGGAAAGAAGCAATGGAAGAACAATTATTATAAATATTCCAATGATTCTACAATTTACTTGGAAAAGACTGGTCCTTTCTTTCATTTATCATGATATACTCTAAAAACTCATCCTCCTCTAAAGTGCCAGAATACTTTCCGTCTCTGAAAATGGTAAAATTCAGTAAATGAGAACACCTCTACTAACCCATCAAATTCCTTTTTTTAGTTGCTCTATTTAACGTCTGATAGTTTGCCGTTGTCCAGAAAGATTAAGGTCTAAGACAGCATGAACAGTATCACTCCTTTTAACTGGATGACATTACTCACCCATTTTTTTAATTTTACTCATTAAAAAGGCTGATTAATTTATACATGTATTTGAAAACAAATATCAAAACTCATAAGATAAAAACTGGATTTTACATTTAAGTCGACAAAATCTTATGTAAAACTGAAAACAGGATGAAGCCACTCCATTTCCTGATATTTTTAATGATTACTAATTGTTTCATTAGTGCCCAAGTAAATAACTGGTTTAACCACTAAGTTTAGATGGCAATGAATGAAGAACGTTTTAGCTCATTCAATCATGTCTATTCACTCCATCATTGATCAATACAGAACAATTTGAATTTCACACTTTTCATATAAATAATGAAATAAAATTATTGTTTTATGTAATACCTACTATTCAACATTTTGTTCAACCTTAAGCCTTTGCGTATATTTTTCCAAAATACTGTTTGAAAAGTTGGTTTTGAGACTCAAATCTTTATAACTGATATCCTATCGTTTTGTATAAACGCTATCTTTGAATATTAACTAAAATTTAATCGATTTAGTATTTTACCTTAGAAAATATCAATTTACTGATCAGTGTAGTATCAAATACTTACAATATTCTTATTTAATTCCTTATATATAATAAACGTCATTAATAAAAACACAACCGTTTAATATACTGTAGTTAAAGTCGTGACTAATTTCAACGCAATCCTAAGTTTTTCCAGATTTACTTAGCGCTCTGGCTCTGGGATCGAATCCCGGTCTTGGAATGGATGCTCGTAATGGTTCGGAATTCACTTTAATCCGTAGGCCCGGTCGAATTGGTCCTCATGTAATAAATAATAACCGTAAAGCGAAAAACCAAACAGATCTACTTACCGTTTTCTTTCAGATACCAATGAAAGCAATTTGATTTCCTGATTCTTTTGACTCATAACCTACTTTTTCAACCATTTGATATGGTCTTTTTAAATTTAATAAGGGTTAATGTATTACTTTAAATATCCCCACAACTCATTTTCACTTTGTTGTTTATTACATAAGTAAAAGTGAAGGCTCACCCCTCCTCGTAAAGAACTAATTTCAAATAAAATTTGATCATCTTAAGAGCGATAATTTGTTTGAGAAGTTTTATTCAATGCTTTCTTAATAATACAGTAACATTGGTTGATTAAGGAACCTTCTTAGTCTGTCAGGAAAAAGTCACGTTTTACCTTTTCTACCCAGGTCTGCATGTTCTGCAAATATCAGAAATAAATTTACAATTACCGAATTCCAGATATTTTAGTGTTTCACTATATATATTAGTTAGTGTAAAAAGTGTTTTAAATTTTCGTGTACAAACCTTAAGGGAGACAAAATTACAAGATTCATCAAATCTTGTAAATTTAGTTAAAGTGTTTTTTGCTTTGTTAAATCAACTTACTTATGTAACCCCTGTGTTGTACTTCTGTGGTGCACAGGGAGTTTACCTTTGTTCAATAAGAAAAACCTTAAGGGAGGTAGAAAACACAAAATTCGCACAAGGGTGTACGTCTGCAAGCGCCACATGGATCTACTAAAGGGTTTTATTTGTGTATTGGCGAATGGCAACAAACGGAAATAAGCATATTAAGATCAACAGCTACGGAATTCGTTCGAAAATTTTGTCTCCGCTTAAATATGCTTGATTCGAGCTACAAAGCGACATAATATGGCTAATACTACATGGACGAACTCGCTGCTTTAACCCTCCAAGTGGTTTCGACGAGATATCTCGTCCATCAAGATCTGACCAATTCTGCTTATGACTAGATATGCCGTCATCAAGATATTGCAGATTTTTGGATGATGACGATTTCAAGATCTGGTCCGTTTTCTTCTAATGACGAGATATCTCGTCCATAAAGATCTGGTCCGTTTTGCTAATGACGAGACACCTCTTCGAGACAACCACCAGGAGGGTTCATGAAATTCTTCAGCAGTCTGATGACAAAAGGCAATTGAAAGGTCTGGAAGATAGAAATATGAGCAGAAAAAAATATGAGCGAATGCGAAAATAGGTTTAGACATCAAAAAATACCGAATCCCGTTTAACAAATGAATGGGATTTAATTGAAGTGAACATTCAGAAGCTAATTGTATTATGACAGGTGTGAATTGTTTGTCATGACTTGTATTTAAAATAAGATTTAATACCAGTAAGAAGAATATGAAATTCAGTTTTATATTTTGACTAATTTTATTAGATTTGGAGGTAATGTGCTTAGAGATGCTTGTTGCAAATGAATTAAATAGGGTATAATGCGGGTAAAACGACACTGACATCATAGGATTTAAGAAATTTTTGCACAGATGCTATGCGCGCGTCTGCTTTTATTAAAATCGTATACGCACGGTAGCATCCGTTGTGAGATAATATCGTGAACGGTACCCCGATAGACTTGTGCATATTCACCAAACCTTCCAGCGTTTACATCATGCTTTGTGTGAAATCAGATTATTCCACATAAACAGGTGTGTGTGATGGGGCTACAAGTGCCCGTGAAAGGCCGAGAATTTTTTAACAATTGCAGTATCCAAACGTAGACACTGTGAGGCATGTGTTAGTGCCGGTGGTCAGAACTACCTATCGGATCATCTATTGTGAAACTGTAAGCGTACAACTACTGTCAAACTAAAATTAGGTGCGATAAAAACGCTATTCACTCACTTACTGTCTTTCATTTCTTTACCCTTTCACATCCTTGTGGCGTTTGAAAACTTATACCCTGTGAATATGGGTTGATTTTGTGTTAAATACCTCACCCTTAAAGTTCATACCGAAAGTCTAAAAACGCACTTATACATTTGAATCCTTTGTCATCTCTTGAATTGTAACACCCTATTAAAATCCCAAACCATAACTACGTAATTTGAATTCAGAAGCAAATATCGAAGAACGATTATGACTTAAATTGCGATTGTATTTATGACAAACTCATTGCAGCGCTAGGAATTAATGTAACGTTTTTCAAACGAAAGATATGCTTTGCGTTTTGGTTTCTTTTTCGGAATGTGCTGTTTGCCCCTTCAGTATTTAAATATATTTATGATTCCAGTTTCACCAACTTGCTGTTTCGCTTTTCTTTTCATGGAATATTATTTAAGACCCGCAAACTTTTTGGTTTATCAGGTTTTTCAATAATCTTGTGTGAGGGGTTTTTCCCTTTCGCTATTTCAAAATGGACACCTAAAAGGAAGGTAGATGATTTTTTCGAGACAATTTCTCATCTGTGTAATTTTAGCTAAAATGATTAGATCATCTTATGGAACTCTTCATACTTATTTCTTAGTAATTTATCTTTCATAGGATTCTGAATGTAACAGATCATCTATCTAAAATTTTGAAAAATACACTTAGTAGGAAGGAAACTGAATTAGCAACACAATTAACTGGAATATTTTGGAGTTAAATAATCCCATTCACAATTAAAAGCAAGCGAACTTAGCTGTTTAGTTGGTGGCGTCAACTTGGGAACTTATTAGGGGAATTGACCTTATAGCATCTGATTTATATTATCTGTGCGTTTTATTAAAAGCAGTTTTGCCCATTTCATTTCACACACCCATATTATCTATGTATAATTGTAACATTTATCATTCACGTTTGTGGAGGTCCCAGCTCCAACCATGGAACTATTGAGTGAGATCAAGGATTCAAAATTAAAATCATGCGAACAGATCTGTTTATACAATGGCTCCAACTTGGACCTTAAAAGGAGATAATTAAGACCTTATTGCTTCCTATTTATATTATCTGTCAAGCCAGTAGGTTTATTGTTTTCGGGTATTATATGCGACAAATCAGGATTTTAACACGGCAGTTTCTTTTCAGTTTATTTGTTTCTATTAAGTGCCTTCGTTACACATTTATCCTAGATATATTACCCTAGTAAATAAATATAAACCTAATTTATATTATGTTGTGAAATTTCTTTCGAATCACAATTAACTTATAGCAATTCATAAGGGGGTATTGAGAAATCTCTTCGTATAAATATTAGATTCGATAAAAAATATTCAATTCTATTTCAATTGAAATGAGCTTATTTTTTCTTTACTTCAGATTAGAGGAATCTGAAAATCCTGCTAAAAGCTTAATCTATTGGAATTGAAATGTTTTAGATCACAACGAAATATGCCTCGAATATTTTTCCTGTCAACACTTTCTATCACAGTAGCATTTTAAAGCCAAATTTTTTGAAGATTTGGATTCTGACTCTTCAAAATAGCCGCCTAATTTCTGTAGGAATTTTTTGCGTTCCACTATTGCACTAATTTTAATGCAAGTCCATTTCATCGAGTCTTCATTAATTTGTTAACCTAAAGCGCAAATTATTCTTCGTTTCCATCAATAAGCATATTCATTGAAAAATCTCTATCATTTGGCATATGAAAGGGTAGGTAATTGAATTAACGTCTCACTGGAATAAGGGGTATTGGCGACTGTCCGGGATCAATGCCGAAGGGAAAGATCCGAAGGCACATGAAATGAAAAGCTAATCTATTTTATAATACATTCGGTTTAATTAAAACATTGAATGTGATCAATTGAATAAGTATTTTTTTTATCTTCCATATTAGAATTATTATAAACCGAAAAAAGGTAATATTCAAAAGAAAGTCAACTTTCATATTAATCGTAGATTTGTAACGCGAAGAGTAGAATCCATAATTCATAATTCTGGTTAAAAAGTATGAATAAAGCTATTTTCTTGAGAATTTATATCTGTACCTTGGAAGAAAAGGGACAATGTCCATTTTGTAAATCTTTGATTTAGTAATTTTTATTTTTTAACATGGAATACATAAGATTTTAACACAGCATACATTAGCTTATTTGGACATTAGCTTCTTTTTCAACCAAGATACCAGATACGTTTTTAAACTTTCCAAGGGCAAAAATTAAATTCTCATTCTCAGTTCTCACTAGAGAAAAACATCCATTCGAATAGTGCTGCCATCTATTGGCCTTTCGGAGAAAAACTGACTAAATAAAAAAAATTACTTTTAATCATAATTTTTAGATCAGTTGAGACCTAAAATGCCAGGATCAAACAAGATACAGATTTCTGAAACACCATTATTCTAGAAAACATCTCTCTTGTCAATTGTTTGCATAGCCCCTCCAAAGTTCATCGATTCTAACCAAAGGAAAACAGAAAATACTCATTCTTTCACCCCTGTCATTCATAATTTGAAACTCAACTGTTAGAACTAATGAACACATGGGAAACTTGTGTAATGCGGGATAGCGGCACATCCATATTGGCCGCTGATTGGCTTCAGTGGCCCCCTAAGTAATACTGAAGCGATCGATTTGAAAACATCAATTGGCGTTTGGAGGATATGCAACAAAATTCTATATCAACCTCTAATTAAAGGTTGGATTCACATGGATAGTTAATTAAAGCTACCCTACATTGGTTTTAGTCTCCAGCAATTTAATTTTGCTTTCTTTAGATATTTTATTGAAGGGAAACGAAGCATAAATCGAGAGGGAACGTATCACCCTGGAGAGATCATCTTCCCGTTTTAGTGGGGTATAGAGCAATGTTACATCTGATCATGAAGTCTAAACTTCACCATTCACTTTGTTTTTAGCTCTATAGTTTATTTTATGCGAGTAGTAAAATCTCTTGTCGACAGCTTCAAGCCCGTATCCAACAAAATTTATCCTTGGAGTCCTTATTTGACAGAATTGTTTTCTATTGACCTCACTGTTTATAAAAAAACTTCTATTGCTTTTTCAATTGCAGTGCTTTCCTTTTCTACAATTAGAGGAAGATAAAAAATATCAACTATTTTCCGTTTCCGTAGTAACAAAACCAAAACGGACAGTGGAATAAGGCGACAGATCGGTGGTATGCTGCCGGAAGTAAATGGTGTGAAACAAGTAACACGAGTCATAATAAAGATGGTAGTCTTAAGATTCCAGAACGAATACTTCAAACTTCCCTATCATCATAAAATCAGTGTATTCATTTTAACGTACACACACAAACCAAATTTTTATTATTTAATTTTTCTCAACTTGCCCATTTTCTTCCCTTAGCGGGAGGACTACTCAATCAAGAGAGTTCGATTGTGAAGTTTAATGGGGTAGAAATTTCACCATCACCCGCAATGGCTATATCAGTTATAAGCATTTTCTCATCCCCTCCTAAAGAAAAATTCTAGATGCGTTCCTGATAGGGGATCAGGGGAGTGTTTTCTCATCGGTAAAATTGTAGGAGGAATATATTTATTTTCCTTCTGAAATTTCTTAATTCTACAAGGGTGTCTGGTGAGGTAAAATGGATAGTCAAAATACCTCGTTTAGAATTGTTGATTTATCAGATTTGTAGGATATATTGTATACAACAGAGAAAATCTCTTGTTGACAGCTTCAAGTCGCGTGTTATACAACAAAACTTCTCCTTGGAACCATATTCGACGGATCTGTTTTCTATTCACCATGCTGTGTTTATTTAAACACCTTTTATTGCTCCTTCAATTACAGTGCTTTTCTGTGTTCTGCAATTAGAGAAATATAAAAAAAATTCCCTTCCTTTCGCTTTCGAAAATTTTAAAAATGGGTAGCTTTTTAAAGTATACAAACGCTTTCTTAAATAAAAAATATTGTTGTATTGGAATGAGAGCAGAATCAAGCTTTAAAATACATCTCGAAATGATTTTTTAAAAAGATTAAAATATAAATCCACCATTGCTGCCTAAAATAAGAGCAGAACTTTTGAAACAATCTATGGTCATTAGCTTTTACCAATACATATGAAAAGCTTTTATTGAGAAAACAGTCTCATAAACATTATTAGGTATTTTCAATTTGTTTGAAACAGACCTTGCTACTCTCGAAACTGCGATGTTTTTGCTGTCAAAAACGCTAAATTTCGTTGCCTAATGTCTGCAGTATGCAGAAAAACAACCATCACAGTGCTTTTGTATTACCACAGGTGAGAAGCACATGACACCTTTACAGTTTACAAGTCTTCAACTATTTCACACGGACTCAAGATAAACCTTCTGGAGTCATGTATAGAAATGGTCTGGATGCAAAACAAAAAAAAATCCCGTCAGATGAAATTTTTCTTTTGATATTTATTTCGTTTATCTCAGTCCCTTCATATAATTATATCTTGACACAATAATAGTTAGTAATTGTGTTTCCCGAACTGGGTTTCCATGGAAACCCTAACCATCAGACCAACCTCCAAAAACCACGAGTTTCGAGAAAGAAAAAAAAAATTTTCAAAATCAGAATGTACAATTTCCTGTATAGTTTAACTGATAACTTTTTACTAAAGGAATTATAGTGTAACAGATTTCATAAATAATTACTTTGTGAAATTATATTTAATTACTGTCAAACTAAGTTTCAAACGAAACATAAATATGTCTTATTTTCTGATCGTCGCAGATTCAAACGAAATCTGGAATGTAAGGTTTATATTAATATTGTACAGTACATTAAACAGTAAGATCTATATCAACATTAAATAGAACATCTCATGTTCATCATTTCCATATAATAGCTTTCTCAGAATACCTGACTTGAAACAGTCAATCAGTGAGCTTTCTCAGGAAGTAATCTCAGCTTTGAATTTTGCATTCTTTGTTGAGCAGAGTAAACCGACGTTGCTCAACCACGATTGCGTTCGTTCTATTTACCGTTCACTTCAATATTCAAACTATGTCCTAATTAGTGGACTCTATCCAGGGATATTAGAAGCTTACTTCCGGAACCTTTGGGGTGAGAAATGACTTCAAAGCTACAACTGAAAGTACAAAATTACTTTAGTCAAATCTTTGAAAATATTTATTATTAAGACTCAATAAATTATGCAAAGCACGTTAACACTTGAAATTTGTCAACGTATGCAGAAAGGAAACTTTCGCCGAGCAGTAATTTTCAAAGCCTCGCTGGTGGTTGTTTGATAAATTAAATGCAAATTAATGTTCTAACGTTGATAAATATTACTAAATTGTTTTTAAAAAGCATTCTTTTTATCTATTGTTAAGTTTTAAAGAACATTGAAAGGTACAATTCGAGTGGGAATCATTTACTGCAACTCTAACCATAATGCACAAATTGAAGTATTAAAATTTATCATTGAATTTTAACGATATATTAATATAATTGCTATTGTACAATAACGAGTTTAAACCACATATTACTACGAATATGTGTCTTGGGGTACCCGTGGTTCTCAAAAATAAAACTCCAAACCCTGCAGTTCGAAAATAGCGGTTCTCCCAAACTCTATACACAATACTATTAAAACAGTAAAGTTCGGTGCCTTACTTAACTGAATTGTTATCTTTCACCCAAGGTGTTTAAAAAAATTATGTACTCCAACTGAATACACCATTGATTTACTCTTCAATTGTCTCCATCATACAGCTCCACGATAAAACAATCAGGGAAAAGATTCTAATAGATTTTGATTCTTAATAAGCATTTTACCATTGCTAGCAATAAAATAATGAAACCAAGAACACATTAATTATGCCAGCTTAAATTTAATTATATCTACATGTTGCTTACGACTAAGTCAGACCTTGGCATATTGTAAACGGCATTCTTTTATAGCAAAAGTAGAAATTCTATTTTTATGAGAATTTCGATTAGTTTACAGATTTAATTTTGCAGTTACTTGACTCTTCAAATAAATTTTTAATGTAGAGGTTTTAGGGATTTATGGAGTAATTAAAACAGTGTCGTGGAGGAGGTGGGTAGGTATTTAATTAACGTCGCACTGGAGCAACACAATGTAAATAATGGCAATAGTCGAAGGTCCGGGATCAAACCCGAAGGAAAAGGTCCGAGGACACCACCACGTAATTTTGAACCACGGCCAGATGACGTCGGGGAGGAGATGCCAAGTATAATATAAAGATAAATTTTTTTAAATACTTGAGTTTATTTGACAAAGTTTAAATGTAAAATTGGAAACACTACTTTCTAAAAACTAAAGGAAACCCAACCTTTTCAAACGCTAGCCTGATTAAGAACAGCCAAAAGCAACTTCATATTTGTTTGAACAAGGAATTCGTAGATTAGAAATTAAAGACTAAAATGTAGACTAAAGTGGTTCGAAAAGACCAACCCAATAAAGAACACAACATGAAACTCAACGTAAATAATGCATTTTGTATAATGTAGTTCTCACGTACATAATTCGGAAGGATGTAAATTGTTTCACAGATATCTTACAAGAATTTTGCATTAAATTCCATCGACTTTGAATAAATTTCAAAACCTTAATTCTTAATCTTAACCTTAAAATCTTAATC
This sequence comes from Meta bourneti, assembly GCA_933210815.1. NCBI lineage: Eukaryota > Metazoa > Arthropoda > Arachnida > Araneae > Tetragnathidae > Meta > Meta bourneti. The sequence continues at coordinate 11,901,077 of OW119934.1, read as the reverse complement.
TTTTCGAGATTATCTTTTCATAATTTGAATCAGACCAAACTTTCCACAGTTTTAGATATGTACTGAAAAAACCCAAATTCTGTCGCATTTAACAAGATGATATCGTAATATCTAGCAAGGATGAGGAAACATTTAAAACATTTCATGTTGGTGTTTTCAGCATTAAAATAATTAGGGTGAAGAAACATTTATGTGAGCATTTGATTGAAAAGACATTTTAGTTTTGGAGCATCGGGTCTCCAAAACTAACTCCTTCAGTATAAAAAATGTAATGTAAATATCCGAAACAAGAAACTGCTTAGCATTTGCGAGAGGTTTTGAAAACTTTCACAATAAAACGCACCCATAAATAATAGTCCTGAATTAGGAAATAATCTGAACAATAAAAATAGATTTCCAAACAGTATGAAATACAGATTTTTCCACTGTTCTTGAATCTTAAAGAACTGTGGACATAACAGCAATCACTTAGACGGGCGATATTTCTAGAATTTATTTGCTATTAAACATCAACAGCTCATCTCAAAATCGATTTTACCCCCCGTCGGTAGACATGATCTAAAACCGATGCATGTCTTTCTTGTTATAGGAAAAGCCATTTGATGGATGATGAATTGGGACTCATATTTCAAAGCCATGTGCTTCCAACGAAATGGATTTTGGGATACTGTGCATACTTATGAGTGATTTACAAGCGACTGCGAATTTTTCATTCTTCCTGTCTTCTCACCGCTTTTCACGACAACACAACACAATTGATATCAATTGCACCATCTGTTGCTCTATGCTCCTGACCTCCATTGTAATAAGTATGGCACTTCTCTGGAGTATTTCTTTACGGGTTAAACAAACAAGCTGTCCAACATGAAATATCCTGGAAACCCATTATCAATTGCAGAGTTGTTTCGCTGGTTTGTACAGTGGATGTCATAAAGTGCGAACTCAAACACAAAATTCACTTTTACTAAGCTTTACTTTTTGTGGTTGGTTGGGTTATTGTGGCGCAAGGGCCATATTTGGTCACGCTGCGCCAGACACAATATCAAGTAATGGACAAGCACACACAAAGGTTTCTGGCAGAGAAGACAGAAATCGAAACTGCGCAGCCTACAAATCGTAGGTTGCTAGAGTAGTGAGCATACCAACTGAGCTACGACCGCCCCTTTTACTTTTTATGGATTCTGTAATAAAATCCTTTGCGCTTCAAACTGGCTTTGTTTTCTTTTAAATGTTTTTTACAGTGAAAATAGTAGATTGATAAGGAAGTGAGACTGATATGAAATGTAACGTGATATCGCATTGAAACTCACGAAAACTGCAAACTATCAATTTAATTGATTTAATTGAACATTCTTTAATTTTTAAAGTATCATTTTGGCATTCACCTTTTTTTTGTAATTGGACTATTAAACTTACTTAGTCTTACTATTTTAAACTTAAGAGTAGCATATTTATTTTTAAAATTAACCCTCCTGGTGGTTGTCTCGACGAGGTATCTCGTCATTAGAAAAAGCTAATCAGATCTTGATGGACGAAATATCTCGTTATTGAAAGAAAACTGACCAGATCTTTATCTGGTCATCGTGAAAAATCGGCAATATCTTGACGAGATATCTCGTCATTAGCGAAATTGGCGAGATCTTGATAGTCGAGATATCTCGTCGAAATCACTTGGAGTGTCAAGAATTGAAAATAATTTAGTTGTAGAAGTAGTTTAGCCAAACTGACAGCTTCACAGCCAATGTACTTTACCAGTGCAGTTAAAAAAATCCTTTTGCTTCAATCATCTTTTGAGGAGGCTATTCTTTTTTACGAGTAATTTCTGTCTGCTTTGATGCCTCGTGCATGATTTTCAGATCAATTAATGTAATCTGCGTCTGCATTGTATAGAACTATTTGTCATAAAGTGCAATCAGTCATATATATCATGTTTCAGGATGGACTGAATCCTACATTGATAAGGTAAACGGAAATGTAGATCACAATTGTATCTTTTCACATGGGTGACAATATTAGGCTGGTAAAGGTCCATATTGTAGATTCTGTCCCTCAGTTTAGGCTGTGTACCTCGACACAGCTTTTAACGTGACAGTTTTTCCTACCAAAATGTATCTATCATCTTTTGTCTCACACATGTTTCTGTGGGTTCTTATGTATGTATTATCCTCTCTTCAGGTCCCAATTCAGGACATCAAAAAATTTGTAAAAATAATAAGTGATGTGTTTATCGCTCTTCAAGATCAAAATCCCTCTTTCAGGAAGATTTTGTCATAACTTCGTGAGTAGAAAAACAAAAGCTTTGAAATGTGGCGGAAAAGCTGAAAGGTCTTTTTCTACTTTTCTCGAACAAGTCTATTTTTTAATTCAGAATACAAGGTGCTCGAGATGTTATATTTATTGTGACCAATGTAGACATGCTGCATCAACGAATACCTTAAGTCAGTGTCACCTAATTTGCATATTTAAGATTCCCGAGGTTTAAACTTTTCTTCATATTTAAACAAAAAACATTGGGAAAATCGCCAGAAAATAGTCTGGGTTTAAAACTGGGATCTAAAGAGGTTGTACTTTCATTAATTTTCAAACACCGCATAAGAGCTTGGAGGGAAAACATTTTAGAGAAATCTTTAGAAAATGCAGAAACAAAAGAGGCAAAATTTGCTATCAATTAGACACGAATTAGATAAATAAAAGTCAGTATAACTTTTAACAAATCGTAGCTGTGAATCGATCAGCTGGACTAAAATGCAATAAATGTGAGAATTCAAAGTTTATAGATCTTTTTTGCATTTTCACGACTTACAAGACATAAATTATTTGCATTTTTGGGTTTATTACTTAGAAATATACTTTTAATCAAACAAGAAAAGGTATTTATCATTTACAGATTACAGTATTAGGTTTTGAACATGCTAAAATAATTCTTAATCTCCTGTGCTGTTGGATTGAATTGACCCATCTTGGTAATTTGTTGCCTGACCTCACGCAAATTATAACCTAGACTTCTTACAGTTAATTTATTCCTCAAAAACATGGATATCTTTGTTTGGAATCACTATAGGATGCAGTGGAAATTTATTTTTCGCCACAGAAAAGTGACGTTTTACGTGTCAAGATCTAATCGTCTCATATTGATATTAAGCATAGAAATACAAGGAAATCAGTGTGATTGTTTGTGGAAGGAATATGGAATTCATGGTTACATGATTACTGAGTATATTAGGGAATGCAAGATACTCATTTATTACTCAAGTTAATATTTCTTTTTGTTTTTATTTAATTTATTTGCTTTTTTTTCATCTGTAATTTATTTTTAGTACTTTATCTTTTCACTTTCTGTTCTGATTTGCTATTTTTTAAAACAAATATAACTTTATGAAACTTTCACCCGGACGTTCTCACTCTGAATTTTGGAGTGAAAATGGAAGCCGAATTGAGGGAGTCGCAGAGTTGTCTTGAACAATTTTCTCCCGATGTTCAACTGATCATCGGAAACATAGTTTCATATCATATAGAAAATAAATATACACTAGACGCCACTTATATGCTAATTGTTGCGAGGATAGATAAGAGCAGCAAGGGATATGGTCTATTTGCCTACTTTTCATTAAAATTTATCTATCAGCAAGAAATGCCTTTGTTGTGATATGCACGTAAATCCTTCTAGCAGTGAAAACAAGCTATCAAGAGAAGTCCGCTTCCCAAATAAACTTTAATGATCAAAAACATATGTAGTTGTTCAAGAATGATCCAAATGTTCCTTAAGAGTGAAATAACAAGTTGCGAAGGGCAAAACTGCAATTATCACTGAGACTAGGTGCGGTAAATACTAACAGCTCTGATCGAAAAAAACAAATATGCAAATGGTATGTCTTACTTTCTTTCGAAAATAACACGTTAAGCATTTAAAAGCTGTTTTACAAAGGTAATTTATCTTATGATTCAAGCCATAAAATATTTTTTAACTGGTTGTGAATTTTTAAATTTGCGAAAGTTTGACTTAGAATTTTAGTAATTGTTTGAATTCAAAACAATGACACAAAAGGCATTCAAATCCACAAAAATGTATTTCTAATGTTTACAAATCATGTAAGCAAATCTGGATCGGATCGACCCATACAGGCAAAATGTCACTTTTGCATTATTTTTAAATATTTAATTTCCCCGATAAATAAATAAAATTATGACAATTTTTCTTCAGATCAAGGATAATTAGCGATTGTCAAAGTATTCATTTGATGTACTTTAGTTATTCTAAAAATCTCACAATGATTTACGGTTCTTAGCGTAAACCAAAGGAAACAGAAAACTACAATGAACTACAACGCTAAACTACAAAGAATAAGAAAAACGTAGAAACGTATTTTAATCGAGTTTTGGACAATTTGTCATTCATGGCTTAATAAAATCGAAATGAGTATGCTGCACGCTAAGTGTCTCATTAGCCTTAGAATGGCAGATCACAGCTAAGAAGAGCAAACGGCAGCTTTGCGTTTTCTGAATGTTAAATGGGCCATTTAAAAACAGAGTAATATAGTAGAAACACTTAAGAATCTATCATATTTGTAGAGGAAAGCAACCATTTACACGAAACACGAAATAGGCATTACTCTGCGATCCCACAGATAACTTTCCTGAATGCATTTAGGTGAAATTAGTGTAGTATTGGAGGCACTTACTTTGAAAGGTTTCTATTAGTCACATTTTTAGGGAAATCGAAACTAAATGTGGGTAGTTACATTCCAATTCATTAATACTTTTTCTAGGGAAAATCTAGAATAAATTTGCAATGAGTTAGAAAACCTGTTGAGGACTTAAGAAAAAATTATCATATTTCATCATTTACTTGAAAATATTTTCCTTTTAAGCATGCTTAATATTTTCGTAAAAGAAACTAGCATTGTTTCTGCATATAACTGAAAGTCTATTTCGTAAATTCTTTAAATCTAGCTGCCTGTTTAACTAAAAATTAAAAGGTTTTCTTAAGGATGACGAGAGCACAATTGTTATTTAAAGATTGTTATTTTCCCTCTGAAATTGCTAATTTCAGAGGGAAATGAATCGTCTAGAGAAAATAATGAATTTGCAACTTTTTCTAAAATTTCAAAGAATATAACCGACTTGTAAAAAAGACCTACAGTAATTAACCAAGATCAAACAAACTAGATAACATAATTTCTCCCATATTATTTTTCTTATATTTGATAAACAGTTAAACGCAATAAACTCTAACGATTTATATCTAAGAAATTCTACACTATTGTGTTTATAGAAATTTTTAGTCTTTTCCTAAAGAAAACGTTATTTTGATCCGAAAAATGCAAGAATGTGTAGTTAAGAGTTTTTAATTCCTTCTTATTTTAATCAAATACTATATTCAAAATGTGAATATAGCATTGATTGAAGTTTTTTAAGAAACGTGATACAGATAACTAACTTGACTCAGTTGGATTTCCAACCAGTCAACATCTATTTCTTCAAAAATCTCTTAAGAAATAATAGAGCCATTAAAATCGCTGATTTTGCCCATATCTCTACATCCCCTCCCCATGTGCACTCCTGGCCCAAGTGCTAAATAAGACGACGGAATCTGCACGAAATACAAATATACATATCGTCGGCTTAGAGCAGAAACTCATTAACTAACATTTTTAGGAAAGGCATTTTTTTACACAAAATTATTATTTTCATGATGCTGAGAAATAAAATGTCATATTGTATTCACTTTGAAAGGAAACATAACACTCAAAATGTTTATAATTTTTATTTTTGACCTAAAATCTAAGTTAGTCTATAAACGGCTGTGTTGCAATTTTTTTGTCAATTAATGAGTTTCTGCTCTAAGCTGACGATATGCATTATAATATATTCCAAGTACTTAATACTTAACTTCTCAAACATACTTTTTCTCTTTCTTCCAAACTCAACAGCTTTATTACAAATATACATTCAATGAAAAGATTAATCCCTTTTTAAATTTAGAAAACAAACTGCACACATTGCAATTCAAATGTATCATTTTTCCCCGACTCCTTAGTTCTAGGGACCCGGTACCACGGCAACTATATAAAGGCACTGAATAACTCCCATAGACCTTAAAAATGCTTTGCAATGAAACCAATCAGGTGAGGATTATTTTTCTTATTAATGTAATGTGTGTCGTTAATATAAATAGTCGGCTTAGAGCAGAAATTCATTAAATGGGGGGCTAAAAGAATTTTTTAATGTACAACTGTTTATAGACTATTAGTTTTTAGGTCAAAAAATAAAAATTATATCCATTTTGGCTGTGTTATACTTGTTCAAAAAAGACTACAGCACGACTATGGATTTCTCCGCATGAAAATAATCATTTAGTATCTCCGAAAAATATCAGTTAATGAGTTTCTGCTCTAAGTGGGCGATATCCGCTTTCTTTTTCTTCTTTGTATTAAGAAATTGTTGTAAATACCATTAAAAATACTTCAAAATACAATTATAATCATGCTACAATTATAATATTTCCTATCGTTAAAAAATATTCCATTATTTTCCCTCATCTATATTCAGAAATGTTTAAAAACTGATAAAACATTGTTATCAGTGTTGTATGGTCGTTTTCAATTGAGTTTCAATTGAAATTCATAATTCAGATATAGAACGATATAACATTTCAACACTAAACCTTCCAAGTGGTTTCGAGGAGATATCTCATCCATCAAGATCTGACCAATTTTGATAATGACGAGACATCTCGTCATCAAGATATTACTGATTTTTTATGATGACGAGATCACGATCTGGTCAGGTTTCTTCTAATGACGAGATATCCGTCCTTAAAGATCGGATCAGTTTTACTAATGACGAGACACCTCTTCGAGACAAACACCAGGGGAGTTAATTCAATCAATCTTATCTTTTCTTTAAAAAAATAATTAACATATTTGATTAATACCAACAAAAAGCGAAAAAAAATTATGGTTTTACTTTACATATTTTACAAATTCTATAGTTATCTTTGCTTGGAAAATTGGGCTGACACAAAATGGCGAAAAAGCCGTCAGTCATTTAGAGGGGACATGAAGCACCACGAGTATTCGACTGCCATCATCCCCTAAAAATAATACTGTAGATAATGTTTAAAATTTAACATACTGTATCACCTCAGACCTCTATTGGGCTGCTCGTCGATTGATGGCCGAGGACGGAGACGGGCGAAGGATAAAAAATATTTTACAAATTTTATTTGAGGGTATATAGCGTAAATTATATATATATACACACTTGGTTAAAACTTCAAATTGTGCCTTAAGCAAAACAAAATCTAAAATACCCAATATATCTAAAAACATACCCCCCCCCATTTACACTTTAAAACTAATAAAATTCCTCAGTTACAAGTACTCCTATTACCTTACAATAGAACGGATGGTCGCGTTGACTCTAATAAATCCTAAAAACACGCAGGTTTCATTCACCCAAATTACCCTTGAATACAGAGGCTGTTCGGACATTTTTTGAACTATTTTAATTAACTAAAGCTCAATTTTTTACATGAAATTTTTGTTTTAAATGTTCCATTTGATAGCCCTTATTGTTAACTATCTTTCTACACCTTAATTTCCATGATAATAATGACTTTTGTAGTATCGATAGTGGTATTTTGTCCCATTCTTGTTCCAGTTTTCCAGTCCTTGAATGGTTTTCGGTCGACGTTTCGATAATGCCCTTTTTAAAAGTCCAAAAGCACAAAAGTCCATGGGTGAAACATCTGGAGATTTAGCAGGAATATCAGTAAAGGAACTTGATACCAGTTTCTTGTTCCATTTTTCTAAGAATTTAATAGTCGATTTAGATGTGGCTGCTTGCTTTACCCTAATGCAGTTCTACTGATTGTTGGCACTGTGAGTAAAAATATGGTATTTCTTTTTTGAACATTGGGGATAAAATATGGTCTTGATAATATGTGGGAGTTGATTTTTACATTTTTCCCCTCTTTTTACTTTTAATTTTCCATTATATGCAAAACCGATAACAATCATAAATCTCTTAGAGAAAATTCTCACGTTCACTTTGCTATAGTCCTTTGATTTGGCGAATTCTCTTTTAAAATTAAAGATCTTACCTTACAAATATTCTCAGAAATTTTTTCTTTTTTGGATACTTTTTTGGAAGTATTTTTCCACTTTTACGTTTTTTCCCTTCTCATTAATGATATTACTTATCGTACCTTTAGATATCGAAAAACCATAACTTTTAACAGCGTTTTTGAATAATTGAATAAGCATAATTCTCTTCGGAAAGAGAGGAAACATAGCCTTCCATCCATTGCTTATTTAAAAGCGCCATTTTGAAAGTAAACAAAACTCTGAGTTAGCAGATGATAAGTTATACTTTAACTATTAACTGCTGTGAAAATAAAATTCTTTCGTAGCATACAATTTTTTACAGCTCATCAAAATCGTTCAAAAAATGTCCGAACAGCCTCTGTATTGAATGTCATTCTGGGAAAGTATGGTTATTTAAGGTCAGTAAATGACTTATTTATAAACAAACACCTGCTCTAGACGGGAACAAAGATCATTATCGATTTTGAACAGGTTGAGAATATACATTAAATACGTATTCGGAACTAAAATTTTCTTGGATAAATTATGTGTTCTTTCGGAGAACAAAAACAGGTTTGTTAATTAAAGCTTTGGTCCCCAGGAAATGATATGTAGTGCGCGTGTTGCTTTGAATCAATAGTCGTGTTTTATGAGAGGAAAACATATCGATTAAGATTAGAAATGACAGCCCACAATATCAGATTTTCTTTCAGCAATTCATAAAATATAAAGATATTTCTATGGTTTTCGGTATTTATTTTTAACGCTTTTAATACCACATCTCATATTTCAATGCCAAAAGCATTTAATTTTCGTTTTTAAAAGGTAGAAACGTCATGAAGCAGCAACCTTTGCATTTTACTTGTTTTGATATAAGAAAACATTGCGGTATGCTTTAAGGTATCTGTATACCTTCGCTGAGGCAATTTTTTGAAATTATCACCGAACTTAATTTTTTATAGGTTTTGTGATTAATTTCTACTAGAAAAAGTATTTTATGGCAGAAAATATTGTGTTTTAATTTTTTTTAATGCAGTAAAAAGTGTAAAAAACAGCCAAAAATACCATTTACGCAAAACGTCATATTTTAAAATATAGTTAACCTTTTTCCAGTTTGTAAAGTGAATTATCTTCTAAAAACATTGATTCAGGTATTGAACTACTATCATTACTATATTTTTATATTTAAATTAATTGTGTGAACTTTAACGTCAGTCATCCCTGAAAAAAATACGAAAGAGTAAAATGCAAAAAATAATTAGTTTACATCTTGGTCAATCTTTTATATAATGCATATTTCTTAAGAATAATAGTTCAAACCCTGCTTCATAATCTTCAGAACATGTATAAAAATTTCAAAAGAATTTAATTGATGCATCTGAGATTGTGTTTTGCGGAGAGTAGCGCTTATCGAAAATTACATTTCAGAGAAAAAGCTAAAAACAATATAAACTTCCATGTCAAGTATATACACTACCTGACATTGAAAATGCAACACCAAGAAGGAGTTGGCAGAAAGTGATGAAATTTGGCAAACAGAGAGAGACAGCAACGAGCAATAAGTGATCTTTATTGCAACATTATACACCTTGCCACTGAGCAGCAAGAACGTCTGATCAGTAGGTTATAGGACCACCGCGAGCGGCGATACAGGCAGTAACACGTCGAGGTACAGACGCAATGAGCGTGCGGATGGTGTCCTGAGGGATGGCTGCCCATTCCCTGTCGACCATTTGCCAGAGTTCGTCTTCTGAACGTGCCGGTGGCAACGCATGCAAGCGACGTCCAATGACGTCCCAGAAATGTTCGATAGGTGAGAGATCAGGGGAGACAGCTGGCCAGGGAAGCATCTGGGTACCTTGCAGGGCATGTTGGCTGATGCGTGCCGTGTGCGGCCGGGCGTTATCCAGCTGGAAAATGGCATTGGGCACCCCCAGAAGGAAAGGTAGTGTCACCGGCTGCAGCACGTCATCCACGTATCGTTGGGCTGTCATAGTGCCCGGAATACGGACCATAGATGACCTGCTATCGTAGGCGATGGCGTCCCAAACCATTATACCGCGTTGTCTCGCGGTATGGCGTTCCACACATGCGGCCGGATTGGCCCTGTCACCACGTCGGCGCCAGACTCGTACACAGCGACTGTCATTGCTAAAACAGAAGCGTGACTCGTCTGAGAACACCACCCTGTGCCATTCCGTCGTCCACGTGGCTCTATCCCGACACCATTGCAAACGTAGACGTCTGTGCTGTTGGGTCAATGGTAGTCGTCTCAACGGGCGCCATGAGTGCAGGCCGCCAGCGATCAATCGGCGGATAATGGTCCTGGACGATATGGGAGCATCAAGGGTGTCCTGCACATGCTGCAAAAGGGCGACCGACGTGGCTTGCGGGGCCGCCGATGCTTGCCGGCAGATGCGTCGGTCCACGCGTGCTGACGTCACTCTGGCTGCACCGGAACCCCTCAAACGTGCCACATTTCCTTGGTCCAACCATCTGTGCCACAACCGGTGCACCGTGGACGCGTGTAGGTGGGTATCTGCTGAGATTTGACGTATGGACTAACCTGCCCTTCTGAGGCCAATCACCATACCCCTCGTGAAGTCGTCTGTTTGCTGGAACTGTCTTGATTGGCGGCGTCCTGGAATTCTCCGCTACTAGACGTTTCCTCTGAGACACAAAAACAAATTGCAACTTGATTTACCTGGCAGACAGAGCGGCGCGAAACTGACCACTTTTGCAGGTTCCTTCCCTGGTTTTTCACTCGCCGTGCGCGGGATAGCTGCGCAGTTTGCATCATTTACATATCTCGGTGAGCTGCGTCTACCCTGTAAATTTCATCCAGTTCTGCGCACTCCTTCTGGGTGTTGCATTTTTCAATGTCAGGTAATGTGTATCTCAATACTTTTTAAAACTTTTATATCTCCAGTTCTAATGGTCGTAGAAAGTGATTTCAAGAGCTAAAGAGTTAGTTGTATAATATGCAACATTTGAAAAATGTGAAATTTGGGTGAAAATGGCGTTTTAAAGGTATAGATACCTTAAATGAAAATGTCCTTTTCATTCAGCTAGTGACTTCATTGATAGTTTAAAGGAGAAATTCGATTAAATCAAATTATAATCACTTCATAAATAAATCAATTCTATATTCATTTTAGAAAATTATTATTTGTTTTAACTGTATCTTGGATGAGGATAAAGATTTACAAAAGAAAACAAATAGAGTATAGTTCCTATTTTTTCACGAATAATCATTTACTTCATTATTTGATAGAATACGAGATGAGATTTTAAGATCTGGCCTTTTCGATAAAATGAACGAGCTTTTTTTGTTCGCTTTATTTAAGCAGAATAGCAAAATACCTTTAACCAAAGTATGAGGAATGTTTAACACACACATCTGACCCTGCTACAAGATTCACCGACGAATCTCACCATATCAAATCATTCGGAGAAAAGATTGTTATTCCTGTACAAAACCAGTCCTGTATAAAAGCAGTTCATGAAAATGGTAAGAGGGCGTATTCTGGAAGAGACAACCCTGGCAAGCGTGTTCCATATATTTTTAATAGGAGTAAGATCCGGGGAATACGTTGGCTACCATCCATTCATTAATTTCTTTCTGAAGGTAGTCTTCCACAGAATCGCTCTATGTGGGAAGTCATTGTCATTTATTAAAGGGCCTAGTCCAACTACAGCTGAATAAAACTGGTATGAACTAAATTCCTGTTCCTTTTTGTCGTCCACGCTGCCAGTTGAAAGTTGGGGACCAATGATATCTGCCATCCTCTGGCTGCAACTATACCCTCCAGCAGGGTAAAATCCTTTTCATATCGAATGCCGTATATCTAAACTTCAATCTTGAACGTCAAATTTAAGGGCAGTAATTGGGATTTTTACAAGGAAAAAATGTTTTTATTTACTATTAATAAGATATTTCTAAATATATCAAAATAACAAATCATAGTGAAGGTCTTGTGAGAAAACAGATGATCTTGGGGAATCCACATCTAGAAAGGTAGTAAGTATGCCTTAGGAAAGGGCTAAGAGCAAAATCATATTTGGCGATCCCAATGGGTGGTTATTTGTTTCTCCAGCTCGTAAGCACTACTATTGCTTCCTGCACCGGGCAATTAATTCAGATTTCCCATTAAAGGCGCTAATAGAGGAAGCGGATTGTTTACGTCTATCATACCTAATCTTATGAATAAACACTTCCAAAATTATGTGACTCAAATACCAATCCCCAGAGCTGGAGTTCAATTCTAATACTTCGCTGTATCTCTAAAAGTTTATAGCTGAGTGTGTTAAATGTCGCTTTCAAATATGCTTCTCTCCTAAATCCGCGTGTTCATTACTGCGTTTCTCAAATGCCAACTCGCCAGGGCCGAACAAGTTTATTCCGCTGATGTATAAAAAAGCCGAACACTTAACGTGGTAATTAGCAGATGAATTAGATCTCCCCAATTCCAAGTCAATACACATATCTCAGTTTTTTATCAGATCAAGAATAAGACAGCAAGTTTTAGTCCTGTTGATATCAACGATCTATATTAGTGTGTAGCCGTGAGAGAGTTCATTTATTACGAAATCATATTATGCTGATTGTGTGTCCATCACTTTGCGTTTTCTGTCTTGTGTTTGGCGCAGCTTGGCCAAATATGGCCCTTGCGCCATAAAACCCAACCAACCCATTATGCTGAACAACAAAATTCAGAGTGTTTCTTCTGAAGAACGGGAAGGACAGTTTGGGGGCATTGGGCACAGTTTTGGGACCTATTGTAGGCATCGAAAGGGTGTCTTTATACCTCAATCTATTATGTATAGACTATTCATCTCGTTGTTAGTCAATGTTTCTGTCTATGATTATGTCCCTCACAAATATGACCACGGAATGAAATATCTATTTAAGTATCCATACCCCAATACATAAGCAACGCCTAGGAAGTGCTTTGGAGAATAAAAGAAATGATTTCCTCGAAGTCATGAAATCGGATCGCTTCAGTCGAATTTGCTTTTTTCTCGTAAACTGTATAGATTCCTGTTATATAATGTGTGTAGCCATGTGATTTCTATTAAACGAGTGTACAATATAGAGTATGAAATGGACTTGTAAATGTGTCAAGAATGTGTGTACTGTGTAATTTACCACATGAAATTTCAGGAATCTTCATTCTCGCGAACAAATTTCCACTCATAAACTGGTAATTAAAATTAGTATTATTTAATCACTGAGATTGATATTCATTTTATATCTTAACAGGGGCCGGACTTACACTTATGCTGCCTATAGACAACCCAAACCTGACGCCCTTATTCTAGATCGATCAGTGTTCATATACTGGATTATTCATTGAGATGGACTCGCTTTTATTCGACATCATCACAATGAATTAGTCATTTTTACTCATTGAAAAGTAGATTTTAAAATAATTTGTTATGTATTTATTTTTAGTCAAGGAATGCCCCAAATTGGCGCCTTCCAATTGATCGCTTTAAGCTGCACCCTACATAGCCTATTTAGTAATACGATTCTACAACCCAAGTGCTTTCGACGAGATATTTGTCCATCAAGATGTGACCAATTTTGCAAATGACGAGATATCTCGTCAAGATAATCCCGATATTTATGATGACGCGGTCAAGATTTCGTCAGTTTTCTTCTAATAATGAGACATCCCGTCCATCAAGCTCTGCTAATGGTTTTTCTAATGACGAGATTCCTGCTCAAGACAACCACTAGGAGGGTTAAGAAGAATCTGATAACGTGTGCTATTTATAAGATAATTTTAATCAAAGCATTTTAATCACTCCCCCACATACATACATCATAAAAAAAGAACTCTGAAGGGATTAAGAAATGAAAGATTAAATGAAATTCCGAATGTGTATGTAAAGCAGAAATTTCTCAGAATCTGCCAGGGTCCGTTATATTCGAATCAGTCTAATTATTTCGTTGTCATCTTTAACTTGTACTTTTTATTTTGTTGCCTGCCGCCTTGAAACCATTGAACAGTTACAGAAAAATAAACTTAAAAGAGAAGAGATACTATGGAGTATTATTGTTTAAAATAAATATTAAATAAGTTATACAAAATTTTAAAGATATTGAGAATAAATTTCTAACATAATATCAGCTTACATGCATGAGAATAAATTCTAAAAAGAAATTCAGATAAAGTCGTAGTGGGAATAGGCGGAGTTTAGCGAGATAGATGCCTAAATGATCATTTTGATCCCTTTGTACTCCGCTTCTCTAAGGTGAAGTTCTTTTGAAACAAAAACATTTCGAAAGTATGTCGATACGTCATGAAACAATATTTAGTCATAAAAACTTTTGTCTAAAATGCTTGTAATCTCTGTTCAAATGAAGTATATGAAGTTAATAAGAAAATCTTTTGTCCTTTGAAACTCACTTTAGGCTCCAAAAAGTTAGCGTCATTCAACTTCTATTCATTGCCATGACTACAAATCTAATGAGCCAATAGTAAGCAAGCGAACGGTGTGAGTGGTCAGAAAAATTCGTCCCTCACCACATTGTTAGAAAGCCTTTTAGAAATCGGATATTAATCATCGGATAAGCGTTTGGTAAAAATAATGAAATCTTTTCATACAGATTCAATGTAAGGCATTTTAAGTCAAGCTTTCCGCATACGCTATAAATTCTGTATTATGCTGTTAGAATAGGTAAGTTAGCAGCAATTAGGCTGGTTTCATATTTTTCTCTAATTGTTTAAATATTACGAATTAGTTCAAATTTTATAAATATTTAAAAACTAGTACTCTATAGAAGTTACTTTAAAAAATTGTTACAGAATTAAAATGGATGTAACACATTTAATGCTGTTATGCAAATGTTTAAGATAGATTAAGTTGGTATAAGGGTTGGAGTTAATTTGAAGTTAAATTTTGTGATTTCAATAAACTTAATAAACGTATAAATTTTATTTTTCTACAGTTTAACGAATTGTATTACTTTTCCTCTTGAGTTCTATGCACAGCCGGTATAACTTTTTAAATTTTTTCGTTATAGTAGAGTGTCAAATTGAACTGTGACTGGTGTTTCATTCTTGTGAGTGAAAAAATCCAATAGGAAAAACCATGAACACTGATATTTTGATAAGAGTTGGAGAAAGTAAGAGTTGCGTGATAAAGTAAAACCAAAATGAAGGATTTTTTATTCGTGATTTTAAAAATGTTTATCATGGTTTTTAAGCATGAAAATTTTAAATGAGACTACGATTAAATTAAGATTCTTAAATACAGTAATATCCATTAAGAATTGCAAAAATTCTCTTAAAGTTAACTATAAATTATAAAATCTTGTTCATTATTGGAAAATCAAATTTAACCATTGGAATAATATAATTTCGCAATCACTAAATATACACTTAAAATTTATTGATAATTTTTTTAAAAATTGAAAAGTATATAATATAATAGAACCAATTTCTCCAAAAAGAAATTATATACACTACAATCCGAAAATTAAGGACAAAATCACAATTCTCTGGTATTTTAGAAGAATAAACAGCAAACATGAGATTAATTTCTAGTGTGAATTAATCATCTGAAAAGTATTATATAAAGACATTTGTTTTAGTTATGAAGTTAACTAACATGGCAGATAGAACTAATCAACAAACTTAGGAAGAAATTTATAATAAATCTATTGCGTAAGCAGTTGACCAAGAATTTTGATAAAATTTCTTTTGCTTATTCTCATCCTTATTCCTTATTCTTATTCATTTATTTTGTAAAACTAAAATAGGCCATACCAAATATATTGTTATTAGCACCAGATTAAAATTCAACTGTTGATGTTAACGCTAATTATCCATTTATTTAACAATTTCATTTCTAATTGCCCTTTGATATACACTTGCAATAGTTTTCATGTTTCTTCATTTTTTTTAAACCAGATGACCCTAGTTCGTTCCATGTTTTGACAAATCTATTCCGAAGCACTATGGCTTAATAATAAACAAGGAAAGCAAAACAATCGATTTGTTGCATTACATCCACAATTCCAATCATTCTTTTTTAAATACACCATTCAAATCGCTGGATTTGAAGTTAGCAGTTTGCTCCAAACTGATTTCTGGTTTCTGTCTTCCCATATCTCACCTCAATTTTCTGTTCCTACGTCAAAAGCGAAAATTTCAATTCTAAATCCTTCACTTATTTACACTTGTAGAATCCAAATCCGCTATCCGTATCGAATGAATGAGCGACGAAAACGGAAATGATTGAGGCTGTCAATCATTCCCGTTCTTGTTACTCATTGGTTCCACGGATTCGGATAAATAATATTTCATAGTATGCTTTTCCGTATGCTCTAATATGCACCATAAGAACCCTAACAAACCAACCGTATGCTTCAAACTTATGCTAAGTGCACTAAGGAAACGTGTGAGCATAGCATAGCTTTATCTGCCATAGAGTCGGCTAACCTTCAAAACGCCACGACCAATATCATTGACTATAGCCCCATAAAATTCGTAATAACGCCTTCCAGTCGAAATGCATGGGAATGTCTTCAAAAAAAGGCCACGGTTTTATTGTGTTGATTTAAGTGTGAAAAATGTAAGTACAAAACTTTTTAAACATAATTAATTACAGTAAGAATTAGTAATTAATTCATTCGTATTAGTTTTGTTAATAGATGTATTTTTTCATCTATTGACAAAATTGCAAGGAGTGTAGGCGTGCTTTTGGTTCAAAGTACAGGCACCACTGATACAAGCTGATGAGGGTTTTACGATCTTTTTAGTAACTTTTCGTAGAAACATCCTTCCAAAGAAGTGTTCAAATCGTGAGGAGGTTGAATGCAAGTATCATTTTACAAGGAGTCGTATGTGTATAAAAAATACGAAAATTAATTATACAAGCACTCTATCAAGAAATTTCCTCGATGGAAAATATTTGAATATCTCTAATTGGGTTAAGAACACAACCCAGTCTTTCAAAAAGAAAGAAGCCCGATTCCTTGTTATATCAGGCATTTAAATTTTAACCATATCGCCAAAGTCAGGAACCATCTCAAAAATGAAAAAATGTTACAGCAACTCGATTGAATTTGAAATTTTTTGTTAATGATACCATAAAAAATAGTATTCGTTTTTGTCACTTTTTGGCAAAATAGTCGCCAACTAAGTATGTAAAGTGATTTCATTCATAATTTTTGGCGCCAATTTGGGGAAAGTATTGGGGCAGTCAGACCCAGTTGCTTCAAATGTGTATTTTCGGAACAATTTATTTTTTACTTACTTGTTTACTTGTTTTATCGTCTGTATTATCTGTATATTTCTAATATGTGTCTCTCATGTTAGGGTAGCGCAGGGGAACAAAAGAATATTGGAGGACAAGGGGTTCGGGGCTCCTAGATCCTGTCTCCTGATAGAGGCCATATGACCTAATCAGTTCAGTTGAACGCCCATGTATATGTGGTAATCCATATTACTGGTATATTTGTTATATTTATACCTTATGTTTTGTAGGACATAAGGGGCTCGGTCCCCTTAGACTTTGCACCCCTGTTCATAAAATTTATCACTCAAATAATTTATTTAGCCTATTTAATTAACCCTCCAAGTTTTTTGCTAACGAGATACCTCTCCGAGACAACCACCAATAGTGTTAATTCTCTTTTTGCAAATAAGACGGAGAAAAACGCTTGTCCAAAAAATTCTTCATATAGTATTTCAATAAAAAGTTTTGTATATATAACCTATTTATAGCTATTTAATAAATTTTTAATCATCTTGTAAAAGTTTACATTTAACCACTTGTGAAATGGACGAAATATTCAACACTTATACATGATTTAAACCCTTTCTCTAGTTGAAAACATCTTTTCTAAAACAAATGGTCATAAAAATAATCACCATTACATCCATTCTGAAGCACCGTGTGTATCATTTAGAATGTTTTCCTTTCCGCACATCATATTGTTATAGCAGTTTAGTTATTGTCTTAGCAGTCTGTATCTTATTTGGTTCGGACATCACGGACACTCGATTAATCGGAGCTCGGAAAATCAAGATTCTACTGTATGTGGTCTTTTTAACTAATTTCAAAAGATATTTCGATAGTTTGAAATTAATGTTATGAAAGTTTTGTCTATAGTTGGACTCAAATCGAGGTTAATACATGTAACACTTTCTAAACTCGATCGGCAAAAAACAAAGAATGCTCGATAATATTTTATTGCTGCACAATAAAAATTCAACATTAATCAAAAATCTGTTATTAACCAAAGCTAAGATTGTGTTCACTCATATGCCAAAATAGATGAAAACTTACTTGAACGGCAAAGAAGCTCTTAAAAAGCGACATGGATATACTGCAGTATTTTATTTATTGTGCAACACATAAAAATAATTATTATCAATAGTTCTAAAATAAATGCCCTAATTTCTTTCGATCTTTGAAAGGTCGTAACTCAACTGATGTTGAAAATATTTTTATCAAAGTAAGCACCATTCGTTTCAACACACTTCTGCAAACACGATACAAGCTTATTGATCCCTGTCGAGTCTGAATTCTAGGTATTGGAAGCTATGAAGTCCTGGAAGGCATCTTTGACTGGAGGTCTGATCACGCAAGTGTTCCCCTTGACACAGACATTCATACGTTAGAAAAAGCGCTAATCCGAAAGTGATAGATTTAGAATAGTAGTTTAGAGCTGAAATTCCATTTACATGCTGTAAGAAAGTTAGATGCATGATCGAGCAGAAGTGTCAGTCTTCGACTGACTAAGGCCGTATTCTATTCGCGAAGTTCCTTGTTTATTGTATCGAGTTCCTCACAGAATTCCATTGCAAAATTTGCAAAATTTTTCTGAAAATGAGGTTGCACCACTTTTTAGTCCGTCATACAGTGATTTTAATTTTCGGGTGAACATTTCACTTAGCTCCAATCGGTGTGACGATCGCTTACGACTGCCTTTAGAGGGACACCATCTTCAGTATGTTTTAGACTTCGAGATTTTTTCTGTAAAATAGTTTCACTTTTCTATGCAGCTTTTCATAAGCAGGTCATTTTAAATTACTAAATACGAGGAGTGGTTAAAAAGTATCCTACTACCATTTTTATTGCTTCAACCAATTTTATCCCTGTGTCAGAACTTGGGCAAATGTAACCTTCGACACTATTGCACATATGAGAATTTTCGCTAGATCATGCATCCCTTGGATGGTGCCGTAGCTGAGAGAAATTTTACAAGATCAAGGTTCGTGGATAATAGATCTTTAAGCTGCTTTGAAACGCTCGGTAAAAACAGGTCTCTTTTTATTGTAAAAACCAAATTAGGTTTCCAACGTGAACCATCCTATTTAAGAGTATCGTCTCCGTTGCGAAATTTTTAAGTTATTTTCGTATAATACGTTCTCGGACCGTTCCATTGATCCAGAGTTGATTTTTCGCCTTTATGACAACACATTTTCGCATTGGAATTTGCAATAAACATATCATAAACTTTCAATTCTTTATCATTTGCTTTTGAAGGTACAGGAATGTAAAGTCGATGTTAACTTTTTAATGTATTTAAATAGCGACAGAGAAATATTTACTGGAACTGGTAATCATAAATTTTAAAAATATAAAAATACAAAATTATATACTTATTTCAACTATCAACGAAGATTAGAAAGAATGTAATCAATGTTGGCATTTCAGTAATATTTTATCGCAATGATATCAGCTGCATCTTCGTGCATTTCCAATTGTAAAAAATATTTATATCTCTGTTAACACAATGCGGTTTTATGATTATACAAATAATTATTAAACAATTTTATGCATAATTAATAAGATAACTAGACTTATTGTGTTTTTATTAGGTCAATGTCTTCAGCCAAGACTTTGCGATTAAGTACGACGGTATTATGGAAGAACTTTGCTGCTCAAGCTACCACACATGGCCTACGGAGAATTTCAGAAACAGAAAAACCTTTAGGAAAACTATGTTGGGCCACTATATTCTTAATCGCTCTTGCTGGATGCACCTATCACTGTTCCTTTCTCGTCCAGAAATATTTAAGGTTTGCTAAAGTAACCACAACAGAAGAAATACATGCGAAAGAGTTGGATTTTCCTGCATTGACAGTGTGCAATTTAAATATTCTAAAAAATTCTTTTCTTGAAGATCAAATGGAGAAAAACAGAAACTCCACATTCGACAGAAAAAAAGGTTGGTATAAGCCTAAACACGAGATTAAGTACTTGTCACCCAACATATTTTTACATGTAAATAAGTTTATTCGGAGCTGTATTTAAATTTATACTTTTGAAATCAGAATAATGCTTACATGTTTTCAATAAGTGCCAGATGTATTTGATAACGTATGCTAAAATTGTGATAAGTATGGAATTGTGTATATATTGGTGTTAAGTAATGGAGGATACCAGAAACCTACATGAATATTTTTTCTTTTCAATGGAAACAAGAAAACTGAATTATACCAAACGAATTACATGTAGAATTTATGTATAGTATCTCAAATATTGAAGGCAAAAATAAATTTAACTACCAGGAACGTGAACATGTAGAAGAAACGTGAAACAAAATTTCACAAGGCTAGGGTAATTTCAATAATTTAAAGATGGAATACATATTAAAAATGTCATTGAAAATAGAAGAGATTTCAATTGCCTCGTGCTTAGTCTTTTATCTATCTTAACTGCTAGGATTTTCGTCTTGGTGTGTTTTTCAGGGTATTTTCAAAACTTTTTCAACAAATTTTAAGGGAAGGCAGGGAACGCAAAATTAAACCGCATTATCATAGGGATGTATATCTACAATCGCTACCTGAATTTGTTAGAGGGCGCTGTTCGGTAGAATGGGTGTTGGTCAGTATGAGCCATCGTTATTTGAAACGCTGACTTTGCAGGGATAATATATTATTTAACCAAAGCTGATATGGTTGACATGCACCTAGCATAAAGGGCAGCAAACGGAAACGAACGAGTCACTTTGAAATTGTATGTCCATGATAGACTTGTGCCGAATCATCAGATATTTGCGTATTTGTATCACTTTATGTGAAACCGGAATATTACATAGTTGAATTTACGTCGCACCGGAGCAATACAACAGGCTATTGGTGATGGTCCGGGATCAATCCCAAAGGGAAAGAATCGAGGACAACGCCTCATAATTTTGAACCACGGTCAGATGACGAGGTTCACGGAATTTTGTAAAAATTACTATCAAATGTAGATTTAAGGGTTATAAAAATGTTAGTATACTCGTTTTTCATTTCTGCGCCTTAGTTTAGGGTCTAGTACATCCGGGTGGAGCTTGCAGTCATGCATCTCTACCTCCCTTTAAGGTTTGAATGGGATTTTTAAAAACGCTCTGTATGTTGTGGGCCTATTAAAATGAAATCCTATTTAAAATAAATTTATTCAAGCTCGGAAACCATTTATTAGTACTATAGATAATGCTTATTTTTCAATAACTTGCTTTGAACTTTTATTGGGAATATTCAATTGTTATATAACATCAATGTTACTCTTGAGATACAAACATCTCTAAGAAATTTACGATAAATTGTTTCGATCAAATATAAAACCACTTGTTAACTGATATTTTACTGTACATTAAAATATCGATACCACCTTTTAATTTCTGAGCTCGGAAGAATTTTGCTTAGAGGGTTAAATTTAAAGCATTTGAGAAAATAAGGGCATTTTTACTGTGCGTTAAATAAGTTTTGAACATATTCTATTCGGAATCATTTCATTTTAAAATTTTTGTAAGTATACAGGACGTAACTGTTTGCTAAAAGTAATCATGCATTGAGCAACATTTGACAAAAAATATCGCGCGAAAAATCTTAAATTGAATAAACACCTAAACATTTCTCGATCCCACTATTATTCCGGGTTTTTTCTGTACTACTGTAATTCTATTTATTCTACTAGTACTAATATTTCTTAAATCCAAAATACTTAGGAATAAGCTGCGAGAAATGAAATCATACGTCGGAATATTTGTTACTCTAAGTAAATTGTTGAGAATGCAAAATAAATACTAATTGTTAAATGTTATCACCTTACGAAATAACTTGTTTCTGACCGTCACCTTCCGTGTGCTTCTCTTTTTAATACCATGTACGTATTACGAGGCACATTTTGCAGCATTATTCAATGCACTTAACATTTATTAGTTATATTTTACAGGCTTTTGTTTCGAATCGGAAGACACATTTTTAGATCAGAGTAATGCGAAGGACTTAAGTGATATTTGGTCAAACCTTGGAGTTACACTTCAACATTTAGAAACCTATGGACACAAAGTGTACGATCTTATCGTTCAGTGCACATACAATTCGAAGGATTGCTTTAATCAAAGGTAAGAGCAACTCATCCCTAGTTTCCCATTGCGTAATATGGTAATATCCTTTTTGTGAAGTTTTTTATTTTGATATATTATTAGATATATTTCTTTACTAAAAACATGTGCTTCAGTTTGTAATCTACGACATTGGATTAAGCATTTATATTTAATTTACATTATTAGCCCTTATATTTAAGCCTTTGTCCTCACGATGGTGAGGATTCAGTTTTAGTTTTAGTAGTTCAGTTCAGGTGACTTTCGATTTGGGATATCCATACACATAAATGAATTGTATAAGAAAAAAGCTTAGATCTTAAAGGATTAGTTTCTTAACAAAATGCATTGATTTATTTAAGCAAAATGCATTGATTTATTATCTAGCTTCTATACTGGTCTTTGTTATTGATTTGCTTTTTTGTCTGCTCTTTTTATAAAGCATAACAGAAAAACTCCCTCTAATAACGGAAAATATTACGATAACAGATTACCCTTCAACAAGACTGGGTTACTGTCATACCATCAAATTAAATCAAAGTACTCTTGGGAAAGTGAGAAGAACAGGACAAACTTTAGGTGAGTTGGTATCTTCTATGTATAAGTACATTTGTTTTTTTTATGTAGTGTGATTCAAAACGGATATTACCCCATTTGACGTAGAAACATACCTTCAATTGAAAGTGTTCAAATCAAGTATATAGACGTTGGATGTCATATATTATGTGTATAAAGATATGAAAGTTAACTTTTTATGACGACCCTAACATTGTAATTACAAAGTAATACACTAAATCTAATTTTAAAAAAAACTATTTTTCTAAATAATTTTTCGAAACGTTAGTCATTTAAATTTTGACCTACTTGCTGTATCAGGGATGATTTTTTTTGGCGCGAAAGAAGTGCTACTCTCTCTCTTTAAGAGGGCCTTACACGAAATTATTCCCTAATTTTAACTTAGCGCCGTACCGTTTGCTCTCTTTTTAGATGCTTACTAATACTTTGGTAACGAAAACTAAGTGTATGATAAATCAGCAAATTACCCTTAGAGATAAAAAAAACCCAACTGCAATTTTTTTACAAAGTGATTCAGATCGATTTGACACTTATCTTTTTTAATACGGGACGAGAAATTGCTGTGGAATAGAGTTGTGATCACCAAAGAATAGAGAATTTGTGTAGAAGTTTCATCACTGCCACTGAGGGCCCAAAATGGCTCCAACCAAACAAGAGAAGGCTTGTGGAAACTAAGAAACTCCCTTTTAATTTCTGGGAGAAGGGTTACTTGAGGAGAGCAGAAAAGCCAGGATCACTAAAATAGAACCTAGCAAACAAAGCGCGTCATAAGTACTACACGTATATCTGTGGCGTCTGAACCTTTCACTTGCAATTTTGAAACTACCACTAGGAGCAGTTGCAGTACTTCTAGTAGTGAATTAAAAAGTTAAAACCTAAAACTAATTGACAGGCTAAAACCTAAACTACTAGGGTGTGGAGGACTTTCGAATCATTTTAAAGTGTCTTTGGGATGAAAGCAACGTAAGACACAGCTATCAAACTTAAAGCTGATTTACGCGTTTCGTAACCGAATTCATTATAAAAATATTTTATGGGTTGTTTTTTAAGTGAATAAAGCGTGATATAGGGCAAGAGTTTACAGAATGGCAGTTATAGTCCAAGCTCTTTCGAGAACGCAGTCGAGTCACGTGGTTTTAGACGAGTCTATTCTTTAAATATGATAAGTTGGAGCGTAAACAAAGCGCTTCCACAAATGGCGTCTTCAGTGCTGTAAGCGATAGCGGTGATGAGTTGGCGGGGGAAACCACCCACGGTCATTGAAGCTTTTGCGTATGGCAGCCCTCCTTCTAACGGCCTTTCACACCAATTCAAAAATCGACTGACCCAAGGTGAGCTACCTTCTCATTGGAACCGCACTATACTCCCCTTGATGTTTGTCAAGTATAAGGTTTTGCTTTGAGGATAATGGTTTCATTTACCTTTTTCCCATGCACTAGGGCAATTCTTCAAGATTTTTTCTTTGATTATGCTTTATAATAAAAATATTAGGCATTCTAGGATTTAAGAACTTTGTAACATGGGTCTTTGCTGTCTATGTTGTTATTTTTGAACTTAACATTCTTATTTTTTAATAGTAAAACTAAAAGCACTGCAATTGCTCGTTAGATAGTGCATTTTAATTGTCTTTTGTAGACTAAGAGGCTTAACTTTAGACCACTCTATAAACAAATTAAGGGTTAAAGGGTTGTCGAACCACTGCACAACAAGCTAACTGTTCATTAACATCTATGCATGTATGCCACCTCCGTTATCACTGATATGAACAAGACAATTCCTTCTCAGTGATTTGCTAACTTGAAAGCATTCGCAATTCAATCTATGTATAACCCCAACTTCCCAATACAATGCTGCAAATTTAAAATGCTCTTTCTCTCTCGTTGAATTTTGCTCTTAAGATAATCGGAATTGTTAAAACTTTATTTTTAAAAATGAACTTTACGTTCCTACCACAAACCTCTAATACATTCAATTCTCTGCATCTGATACATCTAGCATATGTGCTAGATGCATTAGAAACTTTCTGTAGAAAATAAGGAGCTGCAAAACATGAATTTCAGAGCATTTTTGTCTCGCTACAATTCGTATTTGAAAGCTAAAGTAATGGTATCGAATAACATATTTTCCTTTTTCAGGAATGACTTTGACTTTAAATATTGAACGAAATTTGTATTGGAATCTTTTATCTCCCGAATATGGAGTTAGAATAATGGTCCATCCTCGACAAGCCTATCCTACAGTTGATCGAGGTGGAATTGTTCTGCATCCTGGAACCAAAACCTACATTAGCATCCGAATAGTAATTATTTATCCAGTTAATAAAATTAAAATCTTTTTCATCTCCCCAAATTAATAAAGTAAAAACTTATTCCAACATATGAATAAAGCTCATTAGAAGAGCAGAAAAGTACAATCCGGGAGAAACGCTTGCAGTAAAATGGAGAGGGTGTTTTCAAATGTGTCAATGAATTTAATATCCCTTTACTACGTTAAACGTAGTGCAATGCAACTATTATTGGATATCCCATATATTCGAGGCCATCTTTTTAATACTTTAACACACATCAATCCTATACAATTCCATAGGATTAATGCATAAGCTATTTATGGATACTGGTCAACCTGTCCCAGTACAGCTGACCTTTTAGTCGTATTTGGTACATGAGTTGGTAAAATATTGTACCCACAAATTCTCTAAATTTCGCACAGTATTCCTTACTTGTCACTAAACATTAAAAATACCTTTCTAACAAAAAGACTTGTTCATTTGAACTTTAGTGTGATTTCTACTCGAAAATTGTCACAATATATTTTCCAACTTAATAAAAGAAAATACAAAGAATCACTGTAATAAGACGCAGTAAAAATCATGAGTTTTCTCGCCCTCCCCCCATCTTATTGCTCAATCCTAAAATAAATTACGTTAGTAACAATGAGCAGTGAACACCGAGAATGCAGCATACATTGATGTGTTTATACTGTAGTTAAAAATAAGTGTTTTTATTTCTAATACATTTTTTACCATCAAAATCAGGAAAATATTTCAAATAATCCTCCGTAAAGTACAAAATGTACTGAAAATACGGACCATTTGTATCATATGCTCCCATTTAACATAGACATTTACGTAATGGCATACTTCTGCTTCAGCGTGAAATTGAGCGATTGCCTGCTCCTTACGGAGATTGTACTAAGACCTTTGAAGATTCGCCCCTTTCTGATCTTCTGAAGGAGAGAGATCAAGATTACTTAAAAAATCATAGCTACTACACGTATGAAGTAAGTACTCCAACTTGCATCATGTATTCACTTACCTTCATTTTTATTAATAATCATTTTTCTTAACAAATTATGCTTAGATATATTTTTGATAAAATTTATATAATTTTACGTTTGTTCACTTCTTAATTTTAAAGTTTAAACGGAATACTTTTGATGTATACAGAATAAGGAAAAACTAATTTTAATTTTTTTATCTTCCTCCTTAATAAACATAATTGAGTAAATTACAGACTCCAATGTTCTTTTAAAGTTTTCTAACAATTAAATAATCTTTATGTTCGTTAAAAATTGTACAGAATGGTTCGGTTTCTTTTGTTTAATTCGCAGCGTTCTCAACATTTCCAAGAGACTGATGTTTAAAACGAAAAGCTTAACTTTAGTGTATAATTAAAAAAGAATTAAATCGTTCCTTCTGAGTACTGAATATAAAACAATATTTTTCTAAATTTAGACTAATTGCGTGGCAATTTTATTTCCATCTGCTTTCGAAACTAACATCTGACTACTTTTTACTATCGAATTTTTCATATTCACATCTTGTTATATAGTAATAAAACAAAGAATACTATTAAGCAAACTTTTATCATTCATTGTGAATTTACTTGTTTCGGAAAATTCTGAACTAAAACGATCTTTCATTAATCATTCAAATAATTCAAATGAATAAACCAAATAAGAATGAATAAACTAAATAAGAATGAATAAGAATTTATTTTATGAAAATATTTCTTTGCTTTAATTATTACTTATATTTTATGGAAATAATCGAATTTGTATTTTGTTCACTCTTGTATGCTATAACACATAATACCTTTACTTGTCAGAATTATTTGTTGTTAGAACAGTTTACATATTTTATTACTGTAATATATTTATTTATAATAAATTAGTTCTGCCAGACGTTGTGCAGAGAAGTTCACCTTCTTCAGAACTGCGGCTGTGTTGAAGAGCAAGTGAATAGCTCACATAAATTTTGTAATCCTTGCAATAAGGAAGAAGGTATGTATATTTTGTTGAAATAACTTATCAACGATAAAAGAACTGAATTGCTTTCCTCTAAAGTAAATAATTTTAAAACTGGAGTATAAGTATACTTTGAAAAATGTTTAAAATGTTTATTGAGCAGAAATTATTTATCCGTTATACGAACAGGAAACTTAACTAACTTGAGCTAAAACGTAATGAGAAACTGAACTCTTTGTACAGCTGCGAGGGGGAATTCAAATCACCCCTCTTAGCTCGACGTTCATAGTAGAGCAAATTCAAATCAATAAAGTCTATAAATTTGTATGCGAAAAATTTGCATAAGGGATCCTCATACCGAATTGAGCACAAAATTCATAATTTCTAATAACAATACCAAATTTTGACGCGAAATTTCAAATGTGTAGCTAGTCACATTTCTGGATTATGAATACAGAAAATTTAGAACACCTAATATTAAATTAGTTAACCATGTTTATTTAAATATTTCGAAATAATCTTACCACAATGAAATGTTTTATATTACGATTAAAGAATCTAAACAAAATCTATGCAATGCTTCATTTACAAACTATTTTAATGTGCAATTAATATGCTAATTGGAAATTAATATTCGAAAAAATTTTGAATGTCTTCATATATTTTGATGAAAATCTATCCGGGCCTTATGACCATATAAAGTTTCAGCTCTTTATTCCTAGTAGAGAAGTTAGTCATTTCTTTTTGAAAAAATGGTTAAAATAGGGATTAAATTTGCTATAATGAAAAACTGGGAGGAAAGTAGAAAATTTACTTGGTCATAATGTCTTTCTGAATCGATCTCCATCAAATTATATGTAAGTTACTACTCACGATTTTTTCGAATACTAATTTGGTAATTCATATTACATACTAAAAATTGACTTTAAAATATTACATAGATTTTGTTTAGGTTTTGTATTAGTTTAAAAGTTTCAGTTGTGCTATGAAGATTATTTCGGAAGATATGAATACAAATCTTGCAAACTAATTTAACTTTAAGTTCTCAATTTTATATGAAGACGTTAACTTTTGCAAATTTATGATTATGTGCATTTTTGTTAGTATATATATATATATATACACACTACCAAAAATATATATATACGTTATTTCCTACTAAATGGTACCTTTAAATTTACTCTACTGTAAAAGATGGGCGAGAGAGAGAATGCTCGATTTTTGATGTACATCATGTGTATAAAGAAAACAGCACAATGGTGATAATCCGTACGTCAAGCTGCGATTTTTTTCATCAACAAAACTTCGTCTTTTTCATCTAATTTTGTATCTGCAGTTTTCCAGTGATAACTCTATGAAC
Source organism: Meta bourneti (assembly GCA_933210815.1). Lineage (NCBI taxonomy): Eukaryota > Metazoa > Arthropoda > Arachnida > Araneae > Tetragnathidae > Meta > Meta bourneti. The sequence goes on along the minus strand of OW119934.1, from coordinate 11,872,471 downwards.
CAGTGGCGGATAAAGTCATTTTTTGAGGCCATATGGTCAGATCTCTTCATTATTCTCAGGTTTGTTGACCAAAATATATTTAGATAATTTCATTATGAAATCGTAGACGACATTTTTAGAATTATGTAAACTATTTTTGTAATAATTCATTATAAATAAATAATATAACTAAATTCATCATTATAGCGATTTATATAGAAATTGTGTGAAAAATGCTTATTTAATCATATTTTTCCGTTTTGAGGCCCTTCTATTCCAAGACATTCTAGGCGCGCCAATTGCGCCTAGAGGGTGAGCCGACACAAGTTACTGACAACAGTCACAAGACACCTTCCGCTCCACATCATTTCTTTAATTGACAACCTTTAGGCGGAAAGTAAAAGTAATATCCGACTTTTGTCCTTCGTGTAATATCGGCTTTCTCGCTGGGGCACTATCGCTAGAATGGCGGGTATTATCCCATAAGCTTTTATAAGTTTAATTCGGTCAATTCACAATTGTGAAAGAACTGGGATTAAAAACGAAACTTCCAGATCTGTCCTATTACGTTTGCTAATCCTTCCAACACGAGTAGATCTACAGGGTGGTCATAAAGTGACTCTCCCTATATACGAGCCCCTAGCAATCACAATTTTCAACGAATCGGAATGAGATTCAGAAATTTCAAGGTATGTGCTCGATAGTTATGTGAAGAACAAGTATCGAGCTCTCACGGTTACGGATACAGTTACCAATTAATATTTTAAAGTTAACTACGAACGTCTCAAAATATCTAAATAGAATATAGTTTGTCAATTTATTCTAATTCTTTTTAATTAAGTACACGCAGTTTAAAAATGTTATTTCTGGTTTAATGAAAATAGGATTCATTAAAAAGAAAACTTGCTTTCATTAAAATTAGTGAACAGTAATAGCACAGATTTAGAAAATATTTCACAACCAAAACAGAATGTTTCCCAGATCACTCCGCTGGGAGGTACAACTGAAATATCTATTAAAGGCTATTGATACTTTTGTTTTAAAAATTTATTCATTTTTGTTCATATAAAACTTGTTTAACTTTCAGAAGACTGCAAAGAAAATTTTAGACGAGATTTTGATGAGGACGAAAAAAATGCTTGCACCCTTCTTTGTAAGCCAGCTTGTGAGTAAGTAGGCCGCTTTTACTATTTTACAAATTTCTTTTATTATACAACATTTTGACTGACAGGTAACTCATTTATTCTAAAATTTTGTGACAAGACAAAAAATATCCAAATTTAACTTCACGCTTGAAAGTTGTTTTCTCCCTCTTATGAATATATTTAAATTTACTAAATAGAATGCAAAGTTTAAGAAAAATGTTATTACTTTCAATGTATTTTTCAGTAGTTATTAATGATTCCTGTAAGATTTACATTCAAGTGCTATGTAGAACATTTCAATGTTTTCTGGATTGCTATAATACCAAATTATCGAAAATGTTTTATAACTTATACTCCATATACATTTAAAATAATCAAACATAGTTTGATAATTAACAAACTATTAGTGGGCATGTCACTGAAACATACACTACTGGCCATTAAAATTGCTACACCAGGAAGGCGGCACGCCATACACGTGAAATTTGCATGACAGATAGAACATGCTGTGATATGCAAATGATTAGATTTTCAATGCATTCATGCAAAGCAGGCGACGGTAGCGACACCTACAATGCTATAAAAGAGATTTGACAGCAGGTTTCTTATACTGGAATTGCATTTGAACGTTGTTCTCGGGTAAGAAAGTTGTTGTAATGCCACGTGTAAGAAGGAGAAATGCCTACCAGCACGTGTCTGACTTTGATCGAGGAAGGATTGTAGCCTACCGGGATTGCGGTTTATCGTACCGCAGTATTGCTGCTCGCGTTGGTCGAGATCCCATGACTGTCAGCAGAATATGGAATCAATGGGTTCAGGACAGTCATACGGAACGTCGTGCAGGATCTCAGCGGCCCCCATCACTAACAGCTGAGAAGACAGACATGTTATCCGCATGGCCACAAGGGATCGTACAGTCACGTCACGAGCCCTGAGTCGAGAAATGGAGTCGTTTGCAAGACAAGTGTCTGCTCGAACAGTTCGACGACGTTTGCAACAGCATGGACTGTCAGCACGGCGACCATGGCTTCGGCTACAATTGACGCTGCATCAGACAGGAGCGCCTCCAATGGTGTGATCAACGACGAACCTGGACGCAGAAATGGCGTCACGTCGTCTTTTCAGACGAATCCAGGTTCTGTATACAGCATCATGATGGCCGCATCCGTGTGTGGCAGCATCGTGGAGAACACTCATTGCCAGCTTGCATTCGACATCGTCATACTGGCCCATCACCTGGAGTGATGGTATGGGGTGCCATTGGATACACGTCTCGATCACCTCTAATTCGAATTGCCGGCACTTTGAACAGCAGCCATTACATTTCTGATGTGTTAAGGTCCGTGGCTCTGCCCTATCTTCGAGGCCTCCGTAACGCTTAGTTTCAGCAGGACAATGCACGATCGCATGTTGCCCGTACTGTCCTGACCTTCCTTGATGCAGAACATGTTCGACTGTTGCCCTGGCCAGCACGTTCTCCTGATCTCTCGCCAATTGAAAACGTGTGGTCAATGGTTGCCGAGCGACTGGCACGTCACCACTCGCCATTCACTACAGTCGATGATGAACTGTGGCATAGTGTTGAAGCTGCATGGACTGCAGTACCCGAACATGCCATACAATCCCTGACTCCATGCCCAGGCGGATAAAAGTGCTGTTATTGCTGCCAGAGGTGGCTGCTCTGGGTACTGATTTCTCAGGATCTATACCTCCAAATTTCCTGTAAATTTAATCATTTATTCTTCCCACTATAATGTATGTGTCCAATAAATATCATTCTGTTATTTGCATTCCTTCCTGGTGTAGCAATTTTAATGGCCAGTAGTGTAGTAACATAGACGATTCTGGTTAACATTTCATTGATAATGAGATTGCAAGAGCCAGTAATTCAAATATACACTGCTGGCCACCCAAATTGCAACACCAAGAAAGTCAAGAGATATCACAACAAAATTTATTTTGTAGATAACATGTTGACCAAGTATCAAATGATTAAATTTATAGACTTCTGTGAAGTGTGGTTCCTGCCAAAATCAGTAGCCAGAGTAGCCGCCATTGTTGGAGATCACCGCTGCCACACGCCTCGGCATTGATTCAAAGAGACTTTGGATGTGTTCTTGGGGTACAGCAGACCAAGCAGCTTCCACACGTTTCCAAAGTTGATCTGGTGTGGCAGCTGGGGATGTATTCTGGGTCAATCGTTGAGCAACCATGGACCACATGTTTTCTATCGGCGAAAGATCCGGAGAGCGAGCTGGCCAGGGAAGCAATTCAATCTGGCGATTGACGAAGAACCCTTGGACAATGCGTGCCACGTGTGGTCGCGCATTATCCTGTTGAAATATGGCTGTGGGCAAGCCCTGAAGGTAAGGAAGGACAACTGGCTCCAACACCTCGGAGATGTAGCGCTGGCTGTTTAAAGTACCGGCAATGCGTACTAGAGGAGTGCGAGAGTGATATCCAATACCGCCCCATACCATAATACCCGGTGCAGGACCAGTGTGGCGGTGCATAACGCAGCTGTTCAGCATCCTCTCTCCACGGTGTCTCCAGACTCGAATCCGACCATCGTGGTGTTGCAGACAGAAGCATGACTCGTCAGTAAAGACAATTTCATTCCATTCTGCCGTCCACATCCTTCTTTCATCGCACCATTGGCGGCGGAAACGTCTGTGGTTCTGCGTCAAGGGTAGACGAAGCAATGGACGTCTTGCGGACAGACCACTCTGCTGTAAACGGCGTCGAATGGTACGCGCAGACACTGGATGATGCGGTACAGACTGAATGTGCTGTGCTATGGTTCGTGATGTGGCTGAGCGATCCGTCACTGCCATACGCACAATATGCCTGTCATCACGTGAAGTGGTGCACTGAGGTGGATGCGATCGAACACGTCGGTCCGTCGTACCCTCCTGCATCCAACGATCACATATCCGCATTACAGTTGTTTGGTTTCGTCCAACACGACTACCGATTTCCCTGAAAGATAATCCACAATCTCGGTAGGCCACTATCCTTCCTCTGTCGAACTCGGATACTTGATCAAAAGATGATCGTTGTTTTCTACGAGGCATAATTGATCGTTTTTTTGAAAAAACCACAAGAAAAACACAATTGCCGTACTTGAAATGGTCGAAATCTCCAAGCCTTAAATAGCGCTTTGAAGTGGCGCCACAGGCGCGCGTGATGTGCGTCTGCGCTGAAATTCTAATCATTTGCATATCTCACCTCCGCTAATGCATGTTGTAAATTTCATATTATTTGCATGCTTCCTTCAGGGTGTTGCATTTACGGTGGCCAGCAGTGTATTAACTAGTTTTGAGTTTCAATACACAAGTGATAATCTTTAAGAATTTTCCGATGGCCTGTGAAGTAATTTAAATATTTTTCTCAATAGAGATACTCGATACGATGTTACTCTATCAACATCAGAATGGCCGAATCTTGAATTTCAGGAGTTTGTACTCAAAAGATGGCCGGAACTAAGACCAGATTTTATAGACACTTCAGATGATAACAGTTCAAATCAACTGAATGAAACATTCTTGAAGTGAGTAACATTTTTTGCACAACCGTCTGAGCGTCACGAAATTTCCGAGTAGTGTACTATTACTTTTACCCTACGACACACATATTGACTAATAGCCACATCTATTGGTTGAAACAGTCCTAGAACGGACTACAAGGTCCAGAAACTGTTCAGAAGTCATGTAGGGAAGACTGCAGGTTGCATGGTTGAATAATGCGTGCATGGCCCCAGAAGGTTATTAAAGTCTGAGGACCCGATTGAGGAACCAAATGATGCCACATGTCTTCTACACACAACCTGAAATCAGCAAAGGGAATTCATGCCTGTTTAATTACCTCGCGCTTACTTCACTGCTTTGAAATCACTCAGGCTACAGAAAACCCTTTCGCTTTTACCTAGACACAGGAAAAGGAAACTGCACAATATCGTAATGAAGAGTTCCTGTTATCACAGAAAACAAATCCTAAGAACCTACGCTCGAACATAATTCGGAATCCTACTTATACAAGTTTTTTAATCTCCTTTTTATTGGATGTTTGTAATTTATTCTGTTCGACCCCTTTTGTTTGTCGAAAAGACTAATGTGCAAAGGTAGGTAAATATTTTAATTAACGTAACACTGGAGCGATACAACGGGCTATTGGTGACGGTCCGGGATCAATCCCAAAGGGAAAGATCCGAGGACAACACCACGTAATTTTGAACCACGGTCAGATGACGAGGTAACACCTGAGATGGCAACCCACTCTCCAAACTTCCACATCACGCCAACGTGAACTAATGTGCAAAAATGGTGTTATAGTGTTTCAAGATTTGCCTTCGTTTGTAATGAAAAATAAATTCAATTAAATGTATAGATATGAGTGGCTACATTTAACCCCACTAGATTTTTGAACATTTAGGTTTTTCTAACTCACAGGCATATCTAGGAAAACTAACTAGTGGTATCTAGTGAAGCAAGCACTGAATTCCCTGTCCAAACATCTAAACTAAAACCATTTTAGATAATCCTTTTCCACTCAAAATCGGCTAAAAAATGCGAGTCAAGCTCTATAATATTTGTTGAACTGTCGTGAGTATCGTTTTCAGTACACACTGAAACAAATTTTAAGACCAAGGGACTTTCGATTTTGTACATTTTCAATACGAAATTAATTTGTTATATTGTGCATTTTTAGTTTCAATTATTATTAGTAGTATTCAATTAGTATTTTACAGATAAATAAGTTTCTAGCTCACAAAAAAAGAAAAAAAATAAGATAACTTTTACTTATTTATCAAACTGACGTGCACCGTTTTCGGTACACATCACCTGAAACCTACCATGACCTACTTACTCAAAAACGGCTTGGTAGGGATCGTATTGTAACGTCTTGATTCACGGGTAGCTAGACTAGTTACCATTGAAAATATCCGATTCTGGACTAAATTGGTTTATTTTACAATTTGTACAAAAAGTCGGAAAATGAATGTAAAGTTCATTAATATTAGTTCCTTGGAAGGTCCAAAGTTCTATCGAGGCGCTTAGGGCTGCTGGCGAGCCTCACAATTTCGCTCAGGGAAGTCTAACGCACGGCTACGGGTGAGCCTATTCTCAACACAAAATTACTCGAGTGAGTACAGAGTTCCAAGGCAGGAAATCTCAGTCTTTCTGGACAGGATCACTACTAGGATGAACAGTTACACGGATCTCTAGGAGGGTTCTCCTTTACGGCTACGGTCGAGCCTTTCTCACTAAAATACTCCGGCGAGTATAGGATCCCAAGGTGGGATAAATGCACAACAGTGAAAGGATATTCACTTCAAGCTCCAAAAACGGTCTCTGCTGACCGCCTCTCCAAGCTCTCTCTCTGATCCTCTGTCTCCGTCTCTCCTCTCGTGATCTCTCTCTCTCTTCATATCTCCAAAAACTCTATATGTTGGGTGCTTATCGACTCCTCCTTTCCGTTTCTGGTCCGCCTTTTAGTCGGTGCTGGATTGGGTGTTGAAGATTTCTCACGTTCTTGATTGGCTGTCTCACGTTGGTCTTTCCCCTCAACTTTTACGACAGACTTCGGCGGACTTGAAAGGGTCCATCAAACCCTGTCGGAAACTCATCATCATTTATATCAATCTTCTTGGTCTCGAAATGTCGAAGAGAGCGACAGAAAGGCGCCTGCCCTTTGTTTTGAAACCACAGCGATTTCCGACCCCTGCTGGCTGGCTGTCGTTAAGAAATCATTAAGATGTTTTCGGGTGGTCGTTATGGAGTGTGGGCTTTTCCTCTCGACACCTGAGTCAACAAGATTTTCCATTTTCCCACGTTGTCGTGGTGATCGTTTCCCTAGCTGCCGTTACAGTATTAACCCTCCATGTAGTTTTGACGAGATACATTGTCCATCAAAATCTGATCGTTTTTGCTAATGACGAGATACATCGTCAACAAGATATTGCCGATTTTTTATGATGACGAGATCAAGATCTGGTCAGTTTTCTTATGATGAGATGTCTCGTCCATCAAGATCTGCCAATGGTTTTGCTAATGACGATGTACCTCGTCAAGACCACCACCAGGAGGATTAAGCCGACATTACACGAAAATTACGACAGCACATTTTCCTTACTTCAACTCATGTACATTGGTCTATGAAGTAATCAAAGTCAGTTTTTTAGTTTATTACTCTCGGTAGAGCAAGGTCAGTTTGCCTTGACACAGAGGTTAATCATAGTAATACTGTAAGGTATTGGTCATGTATCGGTCATCAGCAGTATTTTTTATCGAAAATGGAAAAAGGTGAAATGGTAGTACTTTTTTCCATGGATTCCGTCTTCTATTTTCATTCTCTTTCTAAACGAGAGTGAAAATATTTTTTAGGTTTCTGATATTGTATAGAAACTGTTACTTTTAAAAACTGAAAAAACTGAAACTGCAAGCGGACTTCAGGACACGCCAAGTGGCAACTTGCTTTTAACATTGCCACCTGATCTTTACCAAACGGTAGAACGGCTTCTTTCATCAAACATTCGGAATTTTTCTCTTATATATAGTATTTTATTGACTTGAAACAATTTAACTGGCAACGAACTATAATAAAATCAATATTGTATGACAGTTTGTGAGAATTGTTATGAATTCGTCGTGAAAGATCATTCATTTGTTGTTTATAAATATCATTGCTAAGTCGAATGGTAAGAAAAGGTTCATCCATTGACGTAGGAACATACTCACCTGCGTTCAAAATCAAACTCTAGTGAGGAAATTCATTTTTTAATAAGTTTGTTCTGTATGCCTATGCTTGATTGGCGCAGCTTGTCCCTGTTTAGGACCTTGTACCACAAAATCCCAAATCCAATCCAGCGAATGCTTGATATCCCATGTAAGGCCTTCCCAGGCAGTATGGGAAGGTGGTATGCACTATTGATAATTTTGATATATTGGCTATTTATTTACTGATTTATTGGTGACTATTTATTTATTGATATAAATTTTGAAAGATGGAGTATTTTATAGAAAACAGTCAGATTAACTCATTAAACATTCAAAGCGTCACTAACCGTTGCACCAGGTAACACACTAGCAGAAGAGAAGATTAAATACTTTTTATATCATTTTTCTGCAAAAATATAATTTAAAAAAAAACATTCCATGTACCACAAAACCCTTTTCGTAAACCTGATTTCACGTACTGTTTCTCTGTGTGAGATACTATAAACCTTTGTGCTAATTTACTTTTTAAATTCTAATTGTTCAGAGTGAGCAACCGGTATTACCCAATTACAAAGTACTTTGACACACATACACAACTGTGGAATTTGACAATCATTAGCCAATTACGATAACAATTTTATCCGTCCAGCTTAGTTTGTGGCTCTACGGTCATTTAAATTTTGGTTTCATCTACACGCTGTTGTCTTCGTTGCTAGTTGTTTTTATAATCGTTCATGTTAATGGATTCCAGTATTTTGCTGAATACTAAAAGTAATTTAAAAAACACCATGCTATAAAAATATCAAGTAATCAACACACATAGATTTGTAGACCCATATTAAGTTTTCTGAAAATGAATCCGATTTTAGTACCTATTTATCAGTAGAAAACATATTAGTAAGTTTTAAGAAAGACATAAGGAATTAGTATACAAAATCATTGTTAAAGATTCCGTGTGGTGTAATCCGGATCTGGCGAATTGGGATTGCTTTCTCGTGGTTTTGAATCAGTCTATTCGTTCAATTTGGGGACAGGTTAAACGTAAACTCGTTCCCATAATTGGCGTCTTGAGCAGATTCTGGCCGATCTCATCGTTCGGTACCGAAATGGATAGCAGTGATTACTAGTAATCACATGGCGATTGCCATGAATGATTTTGAGCATAGATCGCCATTTCCTCTGGCGAGCCTACTACCTTTATAGAAATGGACTCCCCAAGGTCATCTGCCCTCATATAAGACACGCTTTTTTATATAAAGGGAGGCTTATAAGGTAAATAAAATTAGAGAAAAGGCTCATGGGCAAGGACGGCATAAGCAAATTTTAGGAAAGTAGTAAAAATCAGTACAAAAAAAATCCTTACTAAGTATTTTGTATGGTATAGGACGAGAAGCGGTCCATGTGGGTCACAACCATGTATTACCGCATTGGGCACCATAAATCACAGCCCCACGGTAGTGATGTCATTAAGCATTCTCTAAATATATTTTTAATATATTTTTTTAGTTTTTTATTTTAATAATTTTTTATTTTTTATTTTAATATTTGTATATATTTTTTATTTTTTTATATTTTTATATTTTATACTATTAATTATGCTTTACTTTTAAGCATAATTTGCTAAAATATCAATATTATAGCTTTAAAGACACTAATGCATATTTATTTTATTCCAGTCAGAACTTCCTGAGAGTTCATATATTCGTTCAGGAAATGAACTATCTACGCTTTATGGATTTAGAAGCATATTCGGTAAAATTTTTACATATCTGTTTTTAACATGATGAAACTCTAAATTTTCAAAAGCTGAATCCCCTTAACTATGCGGTATATTCAATCATATTAGTGCTTTACTTTTAAGGTGTCTCAAGATCCAACCCTTTCTCCCCCTTCCGACTTCTGCAGTTGCTATGGTAACACAACACTTCAAATACTGAGCTCGCTTTAACAATTTACTTTTGTTTGTATTTGGATTCCACTTTATTATAAATAAATCACCAGTCTTCACCTGAAGTGGGATAAATGAGTTTTATCTGTCGAACTCGATAAACTCGTCCATGATTACAGAGCAGAGCAGAGTATGGGAGCATATGACTTTGAGACGCCTATTTGAAAGTAATGCAACACAATTAAAGTACAATTCTGAATATCAAAATTGGTAAACCTTAAAAACAAGCGAAATATTCGTGAACAACTCTATGGTCATTTTTCGGAAAACAAAAGCTAGGAAGACTGATATCCAACTGTGCTTGAAAGATCATTTTAGTTTTTCGACAAATAAACTTCTAAACAAGTTATAAAAACAAAAATTCTAGAAAACCTTCAACAGGAATTTTTTTTATATTATATTTTAAATTTAAGTCAGAGCTGAATACATCGAGTTTAATAGTACCTATTAACTTTTTTTTAAGTAACTAACGTACGCTTTACTAAATTCAGCAAAACAAAAGAACTACTTTTTCAATAATGAAAAGCTCGTTTCAAACCTTTCAGCTGCATGTAGAATCCACATTAGAACAAAGAATTTTCAACATGTTTTAAAAACATTTAATTTTGTAAAATCAGCTTAATTGTATTAAAAATCGATTTTTAAACCCTATCGTTCCCCTAATACGAATTGAGTTTTAAATGTTATACAGGTTCGTAACATGAACACTAACATTAAGTCGATGGTTGGTTAGGAGTTTTTACCTTCAAGGGCAATATCTGGCCTAGCTGAGCCAATGTTTCTTCCGTCGAGTAAATAATATGAAGTCATAGTTTTGAAAATAAAAATATAGCAACTCATTTTATCAGTATAATTTTGAGAAGCAATAAAGTTCAAAACTTGCTTATTGTTTCTTTGAATTCCACCATCTTGTAACTGATATCGAATGTCATTTTTCAGTTACCTGAGCTGTTTGCAGACCTTGGCGGTTGTCTAGGATTATACATCGGAGTATCCCTAATATCTATCATCGAATTCCACGAACTTTTGCTCCACATCTTAGCTCTGTTCTACACAAAGCTAAATAGCAGTTTTTACGTAGAATCTGGATCACTGAAAAGGAGACTAGATAGCAGATCCAGAAGCAGATCTGTTGATGATCTAATGCGGGTCCAGAACCAAGCTTATACTCCTAATTTTAGACCTGAAGGCCCAACGCCACCGATTTTATGCATGAGGGGAAGAAAAGTTCCAAAAGATGTCCACAATGTATTCAAATTATCGGGTGTGGAATGTCTGTAAGTTTCCAAAGTAAATATCGACTGATGAGAAAGTATTTCTAATAGTTTCAATCTTTACGTGCTTTTTCTCATGACATGCATTCAAAAACAAATACATGTAATTCATTACGCATATGACGGCTTACTCACAAAAATGAATGTGTGAATATATTTTACGCGTTTTACTTAATTTATACTAGTTAATTGGGTGAATATTTCGAACCAGATTAATTGATTCCTTTTTACGAATAAACTATTGATTTAATTCGTCTTGATAAAAAGGCGAAAAAAAATCACTCTTCTAATGTCTTTTTACAAATGGCATACAATAATTTACCACAAAATGCGAATATAGTATGCATTTTATGTTTTGCCTTTAATTGGTCAACAAGCTACAAATTTTGAGGCTGAAATTGAAACCATAGCCCAAGCCATTTCTTTCCATCACTTCTTATAACGAAGCAGTCATTCTGGTTGACTCACAGGCGGTCCAATCTTGGTCTTATGCTCCTATAAACAACCTCATTGTGTTCGCTTGTCCAGAGCTCGTTTAATTGCCAGTGACATCTTGAACTCTGGTTGGATCATTTCCTTCCAATGGATACCAAGCTATTGTGATATACCAGGCAATGAGAGCGCAGACAAGCTAGCTAAAAATGGTTGTCTTCTACCCGAGCAGTCCAGCCCTCTCCCTTACCTCCGTGCTTGCAGGTTGGTAGAGCGAAAGATTAAGTCCGTCTGCGACCATCAAAAGCTTAAGGCCACGGACAAAACATGGAGCAAGCTTTTGTCTGGCCCTGTTCCACCCAATTTGCCACGACATATTGCTACGGCAAATTTTCGCATTTTAACTGGACATGACTTTTTAAGAGGACACTTACACCGCATTGTTCATGCTTCTCCTGACTGCCCCTTTCGTTCGACGGGGAGCTCTATGGATTTTAGTCATCTTTTATCTTGTACTTTTTATCTGACGATAACATCTTAGTTGACGACCTTCCTAGCCGGGCTAATTTGTACTGGGCTTGCCCGTACGAAGTTATGGTCCCTGCACTTTTCCTGACGTAGGAAAAAAAATGTTTTGCCTTTAACCTTTCGAAGGACACTGCTAAAGCTTAATTTTCTTAAAAAATATTTTTTATGGGTGACCGCCTATCACCTTATATAAATATATTTTGCACAAAAAGTTCAATATTTTTAGTTTTTGAAAGTCAGAGGATGAGACCCTTATGTCTCATCGCCCATTTAGAACACTTGACATCTGAATATGAAATTAGGGAATATTACCTAGAATATTTATGTACTTAGCTTTAACCATCTCAAGGAGGTAGAACGCCAGGCGTCCAACCACCCCTACAAGGCTTAATCGAAAATTCGAATTACACACAAAATTTTGCCAAACATGGCAATTAAAAATCTTTAAAATGTTGTCATGCGTACTTACTCATTTAGCCCGCCTCTGAAATTCTTTTAATAGATGATCCTCGATTAACACGATACTTGATTTGCAGGGACCATCTTATGATCTTGACTAGCACAATAAAATTTAAGCATTGCTCGAATAACATGCTCCAATTTCACACTTAATAAAATACACGTAAGTAGATGCGTACTTATGCTATGTAGAAACACTTGTGTGGAACTAAATATCCAGTTTATAAAGACCTGAAGTCTCGATTGCACAGTATTGTATCTCCAAACTTTCTGATTTCTATATCATAAAACGTGGTTCAAAATTATGTGGTTTTGTTCTCGGACCTTTCCCTTTGGGATTGATCCCGGACCGTCACCAATAGCCCGTTGTGTTGCTCCAGTGTGACGTTAATTGAAAAATACCAAATACCAATACCTTAGGGAATCGGGACCCTAGGAATTGCACACCTTTTAGTTGGTTGGGTTTGAGTTTTGTGGCGCAAGGGCCATATTTGGCCATGTTGCGCCAGACACAAGACATACAATATCTAGTAATAGACAATGCAAGTTTTACTGACACAGAAAAGAGAAATACACCCAGGGAGGAATGCACCTGACAGAAATTGAACATGCACCGCCTACAACTCGAAGGTTGTTAGCGCAGTGGACATACCCACTGAGCCACGACGGCCTCGTACGCCTTTTGGGGATTGGTTGAAAACTTATTTGGGGTGGGGGTATTTCAATTAACGTCACACTAGAGCAACACAACGGGCTATTGGTGACGGTCCGGGTACAATCCCAAAGGGAAAGATCCGAGGACAACACCACGTAATTTTGAACCACGGTCAGATGACGAGGCAACACCTGAGCTGGCACCCCACTCTCCAAACTTCCACACCACGCCTACGTGAGGACATTTGAGGCCACGACAGATTTAACGTGCACCAGCCCCCTTTGTACACGACGGTGTTTGGCTGGATTCGAACTCGCAACCCTTCGGTTGCTAGTCCGTTACTCTTCCAACCGGGCCTCCGTTTGGGACTCATCCATATTGGAGCACGGAGTAGTCCCTTAGGAATTTGCACTTTTGTGGGTTGGTTTGAGGTTTTATGGCTCAAGGGCCATATTTGGCAATGCTGCGCCAGATAATACAATATCAATTAATTGACACAAGACATACAATATCAAGTAATTGACACAAGCACAGTGAAAGTTTTACTGACACAGGAGAGGAATGCACCTGGCAGGAATCGAACATGCACCGCCTACAACCCGAAGGTTGCCAGCACAGTGGGCATACCCACTGAGCCACGACGGCCCCTTTCTTTTGTAGGATGTTTGGTTGAAATAACTTATTTGGTTACTCATCGGTAATATTTTAATATTCACCTTCCCGTTTGGGGTGGCTCTATCCATAATATTGGAGGGGCAAGCAGTTCAGTCCCTTAGGAATTGGCACCTCATTTTTGGGGTTTGGTTGAAATAACTTATTTGGGGTTACTCATTGGTAATAGTTTAACATTCACCTCGTTTGATAAAATTATTGGTGGGGCAAGCGGTTGTCCCTTATGAAATGGGGCCGCGGTAGCCCGTTTGGAACAGCAATGGACGGAGTTCAAAACTCGGTACAACCAAAGACCGTCGTGTACATGGGGGCTGGTGCACCTTAAATCTGACGTGGCCTCAAATGTATCACCTTGGCATGGAAGTCTGGAGAGTGGGGTGCCATCTCAAGTGTTCTCGTCATCTGATCGTGGTTCAAAATTACGAGGCGTTGTCCTTGGATTGATCCCGAACCGTCGCCAATAGCCCGTTGTGTCCCTCCAGTGCGACGTTAATTAACTACCTACCCTCTCATGACTCTTCAGCAGCTTGGTATGGGGTAGGGTTGGGTATTTAATTAACGTCGCACTGGAGCAACACAATGGGCTATTGGTGACAGTCCGGGATCAATCCCGAAGGGAAAGATCCGATGACAACACGTAATTTTGAACCAGATGGCGAGGTCACACCTGGGCTGGCACCCCACTCGGTGTTGTGGGAAGGGTCACCCTCCCCGTTTGGAGGGTGGCCCCTCCATAAAATTATTGGAGCGGTTCGGACCTCTACAAATTGGCTCCAGTGAAATATTTTTTCGGGCACAGGGAATCGCTTGTATAAAATATAATTTCACTTCATGTACACATTTCTCAAAGTAATACCCTTACTCCCACTAGTCGATGAGGATAGGTGTTCAGCAAGCATTTTTGGTAGCTTCAAGATATTTTCCAGGAATTGTTTTCGGATCTTTCCCTTCCCGGACCGTCGCCAATAGCCCGTTTTATTGCTCCTGTGTGACGTTAAATACCTACACCAGGAATTGTTTAGAAGTCTCCATAGCGTTCGTGAGGAATATAGCTTTGTTTACTAAACTTTTATTTTCCAGAGCTGAAGAAATGTTTCGTAAAAAGATGTGTTTCAAGTGCTTCTCAGACATCAAAAATCTACGGAATAATTATGTTCATAGAAGACGACACCTTAAAGCTGTTGTAACACCCATGCAAAGTATAAGCTCTTCAACTCCGTGAAGCTCAATGTATCAAATTATCACCTTTTACAAATTTGTAATTACTGCACTGTATCAAACAATTGTCTTGAAAACTTTTTACTATGATTAATAAACGAAAATATTTATATAAAGTTCTATAGAAACTGAAGTGAAAGGGGTTTGTTCGATTATGATCTTTGAATCTGAAACTTTATCAAGATATAACGTAGTTCATTTCATTAAAATAACTATGCACTCCAACTATAAATTTCCAATGTTCAAAATACAACATGAATGCTTCCAGTCCGTGAAGTGAAAAAAGCTGAAAGCTAATAAAAGAATTTATCGATTTTTATTTCGACTTCGGGTCATAAAAGTTGCGAAATGTTTTGTTTACAGAAAACCATTAAGCTTATCATGCTTTGAGGTATGGTAGGTATTTTAATTAACTCACACTGGAACAACACAACAGGCTATTGGTGAAGGTCCGGGATCAATCCCGAAGGAAAAGATCCAAGAACACGTAATTTTGAACATGTATAACGATATTCAACGTAAACAAACCACCGGAAGACAAGGATCTTCTTCCTGTTACCCAATGTGCGTGGGGAAGCACGTTCTACCCCAAAAACAGACTCCGTCTAGACTTAAAACCCAATACAAATTGACGTTTAGTCACGAACAATAAAAGTAAATTGAAAAGATGAGTTAGTTATACTGTACTATACTGTGTATAATATAAGTGGCTATGGCAAAAATAAATTATGGGATAAAAACGAGAAGTCGAGACTAAGATGGGGTATCTCCATCTAAATTAATTAGTAAAATTGAAAATCAGATGTAATTAAAAGATGATTATAAATGAGGTAAATTCCCGAGTGATGCAAATATTACGTGTTGTCCTCGGATATCGGGTTTGATCTCGGACCGTCACCAATAGCCCGTTGAGTTGCTCCAGTGTGACGTTAAAAATACCTACCCGAGTGATGCAAAAAAAGTAGCGAATGCGGAAAGTGACCTAACAAGTCTAAAATTGAGAAGCATTAAAATAGCGCGGGTAAAAATGCCTAAGATTTGTATAATTAGTTAAAACATTGGAGAGGTTTCTGTCTTAAGCGTAAGGGATTGATCAACAGAGAATTCAAGAGAAAATAAAATTTGAGAGCATATCTCGAGATCGATTGCCAGAAACCGGTATAAGGCCAGTAGCACCAACTTCGGGATATCACTAGAGAACTAGCCCCACTTGCTTTGTTTCATAATTGTTTTTCTTATACGGATCATTAACAGTATAATCGGTGTATTTGTAAGATGTTGGCCCCTCCAAGATTTTGGGGCCCCTAAAATTTTGAACACCTGCCTCAAAGACACTCAGATAAAAAGGGCAGGGCTTGAGCCCATGTAGCCCTACCCATGCGCCCAGCTCTGAAAATAACTAGTTTGATTTAGGTTTTTCGGATTTTGTGTCATATCTTGAATTGGGGTAAATTATTAGTTCATTCATTTTTGTTCTTGCATTATTTATATTTCTTATTACCATTTCTTTATTTCTATTCATTTCATTTTTATTTTTTGTGGCTTTTTTAGACGTCAGGCCCATGCAACCCACATACCTATGGTCTGCCAGCCCAGCTCTAAAGTAACACATTTAAACAGTAGGACCAAAAAACACAACAGAAATGTGTTTTGTATCTGGTCATCAAAAATTACTCTTTTGGCATTTTTTAACTGCTCACCAAAACATTTACAAATTAACCTAATCAAAAGATGAGAAAAAAATAGGTACTTCTTTTTTCGCTTTTAATCACATAAATGTTTTACTATTGATCATTTCATACTCAGGCTTGTTTCAGAGGTTTCCTTTTAAAATTGAGAGCTTCGATTATCATTATAAACACTGAAACTGTTCGCACAATTTAGTGCTATTCTAAGTAATCCTTTCATAAATGTAATTTGAATAGATGGCTTATGCTCAAAATATCAGATTCCATTGCTGAAATCAATTGTTCGAAATTCCAATTTCATCAAAGAACTAAAATATACTATGAAACTATAGAATATAAAAGCGTAGTCTAAATGTTGAGCAAATCTGCTTTTACAGTGAAAGTAATTAAGAGTTAAAACGCGAAGACCTTTCTCAACTTCTAGTTTATGTGTAACAAAATTAAGATAATGCCTCTAATTGCAAGATGCAATTATGTACTTTAAATATTGTTCTAGAAATATTTACTTTGAATTGGGGATAGAGCATGAAAAGTGGTTAACTACCTTCCTATAAATTTCATATTAAATTGTATTCATATATTAGAGAAATAATTTTTCAGTTATACATAAATTCCAAAGAAAGTTTGTTTCTTTGTTCTAGTACAACTGGTAAATAATAGTCACACAAGTTCTGGACAATTATTAATACATGCAGAAAAACTGAAAGTGCAACATCAGAAGGGAAAGTGCAATTTGCCAAAACTTATAGACAAACCCAATTAGGTAGTAACTTCCGATAGGAGTGGTTTTGCTCAGGGCCTAGATAAGCAAACCTACTAAAATAGAACCAACAAGAGACTACTGGCTCCTGATATCCAACATTGTCCTCAAAATGGATGAGTGAAACTGGAAAATGGAAAACTGACCATCTCTGATGCAACATCAGTCAAACTACTATTTCAAAGCAACAGATTGTAAATTCAAGGCTCTTAAGCATTGTACACCACCATATTAAGACACCAAAGATGGGCAAATATGGTACGTGTACAAATATTGAAAGAATGTAGAAGCATATTTAACACAATATTTATCGATGGATGTTCTATTTTGGTGTAACTAATTTTTTAAATTCAAGTATCAGATTCACAGGTAATATTTGCTTTAGTACATTTGATTTTCAGACAAAATTGAAGTGACAAGAGGCCCACATTTTTCTTGTATTTATTTGACTTGCCTAATTATAATGCATAAGCTACTTGAAAAGAGTATGAAGGTAAATAAATTATTCAAGCTCAAAATTAAAAGTTATAAAATCGTTCTCTTCATTGAATTTTTAAAAAATGATAGTTACTGAAACTTCAACTGAGAAATAAGCACATACCAGCTACACTTATAATTCAGAAATAACCTTGGATATAGAAACTATATTTTAAGTTAATGGTAAATACAAAAATATGAATGAAAATGATAATGCAAAGAAAAGCTAGAAATTAGTAAAATAAGACAAATTGTGTGAGTTGATTATAAAATGTATAATACAAACAAATACAATCAAACAAAAAAATGCAAATAGAAATACATAGGAGTCATAGAACGCAGTAGTTTAGAAATTGTCTGCTCAAGAGGTGACAAAATCTCATATACTAAGTTTTCCATGATAACATGAATATCTTGATAAGATTAACTAAACACATAAAATACATGCATCAAGTCATTATACCTGGAATGATAAATATGGTATTTCTGATATTTAAAAACAGTACTTCACATTGAGACCTAAATACAGGAACAATATATTATATTGGCAAGCAGTCTTTATACACATAGTGAGTGCCACTTCAAATTTTACAGAAACATTATTTACTCAATTATAAAATATCATGCAAGAATCAAATATTTGATTTCAGCCAAAACATATTTACAAAACATCAGCGAACCATACATGGCATAATAACAAAGAATGGGTTGCTCTTTGGAATTTTTTATTCTTAGAACTACAACAAAAACACTGAATTCACAAAACAAATTTAAAAATCACAGTAAAATAACAAAATGGTATAGTAGAGAAGTTTATCATGCATATATATTTCAAAAAATAACAATTTGAATGGAAAAACCTTAATAGACAAAGTAACAAAATATCAGCAATTGACATAGTATGTAAAATAAATTTTACATTCTCTTACTAAGTATTACAACTGATTTTAAGAACATAAAACCCAAAATGAATGCAATAACGACATTTTCAAAACAAATAGAAACTGATAGGAAATATTTTAAAATCCAAATTTTAAAGACAGGAAAACAGAAGACAATGACTGAAGATGAAATATACACTGATTTTAACATGAAGAATTTTTATCATTAATCAAAAGTATAAATTCTATCTATATTAAAAACCCAACTTTCGAGAAAATGATTACTGGAAAAGTTTATTGATGTGATTGATGAAAATGAAAGAATGAGTAATTGATACAGTAAAGCTGTATTTCTCTTGTAAGAAAGACAAATATACAACACTGACTATACTTTAAACATATGACAAGAGATTCTACATCCATATAACCTTTTAGTGTTTTGAAAATTTAAGATTAAGGAATTATCAAGTTTAAAACCCCAAGAATTAATATAATTAATGAGGCTGCTCAATAGCTTTTCAATTTGATATGTTCAGCTGTATTTTAAAAACAAAACCCGTCCTTTAGAACGAATCTTCACTTCAATCTTAATAAGATCAGTCACATTTGTTACACATAATCATAATTAATATCTGTTTCCGGCAATGACCAAAAAAGGCAACTAGAAAAGTTTTTAGACCTGAAAAAACAGGAGACAGAATGAAAACTGCTTCATCCAGTCTTATTCTTTTTTATTCACACGAAGTGCACCTGTTTAGGCAGAGACACGATAGAAATTTCAGCCAAGGGTTACTTGATGTGGTAAGCAAGGGAGGTGTGGTTAATTTTTCTACTATAATTTACTTAAAATGTATTAGTATAGACAGCAGTGCAACGGATTTCAACCATGAATTATATTTTGATACTGAACATCACCTGCAACATTCATGACTGATAGATGTTACAAACATGGTCTCGATTAAGCCAGATTAAGCTTGACACATTCCACTTGCCCTTTGATAGATGGTCAACAGTTGAATTGTTAATGCAATGCAAATCACCAACTATCTAAAGTCCTGATACCAGACCGCTTCTACTCCTATCATGGCTTCACTCTTCATTGCTACTCATCCTACTCTTCAAATGCTGCTCAAACTTACTTGGCTTTGAAAAGCAAAGCAAGACAGTCAATTGGACAATCTTTCATTGCACGAACAGGTTTTCAGAAGTACTTCCATCCTTAACACAGCTCCCATTCTCCTTCAATCAACTAGTGGCAGCATCTATCAAATTCTTAATAGCATTTTACTAAGATTCAGGGGCACAGGTTGAATAGTAGCAAAAAGTGCAAGTTTCAACCCTGATAACTAAAACTGTTTGACATTGCGACAGGTGATGACACATTTACCTAGCAATTTGGGCAAGTAACAAAGTACCAGTGCATGGTATGAATTTTCTCAATGATGCTCCATCTTTGAAAGTCAAGAAATCAAAACATGTTAGATAAAAATATAGACTTTTCTCAAAGTAGTGGTCACATTGCAAATGTACCATTAGAAAACCAAGGGACAGTCAATACACAATGGTGCACACAAATGTCACTTCCTAGATTATTCAAAACAATTAAAGAAAGGCAAGCAAAGATTGGATTGAGGCATTTGTTGCACCACAACCATGTATAATGTGTGATCAATCGAACTCACATTCAGCATCTCTGTCAAGTTGTTCACCCATCAGTCACAGGTAAGACAGGGCATCCTGCGATTTTTTCTTTCCAGTAGCAAATTGGTTCCGAGGAGGTTTTCAATTTCAGAAGATGCAATTTCTACAGATTTCAACACTGGAAGAAACTGAATGGTACCAGTGCATTGAAGGTTTATTTGAAAGGATGGAACATAGCAGAGGTAAGAGATCATTGAAAAATGAATCAATGAAAAATATCTGAAGTGGTTAATTCAGGTCTTAAAAACGATTCTAACTTTTCCTACATATCAAGGATGATTTTCGACTGATCTTCAAAATTACTTCAGTCAGAATAACAAAAACTGTCATTCTACATAAAAGGCCTAGCTCATAGTATATATTTAAATAATGCAGAAATAGTAATCACAAATTGGATAAATACGAAATGGTTTCAAAAGTAGGTCAAAAAAGATTAAAGATTCTTTGAAAATGTAAAATTGTATAGGTTTCATTTCAATAGTATAGGAATTTTGATCAAAAATCAATTCACATATGCAAATATCACACAACTTAGGTAAATGGCAAGGTATGATACAAAACAATTAAATGTTTACTTTGACTACAGAACTATTTTTTTTCTGGAAGCATCAAAGAAAATGAAATAAACTTTTCAGATGATTTTCATAACACTTACAAAGATAAAATTCCATTTTTAAAAACCTTTAATTCATTTGTTTTAAAAATACATAGCAATCTTCGTCACTGGATCCTAAAAATAGATTAAAGAGATCAAGCACAATAGAAAAAGCATAAAATATACATTTTAAAATCTACTTTTAACCTTGTATATATTTTTTTAAGATCTTACCTTCTACACATTCAATAACAAACAATGAATCTTGTAACATATTGCAAACAACCTAAAAAATATATAATAAAACAATTTAAAACTTTATTATGCCTTTATTATGTCATGAATATTCTTAATGGAATTAAGAATATTCATGACATAATAAAAACATCTTCAAACAGCTGCAATTACAAATACATTATTAATATAGAAATGAGAGGGTACACTATGTAAAAAGGTACAAAAACACATGACTATGATGTTCGAGATGCTGATGTGCAAATATTAAAAATGACCAAGACTCTTATCTATTTAAGATCTTTTTCATAAACGTTTTTACAAATTGATAACTAAAACTTTAAAGAATTGTTTAGAATAAAAATTCTCAGAGCAATGGGTGAATGCATTCAAATTCAGGCAATAAAAATAAAATGTTCACCTCACAACCTTTGATTTTTTTAAAAAAATTAGTATATGGTGGCCAATGGCATATGTTGAACTATGGCATATTCATTTATTGCACAATAATTTTTTTCATGGAAATAGACCCTTCGAAAAAGGGTAAAAACATTCAATTTTACCTGTCAAGAATGTCATGTGGCAATTAAAATTTTGTTATGCTTAAACTATTAGAGATAAACGTGTTTTGTTTTTGCTAGTTATACTTAAATGTACTGTTCATAAGGAAAATTATCTTTTAAAACTAGATTATTTTTTTAACAATTTGTCACTAAAACAAAATTAGATTATCTTAAATACTTTAGGAGATATGCAATTTTTAAGTAGGTGATGTAGGCTAAGAAAAAGGAATTTTAATTTGTGATGTCAGTTTCAGATCTGTATCTCGAAGAAAAATTTTTTTTCGAGATTATAAAAAATAAGTTGTTTCAAGGTGGCCCAAAATGTACCTGTATGAAAAAGATCATTTGATTCAAAGATGGTGAGGTGAACAGCTTTGCCTGGATTTTAATGATTCACCCCAATATTAAAATGTGATAGGTTACCTTGAATGTATTCAATTTACATTATAAAAAGATGGATCTGCCTCACTATTGAAGGTATATATCACAAAAGGCATTTACATTGAAAATAAATTCTTAAAAGAACTTGACAGAGATATTGAAGCTTACATTATATTATCAAATGGAAAAATTAATCTTTTCATATTAAGCTTATTCAGGAGTGCACATGTACTTTAGGAAAAATCAAATTATACTTTTTATCAATAAGATAACTATCATCTACCAAATAGTACAAATTTCTGTTCCAAATTTTTCTTTTCTAGCAAAAGGCTAATGAAACTAGTTTAATCATTTTGCCCCATAGAACATGACTGAATAGTCACAATGAAACAGCATCACCACCTCCATAAAAACAAATTAGAGGTATAACACTACAGATGGAATAAAAGTTCTTTTTCCAACAGCAACCTTGCCTTGCAATTGAATTATGGTTTTGAATATTTTGATTGCTAATTTACAACACAACATCCAGATTTGCTTAATCTTTCCTTTTTCATAAAATAGTCAGCAAGCAAAATAATAAAAGAAATTCATCATGTTTTTAAGATGAAAAAAAAGCTGTTTGATTGGAAAATATCTCATGCCACACAAGCAGGCATTTTATCTTAAATTATGCCATTTTCTGAGGAAAAACTACTTCATTTGTAGCATAATCAGAGCAAAGTAAAATACAGTACCTATTGAAACTTTTTCATATTTTTGGTTTAATTTGCTAGTGATGATCGCATAATTATTAGATCATTAGTGATTTGCATAATTATTTTTGTCATAAAAAATTAGTCAAGTTTTAATAAGTTACGACTGAAACTCCTAAAATCCCAATTAATTTGAAAATTAGATAGATTTGTTTTCATGTTTAGTACATAAAATTGTAACATTACATGAGAAACACAAAATGGAAATGTTTGTGGATGAAAATAAATCTTAACTAGAGAAAACACCCAACTTATCCACTTATACAACTAAAAGTGAAAATTGGATAAATGCTTGGTGACGATAGTCAACCAAAATCATGTTCAAACAAATTCGAATAAAGAAATTTCTTTTTACAAAAAGTATTTAACTTAAAAAGTATCTGTCCTTTATTGCTCAGATTTGCAAACCAAAACCAAATCTCAATACAATTTTCCTTTTACAAAAGGAAACATGCAGTTTTTTAATTGAATGCATGAGTGAAAATACAAGACTAAATAGGTAATAATGTGTACTAAAAAATTGAAATGTATAACATTAGAAAATAAAAACATTGATGCAAATTATACCTCATCTGTAACTATCACACGTGTTCCAGCTGGTCCACTAATATAAAACTCACAATTATAATCTGCAGGCAAACCACAAAAAGATTTTATCTTTGAAATTAATTCCATAACTTTGGTGGATTTCAAAAAAATGGCACTGTAGGCTGAAATTTAAAAAGTATCAAATTTATAAAAACAGATAGCATAAGAAAATGAAACAGTGACATTGTAAAAATATAAAAACATTTTAACATTATCAAAATCTCAAAAAATTCGTAACTATTTGAATTCAGAAAAATATTTTTAGTCTAAATATACTTATATGAATAATTAATTAGCCAGAGATTTCTATTAGTGAGAAAAGTACTATTTAGTATGTTAAATATTTCAGATAGTTGAAATTTTAAAAATAACTTGATTCTGGTGAGCATAAAAAAATTTTACTCAATATTAGTCAATTAAATAAAAAATTAACAGATGATTGATTTTTAATTATAGCACACTTGAATTTGTTCAATAACTACTGAAAATTTTTAGCATTCCTTTAGCTTCTCCAAATACTTCTAAAGGATTTTTCATGAACTAGAATGAAATTCAACTGTTTTACAAGACTTACATCAGACATTTACACTGTTACAGCAATGTGCAAAAGGAATTTTCTTTAATTGCATTGAACATTCTAGTTATTCTATTTTACCATAAGTATCATTGTAATTTTAAATACATTAAGTTGAAAGAAATTCTTAACTGCAGTTTTTCAATTAACACATGATGGAGCCCTGATATATAAATGTCACATAAATAAAGTTAACGTCTACTACAGCATTTTAGGAGAGAATTGAAATATATTCCTCCATGGAATGCAGTTTAGTAGAATTTTGAATTCCAGCATGAATGAGAATCATGTAATCGGACCGAGCCTCAACAAGCCCAGAACCTTTCAATGCTCTAATGGGATACAAAACACAAATTGAGCTGAGCCTCTACATTTGTCATAGGAACAGTTTTATAAAATTTTAAAAGAATATATTCCACATGAATGTGAAGTAAAATACTTTCCTTGAGAACAGTATAAACGCAAAATATACTAAACTTCTCAATGAAATGAGAACATGTTCAATTGTGAGTTTAAACATTAAATTAGTTTCCATAAAATGGTGGGCTATATTGAAAAATATAAAGACACTACTTTAAGAGTTAAGATAGGCTTATTTTATTCTGTGTATAGCAATGAAGACTGGACTTGAATGATTTCTGCAATAGCACTTCACTATAAAAATAAAATTCCCAATTTTGTAGCTTCTATCATGTTAAATGGTATAGGAATTGAATCACTGATATGGATAATGAATGATTCACTCTTTTCTTTTAATTTTATTTTAAAAAGTGCTAGCAAACAATAAAGTGAAATAATGCATGAGATACTATCTGTATCTTTATTTTTCAAACTCAAAATAGAATTTTACCTAAATTTAAACAAAGAAATTGTATGGAAGAAAATCTTTTAAAGGACAAAATGATTATAAACTTTGAGAATAAAAATATTAATAGTCAATTGTAGTTCCTTAATCCAGATAGGTTGACTAAGCAACTAATTATTTGGGGAACATCTTAAAGACTCAAGCGTATATAACTCATTACAACCATGCAAAATTAAAACACACTTAACAAGATACCATAGCATTCCAGTCATGAAATGTTTCCCAAATCACCAATATACTGTACATATACCAAAATATTAAATAATCATACCTTTTTGAGTGGGTAGACGAACATATGTTGTTAAACATCCCCTAAAAGTAATAAGGTATGATTGAAGAGAAAATATTCAAAAGCGTGAACATGATGATCATTTCATTATGCCACTTCAAACTTAAAATATTTTAAAATACTTACTTTCCATGTAGGGCATTGTAAAGGCGAATACCATTGGCAGCACCACAAATATCAATCAAATCAGCACGAGTCAAGTTTAAAATATCAGTTCCTAAAAATTAAACAATTTAATAATACTCAGTTTCTTAAATAAAATAAAGACTTTATTAATATTAAAAGTTTAATTAATCACTCAAAAAACACTAATACACACCAGTAAAATTCACAAAATCTTTCAGATAGTTGCCAAACATATTTCTTTGTAACCATGCTATACATTCCACAGAGGTAGAGTCAAATGTCAAAGGAGCAACCTGGAAGTGGTTAAATACATAAGCCAATTTCTTTATATATGAGTTAATATAAAATAGTGCAAGAACAAGATAAAGAGACATTACAATCATATTGCAAAAGAATTAGATATGCGGTATGCTTTGGTAATGTTCATTTGCATTTAAAAATTAGGTGCTCCAAGTAGAAAGAGCAATATATCTGTACCTTGGTAGAAAAAGGGCCAATGTCCAAATTTTCTGATTTTAAGTTATATCCGCCAAATCACTTCAAGGTAATCAAAGGTAACTGGAAAAGGTGCCAATGTCCTTCAATTTGAGTTGGACTTTTTACAAAAAAAGCCAATGTCAACCATCCAAATTTTAAAAAGGCCAATGTGCTCATAGGCTCTTTAAACAATTTCGATACTTCCGTTAATTTAAGTAGAAACAGCCAATGTCCGAACATTGGCACTTTTTGCAGGTTGTACTGAGAATAATTTGTCCTACGTCACTCACCAAAAATAAAAACAGTGTTTTAAAAAAGGGTAAGGTGATGAGTGATGCCTGTGAATGCAGGTGTTATGAAAAAATTTATATGGCTCAAAGGCAAATCTTGCATGATGAATTTTCCGAATCCACCCATGGCCAGGACAAGGATCACCAACAGTTCTCGAAGCTCAAGTCAAGAAAACGGATTTGCACTCAAAAAACACAAATCTGAAGAGTTTTCAAAAAAGTCCATTTTGAATATTTATAGTGAAACAATCGAGTTCTATTAAGTCTGTTCAAATACATAGTTTGCTATGTACGTAAATAGTTTTCGCTCAATCTTAAGTAAAGGTGGAAACTGAAAAAAAGAGAAGTGCTGCCTTTAATATTTACATCACTATGGCCGAGAGAAACACCTCAGAATTGACGATGAACCAAAAGAGTATATCATGCCATACAACCAGTTTTCCAGCTTAAAAAGTCATTACTCTAGGGAAGGTAGGTGGCTAATTAACATTGAACTGGAGCAACACAACAGGCTATAGGCAATAGTACAGGATCAATACTCTAGGAAAGAGGTGGGGGAAAGCAAAAAAATCCTTTCATTTATCTGTGGTGCAAATGTATTGTAGATATGCAGAGTAATGCAAAGAGAATGAAACTTCTATTTTGTCTTCACCATTGAAGAGCTATACCTATAGTTATATGGCCAAAAACAAATATATACCAGAGTAATATTTTGCAATTTGATGCATGAATTAAAACAGAAAATAAGCCATTGCAGATTTAACCATTGCTTCTTGGAACCTGAACACTCACATGAAGGTAGATACAATCGATGTATCTATAGAGAAGGCTAAAAATAAAACTGAAGTATCACATGACTGGTGTATTTAGTCAAATTAATATCAAGAAAAGCCCACATCGCTTGTTGTGAAAATGCCTCAACGTGATTTTTTTCAATTTCACAAATCTTTGAAGTTCAATACACGCCAATAGGGGAATAGAAATTGGAGACCAAGTTGTTTGGTCAGAAATGAAATTTGCTATGATGAATTTCAGTTATATTACAGAACCTTTCCAGAGAACTACCAGCAAACTGACTTGAGATGTGGACCTATTAGGAAGAGGAATTCTGTCACTTCTCCCTATCAGTTGCAACTTCTCAATAATTTTTACTCGCCCTTAGCTGAATCAAAAACCAATATTTGAAATAGGATACATTAGTAACTATAAAAAGCAATTTTATTCTCCATGAATTAAAACTGCAGAAACTGATTCAATCCCTAGCAGATCAGAAAAACGTTCTGAAGATGAAGGCAACATCAGGTATTAATGTTTTTTGTTTTATTAAATTATTTTATGTATCGTCCCCCTTGTTCTATAATCTACAAGGCTTAAGATTTTCTTGACTTCTAATATATATAAAATCTAATATGACTTTTCTAATATTAGATCTACCGGAAGGTTCTGTCCGTTTTTAGAATAAAACAAAATAATAAATTTTTCATACCTTGAATAAACTTTATTGAATAATATAATTTCCATCACCATTTATGACTTCTTGCCAGCGTGATGGCAATTTGTATATCCCATTTTTAAAAAATGCCTTATCCCTAGAGGCGAAAAATTGAACCAGTGCTTGTCTGATATCTTCTTCGTTTTTGAATTTCTTGCACTGCAAAAAATTTTGTACGGACAGAAACAAGTGATAATAGGAGGGTGCTAGGTCCTGGGAGTATGGTGGATGCGACAGAATTTCCCAGCCTAGCTCTGCGAGTTTCTGACGAGTCCCCAAAGCAGTATGTGGCCTGGCATTATCATGAAGAAGCAGTATGATGTCCTTCCTATTGAACATCGACGGCCTCTTTTCTTGGAGTGCTGTTTTTAAATTATCCAATTGCTGACAATACCTCTCTGAATTTAGCTTTTCGTTTGGTTTCAACAGCTCAAAATGTATTGGTCCTCGAATGTCCCACCATATACACAACATTCTCTTACTCAGGCTCAACTTCGGTTTAGAGGTGGAGGGGGCAGGTTTTCCGGATTCACAATATGCCCTTTTCCTTACGATGTTTTCATAGGTAATCCACTTTTTATCCCAGTTATCATCCGGTCCAATAAGGGTTCGATTTTGTTCCGTGCATGCAGAGATGTGCAAATGATGACTCCATCATTCAAATTCTTCTCTTAACTCATGTGGCACCCATCTCGAATATTTCCACACCAATCTTAGTTTCCGAATATGGTCCGAAATGGTTTGTTGAACTGAATCAAGCCTTTCGGCAATCTCCAATGTTGTCAAAAAAGGATTTTGCTCTAACATGATCTTGACAGTATCGTCTTCGATCAAAGATAGTCGCCCAGAGCGTGGCTTATCAGAAAGGTCGAAATCACCTATTTGAAATTTTTCGAACCATCTTCTGCCATGTTCTATCAGAAACTGTACCTTCATTAAACACTTTCAATAAATTGCTACACACTTCTGTAGCATTTCTTCCTTGTTGGAATCCGTACAAAATACAGTGGCGTAAATGAACTTTATCAGTAGCCATGGGTACACGATAGCGTCTCACTTAATACTAACATGAATTATCTTCGTTTTAGTTCATTTGCTAAGTTAGTATGTATACATTCAGTGATAAAAAGAGAGCCAAATATGCGTCAAATTAATATGCGCATACTTGTTGAAACTTGTTGTAACCGGAACGGACAGAACTTTCCGGTACACCTAATATATATGAAAGAATATTTTTTACTGCTTCGATAAATGTAAAAATTTTAACCAAATGAATGATTTCATTGTGAAACAAACATTTAGATCTCTTGAAAGGGCCAATGTCCACTTCTGTGGAATTTTTCTAGGGTCAATGTCCAGTAAAATTTTGAGGAAAGAGGAAAAATTGAAAATCTTGGTTGTACTAGTAAATACTTACATAGTAAAGGTACTTAAAGAAAGAAAACATTTGGAAAGAATATTTGTATGCTGTATTAAAAATAATTTTAAACAAATTACTAAATTAGCTGTTACCAAAAACTAGAAAAATGAGCATTGGTCCTTTCCTACCAAAGTACAGATATGTACTCATGTAATATTTGTATGTGAATGGAAGCAGCAAGTTTTCATTTTAATCTCAATCATGATAAAAAAAGATTTAAGTAATAAAAATAATAAATTTTGTCTTACACATTTCAATCCATTTTAAAAGACCATATTTTATCCTCAGTTTATCATATATTTGACTTAAAAATACTCAAATTATATTTTAAAAAGTGTAATCAGTTAACAAATTTCAGTATGTCAGTATTTCTTGGTCTTTCTTCAGAAATCACATAATGAGTTGAGTAACATTGATATCTATCAATGTTACTCAGCTCATGCTCATTATTACAGAAAAGCACCTATGAAAGAATCCTTTATATTTCAGTCATGCACAAGTTCAACCTCAAGTGAATACCAGCAATATTATCAAGATATAATGTGGTTTTCCTTTGTTGTGATACTTCAAGTTTTTACAAGTATTTTAATATTTGTACTAAAAAACAGTAAATTCAATGTGAGTGCAACAAGTATTTCCATTACAGGTGTTGATATAGCCTATTTTAGAATTAAAATGTGAAATCACAATTTGGCAATCTATTTCACATAAAGCTAGATAAGCTGGATAAATATTTAATAAAATAGTTTAATACTAAACATTAAAAGTAATTAAATAAAGATAATGATAAAGAATATTGAAATATAAACATCTGTTGAACATAAAAATTCACATTTAATAGTGCCATAATTAATAAGAGTTACTTGGTTTAAAATAAACAATTCATGTAACATGAACACAATGACATAAACATACTTTGCTCGAATCATTTTCAGAAATTTCTAAACTCTCCGTAGTAGATGTTGCATGTGGACCATCAAAGCTAATACAAAATAAAGAATCCATACACATTAAAATATTCAAATGTAGCATAAAAATTCAGATTAAAAAAATTTATATTGATGTTAAAATTTGAGGATCGATAATTCAAATATAATCATAAATTGTCTACAACTAAATGACTTCATTTCCATGGATTTTAAAGGGAAAAATCACACAAAAGATATAGGAAATAACTTAATCATATATTTAGCACTAAAATGCTAGCTAAGAAATCGTACATGCAACAAAACATGCAAACAAAAGGAGGTTCTACATGAGAACAAATGACTTGTTCCTATCACTTAATCAATAAGTGCAGAGCAAAACTATTCATGGATTGGGACAAAACTTTCAAATATTAATGACTCTCAATTTCGGAGAACTATTGTATAATCATCTGGATGCACCAAAAGTGCACCTTAATAAGATCCTACAATGACACATTGAAAAGTGGAGAAATCAAGATTTACAGATAATGGCATGATTTGGAGATAACGGCTAATAAATGGCAGCCGACTTCCTAAGTATTTTACAAAAGTGCAGAAACTGGTCAGAAATAGATAGATTATCATGATTTCGGTCCAATATGTGAAACTTCATTGGAACAGCTAGCTGAATGTCTACCCACAGAACATAAAATATGATCCCAAGCTAGCAAACTTTGTCCCTTGGATTTAAATCTAATTGAACATGGATGCATAAGGAACAAAATTTCTAAACTCCATACCCTTCCCAGAAAATTCCAGAAGTTAACAAACTTTTAAATGAAAATAGAACTAGCTTCCACAAAATCTTTGATGTCCCGAAAAAGCTTGAACATTCATAGAAATCCGTTTCTGTTACACACTATCTACCAATAAGTATTTGGACACCCATGCAAATGATGATATCTGCGGTCCTGATATACGTCACGACCTCCGCTGTTAAATATCGTGTAGGAAACAACATTGGCATTAGTCGCATGCAAGATGCCACGAAGTGCAGAGTTATCTGAGTTTGAGAAAGGTGTAATCGTCGGGTATCACAGAATGGCCGATCCTTAAGGGACATATCTAGCGAGCTGAATTACCCAAAATCGACAGTGGCTTATGTGATTCAGAAGTGGAAGGTGAGCGGTGATTGTCGAAATGTGTCCCGAGTCGGCACACCCACGAAACTGGGAGATAGAGACCAACGGGTGCTGTCCAGAGAAATTCGGAAGAACCGCACCCAACCGATGGCCCACATACTCCAGGAGTTTCAACAGGCATCCGGGAGTGTTGTTTCGATGAATACCCTCCGTAAGGAAGCATATCTGCTTGGTTTTCATGGTCGTGTTGCGGACATAAGCCTTTGATCACAAAGTCCAACCGCGCTGCTTGGTTAATGTGGTGCAAAGCACGTCGAACGTGGACCATAGATCAGTGGAAACGGGTTCTCTGGAGCGACGAATCAAGGTTCACCCTCTACCGTTCGGATGGCAGGGTCTGGGTCTGGCATCTGCCTGGAGAACGCCTCCTGCCAGAATGCATTGTGCCCACAGTAAAGTTTGGTGGAGGTGGAATTATGGTCTGGGGGTCTTTCTCCTGGTATGGACTGGGACCCTTGGTCCCAATTCATGGTAAGCTCAATGCCAACGCCTACTGCACTATTTTGGATGACAGCGTGCTTCCTACGTTGTGGCAGTTTTATGGGTTGGACCCATGTTACTTCCAGGACAACAACACCATCTGTCATGTTGCGAGGTCCACCATGGATTGGTATGGTGACAACGGGGTTAACCGAATGGACTGGCCTGCCCAGACCTAAACCCTATCGAGAACCTCTGGGACGAGTTGGATTGCCGAATTAAGGGGTGCAGCAACGTTCCAAAATCGGTGAAGGAATTTACATGTCTTCTCCAAGCCGAGTGGAAGAAAATACCACTAGCCGTTATACAAGGACTTGTGGAAAGCATGCCTCGGATGGTTGAGGCTGTAATTGCCTCTTGTGGAGGCTCTACCAACTATTGAATATGGATAAATTTTGTTTTCTTTTCTATCACAGGTGTCCAAATACTTATTGGTAGATAGTGTATATTTTATAAGACAAATTATGTAAGTCAACTGAACCCTTCATAACTTTCATACATTAATGAATTTATAGCACATGTGTATAAATAATATGCAACTGACCAGTTCCACTTTATTACTCAATAATTGTAAGGCAACTTCCCACTATTGTAACATGCTGTTCATTCCTGTTTGATAGCTTTAATTAAATATGTTTGAGTTAAACCTAGTGTATTCATTTTATATAACATGCAAGTTTAAAAGTGGCAGTGAGGATGACTAAAGCATAAAATTCTACTTTTTTCAAGAATTCAAGGCAGATTATAAAGAGTTTGCTAGTTATGTTAAGAGGTTTGAATGTTTTACTAATATCTACAGATTAGAGCAAGATACGAAGGTAAACTTTTCCTTGACTTGTATTGAAGTTCCAACATTCAAAATTAAAGACTTTAGATTAAAGATCTCAAGAATTTTGATTGACCTTTTACAATCAAAGCCTTTAGCGTCTACGAAGACAGAAATTTCGTTCACAAATTCAATTTCAAAATTAAAGTTTTCGGCATATCTTGTCTGATCTTGAAAACATTTCTTCACACTGGTTTTGAGAGGAAAGATCAAACATAACTTGAGATCGCATAAAAAGCAGAATTTGGTCAATCTACACAAAACTATTTTCCAATACGATTTAACTTTTGACAATATCAGAACAGCTTAAGCTGACAAGCAAATACAACATGGCATCACATTTTAGTTAAGATTTTAATTCAGTCAGTGTTGAAGGATTAAATTAGAGATCAGAAATTCAGAAGTACTAAACTTTACTCCAAGTCAAACATCCAGAATCAAAACATTCAAAGGTTCGTTTAATGAAAATTTCTGATGCAAAAGATTTCCAGCATAAAATAACTTGGTATGGAAAGTAATTGAATACAAAGTAATAACTCAAATCAAATGCCATGTCATATTACTAATTGCCAGTTAAGTAATTTGAAAGGACACATTGCTTCCTCTTCTTTAAGTGCTAAACATTCATCAGCAAAATGTTTATATAAATCCAGGTGATCCACTGATAAAACATTTAGTTAAGTGTTTGATTCCCGAGCTCGTATTTTAAATTTTAATGTAACAAAACTGAATCCTAAGATATTAATGGATATTAAGGCAGAAAATAAAGCATTCAAAATGGAAGTGAATACAGAAGGTTCTTAAACCTTGATTTGGGGAAACAAAACTCTTAAATATCTAAATATTCAAAATCAGATAATTTAATTTAATCTGCAATTGTCCACTTGTAACCCACTAATATTGATATTAAGGAAAATGTAAGATGAATGTAAAATGCAATTTTCAGAATTTCCAAGATGACACGTAGTCGTGAGAAACTATGATTCGATGTTCAGTCACAAATACCAAGAGATAGCTAGGGATCCTGAGATTGCTCCATAGCTTGCAAGATGCCAGCCCCCTGGACATGAACAAAGGAAGTAATGTCATTTTAACACATATCCTTTATATTATCACTCCAGTGTAGCCATTGGAGAAATTCGTTTGATTAAAAAGCATTTTTCAAACAATTGGCAGTTAGATTAAGGTCTATAACACAAAATGTGTTAATTTATAACATACATAAAAAATGTTATACATATTAAAATATTAACTTTTCAAAAAAATTTAATATACCAGTCTCTTTTTGGAGAACCTAACAAACAATCAAAAGGAGGGCTTTGAGGAGCACTTGATGCAGGAGAGCTAGGAATTGGAGAAACTCCAGTAGATGCAGTAGAATAATTTGAATGGCTTGCAGTCCAAGAATCTGAAAGCTTTTAAAATAATGTCAGAATACACATAAAATACACACCATTGTTTTTGACAAGTAGAAATTTAGAATGAAATTTTTGAAAAATCAAGTCATTAATTTTACATTAAATAACAGCTTGAGAAAGTTTAACACTCCAGCAGGAAAAGAAAATATTTATGTATCTGTATATTTAAAATTTCAGGAAACTGAGTTTAAAATTTTTAAATTCTAACCAGCTTTTTAAATATATTTTCACAAATATTTAGGAATAATTTAAATATTTTGAAAGCTTGTTTTTAAATAATCGTTTCCATAGGACATTTGAACAAAATATGTTGGTTTCATCAAGAAAAATTCTTCATACGTAATCAAAAATTATTAGATATTAAATTTAAAGTTATTAGATATTAAAGTTATTTTCTGTTAATACATTTCATCCAGAATGGAAATTACAACAAACCAAATTTAATTTATTGTTTGGTTGGTTTTTATGGTACAAGGATCACATTTGGCCAAGTTGCACCAAACAGAGAATGCCAAATAGACATACACATACAAGGAAACTTATATTGACACAGAAGAGAAATACATCCTGGGAGGAATCGAACCTGTGCCACTTGCAAGTTAATAAGCGCATTGAACAAATCCACTGAGCCATAGTAACCCCTGGTTGGGTTTCTTGAAGCAAGAACTATATTTCATTTTATTGGTAATGTCATACTATTTCTGGGGATTTGACAGAAGGTATTGATAAGTATGGGGATGGAAATGGGATGAAGAAAATGGGATGAGAAAAGAAAAGGGCAGAAAAAGAAAACATGGGGAAAGGTAACATAATTCAAATTGCAAGAATGGTAGAATAAAAATGTTCAGTTAACACTAATGCATAAAAGAGTAAACTGCTAATATATGGGTTGGAGCCTCTTTGAAACTTGCTTTTTAATAATTTGGAACAATCTGGAAAATAAGGGAGCAAGCATTCTGATCAGAATACTGGTAATGAAATCCTGAGCATAAATTTGTCTGTTTGGAGTGAATTCAAATACATTTCGACAAACTTTTGCTCACATTTTAATTATCTTGCATATGTAATGCAACTACAATGGGTTTAGGCAGATGAACTAATTCGCTTATTCAACCCATATTTCCTGTCAGATTATCCACATATTTTCTCTTATTTTATAAAGAGAAAAATGAAATTGACCGATTATACAATCCTTGTAGAGTGAAACAAAATATCACTTCAACTTGTTTTATATTTGATAAAAATGCAGTATTGGAAACTCAATAACTACAGTACGCGCTCTTTAATCCGGCACATTCAGGATCACAGCAGTGCCGGATTAGCGATTTTGCAGGATTATCGAACGTCAATACAGTTTTAATGGGAATACCAAAGAAAAATTAATACAGTACAATGATATTTAAAAACAAGTTGTAATAAGCTGCTCTATGGAAAGAAAAAATACACATGAGCGTTACTGTTTTAAAAAAAATCTGATATCACATTGCATCTGTGATTCGGATCACTTCAAAAAATCATTACGGATTATACAAATTTATGAGTTCTGCAGTTATAGCTTTTGTTGGATTCGCAAATTTTATAAATGTATTTAATGCATCAGAAGCTTGTTTCCACATGAGACTTTAGCTTCATCTGCCATGGCTCCTTCATCCAATTCCACCTCCTGAACCTGGGCTTCTTGTGGGTTCACTTTTGTCGATTTCAATCCAGTCTATAACTTTCTCAAGGGGTATATCTGTGAAATGGTTGTTTGACACAGCTTCTACCAAATCTAGCACCATATTTTGACCATTACTGGTAACGTTTGGATCTTGATCCACATCTTCATCATTAGGCCAAAGTTTCCGCCAGCACCGCTGTAGAATCACCTTCTTTCACCTGATTCCATGTTAAGGTAATTGCGAAAATTGCATCTTTGACATTAAACTGTTTTTGGAAGTCTTTTACATCAGAGTCCAAAAGGCCTTGCACAAAAGATCTATAAAAACACTTGAAATTTTGAATCACACCTTGATCCATCGGCTGAATCAAGGGAGGGACATTTGGAAGTAGGTAATCTGCAAAAATATTGCATGAAAAACCTCTAGTTTTCGCTGTATTGTGAGTCACATGCTTAAGGGTATTAGTTTTATTAGCACTTGAAGAACTCATACCTTGAGAACATTTTACAGTACAGTACATTGTATGTATAACTGTAATATTGTGCAAACGTGATATGTAAACCACTAGAAAACAGGAAACACTGTACTGAAATGAAAACTGACAGTCACGATAAACACTAAGTGAACTAAAAACGTGGGCAGCACAGTGGTGCGACCTGGAAGTCAAGGTCAACAAACGTCCGAATCTACTCGAAAAAATCCAAACACGAGCGGCTCGATCGATGCCAGATTACAGAATGTGCCGAACCGAAGAATGCCGGATTAAAGAGCACCGACTGTATATATCTCACAGCATTACTGGTCAATAGCAATTAGCAGTAAGACTATTACTTGCTATTGCCAAAATGACAGAAAACTATTTTACTTGCCCTTACCTGATTTTCTGGGAAGTGTCCTAAAGATCGATGTCAGATGTTTGGACAGTCAGATCTTCAAATGGACACAGGGCACAATTTTCAAGTTTGTTATAGGTGCTGTTTTCCTTAGATTACACTCCTATTTATGTTTACACTTTAGTCTTTCACTCACCAGTTTTGTTTTAAAAGTCAAATATTATCTACAGCATTGAAATTAATTTTTAAAAGTCTTAGGAATAGAGCATGACAAAAAATATTTGTGTATGATTCCAGTGGAAATAAAAATTACCTAAGGAAATTTACATTTAAAATCAAAAGGAGAAAAAGCAGCCATTCAAATGAGATGGCACATCAAAAGATGCCTCAAATAGAGTACTGAAGTGCCAATCAAACTAAAAAATAGCTAAATTTTACCCAGCCCATGGAACAGTAATTAGCTTGAGAAATAACAGTTTTATTCATACATAAAGGAAATACAACTTCAAAAAATAAAATCTCAGTTTATTTGATTTTTGAATAATCAAAACAGTTGAAACTAATGAAAATTTATGGTATCTTGCAACTTAAAAATTTATGATTAAAAATCAAATAAAAGAAATTTAAATAAACTTACATCTCTAAGTATAGTATAATCATATTGAGGATGATACTTTTCTTTGTCATTTTGTAAGCGCTTGTACATTTTTTCTCGGTCTGTTTTATGTTTTCGGTCAGCTCCTTTTGGCTACAACATCAAAATTGGTTTACAAGTTTTATCACATCAAAATCAGACTGACATTAAGATTTACATTGGTATTATCAAAAGAAAATATAAACATATACCTTAAAAACTTTTACTTGACATGAAGCAGAATGCAATCTTTCAGGCTGATGACTATTTACATAGGTTTCAATCAATATTCGAAATGGAACACCCTTTTCACCTCCATGTTTCTTAGGAGTGAATTCAGTGCTAATACAATTTACCTTAAAACATTTTTAAAACATTTAATGAAAGTCTGAAAAGTTGTACAGTAGATTTGATATATAATATACATATATATAGTACCTTCAAAAATACTCCAACATCATGATTAGGATCCCAAATAAACTCACATTCATTAATACTAGAACTATTGGCTGCTTCAATTATTCCATAAGAAAGAGGTAAATCTGAAAATAAATTAGAAAAAGATTATTGCAATGAACAATGCTTGGTTACAAAATAAATACCTCACAACATTTGCTCTATCACTGACTAGTCATTGCATGATCATGTGACAAAACTCACCCCTGACCATTTGTACTCTATTTTACACATCCAAATTAAAACATGAAATTTAACACATATCTCCTAACATTTAAAGCAGTAGCATATAAACCATTCCAACAATAACCATTTGACAAAATACTTATTCTAAAATGTGAATATCTTATATCTCAAACACAATTCTTTCAAATTATTACTTAATAACTTTTGCTAAAAACAGTCTATATTAAAGTAATAAAATAATGGTAAATAGTAAGTTCTAACAAATTCAAACTAATAATCTAGTAAGATAGACTTCTTGTTTTCAGGCAACAATGAATAACAAAAACTTAAACTAAAAAATATAAAGACAGGAAGATTTTATTTATTATCATCTTCTACTTGCTATAACTGAGAATGACATTATAAAGGCTTATATAAAATGTAATGACATAATTATGCAGGAAACCATGGGAAGCTAAAAAAATAGCTATAAAAAGAGGCACATACATTTCATATCAGGATATATAACCCCTTAAGAAAAAGGTTACAATTAAATGAAAATTGAAGACTGAAAAGGAGAAAACAATTTTTGCTACAACAAAATTATCCTACACATTGTTTTAGCAATGCGTTCTGTGATTATATTATCAACTATCAAAATATTAACTACAGTATAAAAACAGCAATATTTGTTTGCTCAACTATTTTACATTATAAAAATCTATTATTTAATCATATTATGCAACCATAGTAACTATTTAATAATCAAATACAATTTATTAATTCATTTTAATTAGTTTTAGATATTCACAGTATATTTTATTTTATTTATGCACCCTCAAATTTCGCCCTTTATTACTACTATAACATCACTGCATATAACGCAAACTGATCTAAATGACTTGAAAATATATTATAACAAAGATATTTGCCTTTGGTAATTCCCTTTTATATATGGGGTAAATGTAGAATATTTAAACACATGATTATTCACTATTTTTATCAAATTAAATTTGGGCCAAGGAGAAGAATATTTTGAATAGATCTCAATAAAATCAATACAAAATATTCTTTAAACAAACCAATTTCAAGAATTCTTTCTCCAGGTCTTTGAATTTGCCATTCCTTTATTTGTTCTTTTTCCATGTATTGTAAACGCCTTTCTTGAAAACCAAAATGAGCAATGCTCTGGAAGAAAAACATTTAAAAAATAAAACTTTTAAAATTAGAGTATTCAAATTAGAATTAAACTATATTATGTTTTGATATCGTAATAGTTCTATAATATTCTTAGATTCGACCTTTGAAATAACAAAACCTTCCAACCACTCATAGTAGCATGTTTTCTGGTAGGGAATTTAAAAAGTCTAGACAATATTAGTTTTTCCTCTTTAGAACAAATGTAATTCTTTTATGTTTAAAAACATGGGGAATCTAGAGTATCTGTCAGTTCTGACAAAATCAAAACTTTAAATCAACAAATTTCAATCTTTGGTTTAGTACTTGACAAAATGTGACAAATGTATCCCCTGATGCGAGACATTCTTTGCAAAGGATCATTCACAGCTTTAAAATCAATAACAAAATCCATCTTTGTTGAGAAAATGAACTGTAATCAAGGTATCATAATACATTGACAAATCAAACCCTTAGAACCCTATGCAAGCTCATTAAAACTGAAAAAAAATCCCACTTTTTAATTTGTATTATACATATTGAAATTATTTCAAAAATATTTACAACTATTTTAGATTAAAGTTATAGCAGAAATCTTGCTAAAGTTTCTGTTTTTGTTTAAAGCTACCTAATTTCTTTTGCTATCAACCAGTGGATTGTGCAATTACAAAATATTTCAACTTAACATGTGGCGAAAAAATTAATATCAAAATGCTTGAAATTACTTTGAATAGAACATTTTTTTCATAAGGAATGCTTGAACTTTTCTTTATTCTTATCTCATATGGCTGCCCTGCAAGAAAAACAAAAGTGTGTAAGATACAAAATTGAAATAGTTTAGCTTATGCTGTAACGTAAATGAATGTTTACCATGAGAATTAAATAGATTTAAAACTTACTTTGTACATATTTAATCCAAGAGCCATTAATTCAACAACAAAATATAAAATACATTGACTATGACTTACATATAGATATGAAAGATATTTTCACGGCCATTAAAACATGTCACATTTCCAAATACAGCAAAATCAATAAAACAGATTTAAGGAATTCAAAAACATTTTTCTTCAAGAAGTTTATTTCCCATGCATGTATTATTTCCAATGTGTATAAAACTTTAAGGTACCATATTTGAAGGATTGTATTTAAGACTGTTTTATGTAGGTTTTACTGTACTTTCAATAATTTTTAAGTCAATACATATTCAAATAACTCTAATAGTACAAAAAATTAAAACATAACAAGTTAATGCTTTAAGATTATTTGAGGAAAAATATGGAGCGTCTAATTTTTATCAAGATAAAGTACTACATATACTAATATGCTAACTACTTTTCAAGAACTTAAAACTTAAGGTTCCTTGTGTGTATGTTATAATATGCATCATGAAATCCTTTAATGAGATTTCATAACACTAAAGAGAATAATAATTTCTCTCCATATCTACAATTAATAGATCATTTATCTAAAAGATTTCAGAAATTTTAATGTAACATCTTTAAACTTACATAAGAAAATTACGAAATTCGCAGTACACAATCACTGAAGATCTTAAGAAAAAGCACAAGACTAAAAGAGAAAACAATGATACAGAAATGCTTTATGTTACAAGACAACAATACAGATTGCAAATATTCTTTCAGTCTTAACTAAGGAAACTAAAGATTAAATTACTAATAATTTATTATATAAATTATGTTGATAGAAGTATGTTAACTTTCTCTAGCAGCAGAGTGTAAAGAAATCAATATACAGGGTGTCCCAAAAAGGTTGTTCCGCAATTTATCTTTTTACCATTTGGAGATAGGTAGGCAATGTAAATTGCAAAAGTGCACCAAATAAGGTAAGTAATTAAGATATGTGAATAAAATTATCACGTGATAACAATTTAAGCGGATGTTTTTAATTTTTATACAACCCCTCTAGATAAAAATCCGAGATAGCAGAAATGTTCCTTACCTGCATCCCTAACGTTAGCAGAAAACTGCATTTCTGTAGGTTGAACAGTAACGGAGGCATAAGGACGCAAAAAAGTTGACTTATACCGCTTGTGCACAGCTGTTCAAGCAATCAGATTAGGGACCGCATACACAATGCTAAAAAGCATTTTTTTTTCGGTCAGAAAGTGCAACATTGTGCAAAGTAATGTAGTATTGCAACTGCAGATGAAAATCGCAATGCATAATAGTAGACAATATAATCTTTAATAAAAATATTGTAGAAAAAATGGTTTAAATAAAAATAAAAGGTAATTTTTCCATCTGCAGCAATGCAGAACTTAGCTCTTCATTCTTGGCCATGGGTCAGTTTCCGTTCTAGATTAGATACGGCCCCCTTAAAATAGAAACTCTTGTACATCCGTTACTATTCAACCTACAGAAATATGGTTTTTTACTAACGATAGATACAGATAAGGAACATTTTTGCTATCTCGGATTTTTATCTAGTGGGGTTGTATACAAATTAAAAACTGTATCCGCTTAAATTGTTATCACGTGATAATTTTATTCACATATTTTAATTACTTACCTTATTTGGTGCACTTTTGCAATTTACATTGCCTACTTATCTCCAAATGGTAAAAAGATAAATCGCGGAACAACCTTTTTGGGACACCCTGTATAGCAAATTTAACAATTATAGTTAAGCAACAATCTGTATTTATCTACATAACAAGTATTTCTGTAATAAAATATGAATGAACTACAGCTTAATAAAATTACTAGATTGACACTTGAATTTCTTTATTACACAACTCATTTTAGTAAAATGGTAACATAGCTAGTTTAGAAATCATTTAATTTGTATCAAAACTGATGACTGATATAAACTGATATTCTGACGTATCATTAAAATTATAATATGCAGTTACTTACAATTTAAATATCAATGAATTTTGAGAACTATGTTCTTGGGTATTTTTAATCATAATTTATTGGCAGGTAGGTATTTCAATTAATGTCAAACTGGAGCAACACAAAGGGCTATTGACATAATTTATTGGATATATTAGTAAAGCATTAATACATTCAACATATTTTAAATGCAAATTTCATTATAATTCAGTTTATTAAGTTACACATTCACAATCGCTATCAGCAGAAACAAACTTGTTGATAAACAATTTGACTGTAGAAGTATGAAAAATTATAATTTGTGATAAATAAGCGAGACATCTACAAAAGTGATAAAAACTCAGCATGTAATAAAGAAATTCAAATATTGATATTTATAAAACATTTGGGTAATACAATCTAAGTAGTGACACTCACTTTTTACTACAGGATAAGTACTTTTATTGCAGAAAAATAAAAATGGACACTATTGTTTTTCCAATTTTGTGACTATAAGCGTTTTGTGCATGATTTGAATATTCTTATAAGGCTCATTGCACACATAAATTAGTGATAATCTAATCTTTAATTCACTTTGCACCCTCTCCATAATTTTACAATAAAAATCTTTTGGTTTTTAAATAGATTAAGATGCTCCACAATAATCTTTAAATGGAAAACAAAAATAGTATATAGCAGTTTTTAAACACAACTAATATAGATCAGGAGTAACAAACTCGAGATTGTATATGGAAGATTTTATTTCTCCCATGTACCTTTTTAAATAGGACATTTAGGAAGAGTGCAAAGATAATAGGACTTTATACCATTTACTATATCCTGGTACTTAAGAATATATTCACATATATTCTTCAGTATCAGAATTATATATATTCACATCTAAGTTGCTATCATTTAGGAATTTTGAGTCTTGTGTACGTATTCACTTGACAAGTAGTTTATAATGAAATGCTTACCAGTTTCAATCTGTTAAGATCAACATCAGATGTTAACTTTACAATGGATTAAAATGAATAAAATAAAATTAAGTGTGTGATTGATGTGTGTGTGTGAATAAGTAAAATTAGTTTAACATAATTTTTAGTTTCAAAGTTTTCAACATGAAATCACATTTAAATTGACTCTTATTACTTGATGTAATAATAAATTATCTAAACTAGTCTACAACATGCCCCTGTGGAGTCATTTGTCCTCAAACCCAATTTTTCAATCTTATCAGTATTTTTCAATCTTTGCAGTTTATAGTTACAAAAATCTCTAAAAATGTCCTAAGCTAAATCACCTGAATCACTGTACCAGATGCCACAGGAAACAAATGATATGTGGGCAGCTTATTATGTTTATTTTAAAAAGTAACTAAAAGGTGCACATTAATAAAAAATAGGGATGAAAATAGAGAAAAGCTTTAATTCACAAAATTTTAAAGCTGCAATTTAAGTTCCCCAATCAATAATATTAATTTTTAAAATAAAATGTGGAAACTGAAAAAGTTTTGCAAAAATTTTGAAATTATTTTTGAATGAAAAGGAAGGAATTTTTATCCAAAAGTTGAATGCTCATAATCTTGTCATGCATTTATATCAAATTTGATGACACAGTTTGTTCAAATACTCAAGGATTTATATATAAGTTTCCTGTTGTAAATCGAAACAGGGTAAGACCCAAAGAATATTTTTATGGCGTAGGTTTTCTGTTTCAATGGATAACAAAACTGGTTCTTTCTGCTCATAACTCAGCAGATTATTTTATTTTGCACTGATGCCTCTTTAACTAAGGT
This sequence comes from Meta bourneti, assembly GCA_933210815.1. NCBI lineage: Eukaryota > Metazoa > Arthropoda > Arachnida > Araneae > Tetragnathidae > Meta > Meta bourneti. The sequence goes on along the minus strand of OW119934.1, from coordinate 11,828,895 downwards.
GTTCAATTATCTATTATGATTTATAGTAGGATGCTCAGTTATGTATGATCTTTATTGTTGAGGCAATCTCATTTATCATAGTTGTTACCTGGCACAAATCATGGCCATGTTTAATGTTAATCTTTATCATCAATGTTGACGGTCTTAGCTTGCTGCTTGTTCAGCACTCATGTGTTTCATAAAATTGCTGGACCTATTGCTACATTACTTGCTCCAACATCATGTCTGGATCATATTGATTTTCATACCACTCACATGTGTGCAGTGACCTTTGGTCTAATTAGTCTTTCTGAAGCAAAAGATGAGACATAGAGCAACAAGCCAAATCAAAGTGCCATGATTCTTCACTAATGTGGCAATGATAGGAGAAATAACAATCATTGCATTTCTAGTGACCAAAATGTTTTATTGAAAAGGAAGATTTTACAATTTGAAAATGAAAATAGGCAATCAGAACAGTTATATGGTGCTTAACGGATTTGTAAGGAAATATATTTCGATTTTCTGTAAATAAACCAGGGAGGATATCTTAATTTTATTCAATATTTTTAGAGTAAACAGTTAAGAGTAACAAAAGAATCTGAATTTTGTCCCTAAATGTTTTTGTGTAATCCTTTAAAAAGAATATCTAAATCACACTCGTCTCTTATAGTCAACGGAAGTAAATTATTAATCAAGTGTCCCCTTTAACATTTCATATATTTAAAAGAATTTTTGAAAACTACCGAACAATAATATCCTTTTTATCCTAAGCTACTTACTCACTTGAAATCTATTTTAAATGTCACAGCAGAATGGTCAAAGAGGTGGCACTTTTGTCCAAGATCCTATACAAATTCCATTTCTTGTATATCACTCTGAATGGAGGTAATTGTTCCACCTGTGACAGAGCAAATTCTCTGCACAGGGTTGAAAATTCCTCCACTGATCAGGCATACCTCTGAATCTCATGCTGTGCTTATCTCCGCCAAAATATTTTAAAGTAATCTCGTAATAGTAATGCCAAAATGAATATATTTTATTTAAGCAGTTGAACTAAATTTTAAATATAAATATCATTACACTAACTTTACAAATTATCTCAAAAAAAGAAAAACATGGAATTTCAATTTTGAAATTTTAATATTGTCAGAACTGCAACTTAAGCTAAACCTATAACACTAAATTTGTAAAACTATTTAGTTTTCACATTCGATCATACCATACATCAAATCAATCATGAGTCATCCATTTCCAAGCACATTCAAAAATTTAATCTGATAATAAAACTACAACAGTTTTGTTCAAGATGCTAATTACAGCATTGAAATACATACGTCAAGAATGGCCATGAAATATAAGGGGTAAAGGCTCCATTTTGTGTCACAGATAATGAGCAGTCAACACACGAAATAATCTCTTAACATTAAAACCAAGGATTTCATTCATAAAATGTACACATCCAGAACAAAAATAAAACTCAAGCTGAAAGTTTCAACTACTTATCATTCATACACACTCAAAATTTGTAAGCAGTTTGAATATTGCATCCAAAGTAAAACTGAACAGTTAAGGAAGTTGTAGAGTAATACATTATCTTAAACAGGGGACCATAATTTTGCTTATGAAACAGAAATAAAGTTTTCTGAAAGCGAATTTGGATAATACTATTTAAAAAAAATGGGGCAAAACTTGTTACTCAAAAAAGGAGAATCAAGCACACATGAGTGAGGTTGGATTTCATCAAGACCCATTGCTGTCTTCGGCTGTTACTGGTGCTGATGTGCAGTTGGATACATGAAATGAAAACGAAATTTATCAGTTTTATCCTCAGCAATTTAAATTACACCCATTTATAATTTATTTCGCAGAAAAACTGGAATTACTTTAAATCTAACACAACCTTGCTAAGCATGCAAAATTGAATGGTCTTGAGGATGATATAATGTATTAGGTTATTTCAGTATATATAAATATTTATATATACACAAACATAGCATTTTTCTTAAAATTTTAAGGGAAATACTTTTAAAGAATCAGCTAATTGCTTTTCACAAAAAGACATTTGAAGATATGTCAATTAGCAGGTTTCGTCCTATTTAAAATACATGAATAAAATATTTTCTAGAGCGAAAATGGCTTAAGTGTTGATAGAAAATATACAAATTTTTAAATGCAGTTTTTTTTTTCTAGTTTAAAAATATATTACAGAATATGAGAACACAGATACTATAATCATTTGGAAAAATATTTTAAAACTTTAAATGAAAATTTTTAAAACTTAATTCTACGAATAAATCTTTTAACAGTCGACTCTGAGCAGTGATTGGCATTAAGTGTTACAAAGTTTTTTAGGGAATAATGCATTCAATATGCATCACAGTTTACAAGAATGTAAAAATATTGATGAACAGTATCTGAAAATATGCATGTAAAGCAGACACTGAGCTCCTTAAATTCAAGTAAATGTCTCATCTTCATACTCATGCATCCTTGATATGTATTGAAATTAATCTTGCCCATATAATGACTGCTTTATGGTAACAATTCGTTTTTGTAATATCAAACAAAAATATCTGTAGGAAGAAAAAATTGTTTTACTTTTCTTAGCCTAGTGATTAATTTGACTTAACTGGTAGCTATCAAGTCTCAATAAAAAATATTTGTTTATCCCTTTTCTTTAAAATGTTATGTTGTATGAGTTATCAAAACATTTTTGCCCATAAGTTTTATTGATTGAGGTGATCTATTAGGTTTAGAGGATTTTTTATAAATTTTTCAAAATATTTACATTGTTGAAGAGCAAAATAATAACTTATTATTTAAAAGTTTATGCAAGAGTAAGCAAGAAGGGAAGAATGCAATCATACAATACCATCAGTTTCATTAAGATCCTTTTGTCCTTTTGTTTCCTTTATAGGTGTCTACCCATACCAAATTAATAGCAATAGCCTTCTATAAAAAGTTCAAGTATAAAAAATCTATTCTAGGCGATAGATATGAAACAAGCGACTTTCCTTCTCTTTTGACAAACTGAGCAAATTAATTCTCCTAGTTTGAGGATATATTGAGATTTTGAATAAACTCAAGGTAAAGACAGTTGATGTATAATAAGTCCTGATGACAAGCCTGATACCAGTTTATAACTCAAAAATTCCAATACAGCCACTGAAATTATTTCAGTTTCTATTTTAAGATATATTAAGGTAAGACAACACTGACTTTTGATTAAATATATTTTTAGGGGTGGGTGCTATATAAAATGAGACATTTTTAATACAGGCAGTTTCTGTTTATTTGATTAAAATTACTTGATTAAACCATTATAAACTCAAAATGTATGTTTATAAATTTCACTAATTTTAGAGAATTTTATGCTGAGGCTATTTTTTAAATAGATAAATATGACAAAAACATTATGGTACTCAGTTATTTTTCAAGCCCAAACTTTCAAATAAACAAATAGATTATAAATTTGTGTTGAAGGTTTATGACTAATTTATAACCAAATAGAGCCCATATATACAAAATCCTTAATCTGATTCAATGCAGAATTTTAAATTATCTTGAGAACAACCTTTCACACAAGGAACAACGACTTGTTCACTTTTAATCTTCTATAGTCAACTGAAAATACTCAAGGGTTTTTACAGAACTATAATCAAAGTACAAACAAAACTTGCATCAAATATAAGATGGAACATTACCACCCCAAGAACACGAGCTATTTTTTTACAAGTGAGATGTATTGATAAGTTAACTTGAAATGTGTGTGTATGAGTCTCATCAGTTAACTCTACCTACAAAATATAATAATCAAATATCATTTCGATACTTGCAGGAAAGTTAATTTTCAAGTTTAAATCAAGGTCTTAACATTGAGAACAATTAAGTCACTCATGTTACTAGAACAATCTCACACACAGAACTGTGAAGAAAATCCAACCCACCTTCTAGAGGAATTTCAATTTCTCAAGATTGTAGGTTTCTTTTACTTTTACTAAATTGCATACATAAAAATAATCTTATACATTTTCAATTGCATGGCTAGCTGGTTTTATTGTAATTATTAATGATCAACAGCACAAAGCTTTTACTGTTATCAAAGCAGTGAAATTAAGTTAAAATGAGTTTAAAATGGAAGGTTAGTTGTTACAAAAAAATCTATTTCACGTTTCTTTCACTAATTTTCCAACCCACACATGTGATACCTTCCTTTGCATATCTGAATCTAATAGTCATTCATTCTCGAACAAAAATATGCATTAAGTTTAAAAGAAAATATACTAAAGCTAACAAAACAATAAATGATAATGCATCAATATTCTGAAATTTATAATCAGAATTTAATTATTTCTTTTATTTTTATAATTTGAAACACGTCACTTCAGTTTTAACAGTGGAAATATTTAATATGTATTGATAAAAATTAGATTTATATTTGGCATGTGGAAGATTTAATAAAAAATGGTGTTGAAAAAACATAGCAAAATCATACATGTTCAATGTTATGAGATGTTATGTGAAGGAACAAATACATTTTAAAATAAATTTTAAACACATATAACATTAAGAGATTAAAAATTCATGACACCATTATTTTCTTCATTATTTATAGCTAACTTTAAATGTTTACATTTCTGAAATGAGTAAATCTTTAATTCATAATAGATCTTAATGAAAACCAGATAATCAATCTTAAAAAAGCAAAACTGAATTGATTGGAATATATATATATATATATATTTCAGTTTGGGAGTGAAATAAAAGCACTAACATGAGTGTTATAAAAATATTTGTTAACTTATTTTGTAAAAGAATAAACATATGATCATTAGAAATTCTTCAAGCAATTTTAAAAGATAAAAACTTCAATATTTTTAACATGGTGCTAGTTTATATTATTAGAAATTAAAGTTTTTAATAGTGTAGAAAATCTTATATTTTACTTACCTTGATTTAAATAGGTTAGAGTATCCTCATTCATTTTAGTAGAAATAGATGTTGGTGCAAGTAAAATGCAGTAGAATAAAGGAGGTGGGCCCTGACTTCCTTGATCAATAGTCTGAGAAATTGGCATGACAGGAAGCTGCACTACTTGAGACAAGAATGTATTTATTACTGATCCTGGAGAATAGAAATGACTGCTAGTTGTGCGTAGCTCAGGAGCAGAATGACTTTGTGGACGGCATCTATATTGTTAAAAAAATATTTCATAAAACCAAAATTTTTACATTTAGGAGGAAACTTATAAAAATGTTATGAAAAATTTGCAATGTTGAAAATTTTTATAATATAAGCTAGGACACAAAATTGCTATTGTTCATAAATAACCCTAACACAATGATATTTAACTAATATACATATTAAAACATTCAGGTAGCAGTTTAAAATATGTTGGTGCAAGTTGGTGTCCTATTAAAACATTCAGGTAAGCTCACTGTTTAGAAGTGTTTTATTCATCTATCATTTTTTGCTGCAGAAAGGCTCATAAAGACAGGGACTGTAATTTCTGAACCACTGCAAGTAACTTTGCCTATCCTCAACTATACAGAAAGCAGAACCACTATCCAATGAACTACGACCTAGAAGGCTATTAGATTAGTATCTTTAGAAGAATACAAAGACAAATATTTTCCTTTTCCAATGGTTTCAAAAATTTTATTTCATGCAGATTTTATTTTATCAAAATCCTAAATTACCTTATGGAATAGTTCAATTCAATAGTCAGTTATTTGTGAAACAGTAATTTTTATGTGACCTTATAACTCTCAGTGAATTTTCAACAATGGTGCTAGATTCTTTATTAAATTGAAGAAATTGATTTCAATAATGGATTCCATATTAGGCACATTTTAGTTGTTCTTTTGAAGAAAAACAGTGCAGCAGGTTGGTTTGTTGCTCTAATCATTTTTTGCTACTCAAAGACTAATTACCCAGGATTTAGGGCTTAAAGTGGATTACAAACCAATACAATTATCCATACCCAGACCTTGATTTAAACCCAGAGCCTATTTTACAACACTTACAAGATAAGTCACACACATATGGAAGGGATGACCCAAACACTGCAAGGAATTTCATTGGGAAACTATGGTAGCACCCATCTTAATTTTAAAATATAGCACTCTAGGAATACCATTTTTTAATGGGATAAACTTTTAGTTGTTCGGTTTTATGGTACAAAAGCCAGAGACGGTAAAGCAATGTTTTCTGTCATGTAATGACAGACTTCCAGATTAATGATGAGGTCCAAAGGGTTAGGTACAGAATATTTTTACTTTCACCCCTTTTTAAAAGATGGCAGTAAAATATTACCCAAAAGATAATGAGATCGTAACAAGGGGGATTAATTTTAATAAAGAATTTTGAAATTAAATTGCATGAGAAAATGAGCATGATTTTTGTTATAACCTGATGGATAAGGATTATCATTCAGTTTTTCTTTAAATTCTTTTGTGTCATCTTATTTTATATACTAGAACCATCATGTTACTTTTGTAACATGATAGTTTTAGTATTAAGAACCCCAACAATACAACAGCTGCATTTCAGATAACCTTTCATGGTTAAATGTAGAACCATACTAAGAGTTGTATGTGACGCAGGGTTCGATTGCTTTAACTTTCTCAGGGTGTTTCTCTATATCGGTAAAACTCTCAGTGTGTGTTTATCCATTTACTTGTTGTTGACTGTCTTGTGTTTGACTCAGTTTGGCCGAACATAGCCCTTACGCCATGAAACCCAACCAACCATCAACTGTCCCGGTTTGAATTAAAATAATATGGTAACCCTAGTGAAAACGAATCTAATATTTTTGTAGTGGATATAAGACTGCATTTTTGAAGAAACCGAATGAAGAACTAAACCAAACAAATAGTACAATACTGTCCCATTTGTTTGAAATCTGAGCATTAAAAGTGAATTTTTTTCCTGACTTCAAATACATTTTTGATTTTTATTTAAATGGTAGTAGTCTTGCAGTGGTATTTAACTTGTGTTGAGTGTTTGAAAGCATAATTGGCTAATTACCTTAACCTTAAGAGTAATTTGTGATCACCGAGCTAGTCGCATAATTTTTCTCCTATTCTGAATCTTGTTATTTTCATTGTAATGTTTATAAAATTTTCAAGCATTGTTTCGACTGATAATCTGATTTGTCATTGCTGAAGAATATTGAATATTTCATTATTTTTTATTTTTCCAGCCAATGTGGAGACTCGGTTCAGAGGAGTTTCAGTTTTGAATAGTGTCTTGTTTCGTTGAATGTGTTAAAAACTTGAATTAACTGTTAAATTTTGAAAATATGGCGAAGCGAAATTATAAACTATTAATAAAACGTTAGTGTATAGGAACAGAACAACTTCATAAACTTCATACAGTAAAACCATAAGGAAAATAAAACTTAAAATTACGTGTGACAGTTTTGCAAATTTTCTGAGATTGAGTTTCCAATTTTTTAAGCGACTTTTCAAATTTGAAAAGGATTCATTTTTCAAAAACTTTTCAATCTAGTCAAGATTGGATAATTGTTGTAATACTATTGAAAGCAATAAAATATTAGTGTTTGCTATGTGGCTAAAGTTAACCAAAATCAAAAAATTGTTTTGCTTTCTTTTTCTACTCAACAAGTTGGGGAGCGGGTTACCAACTCGGGAGCTGACTTCAGTCATCTGACCATGATTTAAAATTACGAGGTGTTGTCCTCGCATCTATCCCTCTATCTATTTTCTATTATATCTATTTTCCGAGATCAGAATTGATCTCGGAAAATAGATATAATACCATTTTCATTGCAAGAAATTTGGACACGTGAATACGGATTGTTCATTGCCATGGCATGAAGAAACACGTTCATGTCATTACTGCAAAAAGATGGGACAGCTGCAGAAGGACTGTCGAGTCAAGAAATTCAAAGAACAGGGTGGAGAATTAAATGCGTTTATTATGAATGAAAAAAGCAGTGATCTTGAAATCTAGTATATGGACAGTGCTGCTAGTGAACACATGTGCAGGAGAAGAGAATACTTTACTGAAATAAAGTAAAACCTGGAAGCAGAGAACCCATGGAAGTTGAAGGTGTGAGGACTGTTGAGTGTTTGATGTATGATGTAAGAATATGGTCTAGTGCTGAATTTAAGGAATTTGCTGGGTATATGCCCGAGTTACAGGCAAAGTTATTTTCTATTTGAGCAGCTTTAAATTTTGGTTATAAGCTGAATGCAAATAAAATTAATTAACTTTACGATATAGCAAAATAATTAATTAAAGCATTAGCTGTAAGACATGGGAAAATGTTCAAGGTAAAAATGAAATCTGTTTACTGCTTGGAGTAACATAATTATTGCTTGGAGTAAAGAAAATGATGGGGATCTATTTCATTGGCATGAGAGGCCAGCACATCAAAATGTCAATACTGTAAGATCATTCTTGAAATCAAATAATATTCCATTTAAAGAGAAGAAAATATTTTCAACAAGTTGGGGAGTGGGTTACCAACTCGAGAGCTGACTTCAGTCATCTGACCTTGATATGTAACATGATAGTTTTAGTATTAAGAACCCCAACACAGCAGCTGCATTTCAGATAACCTTTCTTCTTGGTTAACTATAGAGCCATACACAAAAATGTGTTTTATTACATCATAAACCAGAATGCAGAAACATTGAAGCAAAATCTTTCCAAAATGAAACTGCAAAACTTAACCTGAAATGAACCAAGATATTCTAATACAAAAACTAAAGCGAAATTCCTGTAAAATTTTAGGGTTAGGGTAGTTGAATTAATGTCCGACTGGAGCCTGAAGGGAAAGATCCAAGAACAGCACCTCGTAATTTTGAACCATGGTCCAATGAACCCCACTCTTCAAACTTTCACACCATGCCAACATGAGTAAAATTTGATAATTTAAAGCATACAACTATTCAATTAGGAACACTACAAAGAGGACAATGCAATTTTAAATGAAAGTTTAAACATTACCTCCCTGACTGAAAATTTTCGGAATGTTCAACTTCCTTGTTAAAGCAAAATCTCTTCACACTGTTTGTGCAATCCAAATCAGTTAATTGAGAATATCGAATTTTTTTCCCATGGGCAATGCTGAGTGGATAACATTCTACATGACATCTTTCAGATCCAGAAGAATTACTAGCAATGAAAGAAAATAACATAAAAGGCATGAATTATAGCAGTAAATCGTGCTACTTACTGCTAAAACAGAAATGGATTTTTCCTTTCATGAGTACATTTCATGGAAGATAGTGGTATATGCAAATATAACATTAAGATTTTACACTTTAATGTATTAGGTAACAGAATTGAATACAGTAATAAATGGCAACTTAGTTTTAGTTTTACATAAATACCTTTACTCATTCTTATATCTAATTAGTTCATGTTATGCAACATTCATTGAAATGTCACCTCTTGATATACTTGCAAGCCTGACAAACTAATCTGATCTCATATTTGGCAAACTTCTTGATAAATGGATCAACCCAACAGATTGAATTATCTAAGAACCTTTATTTTTTACAAAACAAATTGAGATATTTGGGTAAAAACAAGAATAATCAAGCCATATAATCAGTGACTCTCAACACTTTTTCTCTTGTGTAATTAGAATTTTAGTGACTCAAACCCAGCTTCAACATGCAGATTGTTCATTTCAGATAGTGGGGATAATGAAGTGGACTAACTTTTTGTAACGGAGAATCAAGGAGTATTTTAAAATTTGTTAAACAATACGCACCTGACTATATCTTCCGACAGATCTTGCAGGCATCGTATTGTGTCTAATGCGGATGAATTCAAGCTAAAAGTTGAAATGAATAGCTTAAACCTTCAATGTTAAAAAATGATCGATATAATTGTTTAAATCACATACAAGGTATTCTGCAATTCCATGCAGATGTAAAGATAAAAAGTAACCCCTTTGTAAAACAAAGTTGGTAAGCTGAAGGACAGAGTAAATCCAGAGAATTCTGATAAAAACAATTCCATCGCAGTAAGCCAGAGATAAATGACATAAAATCAACTTGAAACAGAAAACTGGTATGCTGGGTGAGAGTAAAATACATTCTCGTTCAAACACTGATGTCTTCTGATCACAGTACCAAGACATAGACACTTACTGCACTACAAACACCAATTTACCACTATCTAAAGTCTGATAATAAAGATGCAGGAAAAAAGCAGTCAATGTAAGTATCAAAAGAGCAAAACTTAATTATCAAAGACCGCTAATGTTTGTTTCAGGGGATGAGCACACTTTAAATAAGAGGATATCAACATGGTAAAGTTTTTGAAAAACATAAGAAACAAAATGATCCAGGTCTAGTAATCAGAATAAATAGCAAGGATGTTTCATGTGCACAACACTTATTGAATGTGACTAAAAGCAGATCAATTAAGGGCATTCAGGTATATAACTAAATGTCAAATGTCTTACGAGTTTATACGGATCCCCATGTTCCTGTGCTGGTTGGCTCTAAGGCAAACACATACAATCCAGTACTAAACAGAATTGACATCAGTGAGAATTTATTAAAAAATTAAGTTTTATTTCATTTCATGTCTAATTGTGTGCTACTGTGTATGACTTGAAGCAGTGTACTGCTGTAATTAATTACACGATTGAAGTACATAAATAATCTAACTGCATGTGAAGTTAAAATGCTTCCTAATGTATTTTTTGTGTGAATATTAAATTTAGAACTAGAATTATCATCCATCAGCCATGTCATAGCCACAAATATTGCCATCAGCCATGAAAAGCCTTACAAAATAAGGACTGAGACAATTGATAGCATCTCATACTATATTGAAAGCAAATTACATCTCACATAACTATAACAAAATATAATGAATGCTACATAACATAATTCAGAGTCCTGTTAAATGATTTATTTTTATAACGTAGGTAACATAATTAATTAGGTTTAATATTTAAGGAAAGTTAATTCATACTGTATTAGAAGTATAAATGTTTTAATAGTTGAAAATATTTAAGTACAATGCAAAACTTAAACATAAATGTGATAGGAGATATTTTTAAATATAGCATTGCTCCAATGCTCCTGATGGAACAAAATAAAGATAAACCTATGATGTAAATATTTTTAAACTACTTTCATAGAGATAGAATGTATTTAATATTATATACTTACAACAAAGCATGTTTATGAAAAACAATTCAATTTATTTAAGCATTAAGTATTTTCTTTTCTAACCTAATCAGTTTTTTAGATATGACTAGGTTTAAGAATCAACTCCAGAATTTACATATATTTGAAAGAATATATTGCTACATGTGCAAAAAATAAGTTTTTAATTATTTTCATCTATCAATTAAAAATAGTAGACATTAAATTTGAAAAGGTGAAATAAGGATCGGTGCTATTTTAGAGATGGTTTGAATAAAATATTTATAACTAATAAATAAAATAAATATAAGGAAACTTATTGATATTACATGCATGTAATAACTAGATATAATTTTTGCTTTAAGAAAACACTTTAAACTATCTTATATTTTTTATTTCTGATTACCTATTCAGCTCTTCCTTTCTCATTGATATCTCAGGCACAGCAAACACGGAGCTAAAATATAACAATATAATCAACTCAAGTTTATATCCCTCAAATTATTAATAGCTACCATACCCCAAGCACACATGTTGATTAAAACCATATTGTGAGAAAATTCTAAATTATCACAAAGCATTTAAACTGAAATAACCTCACACATTCGTTTTTCCAAAAAAGGTGAAGGAGGCTGCAGCCTAGAGTGGCAAATTTTGGGAGTGTTTAGCAAAAACAAATGTAAACATTAATTTCAAAACGTTCTAAAATTACAAATTAGTTCTAACCCTACCCTTAGAATTGAAATTCACTACTAAAATTTGAGCAGAAAAAATTTTCAAAACTGTTGTTTCCATAATAGATCAGCATTTTGAAACAAAATTAAATTTGTCACAGAAAAAAATCAGTTTAAAATAATTTAAGATTAAAATTTGACACTCGTCAAAATGGTGAAAAAAATTTAAATAAGGCTTAAGAATGAAGCTGATATAGAAAAAGTAACTGCTGCTGTGATTAGCTGCAGTGCAGTAATTATTTGACAATATGCTATGACAACATAGCACAGATGAACATATATTCACCAATTAAACTTTTACAGTACAGCTGTAGATAACAAAGTATCCTTAGGAGAATGTTTTACTCAGAACCTTCCACTTAAAAACAGATTGGCCTTTCATTTATTTCAAAATATTTTCACATTAATAAAGCAAAAGTAAGACCTTAGGGTCTCAATATAATTTCATTTTACAAACTGAAGGCGTTTTCGTTTTCTGCATGATCCCCACTTTTGTATCAGGAAAAACAAGCATTCATTTAGAATCAAATGAAAAGCAAGATCTAGCCTTTATTTTGAAAATTACAGAAATGAAGGAGCATCTATTGACCACTCTAAGTTAATTTTATTCTGTTTAGTAGCATGTATTCAGCAAAATGATACATTTTTTATTTTACCTATATTTTATTTCACCCCTTTTAAACAAAAGATTTCAGTCTAGAACTAGTTTTAAATTAAAATTATTACCTTTTCTCTTGGTGCATGTAGAAGCTTGGTTAAAACAGTTTTATATGCTCCTAGGTACTCCTACTCAAGATATTCCTTTTCACCAATGTTCATATAAGGGCACTGGAATTCCATTATTTCCAATTCGCAATTGGCGCTGTTAACTTTGACCAGAATTGCATCAATTGAACCACTTTTTCTTTCAATGGCAAATAATCCAATTGGGCAATTATTCTATTCCTATTTTATACATTTACATGTATTACTTTGAAATGAATTTGTTGAAACCTATTCACTTAAATGCTGGCTCCACTATGTTGACGAGACTTTTATTTTGTTGCACAAAAAAGGCTGATATCCCTTGACCTTCCCAGTTTGTTCAATTCCCTCAACCAGCATCCTTTGAATTCGAAGATAACCAAACCTTTCCCTTTGTGGAGATTTTGATCACTAGGAATGACAATCATTTTTCCACATGCGTTTTTCGAAAAAGTTTTACTTCATTCCCTCATTTAAAATCATCTTTTTATATACACATTTCATGAACCATAATATTACATTCCGAAAAACAATCTCTCCCCAAAAAGCTCAATTTTTTTACACAACACAGCTTTTGAGAGTTATGTATCTTTATTTTCTTACTAGTTTGATTTCAGACAAGCAAAAGAAGTTCAATCTCAGATCTATTCTGGAATTAAACATTAGAGATGCTTTATCCATTCTAATACACTAATGAATGTTAGTAGCGCTTCCTTGCATTTACATGTGGCCTGGAAGGACTTAATTAAAAAAGTGAATGGTGGTAGCAATATTTTAGGACAACACATTTAAACTCGCGTTTCCTCCCATTTATTTGTCCTTATGACGAACATTTTGCTCCATCAAAATAACTATTGATTATTTCTTCACGTTATAATTTTTATTACTCTCATTAAGAAATTTTTGAAATTTTACTACTTTTTTTACCCCCTAGTTTCACTTTTAATACATAACTTAAAATTGCTTAAAAACAAATGGTGGTTGAGTAATTAAATCCATATACCTTATTCATGAGTAAAATGTATTTTAGTAGTAAAAAGCTTAAAAAACTATTTGAAAAAGTAGATCAAGCCAAACAAAAATGCCGTTAGAAAAGTAATTGGAATAGAATAAACGAAACTGCTTACTTCATGTTATTTGTGGAAGTGCATAGATCAACTTCCAGCCCTGACAAGCTGCGTTCAAAATCAACAGGCAATACATCATCTTGCACTTCATCTGGTACACACCACTGATTGGTAGATGACATTCCTTCCAAAAATGAAATCTGTAAGAAAGAAATGTACGTGCATGTAAATGTATTTGCTTGAATAGTATAAATGTATACAAACATGTTCACATAAATGTATATACATATGTAAACATGTAAATATATATATATGCATATCTTTTTAAATCCTTGTCCACATGATTGTGAGGGCTTGGTAGGGTTTGTTTCTTTTTTCTGTGAATGGAAAAATCAATTAACACAAGACGTCATACATAGGCCATCCCAATATCATCAGACATCCCTTGGCTTTATTTGAGCTCTTTTTGCATAGAAAAAATGAGATATACCTAAAAATTTGGTACATCTCATTTACTCACTCGAAGAAAAGAGTTTAAGTTCAAAACGTTATTTGACCAAAAGGATAAACAATACAGCACCATTTTCATAACTAAAATCTGTATTGTCCCATACATGATAGCGGAATGCACTTTTAAAGTTTAAAATATGTATTGTACTAGTTTCAATAGTTCAGTGGTAGATAAGGCAATTTAACATAATTTTTTGTAAAATGCATATATATATAGATAGTTGCATTGAACTTATAAATTTAATGATCAAATATACAGTTAAACGAGCACAAAACAGTCAAAAGCTATCTGGTTCTGCAAATACCCCCATCGGAAGGATGCCAGATGAGTTTTCAGGAATTTATTTTTGTTCGATTTTCACCATTCCACACCATTGTTTAAATTTAGCATGTTACATTTGGGTACATTTCTCTTATGATAGTAAGAGCTTCCTTGTCTTAGAAATTTGATTGACAGGTCTGAGTAAACGTGTTCAAAATCAGATGCAGGCAAGAAAGCTTTTAAATCCAAGTTTAATTTATTATATTTCCTATACACATAAGCAACTTTTTGAATGACTAGAAATGAACCATTAATCATATTCAAGATGCAAGTACCTTCTTTTATTTGTCTTATTAGCAAAATAAAATTACATTGTTAATTAATCAAAACATTTCAATAAGTTTAATTATATGAACATCAGTACTTCATTTTTAGTGCTGCATTCTTTGAGTTACATCAGGCTTGGAAAAAAATAATTGATTAGCAACCTATAAATAAATTTATACAATCCAAATAATTTCATGTAATGAATAAGATGCAAGGCGTTTCGTAATCAAAATGCAATGTTATGTGAATTTACTATGATTGGAATAGAATAGGATCAAAATAGCAAACTAAGCACAACACAAGTCAAAACACAGCTACAGCATTTCAAAGATTTTTTTAATTTTGCAAACCCCAATACCAATGGTTTTAAAACAGGATTTAAGAAAATATAAACAGATCGCATTTGCAACGAGTGTTTACGTACTGAAATGTTTGAGAAAAGATAAGTTAGCTTATAAATGCCAATTAGATTTTGCATATGATATAAAAAGTTGATTCTTACCTGGCATTTACGATGCATAATTTTGAACCTTATCAGCTTTCATACTGGGGACGTCGAGGATTGAGCCCTCCGAGATGAAAATATTAAGATACAGTAAGAAATTGGCACGATGAAAATATTAACCACGATAATAATAAACAAAATGAGTCCCTATAAAAGGAGTGGATCATAAGTAAGTCTTTTATTTTAAAATACATGCGGAATTCTGTAAGGAGGAACTAATGAAAAGGAAGAAACATGCAGTATTTAATTGATCGAACTTAGCTGAACACCGTAAGAGAGAACTGAGCGAACAGACGAAAGAAACCCGACAACAGAACAAACTCCAAGGGTGTTGCGTAATCTTCAGACTAGTTTCCTGCACGTGCGTTTCATGAGCCCTCTACCGAACAGAATGAACAACCTACACTTGTCACGTATCTTAAAGAAATGATGACATCAATTACATTATTTTGGCTATTATAGCAAACCTATTAGAAACTACAATCGACGCAAGTAAACCGAGTTTTGAAACGTAGAAGGAAAAACAATTTTTAAGTTTCAACTTGGAAATATGATTTTCATACAGTTCAGATGATTCCAGAATTGATGGGATAACTTTATTACTAACTGTTATTAAATAAAAAGACAAATAAGTCTGATATTTTTTTACAAATAATTGATTAATAATAGATTGATTACATTGATCTTTTTTACATTTGAGAAAATAACAAAAGATCAATTGGGAGGTATAAAAGAGACCTTACAAAAGAGAAGGAACAAATTTAGAATCATCGCCCGAAAATGAATTAAATGTTATTCCTCAAACTTTTTTCATCTTAAGTTAAGGCAATTATTTAAAAATCGCAACTTTTCATGATTCTAGCAGATAGCTATTAGAATGGTCTAAATTCGTTGTGTAAACATAGACTGTAGACAAGAAACATCAATAGAATTTAAAAAACTGATCATTTCGCATTTTGGAAAAGGAAAATCCATTTGAAATATATCTTAATTTGTTAATTGTAAACATTTAACGATTTTTAATGTAATAAGCACATTTTAAAAAACGCATTGCGATTACAAACAATGTTAATGTCTTTTTGAAATTGTCCTATGATAGGAGATTTATTTGAAAAACAAATTCAAAAGTTCAAGAATTTCAGAAATTAAACTTTCTACGAATTGATGGGGTTTTTTGCGGCACAAGGGCCATATTTGGTCAAGCGAATTAGCAAGAGACTTATCTAGTTTATCACGACTTATCTAGTTTTAGAACGGGACACGATGACTCTTATTTGCAAAATGTATGGTGGAAAGATTACACTTTTTAGATTAGGTAATTTTTGCTTGAGAAAGCTAGGGTTACCATAGGTCCTGGTTCGATTGAGGGATTATCCCGGTTATAGAGACTCCTCCCGGGTCACTATCGGTTGATCGTTTTGTTCAGTAAGATTAAAAAAAAATTCTAGATTGTGAAGAGGACACCTTAGGAGCACGAAATTCGTGAACGGGCAAAAATCTTTTCCGATTTGTCCTAAGTGCAAGAGGGAACACGCCCTCAGTAATCATATTCTGTCCTGTATTGAAATGATCTCGTCAGACGTATACCAGAATCCAGAGGACATTATGATTTCTTTGAAGACGAATGACTTGCTGGACATGGTTTAGCAGGCGCTAGACCAAAAGGAACAAGAAACAACAAGAACAAATTTTCAATTTGTTCATCCAATCTGCTGAAGAGTCTTGTAAGCAATACAAAGTTTCACGTTATTCTACATTGCATTTATGTCTGATTTAAACAGCAAACATGACTTTTAAGTTGTGTGTAAGTTGGGTTTTTTTAAGAATATATCGTGAAAAAGGATACCTCGAAGGTCCGAGAACAATATATTTAAGAGCTCATTCATTGCACCTAGTCCTGATTTGAACAAATGTCCATCAAGTGACCACACTGCGCTAGCAACCTGAGAGTTGTACGTGACGCAGGGTTCGATTGCTTTAACTTTCTCAGGGTGTTTCTCTATATCGGTAAAACTCTCAGTGTGTGTTTATCCATTTACTTGTTGTTGACTGTCTTGTGTTTGACTCAGTTTGGCCGAACATAGCCCTTACGCCATGAAACCCAACCAACCATCAACTGTCCCGGTTTGAATTAAAATAATATGGTAACCCTAGTGAAAACGAATCTAATATTTTTGTAGTGGATATAAGACTGCATTTTTGAAGAAACCGAATGAAGAACTAAACCAAACAAATAGTACAATACTGTCCCATTTGTTTGAAATCTGAGCGTTAAAAGTGAATTTTTTTCCTGACTTCAAATACATTTTTGATTTTTATTTAAATGGTAGTAGTCTTGCAGTGGTATTTAACTTGTGTTGAGTGTTTGAAAGCATAATTGGCTAATTACCTTAACCTTAAGAGTAATTTGTGATCACCGAGCTAGTCGCATAATTTTTCTCCTATTCTGAATCTTGTTATTTTCATTGTAATGTTTATAAAATTTTCAAGCATTGTTTCGACTGATAATCTGATTTGTCATTGCTGAAGAATATTGAATATTTCATTATTTTTTATTTTTCCAGCCAATGTGGAGACTCGGTTCAGAGGAGTTTCAGTTTTGAATAGTGTCTTGTTTCGTTGAATGTGTTAAAAACTTGAATTAACTGTTAAATTTTGAAAATATGGCGAAGCGAAATTATAAACTATTAATAAAACGTTAGTGTATAGGAACAGAACAACTTCATAAACTTCATACAGTAAAACCATAAGGAAAATAAAACTTAAAATTACGTGTGACAGTTTTGCAAATTTTCTGAGATTGAGTTTCCAATTTTTTAAGCGACTTTTCAAATTTGAAAAGGATTCATTTTTCAAAAACTTTTCAATCTAGTCAAGATTGGATAATTGTTGTAATACTATTGAAAGCAATAAAATATTAGTGTTTGCTATGTGGCTAAAGTTAACCAAAATCAAAAAATTGTTTTGCTTTCTTTTTCTACTCAACAAGTTGGGGAGTGGGTTACCAACTCGGGAGCTGACTTCAGTCATCTGACCATGATTTAAAATTACGAGGTGTTGTCCTCGCATCTATCCCTCTATCTATTTTCTATTATATCTATTTTCCGAGATCAGAATTGATCTCGGAAAATCGCCAATAGCCCGTTGTGCGCTAGAGTACGACGTAAATTCAACTACCTAGTACTATCTATTCAACAAGTACCAGTATCTGTGTGAGTGATATCCTTCATAAATAAATCTGATATAGTTAACTGATTACTTCCACTTCTTTTCTAAGTTTGTTTAAGATATAATATAGATCTGTTAAAGAGGTTATGGGCTTAGTAGTTATTTAAAGAAGGTAGGCATTCAATATTAATTAACATCTCACTGGAGCAACACAGCGGGCTATTTATTTAAAGAAGAAACAAAATTGAGGTTAGTATATTTAATTTGAAAACGAAAGTACTCAAATGTCTGAACAAGTATTGGAACTGAAAGATGATGAAAATGGGGAGATGTGTGAAGTTTCAAGTGGAGATTTTGCTGGAGTCAAAAATCTGTATGAAAATGTTTCTAGAAAATTAAGCAGACGTGAAGTTGGAGCTAAAGCTAACAAATAGAATTCTAGTGATGCAAAAGCACAGCAGGTACTTGTGACTAGACTAATGTAGTATCAATGATGCATGTAATGGGGTGTGGAACTTCAGCAGAAATATGGGCCAAGATAATTGCCATTTATGAGAGGACATCAAATGTCACTATGCATTTACTTCAACATCAATTTTTCAATTGCAAGTGGGATGAAAATGAACCAATTGCTCTTTTTGTTGCGAAGTTAGAGAGCGTTGATAATAAATTGAAAATTACTGGAGAGGTAATTTCAAATCAGATGTTCAAGCACTTCATTTCAGCATGGCAATCAGTTCCTATCGGAGATCAAAAGGTGAATAACCTGTTAGCAAGACTTATTGTGAAAAAAGATTAGGAAAAGATGACACACATTTGGATTCGACTGTATTTCTGGCTAAAGGAAGGAATGAAAGGCATGAAAATAGTGTTTTCATTGCAAGAAATTTGGACACGTGAATACGGATTGTTCATTGCCATGGCATGAAGAAACACGCTCATGTCATTACTGCAAAAAGATGAGACAGCTGCAGAAGGACTGTCGAGTCAAGAAATTCAAAGAACAGGGTGGAGAATTAAATGCGTTTATTATGAATGAAAAAAAGCAGTGATCTTGAAATCTAGTATATGGACAGTGCTGCTAGTGAACACATGTGCAGGAGAAGAGAATACTTTACTGAAATAAAGTAAAACCTGGAAGCGGAGAACCCATGGAAGTTGAAGGTGTGAGGACTGTTGAGTGTTTGATGTATGATGTAAGAATATGGTCTAGTGCTGAATTTAAGGAATTTGCTGGGTATATGCCCGAGTTACAGGCAAAGTTATTTTCTATTTGAGCAGCTTTAAATTTTGGTTATAAGCTGAATGCAAATAAAACTAATTAACTTTACGATATAGCAAAATAATTAATTAAAGCATTAGCTGTAAGACATGGGAAAATGTTCAAGGTAAAAATGAAATCTGTTTACTGCTTGGAGTAACATAATTATTGCTTGAAGTAAAGAAAATGATGGGGATCTATTTCATTGGCATGAGAGGCCAGCACATCGAAATGTCAATACTGTAAGATCATTCTTGAAATCAAATAATATTCCATTTAAAGAGAAGAAAATATTTTGCAGACCATGTGTCTAAGGGGAAAGCAGCATAGACTACCACACAAATTTAGCAAAATTAAAGCCCAAACACTTTGTTGAAGGTAGGTAGGTATTTGAATTTACGTCACCTGGAGCAACACGACGGGCTATTGGCGACTATCCGGGATCCATCCCGAAGGGGAAAATCCGAGGACAGCACCTCATAAATTTTAACCCCGATCAGATGACGAGGTCACACCTGGGCTGGCACCCCACTCTCCAAACTTCCACACCACGCAAACGTGAGGACCTTTGAGGCTACGACAGACATAACGTACATCAGCCCCCACGTAAACAACGGTCTTTGGTTGGATCGAGTTTCGAACTCGCAACCCTCCGGTTGTTAATCTGCGACTCTATCGTCTGAGCTACCGTGGCTCACCAAACAGTTTGTGAACTAATGCATGCAAATTTATGTGCATGCATTAGAACCCATGGGGATTCAATCGATTGAAGGTTCGAAATTTCTACTACTGCTAAAGGACGACTTTTCAAGTTACAGAACAGCAATCTTCCTCAAACATAAATTTGGAGAGGCAAATAAATTGAAAGTATATTTGAAAATGGTCAAAAAAATCTGGAAAAAAAATTAAAGTGTTGTATAGTGACACTGGTACAGAATTCAAAAATAAAGAAGTAAGGAAACTTTTTGAAAACGGTATGCGTCACGGTAAGTGTTCCATATACACCACAGCAAAATGGAAGAGTGAAATGTGAAAATAGAGCCGTTATGGTAGTAGTAAGAACCATGCTCAGAGTCGCTGATCTAGAAAAGAAGTTCTGGGTGAAGAACTTATACAGTTGTATATGTCTTAAATAGAAGTGAACCCTTAATTTTAAAACAAAAAACACCCTGTAAAATATGATTTGGCAAAAGACCTGAGAACTGTACAAAGACTCGTTTAAAGTTATTGGAAATGAATTGAAAGGGTACAGTGTATGATTTCCAGATGAAAATAAAGTGGACCTAAGAGATGTGGTGTTTGTACCAAAATCAAAAGCAGAAAGCCTTGGAAAAGAGACATACCTGAAGATGAAATTGATGAAAACCTACAGAGTGAAGATACGGGAGATACACTTGAAGAGCCCACAGATACGATTCAAAAAGAATCAAGAGTAGTTGAAAACAGACGAGAAGTAAGAAACTGGAGTCGTTTGAGGAAATCTGAAGAGGTAAAAAATTGGAAAGAAGCAATAAATGATGAGTTGCAAGCACTTGAAGAGAACAAAACGTGGATAGAAGCAGAAATCAAAGAAAATTACCATGGGATTGATAGCAATTGGGTTTTCAAGAAAAAGGTAGAAGATGGGATGGTAAAACACAAGGCACGTTTGGTAGCAAGAGGTTTTCAACAAGATGAAGATCTTGGTTATTTCAGAATTATACTCCTGTAACAAAATTACAGTGTCAATACTTTTGGAAATAGCAAATCTTAGAAAACGACATATTTATCAAATGGATGTATGCAGTGCTTTTCTGCAAAGTGACATCAGAGAAGTGTACTTGAAAGTGCCTGAAGGAATAAAAAGAAATCAACTGTACAACAAATCATTGTATGGTCTAAAGAAATCACCTCGATATTGGAATGAAATGTTCACTGAAGTTATATTGGAAAATAGATTTAGATCAGAATATGACTATTATTTATATATTAGGATTAAAGAAAAAATACCATGATATATTCTTCTATATGTAGATGATTTGTTAATAGTAGGTTCAAACGAAAGTCAAATAATGTGAAGATGATTGATAATTTTAAGATGAAAAGATCTAGGAAGAGTTCCAAGAATCTCGTGAGTTATGAGCGGATGAAACACATTGGCATCTCTACCATTTTGTGCGACAAAAGATGCTGGATGGTACATTGGATTTGATATACATTAAAACAGAGGATCAAATTAGACATTCTAACGAAACCTTTGGACAGGACACGATTCGAGACTGCATAAAAAAATGCTGAACAAAAATTTTATTGAGAGGGGATGTTGAAAACAATAAAATATTAGTGCTTGCTATGTAGCAACAGTTAAACTAAAGTCAAAATTGTTTAGCTTTCTTTTCAATTCAACAAGTACTTGTGTCTCTGTATGCGATATCCTGCATAAATAAATCTGATTTACTTAATTGATTGCTTCCACTTCTTTCCCAAGTTTATTTAAGATAGATTTGCTACAAAAATACGAAATAATCTTGTGGGATAAACTTGAACAGAATAAATAATTTTGAGAAATCTTGAAAAAAGGAATAGAATAATTCAGAAATAGTTCTTTCTTTCAGGCAGTATAATGTTTTTGCATATTGAAACTAGCACTACTTTTTAATACTAAAATCGGACTAATTATATCCTGGTGGGCAACATTTTAGGATTCTTAGAAAAGTCAACATTACATGTGATGAATGAAAAGGAACATTCAGTAGTTTTACATAAATTTTAATAGACATTACGCTATTTATAAGACAGAGTTTAACAGCAAAACTTGTACTAGAAAGATATACATGATTAGAAAAAAGACAAATCAATGTATCATACTGGATAAAAACAATTAGTATGGTGTGTGATCATCACAAACTAATACAAAGACATCGCAACGTCTTCCTATGGAATTAGTCTGAATTCAATTTCTGAGGAACCAATATCCATTCTTTTAGGAATGCAAATCTGAACTCCTGGAGACTGGGGAGATTACTGTCATTCTGCAACTTGGCGTCCTGTAACATATGCTAGACATGTTCTATAAAATTAAGATTCACGAGAATGCGGCCGATTCAATTGAACGAAATCTTCACTTTCAGCGTTTTCATCCACATAAAGACTTGATGAGATTGGGTATTACCCTTCAATTAAAATAATCTCCGAGCTTATAGCCCCTCATAGGAACACAGGGTTGCAGGATCTCATCTATGTAGTATATCTGGTCTGATGTTGTACATCTCTTGTAAATATGCAGTGACAGTGGAAGCATTTATCATTAGTCCTCTCCGTCAGAGATACGGACAAGCTCACCAGGAAATTTCCAAAAGGCTGATGCTTCTAGGATGCCGGTAGAGCTTTCAATTAGAAAATAATGTGGTATTAGACAAAGATAGTTTATTTCATAAAGTAATTTAAATATGTTTCCTATTAAAAGACAATGAACTGTTACAGATAAATAATATTTAGTATATCATAATACGGCTACAGCATTATTTTTCTGTTGAAATTGAAAGCAGGGCTGATCGTGGTTAAATGAAGCGGGAAAACGATTCTAGAAGTCTAGAGGCCTTGATCCAGAAAATGTAGTGATGTGAAAAATCCCTATCATATTGATAAATAAGTTCGTAGACATGCACCCTTTGGTTCATAAGCATAAATCATGACAGTTTCTTAGAAATAATTTGAATTCATAAACCTAATTAGTCTTAAAA
This sequence comes from Meta bourneti, assembly GCA_933210815.1. Lineage (NCBI taxonomy): Eukaryota > Metazoa > Arthropoda > Arachnida > Araneae > Tetragnathidae > Meta > Meta bourneti. Next base: position 11,805,469 of record OW119934.1, on the reverse strand, counting down.
CCAACTTGAATCAATTTTTAATGCCCCTTGTTAATATTGAATCAATGTATTTGACTAAAACAAATTAAAACCTTTTTCACAAGATGCCGATCGAAAAGTATTATTTCCTTGAATTAATATTGCTAAAATTGCGTCTCAATTTTACAGGATGTCAAATTATTTTAAATTGCACATCTTACTTTTAACAACTCAAAGTTTTACCCGTCCCTGGCTACATTTTCCCGGACCGATCATCCGAGCCAGTCCTTAACTGTTCTCCGGGCAAGAGAATCATCTCATGAAAACTGGGCTTGAAACGAAATTTCGATTGAAAGTTGCATGTTCCAGGTTCTCTCCAAACGTAAGTACGTTGATGAGAATCAATATTTAAACTGAACCTTATTATTCATAGGTGAAAATAACTCGAGCCCAGTTGCTTAGGGTCCATCATTGGTAGGGGCGTAGCAATTCAAAAAATATGGTCGACTCAATTAACTTCATACCCAGGCACCTAAAACATTTGTTCTAGGAAAATCAATTAAGTGCTATTTATTAAATTTTCATTGATCAAATTAATCATCATCAATTATACTCAAGCACCTAAAACATTTGTTCTCCTAGGAAAATCAATTAAGGGTCATTCCATGTGAAATGAGCAAAATCAGAAAAAACCTGCGACGGATTTTCATGAAATTTGCTACAGGGGTTTAGTTATGCATAAATAACGATATACAAAATATTTTGGCTCAAAATGAAATATTTTGGAAGTTTCAAGCATTTTAAGGATTTGCAACTTTGAAGAGCAGTTGTGAAATCGTTTAATGTTGGATGTTTGAGATCTGTTTCTCAAAAACTACTTAACGTAGACAACACTATTTCATATTTTTGTAATCTATGAAGAATTTCCTTTTTATCTATTTGGAAACAACAATTTTAATCATCATATTTAAGCTAAAAATTATTAGTGAAAATGGAAAATAGTCGATTTTGATAGAATTAAAAAGGCTTCTTGGGCTAAAGGAATGTAAATGCATCATTGAAATTCATGCCAGATACAGTGCTAGGTATGATAAAATTACTGCTGAAGTTTGGAAGTCGGATTATATTTCCTTCATCTTCCAAACAGCAAAGGAAAATTATAAAATGACGGTTTTCCATTTAAAATAGGCATTCAAAATCAAATGAAGGAAAGCTCTGATGAAAACTGTATTTTGGAAGAATATAGTTCAATATGTCTATTACTTGTAAAAAAAGAATTCAGGATTGTATTTTGAGTCCCAAAGCAACAGTAACAAAATTAATAACACGCAAAAACACGTTCTTGCCCATCGATCAATTGGCGATTGTAAGTTTTGTCGCCAAACGACTATTCGGATAGGTAGGTCTACAACGGGTTACCATATTCCACAATTATCGCCATAACTGGCAATGTTTATTATCGCCAATCATAGCATTTCATTCCCATTCTATACATATTACTCGTTTCAAATGACAACAATGAAATGAACAGAATGAAACCCCAAATCAACAATGAAATACCAAAAAGCAGGACATCAAAACACTATTGAAAAAGCTTAAACATTTAAAACTTTTACTTGATTGTCTTTTCAAATTCACTTTCAATCTGATAAAGGTCTCTTGTTCAATTTTGTAGTTCCTTAAATTGAAATTTCTCTTAGTGCTGCCAAATTCTTGAAACCTTTACATATTTCACTAGTGATTGTGGAACAAGGATTCGTGAGTTATGTACATTTGGGAGAATCGGGTGTAACAACGACGTTTAAATTCTTTTTTTTACTCTCAAAATTAGTGTTTACCTGTCTAACAATGCTTAATATTTACAAAACGTATTTAATATTCACAAGTAGTAGTATTTAATACTTACATTTCCAAAGGAAAAAGTAAATCAAAAAGACTTCTCTAACAAAATGAACTTTCCACCTAATTATTTCCCTGATGGAACACTCCTTAGATACAGCAAAAAAAAAGAGACTTTAAAAAGAAATTTCATGTAAAATTTTGCACATGCACCATAATAATAGTTATTTTATTCTTATATCGCATTTTTTATATTATCGAAGCTTATAACTCATCAGCTGCGATAAAAAAATGTAAAATTTACATCTAGTTAAAAATGTTCCTGAGACAAAAATAATCAAATTACATTTATGAAAATTTCAGGACACATAATAGAGATCTTGCTCTTTCATATTGAAAAGTTTTGATGTTTTCGGATCTTTCCCTCACAGTCAAATATGCATTTATAAAAATTGAAAAATCGTATTTTTCCATAATTTTATTTTCAAATTTTTCTTTATAAAGGAGTAGAAACACAATAATCAAATTACGCCACGCTATTTGTTAGGAAAAGTTCTCCATCAAGAATAATTTTTAACATTGTCTTTCCATTCAGAGCAGTTTGAAATTTGTAGCAAATTGGCAAAATTGCTATTTTCGTCGATCTCTCAGATTCAGCAATGACTGCTATTAAATTATATTCTGATTTTTGTAAGAGACCTTTTTCTGAAGAATGTAACGATATAAATTTTTAAAATTTCTGTCAATAACTTATTGAAATATAGGGTCGCAAACAGGCCACTTTTAGTGCTAGAAAATCTAAATTTGTGTGACCTTGAACTTTGAATATTAATAATTAACTAAATTAAATTTCTGAAATCTAATACTTTGCAGTTGCTCATTACTATATGTGATCTATTTAAAAACTGATTTTCGTTAAAATCGATGATATGTCAGCCACAACCAATTTGCTCATTTGCATGGAATGACCCTTAAGTGTTAATTATTAAATATTCATTATTCAAATTAATCGCATAAATTACTAATTTTATTAATAGCTAAAACAAAATATAAAAGTAATAAACACATCATCCAGGGATATGAGAGAGTGAACCCTGTGGCTGTCTTGCTTGCACCGAAAACTGCCAGTGAAACATATTCCAAGGGATTTGAAAAATCTGCCACTTCTTAGATAATTTGTTTGAGTGATCTCTTTTTTTATGGTTTCCTTTATTAATCTTCATATTTTAATGAAGATTTAAAATTTGGCTTCAAAAAATTCATTCGTTAAACTGGTGTCTTTAAGACAACCTAACAATACCTAAATGTTAACATGCTTAGAACTGGACTGAAATATAAGCGAATTCTAATACTCTCGTCCCTTATAATTTGCTTTCTTCGCGTTGCTTGGCCAGATTTGGCTCTTGCACCATAAAAACAATCAACCATTCTCCTAATTTGCATATTCTGTGCATCGACAGATATGCAGATATGTACACTGCTGGCCACCCAAATTGTAACACCAAGAAAGACAAGAGATATCACAACAAAATTTATTTTGTAGATAACATGTTGACCAAGTATCAAATGATTAAATTTATAGACTTCTGTGAAGTGTGGTTCCTGCCAAAATCAGTAGCCAGAGTAGCCGCCATTGTTGGAGATCACCGCTGCCACACGCCTCGGCATTGATTCAAAGAGACTTTGGATGTGTTCTTGGGGTACAGCAGACCAAGCAGCTTCCACACGTTGGCAAAGTTGATCTGGTGTGGCAGCTGGGGATGTATTCTGGGTCAATCGTTGAGCATCCATGGACCACATGTTTTCTATCGGCGAAAGATCCGGAGAGCGAGCTGGCCAGGGAAGCAATTCAATCTGGCGATTGACGAAGAACCCTTGGACAATGCGTGCCAGGTGTGGTCGCGCATTATCCTGTTGAAATATGGCTGTGGGCAAGCCCTGAAGGTAAGGAAGGACAACTGGCTCCAACACCTCGGAGATGTAGCGCTGGCTGTTTAAAGTACCGGCAATGCGTACTAGAGGAGTGCGAGAGTGATATCCAATACCGCCCCATACCATAATACCCGGTGCAGGACCAGTGTGGCGGTGCATAACGCAGCTGTTCAGCATCCTCTCTCCACGGTGTCTCCAGACTCGAATTCGACCATCGTGGTGTTGCAGACAGAAGCGTGACTCGTCAGTAAAGACAATTTCATTCCATTCTGCCGTCCACATCCTTCTTTCATCGCACCATTGGCGGCGGAAACGTCTGTGGTTCTGCGTCAAGGGTAGACGAAGCAATGGACGTCTTGCGGACAGACCACTCTGCTGTAAACGGCGTCGAATGGTACGCGCAGACACTGGATGATGCGGTACAGACTGAATGTGCTATGCTATGGTTCGTGATGTGGCTGAGCGATCCGTCACTGCCATACGCACAATATGCCTGTCATCACGTGAAGTGGTGCACTGAGGTGGATGCGATCGAACCCGTCGGTCCGTCGTACCCTCCTGCATCCAACGATCACATATCCGCATTACAGTTGTTTGGTTTCGTCCAACACGACTACCGATTTCCCTGAAAGATAATCCACAATCTCGGTAGGCCACTATCCTTCCTCTGTCGAACTCGGATACTTGATCAAAAGATGATCGCTGTTTTCTACGAGGCATAATTGATCGTTTTTTTTTGAAAAAACCACAAGAAAAACACAATTGCCGTACTTGAAATCGTCGAAATCTCCAAGCCTTAAATAGCGCTTTGAAGTGGCGCCACAGGCGCGCGTGATGTGCGTCTGCGCTGAAATTCTAATCATTTGCATATCTCACCTCCGCTAATGCATGTTGTAAATTTCATATTATTTGCATGCTTCCTTCAGGGTGTTGCATTTACGGTGGCCAGCAGTGTATATGTTTTCACCTACGGTAGTTTCAAATTAGGGTACATAATTACTTTCATACAAATTAACAAAGAAATTTTAATCGATAATTTATGCATTGAGTACCATTTCCTAAACTATCCTTTAATTTTATACACCAGTGGATTTGAAATATATTTGACACAAATCCTTTTATTTGTTATTTTTGTGATTATGAATTTGATTCTACGACATATTGTGGATTGAATTTCTGCTCTTTAACCAGTTTTATAATTTGTTTTAAATATATTTCTTTGCCAAAGAATGATGTTAGTGATTGTCAGAGAGTTATATTTCAGGCAGTAGATTAATTTTAGTCACTTATCTGTTATAAAATTATTTTTTCGTAGCACTACGATCATTTTGTCTTCAAATGTTTGTTTAAACAACAGAAGAAATTAGATTCGATAAAAAATCTTGACCAACAAAGGAATACTAGACTGACCATTGATATCTCGATTAAACTCCAAAGAGCATTGTACCTGATACCGATTTGTACGTTTATATTGATTTTGCTAGTTGTATTTCGGAAGTCAGAATGTGCCAGGCATCAACGGAGCCACTTTGTAGAGTATTTGTGCCAGTTTATCAACCTTTAAGGCTTCAGTTTTCAGGCTTAATTTTTATCGAATCTATTGCTAAAGACGATGTCGATTCTGAACCTTGTTGGATATAAGTGTTTTGACGCATAGCTGGAGATTTCTTATGTGAGGGGTTCTTACTGAAATCTGTACACCTCCTATCCTCGGTAAGGAGGGTGCTGTCCAAATGACCAGTGATTTGAAAGTTACTGTGTAACGTCAATAACACATAAGCACCATTTAGCACACATTTTAAAGGTGAGCATGGAAATAAGATTTAAAATGAAACTTTGCAAAAAGCACTTTTTACAAAAAACATTAATAATTATTCCGTAATATTAAAGGAAAATTGTATAATTTTTCAATTAACTATGTGAACACATTGTTTTAACCATCAATGAGAGGGATAAATAATTTTAATTTTCTAACCAAAATTTTCATTTTGAATTTTAAGAATTATCACTGCATTTTTCCCAATTTTTATCAAAATCGAAAGGCCAGTATAAATCCGAACCCAAAAGTCGAAAAATTGTACGTAAATTTCTGTTTACACTTTCAAAGTGCTGTTGAATTTATTGAATTAATAAATCTTGAAAATTTGAATAGCTTATAAGTAAAGATTACCTACCAATCAGAAATTAAATACTTTTGATTCCTAACGTTACACATCTTTTTAAAACGCTACCTGCTATTTTTTTTTAATTTGGTGTGAAATAGAATTCATCCATAAAAATAGTTCACAAAACTTTAAAGAAATGTTCAAGAGATAACAGCACATACACACGCAAACATGCACCCTCTACATTTAATTGCGATGAAATAATTTGAAATCTTAAGGTAATGTTAATTTATGTATTGTACCAAGTTTGGATTTGATTGCACAGATTGAAAATTCGGAAAAAAAACTATTACTTATAATGAAAAAAGATCCAATTACGAAATGCACCCAAATCACACTTATTAGAATAAGATCGCTTTAAAGCGACTACCTCAGTTTTAAAAAAGTGGTCATTTTGAGAGGGTGATCTGAAAAGAGGTAAATAAGTTTTAAATAGCTAGAATGTAAGGGAAATACTGTACATAGTATTCTGCCAAAAGTCTGAAAGGTCCTGTTTTAGGATTTTATGGCGATAATACGAAATGCTCCAAGGTACAGAAGACGATACCATATGATAGCAATAGATTTTCGCAGAACATACTACTTCCATACTATAAGATTCAAAAGTAGACTGGTGGACAAGAATGATACTGGGATTAACCGCTAGATCCATACAGATGAGGTTTTCCGTTTGGTTTAGAGGGATCCACAAAACAGTTTTATGTGCATTCAAGTACTATATGCATGTGAGATGTAAAATCTGTTTTACCTATTTTAGGATAAGGTACGAGTCTCGCATATGCATATATATAGCTTAACGTATAAATCCACCAGAGTCTACATAGTGCATAATGGAAATATTTGCTTTGTTTTTTAAACAACGATGCTCAGATTACGTTAGACCTAACTATGTTCTTTTTTAAAGTTTTTTTAATTCGAAAAATAAATAGTTTTCAAACTTAAGTACTGATTTACGAAAAGGTCATTCCTGAAAGTTCAAGTTTTATACATCGGTTTACTTGAAAAAACCCACTCAAGAAAAGTTCGGTCAGCAGAGCTTAAATGCATTGTAGAGGATTTTTATGCTGCCTTAAATCAACGGCCCTAAAATTTAAATTACTCTTGCGAAACACATGTTACATTTAATGCGATCGTTAAAACTCAGCTCGTGTAAGTACATGTCTGCAACCTTGAACTTCCAACCACTTCTTAATGAGTCTGGGAGCTGCATCATGCTAAGAATGGGGTTATTAACAGTACCATATCCGATCTCTTATTGGAAACAATAAATACCCGGCCTTCCGACCGTTTGCAATGGTACTGTTCGTTATAATAACTGAGTTATTTCCCTCTCTCCAACTTATCTAGGGCTTTTATTTCTTTTCCTTTCAACGATGACAGAAATAACCTGTCATTTACCAGTTGTTCGTCGCCGATAAAGTCATCCTTTTAGTGCCTCCGGTATAAATTGGGCAGAAGTGTCAATTGCGGCCATGAATTTGGTTGATTGGACGACGCAAACGAAACAGCACGTAACAAATCAAGTTCTTGAGTAGAAATCAATATGTCTACATTCAGTTACGAGGAGAAAAGTTTCTATGCTAGAAATATGCCTTTATGAATGGTAGCCAATTTTTCATCCATAAACAGGGCAGTTTCAGATAAACATCCAAGAACGCATACAATTTTGAGTTGCTCAAAGATTAACTTTTAAAAAATCTTTCTTTAAATTAGTAAGATTAACTATTAACCGTTCAATCAATTTTAAAAAAATTAACAGTATGAAATCCTTTAAAAAATTAAACAATCAGACGATAAATATCAATTTAATATAAGTAGTACAGTTAAAATAAAGTTATTCATACAATTACGAAGTATTTTTGTAAATTTCAGCTATAGTATTTATTAAAAATATAACATTCTTGTTTCTAAAATAAATTTATTTCAGTTTAATTTTTTAGTTACAAGAATATAATGTATCACATTTTCCTTGAATTATGTTTTTATAGATATTCTCTTCTGAAAATCACATTAATTAAAATGCTCATAAATCATGATACGATATTTCTTGATCCGATAAACCATGATCCGATAATAAAAATCCTAGAATAATGAGTAAGTCTCCTGCGCCTAGAGACTTAAAATGACTTAATCCGTCTTTGGTTTATGGTAAGGTAGTCTAAGAGATTGGTACCAAATTTTTAGACAGAAGAGAAAGAAAGTTAGCTTTGGACGCTATATTATCTAGATACGCCATTGATTGATCACGATAGTATTTAGGAGTAAGAACCTACCGATAATTGCCCTAGACAGTGTCAGATTTAAATGCTTTGAATTCATGTCACATATCTGATTTCACATTTTAACGAACTAATTAATTACTAAATTATTCATTTTCAAACTTGGAGTTGGATCAGCACGATATCCTATCGGAATGAAAACCGAACAACTTATTAAATATCATGTTAAATTTAATAAGTTTAAGTATTTTTATGGCGATTATATATTACTCAGTTGTAAGAACTAACCAATAACTGTCCTGGACAGTGTTATGTATGCATAAGGTGCTAATTTTATAGGTCAACTTTTCTGTTTGGTTTTAAACGAACCAATAATACACTAAAATTATTCATTTCTGTGGTTGATCGCAATATGTGATTAGATATATAAAATCATTATAATATTGCGATATTGATTGTTAAGTTTATTTCACGTGGCAGGAACAATGTTATATTTGCACAGGTAGCTCTGTTCATTGAACATGTTATTTATTGGATGTTTGTTGATTTTTATACTTGGGAATTGGATCACCACGATAACATAGTGGAATTACCTATCATAAAATATTAACGCAAATTTAATCAGTTTGAGAATTTATCCGTCACGATAATTATTCAGATTAGATAGATAAACAACCAATCCACTATTCAACCAATAATTTTCTGAACAGTCTTACATATACCATAGCTTCATAATTTCATTGGCCATGTAATACGATTGGATGATTCAATTTTTAATTATTAATTTTCATAGTTTTTAGGTGATTTACCACGATATTAGAATGATAAGAGTCAAAAAAATTATGATAAATTTAATCAGTAACTTAGTTTATTGCTCACAACTGATATTCAGAGTCAAGAATTAGCAGATCCGAACACAGTGTATTTGCATAGTTTATTTTATATCATTGGTTATGTTGCCTGATTGCATGTTTGAACTAACCAATGTTAAATTAATAAATTTTCAGTTTGGTGACGAACCTTGGAACTGATTAGGTAGATAAAAACATAAAAATTAAGGATACATTTTACCAGTTTCGTTAGTTTATTAGCTGCAATATTTATTCAGTTGTAAGTGTCAGTCAAATTCTTGTGTGAACAGTGTTATACTTGCATGACTGCAAATTTTATTGGCCAGTTATCTCATTCGTTGTTGTATAACGAAGCATAAGAAATTCTAAAAGTATTCATTTTCCTTCTTTGTTGAGTTGGTTGATAGCAATCTGATTCGGAAACAAAACGAAACTCATACTGTATTGTGACTGACCTCGTCCGAAGACTGGAGCTGTTTAGATTCTTAATAGGGCTCGAATGCCTCGGATATCTCGTCTTTGGCATCTAAAAATTTCTCCGAATCCTTTTTTTGCATACTCTGCTGACTTTCTGAATTGATGGATAAACATTATCTCTTCAGTTGCAAGTTTCATTGCTAAGCGTGAAACCTCGATAGAGGCCCGTTATTGAGAAGCGAGAAGTCTTATGGAGTCTATTGGCTAATACTGCCCTTTTTTCCTTTGTTTTTACCTTCTTTTTTGTACTTTTGTTCTCAAATTCTTGCAATCACTTGCATTGGAAATAAAAAAAAACCAGGGAATTATGATAAATTTGATCAGTTTGGGAAGTTTGTTGGCAGCGAATTATTACAATCAACCAATAATAGCCATTGCTGCACACGCTTAATTTCATGGTCTATGGAAACTGATTGGATGTTTGAATGAATCAACAATAAATATTTAAATTATTCATTTTCATAGTGTTTTTAGATATTTTACCGCAAAAATCTCTTATTAGAATTATAAACTAATGCATTTTAATACAACTTTGAGCAATCGATAGCAGTTATGCGTTTATTAATGAATATTTGGATATTTAGTTCTATAAAATTATATCTGAAGAACTATTTTTGTTTTTATAACTACGTTTATTTACTTAAATAAACTTTAGATTTAGCTTAATTGTAGAAATAATGTTTAGACAACGATCTCAAAAATTCGAGTACAATTCAACTCCTCTCCCTTTCAAGATAATCTGTTTTATCATCGTATAAGTTTCAGATAAAACAAGATCAAGTTTTTGGCAAATTGCACCATTGGGCATTTTGGTATCTCGACTATCGGAAACGTGACGCGTATCCCAAAATATCTCAATCCTTGACCGAAAGTGCAGTAGCAACAATGTGTAACGATCAAAGTGTTATGATAAAACGAATCTTGGAACTTCCCTCTGCAACACATGACCCCCGAACTTCGTCCCTTTTCTTTCCGAATTACAATCCCTCTATTGACTCTTCCTGCTCCCGATTTGTTTTAAAATATCTACTTGTTTCGAGCAATACGTCGGGAAGTCTTTCGACAATGAAAACAACAAATTTAGTTGTGTTTTTAGGCCTAAATCATATAATACAAATTCATAATGAGAATAAATAAATTACATAATGAGAAAAATTAACATGATACGCATTTTGTTGGTTTGATAATTTTAAAGCAATACATTGTAGAACATTTCAGCAAACATTTTTGGGACAAGAATATTCAAAATTACTTTGAATTTTGATCTTAAATTAATGTGAATAAAATTTGTTAATCATTCTATATGGATACCTGCACTCTTCATTATTCGTATTCAAAGAATAAGAATAATAGGATCTACTTGTTATTACTACTAGGATACTTAACATGCTGATTGCTGCCAACGCAAAGGATCGTTTTGGGATAGAAATTAAAAATCTAACTGCTTGTTTAAAAAATACGGAATTTGTCAACGTTCATAATTAGTGCCCAGACTGAAAGCCTAAGGCAGTCTTCATTTATAAATTGTAACAAAATGTGCCAAATCCAATAATGTGAATGAGATCTAGTAAAAAAGGTTATTATAAATATCTTCAAGGAGCACCAGATGCTTGTGACAAAACGAAACAGACGAAGTCAAATACAGCTTGAATAGAAATACAAGGCTGCACTTAATTTTTCTATATTTTGTAAAAGGTAAACTATTTTTATTCTTTTGACTTTTTTGACTCTATAGGTGTTTAATTCATGTATTTCATATTTATAAATAAATTAGAGCTATGTATTACCTGCTTTACAGATATCGAAATTGGCACCAAAGAAACATCTCTAGATCTGGAACAAACTGAAAGTGACAGCAAAAATCTATGTGTGCTTATTTTTGGCCCGTAAATTATAGCATGTTTCAAGATTAAATTTGTTTGAGGGAGCTCAAAATCACAAGCACATTCTACTTACATTTGTTAAGCCGAAATGGTTCCTAGATCAGATTAAGTATAGGAATTGATGACTTAGAACAGTGTGATTTATTACTGTAAAATAATTCAAAAGTATTATCGATTTCAATAAAAATAAATAAATTTTGACAATAAGAAATCGTAAATATTGATCAAGTGATTCATAATTCTTTTTAGTGTATACTAATTATAATCTTTATTACTATAAAGATATTTTTAAATAAGACATCTGGTTTCGGGAGGGGTGGCAGTTGTGTCATTGATTATACTTCGCGAAAAACCGATATGATGGGCTCTCATAAAAGTCGTAGAAATGAATGAACAAGCGATCACGCAGTTCAAAAAGTCTTACACAGAAGTGTGGTGAAGCCAGGGAAAAAGCAGTGTGCACTCATCTTAACCCTCCTGGTGGTTGTCTCGACGAGATATCTCGTCATCAGCAAAACTGACCAGATATTGTTGGACGAGATATCATGTCATTAGAAAAAACTGGCCAGATCTTGATCTCGTCATCATAAAAAAAATCGGCAATATCTTAATGACGAGATATCATTATCAAAACTGACTTATCTTGATGGACGAGATATCTCGTCGAAACCACTTGGAGGATTAAACCTGAGGGAGACCAGCCAAGTTGAGTCTTCAATTCTATGAATCACGTCTATGAATTAAAGCATTTGCAGCTTTTCTAATTGTTTTGCTATTTACCCCTTTTTACAATATCTTTTTGTCCGTGCAATGTGAAAATTTCCATTTCCCATAAACATTTTTGCGAAGTAATTAAAATTAACTTGCAATCCATGAATGTGTCGCGACAAGTCTGAGAAACCTAATACTTTTGCTGTTACAAAATAAAAATTACGCTCATAGCTAAACAAACTACTTTCTATAACATAATGTAATTATTAGGATACTTTTGTGTCATATTTTTCTTTCCTTTTTTCTGTTATAAATTTAAAATATCTCGTTTTTTTGTATTCGGATTCTAATTAGGTGCTTTCAATAGTAATCTAATTGAGTATTTTGTCTTTTTTTTAGATTTTGGTCATATTTCAGTGATATTTAAAAATATATCATATTTTGTTTCTTACCAGTTATATTTTCTGGAAGTTTCGCTAAGTAGAACAACTCAGTGGTTACTGAAGAACGGACAGAACGGAAGGGGAGAGGTTACTTTTAACCTTACTTCAAGGACAAGTGTTTTTGTGAAAAATTCTAATTACAGAAAGTCGAACCAGTAAAGGGGAATTGTGTGAAATGAGTTCTTATTTTTTAAACTAATTTTTCCTTAATGTATGACAAAATTAAGTTGCATATATTTCAATCCTGATTAATTTAAATAAACAAAACACAAAAAAGAGTAAAGGGTCCCTTGAGGGACTTGTCAATCGTAATATTTTGCTGAGAACGGATGCAGGGCTTGTCTGCTTTGTATGGAACCGGGTAGGACTAGAACAGTAACCGCAATTGAAGATCAATAGCGTTGTGGGGAAAGAGGCTGTTCTCAAAATCCTCATTCTACTCCTATTAAACATTTAGAACAGAGTTATTCCCCATTCAAGAAGGGTAGATGTAGAATTAGATTTTTTGAATCATATTTTTGAGTTTTAGGGTAAGTTCTATTATTTCTACTCTTGAAAGTTTGGGCATTAGTAATTATCTGAAGTCCCCAATGAAAAGCTCCCCACGAATACATTGACCTTCAGCTGTGCTGAATGTTCTACTTCTGAGGTTCTTTCTGGAGCAAACGAGCCCTCCATCTGTTCTCCGCAAAATCTTATGTCCCTTCGAGAGGCATTGTGTGTTCTGCAGTTGACAACCAGAATTGATTTGTCGACGTTTAATGTTTAAAGATTCTCGAGAACCAGACATAAGAATTCAGTGCAAAAATTGTGTTCAAACGAAGAGTTTTTATGGTATGCATATGGTTCCACTTATATTTTTCAGAAAAACTATTTGTTAGAATTTATAGTTCTGTAATGTATGAAGGTATTAAACCGACGTTCAGATTCTCAACAGATGTCTGAGATAAAAATGCTGCTGTAGTGGAATGGTACACCATTAACACAAGATACACTTTTTATGTTTAGATTTCTATGAAAAAGAGATCGTACTGTTTTTGCTACAGATTTTAATGCACATAAAAATATAAGGAACCGCATTTCCCCACTAACAAGTTATACACCAAAGTGGTTCTATTAGCTGAATTTGCGACTTAATTGTGTGACCATTTGCTTAAAATCCATGGCCAATGATCAAATGCAACTCAACAAACTTTTTTTAGTGCATGCATTTCTCATACTGTTAAAATAGTATCCTATCACCGAAAGGTTTTATATGGAGAAGCCGGACGGCGTTCCGCTACCACTACTGACGACAACGATAAGTAACATGGTGCTGTTACACAAACGAGATATGAAGTGGCAAATTTGTCATTCACAATGGACCAAGAACTGAACGAAGCGTTGTGCGTGCGTAGTAACCTGTTCATACAAAAATCCTTTTTAGGGCATAAGAAGCTTGTACATAGATGGAATAAGTGCGTTGAAAAGCAAGGGAACTATGTTGAAAATGCAATTGTAAATTGTCTACTTTTATTGAAATAAAGTTGATAGCTACATTGCGGAAAAAATCGACTCACCCAATACCTTAAAATATTCTAAAATTACGATTTGCATTCTGACAAACCTCAAACCGTGTGGGTAGATTGGGTTGTGAATGCAACTAGTTCATTCCGTCGATGTTTAATAAAAGCAGACCTAACACAATAAGTAATTCATCCGATGAACACGGCCTGGTATAAAATCATGACACATCTCGCAGTTTGTTGCGTCATATCGTTAATAGGGCGAGCAGATTTTAGATTAGTCTACTGGCGGTAAGTCTGCCCCTAACCTCTAGAATGACTAGAATACTCTTTAAGAGCCCAATAGAATATAATTTAAGTCATTTGTAGAATACAATAAGTCATATTTTTTAGAAGTAAATTATTTCATCATTAATTTTCCTGATATATTGAATAGCCAAGTGGTTATCGCTCTAGTCTTGGATTAAATAGGTTCTTGAAGCCCAGTCTCGGCATGAATATTCTTAGTGGTTCGGAATCCACTTTAAGTCGTAGATACCGATCTAATTAGTCCTCGAGCAGAAAAAAACAGAACCGTAGAGAGCAACAAATCAACCAGAGGTATTGGCCAAATAAAAGTATACATGCATGCTCTTGGGCGCAACCAGGATATCAATTTTTAGGGGGCTACATTCTTATGGTGAGCTCTCTATTTCAAGGGGGTAGTAATTTCGAGATAATTAAATCGTCAAGCCAAGCTAGTCATAAATAGGGAGTGTATTTTTAAATTTAAAATTTCTTCGAAGTATACATCAATTTTAGAATGTGCTACAGAAACTAGTTTTGGAGTGACTATTTCAAGACGCATTGGAGCAGTATTGAAGGCAAAAGGTGGCCGAACTCATCTGTAACGAATGCAAAATATTTTCAGTGTTTATGTTATTTTGTTTAAATAAATGATGAGTCACTTGTAAATGAGATTAAAAATAATGAATACATTTTTGTTGATAAATTTTTGTTGGAGAAAATGTCTTACGCACATGTTCATACGAGATTTTTTAGAGATAAATGAATTGAGGTATTTTTAAAATTTTAAGGCCTGAGGGGCTTAAGCCCCTTCCACAGGTGAGCCACTGCGTATGTTTCTTCAGGTACATTAAAAAGTAGGAAAAGTTTGAAGGTAGTATTTTGTTGTATAAAAGTATTTTCAAATTGCTAACAGGTTCTCGAAATTGCAAATTATAAACTGCGTAAAAATATGAGGGATATTAAATTTTATTGCCTAAAAAATTTTCTTAACACGATAAAAAAATGCATATTTATCGAGTTTCGAGTGTATCGCGTATCGAGAAATATTAAACTTTTAGTAGTGGCGGATTTTTATCTGAACTTGAAGCATTCAACTCTAGACCAATACATACATATTTTATTTAACAAAAATTACGAATATAAAAATTACATTAACAAAGAAATGAATTTGAAGCAAATCCGAGTTAGCAACTAACCTGTACAATTTAAAACTGATGAAACAAATGCGTATAAAATGATTTTCGAGTTCTTCCAATTTTACTTATCCTTAAGATTTTGAGAAAGAAACAATAATATTCTACAGGAATCTTGATTTGCGTCTGACGAAAAAGAAAATTAAATCATCAAATCGTTAAAACTGGAAAAATTCTCTATAAAATTTTTGTTAAAACAGTACCAATTCTGAAAACTTTTTAACTGCTACTTTGTAAAGAGATGCACTCCTTTTTAAAATGTCAGACGTTGACTCCGTCAGGCAATGCATACCCAACAAAACTGAAGCGAAAAATGTCCCACTTAAGTATTTATACCCCAGATGTGAATCAAAATTTCTAGATCAGGTTATAAAAATTTCCAAGAAAATGAAAAGGAAGATCGATTTCGTTCCTTGGTTTAGCTGTATACACTGGAATAGAAAAGTTATTTCTTTGTCGTACTAACCAGAAAAAACCGATCGAGGAAGGCCTTCAGATAAAGTTGATAACATTTATCAGAACTCGCCGTATGCTTCGACATCACACCGAAGGCCAATGACCTGAATTTCGTCCCCTTAATTGATAGACAGTGTCCTTCACCTCCGGATAGATGAAAGTTTCTCATGTTACAATAATTAAAGTTGAATCCATGTACTCAAATTATTGGTTTTGAACTTTGAGTTACATAAATATTTGTTTATTGTCATAAAATAGGTCATCTCATCATATTACAATTTTTTACACGAAAATTTTACATAATTACATAAAAATTGCCATTATATATCTGCTATAGTCTCGTATATTTGTTATTCATTCTAAAATTCGTTTTACTTATTTTCCCTCGCATTTTTAAGTACAATATATATTTTTAATTAGCCTCGTTTCTCAATTTCGTAAATTGTTTTCCTTTTTTATTAATAACACTGTTGTATAAAACAGAAACAATTTGGCAGCGTAAAATAATCTTAAACTATTTTTGTATCATAGAGGATTCTTTAACTGTTATTCTTTTACTAAACAAGCATTGGTTCTATTCGTAAAACTCGCTTTTATACTGTCTATTTTCATTATTTTGTCTACCACGAAATTACATTGTCCCTAAAATCCAATTGAGTAACCAATCTGGCCCTTATGCTATTAAAAAACCCAAACAAACCATCAATTGAATAACCATTTCATGCACAATTCTGAAAAATCAGCATTTTTATTATTTTTGCACTATTTATGCTGAAAAATGTAGCATTTTAGGAATCATTTAAAGTGAAAAGTATTTTCTTATACTACCAGTGACTCTTTATTCATATACAAAAGACTACTGATGCCATACAATTTTAAGTTTATAAAATACCAGAAATTAAATTAAAAAAAAAAAGCTTTTACAGAATTCGATGAATTTGTTTCTTGTTTGCTTTAGTTTGTCAATTTACGATCATTTTTGCTACTCGATTAATTCGTTTCTGGTTTGTCGCTTTACGGTCGTGTTTTGCTACACGAGGAATTTGATTGTTTAGGATCATTATTGATGCTTAGCAACAAATTCATTGAGAACAGTACTTTTTTATTCTAGCGTCAAATGTATCGCCCATTTATTTTCTGAGAATGTGCTATTTGATTCTATAGAAATATGAGCCTTGGAATTGTATTTTTTGAAAGTGAAATATTAACAAATTGTGAAAAATAATTGTTTTTTTTTACAGGTTGATACAAATTGCCTTGTAGTATAAATAGACACATAGATATAATAAATAGTGTCAGGTTTCCAGGTTGTGAACTACAAAACATCTGGTAAAACTGAGGAAGCCCCCTGATAGCGGTCTCTCACGGGATCAAGTCTTTTATCTGTTTTTGAAGAGTACAGTTGTCGGTGACGATTTGTCTGACACGTCGGAGACTTTTAAAGATCTCTTAATGTCCTCCAAGTCCTAATAAAAAAAGTAAAATCATAAGGACAAAACAATAAATTAAAATTAAAAGATACCATTTATATACCTGAGGTTTCCTACCTTCCTTGATAAATTTTTAAATCTTTTGAAATTGTTTTCCAATTTTTTTGTTGGATTTATTAAAAAATTCCTCTTCAATATTCATTTTTTAACTTCGACGGTTCAAACGCAGTAAACTTCGGTTACATGTTTAATCATTGTGTGGTTGTGTAAACGACACAAGTACAAAGGCACGAAGAAGAGGCATCTATCTATTAAATGAGTGAATGAATTAAAATTATGAAATGCGAAATAAACTGTCACGCTTTAATTGATGAATCGTTAGGGTAAATGGACGTACCGAAATGCAGAAAAATACAATTTAAAGAAATTAATCAAAGCAGTTTGCTTTTACACCTTTTTTAGCTGCTTTACGACATGAATTTTGAGTTTATCTTAAGTTCACCTTACTTCTCGAGTACTTTTGAAATGTTCAATGTATTTTAGAACATCTAACTTACTAATCTTCGCAAATTCCGTTACCGTTACGGGAAAAACACAACCACCTCGGAAAACAAGCTTTAACATTAGTGCATTGGCCCTTGGAAACTACCCTTATTTGTAAAACCAGGCGTTCTAAGAATTTTCTACTAGAATGTTCTAAGATCGTTAAGAAAATTCAAGCAGTGGCGTACACTAGGTCGTGACTGATGGCTTCACTCACGCGACTAAGGGCTCGTATGCTTTTGATTTTACGAGGGAGCTCACCCCCCTGAATGCTGGCTAATAAAATACAAGTGTACTGCTCACTTTGCATTAAGAGATGAATCTTGTAAATATATTATATCTTTTGCACCTTCAGAAGTTGGAAACTCATTCTTAAGTGCCAAATCAATTTGTCAAAAATAGA
Organism: Meta bourneti; assembly: GCA_933210815.1. NCBI lineage: Eukaryota > Metazoa > Arthropoda > Arachnida > Araneae > Tetragnathidae > Meta > Meta bourneti. The sequence continues at coordinate 11,787,173 of OW119934.1, read as the reverse complement.
CCTTTAAAATGGAAGCGGTATTAACATTTTAGAAAGCCATGAAAAAGCGGTTTTCAAGAAATCCCTTTCAATTCGCTTAGCTAAACATGGCCCTTGTCATAAAACCCAACCAACCCAAAAGTGGAATAGAAAATTTATCTTTGTAAAAAAATTAATTTGAATAGCCAAAACAGGCTGAAATAAAAGTAAAAAGTTGATACCGGAGATAAAGATACTTTTATTAGATGACAAGGAAACCAGTAAGAACCTCTTCGGAATGTTGCTAAATACAAACACAAGCAGTGGTGTACCCAGAAAGGATCTGAGGTTTCATACCTCCCAAGATAAATGTTTAAATCTTTGCTAATTGTTTTCCATTTTTTTAGTTGGATTTGTTAAAACATTCCTCTACAATCTTCAATTTTTAACTCCGACAGTTTAAATGCAGTAAACTTAGGTTACAAGTAGAGGCATCTATCATGTCGTGAAGGATTAACTAACCCAGGATTCCAAATATGAATTCTCAGAGGTACATTAACATTGTAGATGACTGCACTTTCAACAAATGATAGTACTTAGGAACAGATTCCTGTTTCTTTTACCATGACCTGCTCCTATGCGATTACCATGACCTGCTCCTCGAGATCTATCAGGTCTTGCTCTTCGAAGAGCGAAATTTTTTTTAAAAATTAGATTGACCGGCTCCAAGTCCCTATCTTGATACAATAGAACACTTGTGGAACGAGTTGTGCTAACTGAGAAAGCCCCCTTTAAAAGTTCTCTGCCAAAGCTCTTAGAGGCGAGTTTTAACAGAGGAATAAATATTTATCGATGATTAATAGAGGATATTAGGGAGGATTTTATCTAGGAATAGACAATTCCCAATACATGCATACCAGAAATTGATTGAAAGCTTGCCTAGAGAACCATGATCGTCATTGTAGCCAGTAGTCAGTCACAAATTTTGGAATCCTTTTCTTACGTCATATTGTATTTTTGTGCTTATATGTTTCGCCCTTCACTTACTTTTTGTTTTTTATGTACTATCTTAAATGTTTTGCGTATAGATTGCTCGGCTCTCCCTAATCCCCGAAACTCCTCCATAAGGACTATATAGCTGAAAGTCGCAACAGGTGAAAGAGTGTCCGCCTACGGCGTCCAATCCAATCCAACATAGACCTTTTATTTATTGAAATTCCTCCAAATCAATCGATTATTCACTAAATTATAAAGTTATGTTCCTTTTAGTAACATGAGTGTTGTAAACTGAAGGAAAACCACTGTTTAATACATGTTATATTCTAGAAATAATAATTTGGTTACTTGTTCGAGAAATATATATTTGAAGATCTCTGTGGGGAAGAATGGTCGATTCAAGGAATCGTGAGACAGACTGAAAAGATAATAGTTCGGTCTTTGAATTATATGCAAAGGTCCCTGCAATGAAAAAGTTGGTTTTGTTTCTCTGTGACTTTAAAGTAATTTTGAATGTAGAATTTGAAAATATAAGCAATTTTTCTCCGTATCAAGATTTTTCACAATAGGAAAAATATTACTTGAAGTTATACACCCTTCATTTAAGGTCTTTGATGTACAAATATATTGTTATACATAGATTATGAAGATAATATTTCACTGCTTGCAAATAACATTAAATTATACAATTTAGAGAAAGCAAATAATTTAATAAATAAGTCTATGCATGTAGTTATTAGAGCTGTATCAAAGTGCAACTATGAGTCAGTGCAGAGTGCCAACCGTCGCCTTAAAAGATATTTTAAGAAAATGATCAGTGAACGCTATTGCACTTGTACAGCCAATTACTATGAAGTCCCTAAATCCTTTAATTTTTTATCAAGGAAATGTTTTAAAATCGATTTTTCTAGAATCAAATCGGAAAACATCGATGACTTTATAGAAGTATATTTTAATTAGAAATAACTGTTATAATTAATTAATAATATTGTTACTGATATTATTATATGTAGTATATATATCTTACTATAGGGGGATAATGTGAAGATTCCTTTGACGTCGACTATTCGATTAGCTCAATGCATCTAAAAAATGTCTGAAGGAGTGAAAGAGGTTGAAATGAAAGTATGACCTGATTTCCCTCAGTTCCTTCAGTACTGCTTAAGAGCCATACTTGTTCTACTTGCTGTTCCGAAGGGTGAACTTCGGCGACCAGTTTATGTCCTTGTCCTTTCACTTAATTTCATACCTCTTTTAAAGAATCTGAAGAGCCTTAAATTGCGATCTCCCCGGCGGGTAGGCTTAGACAGAAACAGTTGACAAGAAATGACGAAAACGGCTCCTTTTTCTCGGTGATTATCAATCTCGTTTCATTCCAGGGTGGCTGTTGTTATCTTGGAAATCGTGCTCAAAATAGCAATCGGCACAGAAAACCAGCCCAGCCCCGGGAGACTGTCTCAAACATTAAGTGTAAACTGGTTTCATGACGTAAATGACATTTTTCTGCTGCAAGAAACTTGGGTGCAAAATAATATTTCATCTTTTCCTTCTCAGTGTTATTTTGAGTTCCTTGAGGGACAAACGAAAGTGAAACACCTCAAGAGTTTTTAATAAACAATATATATAACTGCACATAAAAGTAGATTGGAGGGTTGCGTAAAATTTTGAAGAAATCAAGTAGATTAATGGTTAAATGACGCCAATGAGGCTATTCGTTAAACTAAACAGAACTTCCTTAAATTATGTTTCTTTGATCAGAGCCGGCCTGGTAGCCGAGTAATTAACGGCCTTTCGTTCAACAGGCTCTGGGCTCGAATACTATCTTGGTATGGATGTTCGTAGTGGTATCATTTTAAGCTGTGTATGGTACCAGTCAAAACTAACCGTTGATTCCTTTATCTAATGGGATTGGTTGACGATTCAAAAGCATGCCAGTAGTCTAACAAGCCCACGTGTAATAACAAATGACAATATATTAATAAACTATAAGCAGGGTACCAACTTCTTGCAGCCTGAAACCCACCACTCCAATATTTGTTTCGAGCACGGGGCCTAAACAAATTTGAGGTATAGATATTGCAAATATAGTGACATGGGCAGTGAAATGCTTAAAACAATTTCCGCAAACATACTCATACGCTACGTGCCGCAACTGGGGTCATACTTGCGCTCCCTCAATAATTTTCCAAAATTGGAGCTACTAACCATGAACATGTAAAAGTAACTGACCTTTTAAATTTCATTAAAGACATAAGAAAAAAGGAAGCTTTTGAAAATTTGAAATATTTGTTTTATAAAATTTAGAATATTCTTGAAAGTCAAAAACTATGCTCTCATGTTCAAATTCAAATGATCAAATTTTAGAAATAAAGAGTGGAACCATTAACAATTGTTAAGGTTTTTACTTTTCCTAAACTGTAATCTTCTGAATGCAGAAGGAATGAGTTTAGAATTGTAATATGCATTATGTAATATAAAAGACTAGTGGCAAGCTGAATCACAGTTTATGCTGCATTCATCGCCTTGCACACGAAGGATGCCAGATACACCCAAATGTAAAGTCGTAAAGCCTCAAGTTCACAAATATCAATTTCAATTTAATAAGAGCAAACTGTAAAGTCTGAAAGAGGATATTTTTTAATCCTTTCCAACTTCTTTCATGAGGTGGTAAAATTTGGGATAGTTGCTTGACCAAAAGCTTTGTTGATACAGTTTTTAGATGAAGCTTGATATGGTTGAAAACCAAGCTTATATAACGGCTGAACTAAAGATGAACGCAATTCGAGCACATCAGGTTTTATAGAGCGCATGCTTAATCAATTGGGTGAAAGTCCAATAACATGTTACCTTATTCATGTGTTTGGAGATATAAGGGATTCGCAAACCCTAAAAAAACAAATGCTAAATAATTCATTTATAGGTGAGGCTTCAACTATAAAGTTTTTCAAAAGAAAAGCTTTTTTAGCATAGTGCCCTTCAAAAGATTAAAATAAAATTTAATGAACATGCACACCCTACAATTATACATCTCACATACTGATTCAATAAAAACGTTTATAGGCAATACATTTTCTTTTATAAAACAATTTTAGTACTTGCTAAACAGAACTGTAGCCAGAATTTTATTTCAGAGGGAGCCAAAAGTTACTTTTTTAAGCTTTTATATTTTACATTTGGTTTAAAGTAAGGGACTATTGCAGACATAAAAAGTGATACATTTTTGTATATCTTAAGTGATTTCAGAAATCACTTAAGAATTACTGTTCGTCGCATTGTACACGGGTTACCAGACTGGACAGCCCCCACCTAACCCATACAATATTTGCATTTCCTATGGAATGCTTAGTATAAAAATAACGCTTTGCTTCCTTTAGTGAGGTGTCACGTCGACTTTTGTATTTTCCCTGCAGAGCATAGTTGATAGTATCACGAGTCGAGAGAAGTTAGAATTAACGTTATCTAAATATTTAGTAACACATTTCCTTTGTCCAACTTTCCTTTTCAAAGGTAAAACATCAAAGCACAAAATCCTGATAAATGTAGAACAATAAAACAAAAATGTATCGCAATCAGACACCTTTCACCTCAAATTTTTGTTTTCTTTTCAAATGTTTGTTGCATCTTTTGGTAATTTCTCTATTTTCGAGTTTTTACATAGGACCCAGGACAAGTCCTTCGTTTTGTCCTGGATTTAAATCAAATTTTTGTTGAAACATTCTCAGCTGTAATATCATTCGCAGTTTCATTTGCACCACAAAACGAAATACTTGTCAGCTTCTAGAGCCAAAAAAACCTTGACCCTACCCTTTAACGTAAAACAAATCCTTCATATGCTTTTCTACTAATGGGAGAATCATTGACACTAGAGAGAGGGTTGACTGGAGGGTTTTTCTCAAATCTTGACAAAGGCAAACGAAAGATCGCATTTCATTATATCTTCGAATGGTTAATTGAAGCGAAGCAATGTTTCAGAAATTGTTGTCCACAGGCCGGTACAGGTTCTTGGAAAAGAAAAAATATTAGAAAATGTCTCGCGCAAAATTGTCCGAGTAACAATGTACACTCACTGTCAAAAGTTAAGCACAAAGCGGTAAAATGCGAAAAAATCGACAAGTACAGTTTTGATTGACACGAAATGCGGCAAGAAAGTAGCAAATATGTTTATGCATGAAACAAAACAAAGAATTACATACAAAGATGAAAACAATATTGAATTTTCATAAATTATAAGATGAAGTCATTAACAAAATGATGTTTAAATCCAAAACAAACAAACAAAACCGATATTAATAGGTATGTGACCATCCCTCATCCTCATACAAAGTTTACAGCGTGTGACCATGCTTTCCATGAGGTGATCAACTACCCCAGAGTCAAGTAATCGCCATTCCTCCTGTAGAGCAGTTTGCATCTCTGTGAGGGTGACCGAGGGTGGGAAACGTGCAGACACAGCACGGCTGAGGACATCCCAAAGATTTTCAATGGGATTAAGGTCGGGCGAGTACGCCGGCCAATACATACGCGCAATCCCCTCACTCTCCAGGTAGTCGTCGACGATGTTGGCTCGATGGGGACGGGCATTATCATCCATTAAAACGAAAGCAGGACCAATTCCTGCAGCGTACAATCTCACAGTGGGTTCTAGGACTTCATCCCGATACCTGACGGTCGTCACACAACCCCGTCTATAGATATGCAGGTCGGTGCGATATCCAACGAAATCCCTGTCCACACCATGATGCTTCCACCTCGGAATGCGTGATGCTCGATGATATTCTGGGGTCGATTGCGTGTGCCTTGTTCTCTCCAGACCCTTACACGCTTGTCATCTGGCTCCAGAGAAAATCTCGACTCATCCGTGAACATAACGTTGACCCAATCAGACACAGTCCAATTCACATGTTGCCGACACCACTTTAATCGTGCCCCTCTGGATTGGACCGATAGAGGAACACAAACTCGTGGTACCCGGGCGTACAGTTCATTCATGTGTATCCTTCGGCGAACAGTAGTAGCAGATATCGTCTTACCAATGGACGCTGCAATCATAGATGTCACACGTGTGGAGGTCACTCTTCTATTCCGCTTGGCTAAAACAGCAATATATCGATCTTCCGCGGGGGTCGTAACCCTTGGACGACCGGCCACAGGTCTTCGGACAACTGTCTGGCTTGTTTGGAATTGTTTCCATAATCGTGAAATGATGGAATGATGAACGCCGATGAAAGGAGCAACATCTGTGATTGATTGTCCTGCTTCAAGGCGTCCCACAGAACGCCAGCGCTCACTATCTGCCATTCGGTATCTGGAAGCCATAGAAATACGTCTGTCTTGAAAACTAATCGTACGAAAGTTCTAAACACTTTTTATCAGCACTTACATGAAACTCCTCTAACCCTTCACAATGATGCCTTCTTATACGACCACCTTTTATGCATATTTCTCGACACGAAACCGTGATTGGCTGTTACAGAACATATTTGCATACTTCCATCTACCTCTGCAGCTAAATGCAGCCTCTCAAATTCAGATTGGCTTCCGGAAATTATCAATTTCCTCTCCGTGCTTAACTTTTGGCAGTGAGTGTACATATCTGTATAATCAGGAATGCCACAGCCAAAGAAAGCACTTGCAAAATAGTAGCATAATTTTTTTGAAATAACAAGTCTTCTTTAAAACCTTTTTAGTAGCAAGTTTAGCTGCTCATATATAAAATGAATTAACTAAAACAGAAATGTACAAATAAAGAATGAAACAGACATCGTCAGGAAATTTAAATTAAAAAACTGAATATTTTCTTAATAAGATTTTCATGACAATCTAGCAACCAGATTCCAATGTTTTTCTTTCGCGGTTGCCACGGCGCTTGGTGACAAGACTGCAATTGTTTCTTGGAAAAATCCGAAAATTATTTTTTCCGTCGGCTATTAGTTAAAAAAGAAACCAAAGTTTCGTTAATCTTTGGTGAAATTTCAGAAAAAGTCGCCAAAATTTTGGAAATAGGAACTTTTTAGTCGATTTTGCTTTAAAAATACCCCTAGTCTCACCAAGGTTGAAAAATAGTAGCAAAAGTCGCCTTTTAGTAGTCAGTGGCAGCCCTGATAATGCAAGAAGGAATTTTTTTGCTATCAGATAGATTGTAAAAGAAAATTCTATTGCGAATCGAAAGCATATCAATCAAATTTTTAGTTAATTTTTCACATTTTTAGGTCAATTTTATAAATTTTTTAGATCAACAAAATTCGGACCCTCATTATTAAACATAAATATCTAATATTAACTATGGACATTTCGTTCTTGTACCAAGGTGATAATATAATTTTAAAAAATAGTGATTCATGTATTTCGAGTTTTGAATGCCTTAATATCTGCAGTTAGGTAATTTAGTACTGTAGTTCTTATTACGTTTCTTTATTTCTATTTATTCTTATCGTAGCTTTTAGGTGACTTGGCGTACCACATGCCACTCTCAAGTTGACAAGCCCTGGTCTAAGAGAGACTTGAATTCGAGCAACATAAGAAAGGAGTTAGATTGGTTACCCCAATCAGATCGTTTCATTATGCAATTTTTATATATTCCCTGTTTCAAGTAGTATGGGCAAAAACTACTTTTGACCTAACTCACGTATAAAAACAAAATTTGTAGCCATCTTAACAGCGCGTTGTCTCGACAAACGGATAAGTGAGACCAGCCGCTAGACTCCTGCGATTGTCTACTGAGAGAAAAACAAGTTGACGTCAACAGTTGACTTCAAGATGTTAAGAATATATATATGGTGAATTGACGTCTTATTTTAGAACAAAGAGGGCATGTTTCAACACATTTCACTGCAATAAACGACTTAGAACGATTGAAATTATTTTCAAATTCTGGGAATGAATTTAAGACATTGGTTTGTTTTTTAGCAGTCAATTTTTCGCAATACGAAGTTTAGTTAAATTGGTACTTATGACTTAAAGTAATTAAAAGTAAGACAAATTATATATACCCTATAATATTTAACTCTCTTCGAATCTACTTTAGCTTTATCGAAAAACAAAACTAAAGATTATGTGTTGTTTCGTTTGAGCTCTGTGGTCATATTTTGTTGCACAAAGGGTAATTACATAAGGCTCGACGGTTAAAGTAGATTCCGAATCACTAGGGCCAGAACCGGTATTTGAACCCAGAGCCTGTAGAGCCGAGCGCCAAAGTTCTAATACTACATAGATCGGTAAGTAACCAGTTTTGGATATGTTGAATTAACACCCTCATTTGATACCCCGAAAATGAAAAATGGAATTTAATTTATGTTCAATTTTATACGCTTTTTAAAATTAATGTGTGGAGAACCATATTCTAATTTAAATCTTAAAACTAAAAGCAGTGCAGAACATGGGTACGATTTCAACTATTTGTTAAATCCAATCATTAAATCCAGCTGTGAGTGGTTTTTATTTTAAATTAAATGTGGTATGGCAGATAATTAAATAAATGCATTATAATTTGCCCTTAAATTAACCCAATGAAATGTCTTGCACCAAACAGGTAAATTGTAAAAAAATAAAGTAAAGAAAACAATTTTTGAATTTCATACCTGCCAACCTCCAAAAAAAGATGCAATTTTTTGCGACATAAAAAGCAAAGAGCAAATGTCAGAGAAAAGAAAAATGCCTAAAAATAATTCTTAAAATAAAAACTAATTAAAAGTCCCAAATTTGCGACAATTGCTTAAAATTGGACTTCATGAAAGTAAATTCAAAGCAGAAAAGTAATTGTGCTCTCTACTACTTACTGTTAAGTGCTAGTAGGAGTTCAGAATTCGACTGTGACCAGTTTGGCGATATTTTACACAAAATAACGCCCCAAATGTATGCAAAATTAAACTTTTTCTTGAGTGTTTTAGAGGTATATTTGTAGATTTTTTCTTGAAAACTAATGCCAAAGGTTTTCAACCACTGAGTCTAAAGTTTTTCTTTCATGGTGGCCATTGCTTGGCACCAAAATTTCGAAATTGGTGTCATTTGAAAATTTTCTTCCCCCAAAAAATTTTTCACAAAAAATTATAAATTTCATTAATTAATGATTAAATTCTTAATGTAAAAAAGTTTTTTCTAACACCAATTTTAAGTAATTCACATTTGGTTAAAAGATAAATCCTCATTAAAAGCTTGTGAAACTTCAGAAAATGAATTTCGAAATATCGATTCATGCATTTTCCTTACTGAACAATAGAACGTTCTTTTACAATGAGGTAAATCAAAGGTATCCCCATTTATCGACGTATACGCAGGCTGAAAAAGTGATAAAACTACAGATGAAATAAAACGAAAGTATAGCAAAAATAAAACATTTTTTGAGTTTAAACAGTTCAGTAAACCTAGTAATTTACCAATCTAAGTCTTCACTTCTGAATCATTATTTCAGAACAAAACAAGACGTCAGCATTGTATCTTCTTTTTTAAGCTGTGTGTGTGAACTCTATTAATACTTTTATTTTATAGCCAGTTATTTTTTTTATTTATATCGCCATTGGTTGGTTGGTTTAAAGAACAATAAGTCCAATTTTATACATCCTTCTACTTTCTTTAGCATTGCACACCTGTATTACTCATTTATACACCTGCGCTACAAATGTAACTCATTACTGTTAAATTCTAAGCTAAAAAGCAACTAAATAATAAGTTATATACATTAGTCGAAATTTCTTTCAAATAGACGGCCTCTCGAATTGTAAGCATTTAAAGGAGATAAAGATAACTTATGGTTGGATTAGAAGAGCTATTAACCCCGAAATTCTTACACTTACGAAGAATGATGCACAATGCATCACACAATCATATAACACAAACACTGGTAAAAGGAAAATCTGACGTAATATCAATGTTTCAGCTGAACAATGTTTCCCTTCAGAACGCTTTATTCAATTTACCATTTAAAATGTTGTAATGTAACTTCGTTATTTTATATATTCTTTGCTTGTACCTTTGTACGAAAAAAGGTTTAAATGGCTTAGCACTTGATTTACAAAGTATATTTATGAATTAAGATTTATCCGGCGAATTGAAAATAGAGAAATACGGTATTAATCATGATATTGGTTGCAAATAATTGAATTAGAAAATAAGTTGTTCAGAGGGATGTGATTGAGAGGAATTATTTTCAGAAAAATGTTTGATTTATTCTAAAACAGTAACGCTCGCACATTTTCAAAGCATAATTATACTAAACATTTTCTTGTATGCAAATTCATAGTATTTTTAACAAGTTTGTGCGGAGACTTAAATGTGAAAAGGGGTTCCTGGGACAGTGGATGTATTAGCTCTGCTAGGATTAATACTTTTCAGTGTACAAGTACGTCTGAAAAGTAGTCAGTCGAATTGATCGGAAGATTCTTTAAGGAAATCAACAAGTGATGTGCAAAAAAAGAACCATATTAACTCAGTTGTGAGAAATAAGATATAATTTTTGCAACATATCGACACGCCAAATCAGGTAATACAGAAGTTAGGGCAATTTATTTAAATGTTTTACGGAACAAGGTTTATACAAAATAGTGATGCAGTCTGTTCCAGGGAATAATCTGTATCGAATTTCAGAAATTAACTCCATGATTATACAACAAAAATCTTTTAAGAATGGCAGGTAGGTATTTTAACGTCGCACTGGAGCAACACAACGTGCTATTGGCGACGGTCAGGGATCATACCCGAAGGGAAAGATCAGAGAACAGCACCACGTAATTTTGAATCACGGTCAGATGGCGAGGTCACACCTGAGTTAGCACCCCTCTCCAAACTTTCACTACACCAACGTGAGGACATTTGAGACCAGGACAGATTTAACGTGTACCAGCCCCCTCGATACACGATGATCTTTGGTTGGATTCGATCTCGCAACCCTCCGGTTGCTAATCCGTTACTCTTCCAACCGGGCTACCGCGGTCCTTTTTAGATTCATAAATCAAATCGTCCTTCAAAAAATTGACTTGGTGATGGCTGATTCGCTAGATTGTATCGCAAAGGCATTCTAAAATCACTCACCGGGCAAGATTTAACCGGTCAGATTGAGTCCCAGGCACGCATTCATAAAATAATTTCGGGGTGACCCAGTCTTCTCTCCCCTATCCCAATAAAATTGCCACAATGTAAAATAAACATAGCTTTATTTGTTTTTACAAAAAGAAATCCATTTGATAACCATCATTTTCATTCAGACTCGCTTTGACATTGTTTGGCCAAATACAGCCCTTGCACCATAAAACCCAAATCCAACCATCATCCTCACTAACTGGTTATGCTATTTTGAGCTAAATAATCTATTGCTGTAATTTCACCGCTCTCATCTCCACTTTTACTTGTTATGGCCTCTTCTCCGTGAAAAGACACATATAAGCCCTTTACTCTCCTCTCCAATATTTGTGTTGCTATTCTGTCCACATTTCCAATTGTCATCTTTATAGTTCTTCGGTCCTTTAAAAAGACCATACTAAGATACATGTGTTACTCAACAATTGCATACAATTACGGCTGGGCATTTGTATATACAAATCGAATATATAAGCATCAGCGTTACTAATTAAATTTTGCTTTTAGAGTATATTGCTTATTGTAGGTCATCATAGAATGGCACGATTTACTGAGGGTAAAGCACTTTTCTAGATATTTAAAATTTTATCTTTAAAATTACGTTTAGTACTTATCCCTTGGAGGTTCATTAATTCCATCTTCTTTTAACTGCAATCGGACATTGATAACATTCGCATCCCTACTCGGGATTTATATCAATCAGGCTACCAGAGATAAGACGACTCTTCGAACTCTCCCAAGTTTTCACTGATTCCGACATTTTGTTAAACGGCTTTTAAAACTCTTGAGTTACTAATTAGTATGCGTTTTACGTAAAACCAGAGCAGCTTAGACTACTTTTGTTAGCACTTGGGTGAATGCTAAATAGTAAGAGCGTTAATGTAGAAGAAATTTTCTAGTATTAATGCCATCAAGATGGACTTTTCCAAGGCCTACCTATCATTCTAAAGAATCGACTAAATATTGAAGTATGTGCACGAAATTATGAGTAATGCAACTTACAACGATGTTAGCCCCCATGAGTTTCAAAAACTTGTTTGGGGTCATTTTCGATTTTTTCATACATTTTTTATTTAGTTGATTGTTTTCATGATTTTGATACACAAGTAAAAATATAATAAAAGTGTACGTGATTCATGATTTTAGCATATTTCACAAGGGTTTTGTAAACTTCCCATAACCTATCCGCTTTGGCCGGACTTCCGTTAAAAGTATAATTAGATTCGACCATTTCATCCAGTTCAGCTGCTTTGGAATTTGGAAATGATATTGAATTAATAAAGGGCTAGAGAAGAAAATGTAACTTTTTCTAATATTTCAAGAACATTTTCTTTCATTTATCATAGCTTATAGATGTGTAATTTTTGTAAGTCAAAGGTCCGAGTTTTTGTTTTGCCTGACGTCAATGAATATTCAATAAATTATGCTATATCCTCGAGTAGTTCTCCATAGCAGATCAAGAATTCACTTACAAAATTAAAATTTTATGTGATAAATGAATATAAAAATTTTAATTGTCTATATTATGCAAAAAACTTTAATAGAAAAAAATTGGCATTTAAAAATAGAATTTTAATTGAAACAAATTTGAATTGACATTTTGTTTAAATGTTAAATGACTAGAACAATGAAAGTAAAACACAAAATGAATGCTATTCCTACAACCCACTGGAGTATTGTGATACAATAAAATCTACACACGATGTTTAAAGTTGTTACATTTTTCAAATGATAATTTTAAAACATGGTTAACAGCAGTGTTGTGAAACTCACTCGTTTCATCTTATGAAGTTAGTTAGGGGAATGGTTGTAAATTACATTTCCTGCAGTAGAAAAACCGAGACAAAATTGAATTTTAGATACATTTTTAGTGTATAAATTTTACACATAAATCAAAGTTTTATTTCTTTATTTTCATAACCCATTGATCGTTTTGCCCTAAACAGGAGAACTATTGAATCAGGGGATAGATTTGAAGTTTAAGAGAAAGCATCACATATTTTCCTAAATTAAAATAAAATAAGCAAGAAATATTTTTTAAAGAACACAAATTCTTCAAAAGTTATTTTATACTGGAAGAGGACTTGGATGTGCAAACTACAACTTTGAATTTACACATAAAAAGAATTTTTACTCATTGACTCAAATATTAGAACTTGTATTACTTGGAACCGTCTCCAGATCCAAAAGATTCTCATTCGAGACAGTGTACCTCCACTCAAAATTCATAAATTGGGATTAAAAGAAAGAAAATAGTAACACACTTCATTTTTCTAAATACCCGAGATAAAGTGCAGCTTAGAACAAATTCAACGAATATTTAGCAGTGCAAAAAATGTACCGTTATACTTAAATTTAAAATATTTTAAAACTTTACTAAAACCCCAAATTAGTTTGTGTTCACAATGTTATCTAATGAAAGCAGAGAACCCAATACATTAAGTAATTGAACAAATAAACAGTAGCACAAATGCAAGGATATTTGAAAAGGGACACCTTTACCAATTTCAGATAATTTGATTAGGTAAGCTATTCCGATTATTAGTATTAGGGGGACCGGAAAGTAATGTCGTTTCTGCGCATGTCAATATTTGTTTACCATTTATCAGCTCATTGTGTATTTAAAAGTCGTGCCAAAGACATTTTAAGATTAAAGTGACTTGTTTACTTGTAAATAATTAAATCTTAAATTTTTTTTGCAATTCTGGGTGAAATGGCCAGCCAAATACCAGAAGAGGTACATATCCGGCATTGTATGCTTTTTGAGTTTCACAAGGGTAGTAACGCAACAGTTGCTACCAAAAACATTTGCGATGTTTATCCAAGTGCATTAGACGTTCGTAAATGCCAAAGATGGTTTTCTAAGTTCAGATCCGGTAATTTTGATCTTTCCGACTCTTATCGATCAGGAAGACAAACTTTAGACAATGACGTGTTAAGAGAGGAAGTGGAAGCAAATCCGTGTCAGACAATCGAGGAACTGTCAAACACTCTTAACCAACCTTGGTCGACCATCCAAGAACATTTGCAGCAGATTGGTAAAGTAAGCAGAGCAGGTGTTTGGGTCCCGCACCCAACCTTATTGCTTCAACGGCACAATACAGAAGCGTTTTTGATCACTGGAGATGAAAAATGGGTCCTCTATGATAATCCAAAACGCAGTGGCTCTCCGAATGAATCGCCACGAAGTACTGCTAAGCCAGGTCTACATCCCAAAAAGGCGCTTTTGTGTGTTTGGTGGAGTATTCGCGGAATCGTTCATTTTGAAGTGTTGAAACCTGGACAAACTGTGAATGCAGACGTTTACTGTGAACAATTGGATCGAGTAAATCAATCTTTAATTGAAAAGTGTCCAGCGATATATTGTCAACAGAAAAGGCGTTATTCTGCAACTCGATAATGTAAGACCGCACTGCGCAAGACGAACCCTGGAAAAAATAATGAATTGGGGTGGGAGGTACTGCCTCACCCACCATACTCGCCCGACATTGCACCATCGGATTTCCATTTATTCCGATCGCTACAACACTTTCTGTGACAAAAAATTTGAAAATTTGGATGATATCCAAAATGCCATCTCCCGATATTTTGCTCAAAAACCAATTGATTTTTATCGATCCGGCATTGAAAATTTGCACACTAGATGGCAAAAGGTTGTTGATAACGAGGATTACATCATTAATTAAAAATAAAAACTTGTTAAAAATTTATTTGTTTGAATTTAATGTAAAAAAATGACATTACTTTCCGGTCCCCTAATATTATGCTATACATAATTCGTCCTTTTTTATTATGTTGGTTATGTGAAATCACGCTCATGTAGCTCCAATACAGGTGAACACAGGCTGCTACATCTGTTGGGATCAGAGGTGGTAGGTTTTAGGTTATCCTACAGTGGTAAAAAGGTTAGGGAAGATATCCTAGAGGCCTTGTTTTCATTTATAATTCTATATACACTCAACTCAGAATAACACAATACATGTTAAAAATGTAAAGTATGAAAACAATGATAAGCTTCATTCTGTACCAGACTATTAAAAATGCAATTTTTTTATGGCAAGTTAATTCTCTTCTGAAATTTTCTTAATTATTTTCGAATATGTAATACATGTCAACTTTACTTACTATAATTTAAGGTAATAATCTTGTAAAAGATTTTATGGTGCAAAATGTATCCCTAAACTGGTGTCTTTTCCGTTGGTACAACACAACCACCCTTTGAACTAACCCTGAAACCACTATTTTCAGATTAACTCTACATGACTAATGTTGAAGTAGCACCCTCCCCTATTTGTCATAGATTTCATTAACTATTATTTTAATGACTAACCACATTTTTAAGTGATTGAAGAGTAAGAGTAGCATTGTAAGATTATATAATTAAAATGAAAGAAATTACATTGAAAAACTAATTCATGCATTAACATACACATGAAAAATCTTTCATAGCTGTATTTATTAATAGACCTCAAAACCTTCACTACACTGTTCAGTCATGTGTCTGATATTTTACTAGGAAGCAATTTTTATCCATGCCTTGATACATGCAGGGTGCTTATAATTTATTAACCTTATTTAAGAAAATCAACCAACAATAATAAACAGTTAACTACAAGGTTGGTTAACAAGAAATTACTTTGAAATATAAAATGTGAAGTGTATCTCGGATTAATCAAGAACTTAACTAAAATTGTTAGGCTTTAATGAACTTGTATAAATGTTTCACAAAATTTACGCAATTTTACATTTTCAGAGCTTGCCATTGTAATTGGATCTGGTAAAAATTTAACCATTCTTTATGCATTTCCAATTTTTATACCAGGAGATCAAACTTTTTAGTCAATTAAAAATAGCAAATTTATTTGAAATGCTATTATTTCAATAATTTACTAAATTGATATTTATATGCAATGTACGAGTGTAAAATGGATAGTTATAGAACTTGTGTATACATCAATAGCTCTCACTCTAATTTTAGAAAGATTTATTAAAACAGAATTGAAATTTAGGAGAATAATGTACTTGTTTTCAACTTGTAAATACTGTGTTAAAGTGAATGCTGTTTTAGCAGTTATTAGAAGAAAACACAAAAGTACATAGAAAAATAGTTAACTAAAAATATTTTATTAAATCAATAAATATTTTCCATACAATAAACATCTTTTCACACAAAAGATTAAATATATTAAGCACTACATAAAAATAGGACACTTAGTAAACCTTGTCAGATATTATACTTTGCCTTATTTATTTGTTCTATTACATTATATACTTAAATTTAGGGTTTATAATTTTTTAAATTGATAATTGGAATAATTATGGATCAGATATAACTTACGGATTCATTGTAAAAACATATTTTACATGTTTGAATAATACCTGTATGTATTTCTCAATATTGTACAACCTGGATACACAGTATAAAAGTAAAGGCAAATTTTTTTAACTGCAAAAATTATAACATCAGCTTCGTTTCTAAGGATTATAAAGAAGTTTTACTGATGGATTACCTTTCAAACAGTGAAATTGGAGAAAGTAGGTTAAAACAAGGGAGAGTGGAACAAACTATTTGGACCTATTAGTAAAAATATTTGAGATTAAATACTAGGATTAGCAAAGAAAAAGTTCTTTCACCAAAGCAACACATTTGTTCATGCAAGCGTTCTCAAAATCTGAAAAATCAGTAAATTGAAGTACGATTCAAACTATATGCACATTGTTCAAGTGATTTAGCTCTAATCTCCATCTATTTTCAAATCTAAAAAATTACACTAAAGAAATATTTGTTGAATGAAAAGGAAATAGCAGTTAGTTTGCAATGTCTGGAAAGTAATTTCAGAAACAAACCATTTTTATTTCATTTTTTGAATGACCCTACTTTCTTCCCCTCAGGGGCACATCTTTAGGTGTGTACGGGCATTACAACAGAGGTACCCAGGTAATCTTTCACACCTTTCATTTTCACCCTCGCCCACCCTTTTACTTTTTCTTCCTCCCTCATTGTGTAGACTGTCTTGTGTTTAGTGCAGCTTGGTTAAATATGGTCCTTGCACCATAAAACCCGAAATTAGCCAACCATCTTCCCTGTTTCTCATAAAACGAAGTGCAATCAATTTAACTAGGTAATTTTGCCACATGAAATTAAATTCAGTATAAAACTCCAAGTATATACTCACAGTACAAACTCAGTGGTTTTTAACTATATCAAAATTCTCTCTCTATATATATATCAAAGTTTTCATGAGTCTCGATGATTATTATAAACTGTTACTATATATTGAAATATTTCTGTATTCTTTAAGACAGTGGTTCTTAACCTGGGGTGTGTGCACGGCTGGGGGTGAGAGAAGTTTCGATGGACAGCAGCAATTTAATAAAAGACAATCTTATTGAAATATGAGCCAATGCAAGTATTCCAATGGAATTTGAAAAACTGGACTTAAAACAATTCTGGTGTACAGTTAGAACCCCATTTGCCACCACCTATTGTTTGTATGTATATGTAAATGTATGCATTTATTTTTCAATTATCTTGCAATAGAAGTAATTCCTAAGTAAAGAAATAGAAACACCTTTTTCTAGGGGTGCAAGAACTTATTTTTAGATTCAAGGAGGTGCCAATCACTGAAAAGGTTAAGAACCACTGCTTTAAGACAATTATGTTTTGATTTGACACACTATGGTTACATTTTGCTATGAGCAAGTCAAATCAGGATTCTCTTAAGTTACAAGAAAACAAAAAAGAATGGATTTGTTGTTTAGCAAGATATTAGAAAGAGGTTTGCCCAAATGAAAAAACATGAATCCTCTATAAATATCGGATGGTCATAAAGTAACTTCCTGAAATACAAGTCCTAGAGACCACAATTTTCAATGAATCAGAATGAAACTTGAAGGAAAGGGATGTGCTCGAAAGTTATGCAAATAATGAGAATCAATCTCCCACAGCTATGGATATAGTTAACAAACTTCAAATAGCAACTATTTTTATAGCAATGTGATAAGCAGTGAAAAACCAAAAGCTGTATTGAAACTTTACCTTTAGATTTAAAAATGACTGCGCAAGAGCACTGTCAAAGATGGAGTGTGAACAAAGAGGAAAGAAAACCATAACTTTTTACCTTTGTTACAAATGCTCCACATAGCTGCCTCTACAGGCAATAACAAAAAGCTCCACAAACAGAATATCCAATGCTTTTTCAAGTATTATTTAGCAACTAAAACATTTAGTGAAGACAAACAGAAAGGACATTCTCTACCTGTACTTTAATCCATCGAAATGAAGCTTCCTTCCCTGGTAAAGGCATGAGATTATGTATGAATAATCTAAATTCCATATTTGTGTTTTCTCTGGTCAATTTTAGATTTTGATCTAAACGTTCCATCTGATTTATTTGCCACTAAAATAAAAATGCATTACATGACTGATCACAAAAATACTATTTGAACAAAAAGACATTCAGAGAAAGGTTCATACGGCTACCTATACTTTAAAAAAATCTCAACGTTTTCAACAAGTTAATAAGAACTTCCAACAGAGAATTTTTTTAATATACATAGAAATAACATTACACTGGGAAATTGTTTATGCAAAACAGATATCCTCTTTAAGCTTAAAATACAAAAGTTTTAAGGCAAAAAATAGATGTGATATGTATAAAATGCTTTCTGAACATATTTTGCTGAAAAAATTTAGTTTGAAGAGAAATTAATCTAATAACTTGTGTAAACAAATCAGATATATTCCGTGTAATTAATGAAATCAACCACTTCCTACAATCAAATTTGTAGGAATATGTATTCAAATTAATGCAATGATTCTAAAATTGCTGGTTTATAAAATAAACCTTGCTGCTTATAAATATCAAAACCTTTCAGTGATAACTCCCAGTAACGTAGCACATGAGCAAAAAAAGATCAGTTAAAACCATGCTTATTTCTTGGAGTTCCTGAGACTATTCAGCTAAAAGTAGGATTATTTTAGATAGGAGCTGAAAACATGTCAAGTCTTTAATGAATTATTTAATTTCATAATTAGGGAACAATTATCTAATTCACAAGTAAACACCTTGATTTTGAGTTTACTTATGGAATTCTTATGTATAGTGTCTGAAAGTAGTAATTGATTTCTTTTCTCTACTTAGAATTGTTGGAATTATAAGAATCAGCCACTTAATAAAATACAATTAAATGAACAGCTTTTGGCCTTTGAACAGGCCTTTGGAACAGGAGTAAGTTATATAGGTATAATGCCTCAAACAAATTTCTAAAATAAATGCCAGTTGATGAAAAAAAAACTTTATTTATTAATCATTTAATACAATTATAAATTAAACTTTGTTCCAATTTTCATCAAAAGTATAGCCTATATAAATTTAAGGTTACCAATGACAAAAAATTTCTGAAATATTCTATACATGAGATTTCTGTTCTAAATTTTGATTTCTCTCTACTGTTGATAAAAAAGGCAATGCAATATTATTCAAAAGCATAATACAGGGTGCCATAAAATATTTGACACAATCCAAGGCATTATAACTTTCAAAGTAGAAATCAGTCTAAGAAAATTCTGGAAGAAAAATTAGTTTAAGATTTCCCCATCAGGAGACGATTTAACTAATAACGAACTCCAAAATTATTGTAAAAGCAACAAATAACTTATGAACAAAATTTTGATCACAAGAGGACATTAAAAAATAATTCTGAATAATGTAAAACAATAAAGCTTAAGTAAAACATTTAAGCTTTTTAAATACCCTTTAAAATGCAGCATTTGATAATTCCAGAATGTGCCTTCAAAATGATTTGAAAAGATTGGGTAAAACATGGCCAGTAGGACTCAACGTTGTTGGATCTAGTCTGCTTTTCTTTTCATATGTTAAATTCATCAAATCTTGTATTTTTAGTTAAATTTTATATTCCACTGCATTTTTGATTAATCAACTTACTTCTGTAAGCCCGCCCCATGTTGTACTTTTGTGAAGCACCAGGGAGTTTGCTTTTGTTCAATAAAAAAAGTATTTTATACAAGATGTGGGGCATACTTCATATCCCATGTTCTGAAATGCAGTTTCTATGCACTTTTGCTGGGGATAGGATAATTTCATGCACATAATAAAACTCTTAGAACTAGTCTCCAGATTTAATCCCAGATAACTTTATCCAATTGGGATAGTTGAAAAACATTTTATTCTAGAAATATTAACTCCATTTCAGAATTAAAGGGTAGAATATTGCAGCATTGTGCTTGACAAGCTCAAGGCATGCTGCAATATTCCACCCTTTAATGTGAAAATGTAGAATTGTTTCTAATTCCTACTTATATAATTGAAGTCTTAATAGAGAATCTTGTAAATAGAATCTTATTTATAGCAATTATTAGCATTTTATGCATACTCTTGGTTAAGTACAAGTGTCTCTATTATTTGCAATTACATGGTTAGAAATTTTTAGGCCATGGAATTTTAAGTACTAAAATTCCGAGGTTAGCCCTTTAAACCTGATTTTGGTTTTAACAAAAATATCACTTTAGATTATTAGACAAGTTTAAAGAATTTTTTTACAATGTCTTAAAGAATTATCCACCATTACAATAAACTTAATACATTGGTTTAAACAGCAATAGTACCCATTAATAAATTATTTCTTGATTGAACTTAGATTGAAGTTCTTGTCTTTTTTACGAGCTACGTTTAATTTGCCTTTTTAAAGAAACAAATGACCACAGATCGAAAAGAAAACATCCACATGCCATACTAAACTGGAAATCGGCAAAATCTGTTTCAATTTGCTGTCTTACAATGTTATATAAACTTTAAGCTGCTACACTAGATTTCATTCAATAGGTTGCAGACAATTTTTCAGTACTAACCATCATCACAATGCAAAGCTTCTATGACAATTGTCATTTTGCTGACAAAAATTTGTGTTTTTGGAAATTGAAAGTTTCATACTTTGGTGAGAATTGAAGCTAATTCGTTTATTAACCAATTAGACGAAAGAATGTAGAAAAATTAAACATGATTAAGTTATTTAAAAATCAGGCCTATCTCCAGATAGCAGTTAGTTTGTTTTGGTACAAGTGAGGTCTGACAAATTCCAGTAGCGACGTTTTCAATAGAATAAAAATTTGGGTTTAACATCTAAATAGATAAAACACAGATTTAAAAATCTGCTAAAACACTGCATCAAGATTTCACCAGTGCCATTCCTCTAAGTTGGTGAATAGTTAATAGTTCCTTTTTAAAATGTTTATCTTTATAGGAAAAAATTTGTTTTTCATATTTATATGCAACTAATGCAAATGCAAAATTCTCAGGAGTTTAGCTATATTGCAATCTTTAGAAAGAACAACTTTAGTTCTGAAAGCATGCAACAGGAGCACATGATGTCAAGAGGCAAAATTCATTTGAAAAATTTCATTACCTGTCCATGTAGGTTAGTCTCCTCTTTTCCACGACAAATATGATACACAATGCACATGCTCTATTCTTTTAAGTTATGAATTCTTGCATGGTCTAATTAGCTCATGTGTAGCAAAAAAATGAACTTAAAGCAACCATCTTACCAGGACTGCCTAACTTACTGGATACAACTGTGCTCAGTCACAAAGGAATCTGGCATTCTTTCCTTTAGATCTGTCACATCAAACATCAAAGATTAGACAATGAGAAATAACAAATTTACATTTAGCTTATACATTAAGTGCCAAATGTCATGGGATACCGCTCTAATATTGTGTGGGGCCTCCTTTAGCTTGGCAAAGTGCAATAACTCAATGTGGCGTAGACTCAGCTAGTTGGTGGGAAGTTGCCAGGAGAGATGTTCAGCCATGTTGTCTCGATAGCCACCCATAATTGCGTAGGTGCTGGATCTCGTGCAGGAATAGCTCTTTCAATCATATCCCAGATATGCTCCACGAGGTTCATGTCTGGCAATCTTAAAAAATCTTGAGCTGGATATGTCCAATGGAAATGTCCATGGTCTCATGGGGTTTGCGCCACACCCAAACTCAACCTTCAGCTCATACCAACTGGAAAAGTGACTCATCGGACCATGATACCTTCCTCCAGTCATCTAGGGTCCAATGCATGTGTTCGTTAGACGCCAGGTGTGGAGCTGAAGCTGATGTGCTGTGAGTTGGTCTTTTGCTGCCATATACCATGAGGTTCATGTCTGGCAATCTTAAAAAATCATGAGCTGGAATTGTCCAAAATACTCCTCAAACCAATCGTGAACAAAATGGGCCTGGCGACACGGAGCATTATCATCCTGGAACATGCCATCGTAATTGGGATAAGTGAAGTCCATAAAGGGCTGCAAATGGTCACCAAGCAGCTGAACAGTGATTTCCTGTCAATGACTGGTTAAATTTGAATAGAGGACACAATTCATGCAGGTAAACACTCCCCACACCATTATGGAATCACCACCAGCTTGCAAAGTGCCTTGTTGACAAGTTGGGTCCATGGCCTGATGGGGACTGCGCCACACCCAAACTCGACCTTCAGCTTGTACCAACTGGGAAAGTGACTCATCGGACCATGATACTTTCCTCCAGTCATCTAGGGTCCAATGCATGTGTTCGCTAGGCTGAAGCCGATGATGTGCTGTGAGTAAAGGCATTCGAGTTGGTCTTTTGCTGCATGCACTTCATAGACTTGCCTTTAGTGCATCCCACATTGAATGTGGCAGTCAGTTCAGTGTTGCTAACCTGTTAGCATGTACGCTTC
Organism: Meta bourneti; assembly: GCA_933210815.1. Taxonomy (NCBI): domain Eukaryota; kingdom Metazoa; phylum Arthropoda; class Arachnida; order Araneae; family Tetragnathidae; genus Meta; species Meta bourneti. Next base: position 11,764,419 of record OW119934.1, on the reverse strand, counting down.
TGCTCAAACATTGCTGGTCTCGATCATTCAGCAGACGTGGCCAGCCACTGCGGAAGGTTATGCCTTCGATGAGGTACTCTCAGTACACCCTTGACATTGTGGAGAGACCAATCTTAAAAGTATCAACAACTTCCGAAATGCCTGACTCAATATTTTCTACATCTGCTGATTAAATAAAAATTGTAATTTATAAGATAATTTTTAAATCAAAATGCATTCCAATTTTAAATAAAATCACCTAACTTACATTATTTAACTAAAAAAGAAGCTTCTTCAGTTAGGAAATGATGCTTATAATATTAAGATTCTTAAAATTTTAAAAATTGTGCTTAATTTTAATGGTGCATTTATGTCTACAATGACAAGAGGTAGTTTCAACAAAGTTATTTTGTACTATTTCCTGAATACTTTGAGTTGAATCTCTTTCAGGCAGCTGCTATGGTAAATAAATTTTTTCATAGCACATTTAAATAGTGGATTTTCAAGAAAAGCTTCATTTATATAATAAAATAATTTGTTTTTTTTTATTCATTGTTTGTTATATGTGTAAAACAATTTAATCAGACAGTTGAAATTACACTTTTGCAAATTTATGGCAATATGTAAGCAAAGATGAAATAAAAATTAATTTCAAAAGAGAATGCAATAGGTTATAAGAAAAACTTGTGTGTGTGATCTTAGTTTTCAGAACAAAGATACTGATTTTTTAAATTGGGTAACAAATTCAGTTAATAAACTCAGTCATACTAATTAGATAGGAAATTGTACCAGAAATTGAAATACAATAAGTCAAACAATTGTAAAAATATCATTTATTATTTGTACACTTTCTCTTATTTCAACATAATTTCCAAAGATATTGACACATTTAAGCCTATCAATGCCTCAAGACCTGCAGTATAAGTTGCCAATTGCTATCTCTCAGACAAATTCTCATCTTTTTACGGAATTACTGCATTAAAATTTTTGCACATCAAACCCCCCATCTGAAAACATATTTTTATCAATGTTTTGTGAAGGATATCGTTTTGCTTACATAAAATGGACAACAATGTATTCCTCTTTGGTTGTACATTCATTGAGTATGTTGGCCATTTTCAAAACTGAGCTGCCAATGCACATGAAGCAGTAATCATTTGCTTCCAAAACCTATTGTCAGATAGGATGGTGCTGTAATCTACCGACAGCTTTAGAAAACACAATTTTCAGTTCTACATAAGATTTTAAATCTGTCATTAACAATTTAAACTATCTGTACAGTGCAAGTTTCTGAAATTTGAAATGGCTTATGATTCACACACACAATTAACAATATATTTTTATATAATTCCCCCAAACATTTCTATGTAATGTAAGGAATCAATAGTTCTGCTTGCAATAAAATAATTTGGTGTAACTTGCAATTTTTGTTCTAATGCCCAAATGTTGCCTCTTCACCATTAGTCGTAATAGATACTATAGCAGAAAACTAATTGGATGAGAAAAATAATTTTAGATGAGTAATTACTTTTAAAATTACTTCACAGGAAAAGAGCTGTTAAATTAATATTTTTAACAAAATGCATGTGAAATAGAAAGCAAAATATTCAAATTTTTAAAAAAATCAATACTACCTACTGGAATAATTAAGTTATTTTTTTCTAAAGCTCTCACTTGAGGATGGTGCAGGCTTAAGTTATCTCCCATGTCTGTCAGATGCCAACATGTGATGATTACCTGAAATGGTTAAATGTTTCAGGAATTGTTTTTCAAATGTTTTAAATGAAGATATATTCTTATTTATTAATATGTTTTAACTATTAAGGATATTGAGTACTATGTAAACAAGGCAAATAGCTATATTCTTACTTTTGTTGCTGCCATGTTTTAGTGAATTAAAAAGCACATTTGAAAAGGAACTTGTTTAATTTAAAAAATATAAAGGGATACAGATTATACAAATATCAGAGTTGACAGTTAAGTGGAAACTGCCTATTTACATAATGCCAACAGTTGAATTCTGTTCTTATTAAAAACTCATTTTTATCTTTCTTCCAAATCAGAATTTCAATTACTGTTAATGAATCCCGCGACATTAAACTCTGATCATGTTTTATACAATTTCAACACTTCTACTCGTTTTGGAATTGAACTTTACAACAGTTTCTTGGCTTCACTAATTCTAGTTTAGAAAGCTATTCTCAAAACATAATTCAACCACTTTTACAAAACTTTAATATTCCACTACTGCAAGCATTTTTCAAAGCTAATAGTTTTCCTGTTAACATATTTTATTTCAGCATTATTAAATAGCTACTATATTTTTATGAGTATAAAGTAGTAATACAACACAATATTAAAAATGAGCTTTTAAATTTCAGGACAAGGGTTCAACAACTTTATCAGTCATAAAATGTTTATTTAGCACTGCAGTTATATGAAGCTAAAATAGTTAAATATTATAAATCATAATTTTAGTGCATCCTCTCTTTCAGTTCTTCCACCTCCATGAAAAGATAAAAATTCAGTAAATATATTTTAAAAATAATTATAGATATTCACAATTAGTGAAACACGAGTTGAACCTTTATTGTAGTGTTGAGAAATGTGACAACAAAAAAGATATGTTTACAATAGATGTACTTAAATTTCTCAGTTATTAAACTTTACAAATCACCACAACTGAAGTCCACTGATAACAATGATCCTCTTACTTGATTGCATAACATAATAAAAACACATAATTACTTCATAAAATAATTGCGACAAAGTGGAGTGATCTTATACGAGAATTGAGCCTTTTTTATTTTACTTGTTCACAAATTTCTTGATATATGCACTTTATAGGTTATTTTTAAAACTATAATTTAAAAATTGAATCTCATTTCTTAGAAATAGTAAAATGCTTAGTCTAATATTAAAAAATAGTATTTTGACTTTGTTATGTAGCTTGCAAGTTTATGATTAAAGTGGAAAACTGTTGAAAAATCATTCCAGTTTAAAAAAATTTTGCTAGTTCAAAAATAGGGTTTGTATATTCCTAGAAGAACAAATTGTTATTTTTTATTTTATAAAATTATTTTAACTATAAAATAAATAATTCTGAATTTTTAATCTTGATTTAAAAGTTAATTTTATTTTGTAGTAAATGATACATATATTTATCATTGACAGAACTAAAAGCATTTAGTTGAATTTATCTAGCCCTGGAGCAACACAACTACGACCGTCTGGGATCAATCCTGCAGGGAAAGCCCAAAGCAATTAAGTAGATAAAAGTAATTTAAGTGATGCCCAGAGCAATTAAGTAGAATAAATGAAATGGACATATCAACTATGGAGTACCTTGCCGATGACTGCTTACCCCTACATCATAAAAGAATTTAATTTTACAATCATAATAGAATTTAATAAAAATAAGATGCTATAAGATAAAGAAGTTAAAGGAAGTGGGAAATGCACTTTGTAAAAAAAAGAAAATTAGGATAGAAGATAGAATTTGTAATTAATACAATTAGTTTCTAATTCACGTTCCAAAGAAAAAGAAGCAGATGACAATCAAATCCGAAAAGAAAATAGGAATAATGTATGAACATGTGATGGTAATTATGGTAAAAATAATAAATAAAAGGATAGTAATAATGGAAATTATGATGGTGGGTTTATGAGATTGCCAGAAGAATCTCTAAATTCACTAAATCACCGTTTGTGGGGTGGGAAGGTATAATTTCTATCAATGTGAAATCTGGGTCTTTTGCGAGATTTAATAATATTAGGGGATGTTCTGAAGAAGTTCATTAGGAACTTGAGGAATTTGTTGAAAAATTTAATTGAGAGAAATTTAATATATTCGGCAATAGGTTCTATTTGAAGATCTTTGTGGAGAATTTAATGGTGGACATAATAAAGGGTGTTAACCATCTGAGGAGGGTATTGTTTTGGAAGGCCTGAAGAAGCTTCAAGTTAGTTTTACAAGTGGATCCCTAAACTGAAAATGTGTATAGGAGGGTGAGCCTGATAATGGTTTTATAAATCAGTTTTATTTTCAAGGGAGAGATGACTGCGGCAACCAATAAGAAAGTCAAGATTAGATTTAAGAGCAAGGGTTTTTTCTAATGGTTTTGATGTGGGTCATGAAGGTAAGTTTTGGATCAAGGGTATGGCCAAGATATTTATAACTTTTTACAAACGGGATGGGTTCATTTTGAAATTTAATGTTTTTGAGGTGTGCAGGATTTATTAGAGAACATAAGGAGTACGCATTTAGAGGGATTAATTTTGATTTTCCAGTTTGTTAACCAAAGCTGAAGTTGATTCATATAATTCTGTAATTGCTTCATGAGATAACATCTGTTAGGATTTTGGTACATTATGGCTATGTCATCAGCGTAGATGGCAAGGGAGGTTCTAGAGCCAGTGGGAATATTGTTGATATAAATATTAAAGAGGGGCGAAAGGAGGGATCCTGAGGGACACTAGCTTTAATAGGTCTTTGAATGGAGAGGGTGGGGTTAATTTTAATTTGGAAGGTGTGACGTGAAAGAAAATTGCGAATAATTTAGATTAGTTGAGCGGAACATTACGAGAATAAGTTTGCATGTAAGACCATTGTACCAGAGACACGGTCAAAGGCTTTAGCGATGTCCAAAAATAAAATGTTGGTATGTTTGGAGTTAGAAAAGTCCATGATGGACAAATTTGATAACTCTAAGGAGTTGGTGCAGTGCCGTGTTTTCAGCAAAAGCTAAAATGTTCCGGGATAATAATGTTATGACTGCCAATGTATTTAGTCTTTCAAGAATATATTCGTAGATTTTACTAAATGTGTACTGAGCAGGGAAATGGGGCAAGAGTTTTGAGGTTGAGACAGGTCAGAAGTAGGTTTGGGGATAGGGATGACAACAGCATTTTTCCAGAGTGGAAAATGTCTTTGGTCAAAATGATTAATATTCTTAGTAATAAAGAACAGAATTTTAAGGGGATGTGTTTGAGCATTTTATTGGAAATTTGATCTTTATCAGGGTCTTTCTTAGGTTTGAGTCTTGATAAAATAAAAAAAAAATTGTGGAAGCTTTAGCAGGTTCAATAGTTTTGAATAGGGGTGTTAATAAAGTTTTGTACAAGGCGAATTTGTTGAGTAAGCTGGAGGTTGTCAATGTCATTATTGAGCTGAAATTGGGATTCAAGACTTTGCAATAGCTTTGGGGATTTGGAAAGTGCAGGACCATTTGAGGTATTTAAGGGGGATAGATTGTAGTTGTTGTTTTGAAGAGATCTGGTCCTTCTCCAGAGAACAATCTTCAGTAGAAAGGGATTCAATGAGTTGATGAAAGCGTTCTTCAGCACGAGTGTGAATTAAATTTTTAATTTTATGGCTAAGAGATTGAAATTTCCACCTATAAAATGAAACTGTTTTGTTGCCAATAACAGCAGAAATATTTTTAAAGTTTAATTTGAGTTTTGATTTCTTTAGGGAGGAAAATGGGATTTGGTTTAAATTTTTGATGAGAAACTTCAATGAAAGTTTTACTGATGCGATTGGTGAGGGAAATAATTTTATTATCAGGTTCAATTTTGGTTGGATATGTGTTAAAGGGGGTGTTTTTAAGAATTTGATGGAATTTATTCCAATCAGTAACATAGTACTTGGGTAAGTTTCTGCTAACGTTGTTTAGGTCGAGTTGTACGATAACGGGAAGGTGGTCCGAATTGAGATCAATAATAGAATCGATTTGGTATAAATACGATATTTTTAAAAAGGGCAAAGTGAATAATGGTACCAGGGGAATTTGTTCTATGAGAATAGTGGGTAATGTGGTTAGGAGCAATAATTTTAATATTTTTCGTGTTTTTAATAAAATTAAGGAGTTTGAATCCTCTTTGATTTGATTTGGAATTATTCCAAGCAGTGTGGATGGCATTAAAGTCACCAGCGAGAATAACATTGCCAGAATTTAATAAAGTTTTAACATCATTCATGGGAAAGGAGTTTGGGATATTTCTTCTATATTGTCCGAATAAGTAGAACAAAAGCTAAGTTATGAGTTAATAGAAAATAAATTGTATGACAACTTCAACAGGCATATAGCTTTTTAATCAAACCTTATTTTCTTGAATGATCCTCTTAGATTAGTACCAGACATCAGACATTACATTTTGGAAGAGGGCTTTGACAATCTCTTTTCTCATATGTAGGAATATAAATCATCTGGAGGGATCCATGGGTGTTTACTGACAAGCCTATCTAGATGTATACAACAATGCATAGATAATGTCTCTTGAAATAACAGGCCTATAAAAGGAAGAGGAAAAATCTATATTACATACATTTTTTTAGACATTAAAGAAAAAATAAACTCTTGCTGGGAAGCACAATTTTAAAGATGAAATATAACCTTAAATATTAATTAAAAAACGAAATATTTATGGCAACACATAATAAAATTGAAGTACATGGATCATACATATTTGGTCAAAAATTTTTTATTCTATTCAAATTTTCCTAGGTCTCATACAAACACTAAACCTAAAGAAAATATATGTTCTCAAATTAAGACACAATAACAATGTATGAAAAGTATAGCATCTACAAAACAAATAGTTCCATTTATTGGAACAATTGACATGGTTTTAATTTGAACATTGAAACTAATAAGTAAAAGCAATTATCATGCAAAGAAAAAAATGGCACAGCTTTGAGACTTTTTGTAGTAATGCTTTTGGCGTGCTTTTATGTCACCAAGGAAGAATCTCTTTAAAATAAACGCCTTTTTAGGCTTGGTGGAAAATAATTAAAAAATTAAAGAATGGAATTTCAAACATAGAAAAAATTCACACAACTGATTATCGTTTTTCAACTATTGATTCTCATTCCTTAGATATCCAAAAGCTGCTTATCCTGACATAAATGCATACGAAATAAATAGTTAGTAACTCCCTTATTTCCTAAAGTTGCCCTACCGTCTGAAAAATTAAACTTCAAATTTCGCGATAGTACACCCTGAAACTTATCTACAATACTAAATACAGAAAACATGATAAAATAAAGATATTGATTGACACAAATTAATAAGATATTCAAATAAAAGCAAGAAACAATACAACCTGATGTGACTGCACTGTGTTTAAAATACAAACTGAAAGTTTTAATTCTTAAAATATACAGGAAATGGAAAAACTTCAAAAGGAACAATGAAATCAAAGGACGTTATATCGGAAAATTTTAAGGATCGATGAAATCAAAGGACAATAAAACAGAAATGAAGATTTCAAAATATTAAAGAACGAAAATGGGCCGGAAGTGAAAATTTTAACTTCATGAGGTTCATTCGTCCAAATAAAGTGAGGTTGTCTGTATCTGCCATGACTCGCTACAAAAGCATTACCACAAAAAGTCTATCATAGCTATACCAAAAGAATACCTATGCTTAATTAAAACCAAGACATTAGTAGGATAATAATTAAAAACTTTGTATTCATCATTACTTATAAGCAGTTATCAGGGCCATTACTGAAGTATTAGATAACTACGTGTAAATCTAAGCAAGCCACCTCTTTTATAAAAAAAAACAATTAACTTTCTAAACGAATGCCCTTCATCAAGTACAAATTCAGAAAATAATTATGGATGACCCAGTCTTCTTTGTCAGTTCCTTAAATCTGGAATTTAAATACGCACTGCGTTTAGTGATTTTTTCCTCAGGTATTAGATGACTACGTGAAAATCTAAGCAAGCCACCTCACTTATAAAAACAACTGGCTTTCTTAACTTGGGTCGCCAAACTTCTTTTTACGTCGACCCCTTCAAGAGTTTCTTGACTTTTCATCGACCTTCTATTTTACTATTAAGTAATTGTAATAAGACAAGCAAAAGACGCTCATGAGTTTCTAGATTGTTTATTTTATAATTAGTGTTTATTGTATGTATAATAAAGTATATATTATATGGCTTAACGTCAGAGGGATACGTTTTTGTTTTTGACGTCCTTCTTAATATTACATATTTGTGATAGGAAAGATAAATAATATATAGAAATTTAATTTAGATAATAATGCAATCTTCCTCGATATATGAAAATAAGACTTTTATTAACTTAGTATACAATTTACTAATGTTGTCGATGGTTGGTTTTGGGGTTTTATGGCGCAAGGGCCATATTTGGCCATGCTGCGCCAGACACAAGATATACATCAAATAATAGACAGACACACACAATGAAAGTTTTTCTGACACAGGAGAGAATGCACCTGACAGGAATCGAACCTGTGTCGTATTGTCAACGTGAAGGATGTGCCACGTGTACTTCACAACTCTTGACAAGATTAACAATGTTGGGTTCAAAATTAGTAAGCTTCAACCTTAAATCACCACAGAATTGTATATCTAGTTTATTTCTTTGCTTCGTTAAAATGGAATTAACATGGCTGAAAGCAGTTTCAGCCATGTACGAGCCTGGAAATGCAAGTAAAAGGGGAGTATCACTTCAGAAAATTTTGTCTTTATATTTTTATTTTTCTCTATCGACCCCTGAGCCCGAATCGACCCTTAACAATGATATCTACCACTTTGGCGACCCTATTCTAAATGAATGCCCTTCATCAAGAACAAATTCAGAAAATAATTATGGATGGCCATCTTTTCTCAGTTCCTTAAATGATGTAATGTTAAATGAGCACTGTGGTTAGTGATTTTTTTTTAGTTTTTAGACTATTGTACATTCAGACATATTTTACCGGAGTGATTTTCAAAGCTTCAATTTTTTTCTGATTAAAAAGCTTCAGTGTGCATATTTTGAAAAATTTTAATCACATCAATTCAGAAAAGATTTGAGTCCTGTGGTCTCTTCCTGAATACATTCCAGCCCTTGATTGCTTTTTGAAAATTTTAATCATTAATAATTAATTTGATGAACAAAATATGCAGATTTATAAGTATTGCTTATTACAATTGTAAAAAGAACAAAGATCAAATAAGTATTAATCAAAGAATAATTTTCCAAATATTATGAACTTATAAGTAACAAATAAGTTTATATCAGAAAAATGACAGCTGGACATGCTAATTTAAAATTGAAGGCATACTAAGCCTGCCTCTCAGCCACGTGCAAGTGCATACAGCTCACCACTCAGAAACGGTCCTGGCAGTTATTTAAGAAAAGGAGTATGTGAGCATATAACAATATGGTTGGTTGCATTGAGTTTTATGGAGTAAAGGCCATATTTGGGCTAAGCTGTGCCAAACACAATATCAAGTAATGGGTAGACAAATACAATGAATTTTCACTGACACAGAAGAGAGAAATACACCTAGGGAGGAATAGAACCTGCACAACCTACAACTCAGTTTGCTAGCACAGTGGACACACCCACTGAGCCGCGGCGGCACTGTATAACAATACGTAGTACGTGAAACATAACAATAAGTAGCATGTGAAAAGCATAATATTGTGAAATATAAGGCAAGAATGAAGAAAATAGACTACTATACCACAAAATACTGCTCAGCAATGTTTCAATAGACAAATCAATAAATGTGTATATACACTGATGTGCCAAAAGTCATGGGATAGCAGTATGCAAATTTACAAGTGGAGATTGCATCACGTTAAAAGGGTATAGAGTCAGATGTGGTTATATATCAGTGCTGTCTGTTGGACTCTCGAATGTCTTGTAAAACGTTTAATAATGTGATAATGGCTACCCGACGAGAATTAACTGAGTTTGAACATGGAATGATAGTTGAGCTTGACATGGAGACTGCAGCATAGTATTTCGGAAGTTGAGACTTTTAAGATTCCTTACTCCACAATGTCAAGGGCATATCAAGAGTACCTCATGGAGGGCATTGCCTATCAGTGGCCGACCACATCTGCTGAATGATCGAGACCGGCAACATCTGAGCAGAAGCATCCGTGCTAACAGACAAATGACACTGCATGAACTGACTGCCACATTCAATGAGGAATGCACTACAGGCATGTCTATGAAGTTGGTGCAGCAAAATTTAGCTTTCATGGGATATGGCAGCAAAAGACCAACTCGAATGCCTTTATTCACAGCACATCATTGGCTTCAGTGCCACATCTGGCACCTCATGAACACACACATTAGACCCTAGATGACTGAAAGAAGGTAGGATGGTCCGATCAATCCCGTTTCCAGTTGGTACGAGCTGATGGTTGAGTTCGGGTGTGGCTTAAACCCCATCAGGCCATGGATCCAACTTGTCAACAAGGCAAGCTAGTTCTGGTTCCATAATGGTGTGGGGAGTGTTCACCTGGCATGAATTGTCTTCTATTCAAATTTAACTGGTCATTGACAAGAAATCACTATGTTCAGCTGCTTGGTGCCCATTTGCAGCCCTTTATGGACTTCACTTATCTCAATTACGATGGTATGTTCCAGGATGATAATGCTCCGTGTCACCGGCCCATTTGGTTTGGAGTGCATTTTGGACAATTCCAACACATGATTTTTTAGATTGCCAATCTTTGTGGAGCATATCTGGGATGATTGAATGAGCCATTAATGCACAAGATGCTACCACAACCACACAATTATGGGGCTATCGAGACAGCATAGCTGTACATCTCTCCTGGTGATTTCTGCCAACTAGTTGAGTTCATGCCACATTGATATGCTGCACTTCACCGAGCTAAAGGAGGCCCCACACGTTATTGGATAGGTATCCCATAACTTTTGGTACATCAGTGTAAAAGTAGCAATTATCACATCATGTAGGAAGTTTAAGCAAAATATATAATAGTTAATCAAAAACTATGTATTTGTATGTTTAAGGCTAAATTTAGTTTCAATTTTTAGTTAATTATGGGAATGTATTTGTATTGCATTAATGTAAAACAGCAACTTATGTAACCTTTTTATCTTAATGTAGTTTTAGAAATGCAAGGTGTTGATTAAAAGCAGACAAATATTACTTATATTGTAGAATATGCAAACATAAATAATGCTTGTGATACAAATAGAAATGAATACCTACTCCTTCAACAATGTATGAATGAAGACGATGCACACACAAAAATTAACAGGCCAATCCAATACTTAAGAGTAACAAGCAGTAAACATATAAGAATTGCTTTATGGAGCACTGTCAAATAGAAGAATTTTGGACACTTCTGCTTCAATGTACAGACAGAATAATGCATCAAAAAATAAAGGAAAGGAAAATTCTAATGGTAATATTACTACGATAAAAAAATTAATAATTAGATCAATGCATAAAATAATGCAAGCAAGAATTGAAGAAAAAGTAACAATTTAAAGAATTTGCTAAGAATATACATTTGAGACCATATGAACAAAATTTGAAGTTAAAAATAATACAAATTTAAATCTATATAATTATGGAAGCTTACTCAAAAAACAATTTAATATTTTTATTGTAAAATATGGAATAATTTTATGGTAAATGGAAAAATTTTCTGTATGGGTGACAATCTCAAGAATTCAGATTTTGTTTCTGATTAAACACAGAAGGAACTGGATTTAAAATTTTTGCCTTTGAATAGTATATTTTCCAAAGTGCCTCAAATGTTTCACCAGCTGGAACTTATTTTTAAATGCATTAAAAAAGTTTTTTAAAAAATTACGAAAGGAATTTTTGTTCAAAGAAATGCACGTTTTTAAAATCACAAGCGCACACGTCTTCAAAATAATTAACTATTTAATTGGGGAAAGGTATGTGATTGGAACATGCGACCCTAGAATCTGACACTTACTCATACGCTAATTCGTTGAAAACACGAGAGAATCGTGCGATCTTGCCACGGTAGGAGGTTTAAAAAAGTGGAGATGCCCAATGAGATTTTTTGCTAATATTTCTGTGAAGCTAAATGCAGATGACGCTAGTGTTTTGTGGTAGAACATATTTCCTGTGAGTATCCCTGAAGTGAGTCAGTCTACATCTTAAGGTAATGGTTATGGTAATTAATTAACGTCGCACTACAGCAACACAACGTCGCAAGGGCTATTGACGACGGTCCGGGATCAATCCCGAAGGGAGAGATTCAAGAACACCACGTAATTTTGAGCCACGGTCGCAACACCGATGACGAGGCAACACCGGAGCTGGCACCCCACTCTCCAAACTTACACATCACGCCAACGTGAACATCTTAAGGAAGCAGTAGGGGGAGGGGTATTTCAATTAAGGTCACACTGGAGCAATACAACGGGCTATTGTTGATGGTCCGGGATCAATCCCAAAGGGAAAGATCGAGGACAACACCACGTAATTTTGAACCACGGTCAGATGACGAGGCAACACCTGAGCTGGCACCCCATGTTCCGTTTTGAATTTCGGAATCAGAAGTATTCAGATTATAGTTGGTGTACTCAATTGTTCCATAAAAACACCTTATAACACAAAACAGTTTATTTACAGCTCTAATATGTACACTCTTTGCTTTAGATCACAAAATAACACTCAGAAGCATTTATGGCGTAAATAATACGTATTATTTCTCTCTAAAAATACGACAAAGGAACTCAGAAGCCATTTTTCTGCGTACATAAAACACAAACTAAAACTAGACTGTTGCCATTCGCAACTTACTAAATATATCAAAACAAAGATTATAATCAGGTAGAGTATCAATCCGACATTCTCCCACCTAAGTTAACTTTCATCTTAAAATTTAACTTACAACTAGTTATAATTACAATTACAATAACAAAATTATATAAACAGTTCACAAGTCCAGTTTATGAGGCATTTTAATGCTACGGCCACTTCTAGTTTTTCTTACATCCTCAGAAGTTTCAACATTGCAGTCAACTGATTGACTGACTGTTGGTTGCTCACTTAATTTTGTACTTGGTAATTTTTCTCTAACTAGAACTGACTCTGCTGCTGACACTTCTAAAGGATAGAGGCGTTGTATCGGTCGAAGCAACTCACCTCTTGCAGTTTTTAGTCTCACAAGTCTCGTAACACCATCTTTCCCTGGGATTACCTCGATTATTTTCCCAAGTGGCCAATTGATACGTTTCGTGTTGTCGCTTCCAATTAAGACAACGTCACCAACTACTACTTCGACAGCTCTTTTACGTTCTGGTCTCTGAAGCAGAGCTCCCAAGTATTCCGATCGAAATCTATTTCTTAAGGCTTTTTGTAAATTTTGTCGATACTTAACACGTTGGTTAAGACTCTGGTGATCAATTCTATCACAGTCAGGAACACCACTCATTTTGATATCTTGCAGGAACATTGAAGGAGTCAATGGAACCAGTTCTGCGTCATTATCCGCGACATACGTTATCGGTCGTGAATTAATTATGGATTCGCAATCACATAGCACCGTCGTCATCTGTTCATGAGTTAAAGAAGATCGTCCCAGTACTCTTCTCAATAACCTTTTAAGAATACCGATCAGTCTCTCCCACCATCCACCCCACCAAGAGGCAGTCGGTGGGTTGAATTTCCACTTAATAGGATGAAAAGCAGTGTCACTCACAATAAGGTTCCAATCCAGTGCACCTAGCAAATTCGAAGCACCCACAAAATTGGAGCCATTGTCACAATAGATAGTGCTGCATCTTCCTCTACGGGCTATGAACCTGCGCAAAGCCATTAAGAAGGATTGCGTAGATAAAGAAGCCACTAATTCAATGTGTACTGCCCTATAGACAGCGCATGTGAATAGACAAATCCAAGATTTGTTATTATCTCTGAGAAACAGTGGTCCCGCCAGGTCAACACCACAGATCTCAAATACAGCAGCCTCTCGTATACGGTCCTCTGGAAGAGATGCAGTGAGAGCATCAAGCTTCTTTGCAGAATGTCTCTTACAGACAATACATTTGGATAGGATAGATCTCACTGTCTTTCTACCATACAGAATCCAGAATCGCTCTCTTAAAATGTTAAGCAGCATTTGAGTCCCAGCATGAGCATTTTTTACATGATAGTGTATCACTATACGCATTACAACTTCATGTTTGGATGGTAAAATTGCAGGCATCTTAAAATCTTCACTATCTGGTCGATATAAAAGTTTTGTTTTCAATCGGATGATATCGTTTTTATCTTTGAAGGCTCCCAGAGTTTTTAACTTTTCATCTTGTTCATTAACGAAGCTTTCTTTCTGTATTATTCTGATAACTCCATACTCAGCTACAGAAATTTCTTCGGAATCAAGGCTACCATATTTTCTAGTATTTCTCGGAATCCGACAATTATTAATGAATCGAAGTAGCCAGGCAATAATTCTTATAGTTTTGCTATAGCTCGAAAACTTATAGATGAAGGGATTGTCTATATTTTGAAGGTTCACCATAGATGATACTATTTCTTTCCTCTTTTCTTTCAACACTTCTTCTTCATTTACGGAAAGAGTATCCGAGTTTAAAAACCATTGCAGGCCTAATACCGGGACAATTTTATTTTTCACACAAGAAACCTCTTCTGTTGAGGAATGGGAACAATTGTGCTCCCACCCTCTAAGGTCAAATTTCCTTTCTGACATAATATCTGTAGCTACTTGAATGAACTCATGCAATTCTGTCTCAGTTTTTACACTAGTTAAACAATTGTCCACATAAAAACTGTTTTTAAATTTCTGAACCATATCCACAGGTTATTTTGAGTTCCCAAGTTGTGCTTCCTCCAAAATCGTTTCTAGATGATATTGAATGACAGAATTAAGTAAGAAGGGACTACTAGAAATTCCAAAGACGACATGACAGTGTCTTAAGTATTTCAGTTCATTGTTTTCATTATACCAAAGAAATCTTAAATAATCTTTGTCGTTTTCTTGTAGGCGAATTTGTAAAAATGCTTTACGGATGTCTGCCGTAACTCCAAACTTGTTCATCCGAAAACGTGTTAATATAGTAGGAATTAACTCAACAAGGTTTATTCCTTTCTCCAGGCAGTCATTCAAGCTTGGGGAACCTCTCATCTTCGCCGAAGCATCAAACACAGGTCTGATTCTGGTTGTGCTATTCTCTTTCACGACATGTCTGTGTGGTAAATAATGAGACGGCAATTGAATCTCATGCTTAGGAACTTCTTCAATTATTCCTTCTCTTGCCCATTCTTCAAATATTTGATTATAATCGTCATACAAATTTTCTCCCTTTAACTTTCGTGCAGTACCGTCCAGTCTCTTTAAAGTCAAGTTAAAATTATCAGGCAGTGGAGGGTGATCGGCAAGCCAGGGTAAATGTACCACGAAACGATTGTCTTTGTCGACCTGAACTGTGTTAATAAAATGCTCTCTGGCAGATTCCTGAAGGTCTTCTTTAGTTTTCTTCTCAGATGGATCGGTTATGCCGAGAGTGTCAAGAGTCCACAATTCTGTTATTGTTCTAGTAGTAGAAAGCATAGAGCTAGCTACTGAGATTTCATTTTCCTCTGAAGAAATCTGTGGTATACGTCCCATAAAGGTCCACCCTAAACGTGTTTCCATTGCTGTTAAACCACAAGGTAAGGATTTGTAACCACCGGTAAGGATTTTTCCAGCTACATCGGCTCCTATTAAAATTTCAATAGGACCTTTATAATCATCGCTCACATGAATACTACAGTCCGTAAGCTCTTTTAAATGAATCGCAGGCATTGTCGGTGGAACGCTTTCACAGATAACAGGTTGACTCAATACTTTGAAATGACAGTTATAAGACCCATCGCAACTTGTCAAATATAAAGTAAACACACCATGCTTGCACACTCCTGTATTTTCTCCACCGAACAGAGAATGTTGAAGATATTCCCAGCCTTCCCTTTTATATTTCATTTCTTTAGCAGTATTTTTTAAAATGTAAGAGCGCTGTGAAGCAGAGTCTATGATGGCTCTTGCTTTCCGTTTTCTCCCATCACCTCTGATTAAAACCGTTAACGTTAGTAACATAACACTTGGGCTTTGGGACACATTCGCAAGTGCTTGATCCTCATTCGGAACATTATCTAATTCTGCAGTTTCTTTTCCGGTAGGCGAGAATGCCTGCTGCTTTATGCTATGACAGAGTAAAATATGATGTCTTTTTCCACAACCCAAACAAGTTACCTTTGAGTAACATTTACGAACTTGATGACCTGGTTTTAAGCACAGAAAACAGCACCCTGATTTCTCTACGAGATTCTCTCTATCTTTCATCGCCATTTTTCGTACCTTCAAACAGTCAGTGGAATTATGTAAATTGTGGCAAAATATGCACTGTCTCTGTTCCTTCGAAGAGGTTAAAAGATCAGCCGCACTAGCTATTTGACGAGGGTCCCCATATTTACGTTTATTATTTCCAGCCCTCTTCTCCTTGAACAATTTAAAATTATGCTTGGTTTCAACTCCAAAGTTTTGTGAGGCTAGAATTATACGTTCCTCTGCCTGTACTTCATCTTGAAGAAAATCAAGAATTGAATCGAGATCAGACTTTTTAGTAATTTTAGTTGTATTTTGATCTTCCTCATCATGTGATCTACGACTTGTAGATCTATATCGTTCCCACGCTAGAAGCGTTTCCTCAGGTAGAGCAGACTCAACAAGTGTGAAAAGCATCGACGCATATTTATCCCTAGTTACTCCTAATATCTCAAGCGCACGGAGCTTTGTTTCTAATAAATCATAAAGATTTCTCAAAGATTTTCTCGGCATATTCTGCTCTTGGAGAACTAATGATAGAAGATCCCTAACATACACCTGTATAAGTAGTTCTTCTCTGCCAAAACGTAATTTCAATTGTTCTATAGCTTTCTCATAACTGTTTCCCCCGGGTGGAAAACTTTTAATTAGTTCTTCGGCAACACTTCCCTTCTCCATACATTGGGATAGGTATGAGAACTTATCATGCGGATCTAAATTATGGTCTTTATCTACTTTCTCAAATTGACCCCAAAATCTAACCCAGTTTCTTAAATCTCCATTAAATGTAGGTAACTGTATTTTAGGGTAACGTAATAATGTATTTTGCTGAGAAACACTACAATTCGAAATAACGTCTTCTCTTTCTGAAAGCGAAAGTTGTTTCAACTTAAACTGTAACAACCGCCAACGGTCTATATAACTTTCAGATTCATCGATCTCTTTCTCTATTACATCATCTTCAATGTTTTCAGAAAAAAGAAACTGCTTAACATTTTCTTCAGCATTCACCATTAGCGTAGCTTTTTCCTCAATAACTTTCAGAAAAAGTATTTTATCAGAAATTTCTAAGTTTGCTTCTTCAGCATCAAACTCATTACATGCTTTACTAAACAGTCTCCTCTGCTGAGTTCTATTTTTCTTTGCTGCTTCCATATTAATTCAGGAAATAGGATAGACAAAACAAAAACTCACCCAAATAATCAGCAGTCGAGTCCTGTCGCGGACGCCAGATGTTCCGTTTTGAATTTCGGAATCAGAAGTATTCAGATTATAGTTGGTGTACTCAATTGTTCCATAAAAACACCTTATAACACAAAACAGTTTATTTACAGCTCTAATATGTACACTCTTTGCTTTAGATCACAAAATAACACTCAGAAGCATTTATGGCGTAAATAATACGTATTATTTCTCTCTAAAAATACGACAAAGGAACTCAGAAGCCATTTCTCTGCGTACATAAAACACAAACTAAAACTAGACTGTTGCCATTCGCAACTTACTAAATATATCAAAACAAAGATTATAATCAGGTAGAGTATCAATCCGACACCCCACTCTCCAAACTTCCACACTACGCCAACGTGAGGACATTTGAGGCCACGACAGATTTAACGTGCACCAGCCCCCTTTGTACACGACGAAGCTAGGTAGGTGGTTGAATCAATGTCGCACTGGAGCAACACAGCGAGCAATTGGAGACAACAGAGGAGAAAATGAGTAGGGTGAGCTATGGTAACCTTTGTCCATGATGGTAGGTAGGTAGGTATTTTAATTAACGTCACACAGGAGCAACAGAACGGGCTATTGGTGACGGTCCGGGATCAATCCCAAAGGGAAAGATCCAAGGACAACACGTAATTTTGAACAACGGTCAGATCCAAGGCAACACCTGAGCTGGCACCTCACTCTCCAAACTTTCATACCACGCCAACGTGAGGACATTTAACGCCACGACAAATTTAACGTGCACCAGCCCCCTTTGTACACGACGGTCTTTGTTTGGATTCGTGGTTCAGTGGATATGTTCAATGCTCTAGCAACCTTCGAGTTGTAGGCGGCGCAGGTTCGATTCCTGTCAGGTGCATTCCTCCCTGGGTGTATTTCTCTCTTCTGTATCAGAAAAACTTTCATTGTGTGTGTCTGTCTATTACTTGGTATTGTATGTCTTGTGTCTGGCGTAGCATGGCCAGATATGGCCCTTGCGCCATAAAACCGCCCCAAATCAATTTTTCCCACGCGCATATTTTCTTCCATGGCAAATACATTGAAAGTGAAAGTGAAAATCTTTCTATCTGCTATGCAAGGTTGTTATACTAAATTTATTAATGGAGAAAACATTAAGTTTCAAAGATTTCCATTTTTTTAATATAATAAAGTGTTTTTTATAATGCTTGCTGGTATAATAATAGATTTCCTGACTTTGGAATTAACATGCTTGTGAACATTCTCAGTTAAATAATGAATGTTCTCCCTTTGGTAATGAATGTATATCCGAAAAAATTTTATAAATAAAATAAATTATTCGTCTGTTTGCTTTTAAAAACTGAGCATTGATGTGATGACTTGAAACAACAAAAATAATAAAGCGAGCTTTGAAAATCGTGTTAAATGGTTTTCGGTGTTGGGCGATGATTTATTACCCAACTCTATTTTTCTACTGTTATACGATAAATAATGTTATGAAATGATAAAATAAACTTAATATGTTCCTAAACTTTCATTTCTTGCTAACAAGAATATTTAGCATTAATCGATCTGTAGAAGAATAAGAATTATGAATAAATAAATAAAAGATAAAAAGTTTGAAACTCAAATATTATATATAACTTTACATTGATTAGTTAAAATATCGATAAGGCATTTGCCAAGAATACAAATGTGGAACATTTTTATACGCTTTAGATAAATTTTTGGATGAATGTAAAAATTTTTATTTTGAATATATCTAAAATTTTAATTCTAATTATATCTAAAATATTTTATTTTAACAATACAGAACTATTGTGTTTGTTGAAAGGGCTTCTTTAAGTAATATACTTACTACTGAATTTTTTAAATGGTGTCGTTTTTATGGAAAACTAAGGCAGTGAGTGAATAAATATTGAATAAGTATTGACTAACTATTTTAAAGTATTTATTCTTTTACATAATCCTTAGAGAATGTCTAACAAAAAGAGAAAAATACAATACAGCTTATTATTGAAATAGCATAAAAATAAAGAACGAAATTTAACTTATTTCAACTTAAATCTAAACAATCAGCGCAGCTGAAAATGAAAATTTATATTTATCTGATAATAGGAGAGTACATTAAAGATGTGTACATCTGTTGGAAATACCTTTATTCAGTTTGTATGGATTTAGAATTTTTATTATACTCTATTATTTTCCCACAGATGAAGAAAGGAGCCATTTTTGTAAAACAAACATCAAAAGATAACTGTTTTTTAAAAATTACTTCAACATTTTAAGTGAAATACTTTTTTTATATTTTATGTGATGTACTCAATACATGTGCCAAAGTTTCATATATACAGATTGCTGGTTATATAATATGAATGTGATATTAAAGAAAGTTTATAAGAACTTATAGTTAATTATTTGTCCTTTGTATCTATAAAGTATATACTGGATTCAAGAGTGGATTTAATATAAAAACTATGGATAATATAATTTTATATAAATTGTGGATTTAATATACAAACTATAGAACTTTTCAAAAAACCTTAGTCATCAGAATTTAGATATACGCATGTTTAACTTATTTCTATACTTTTAAGTAAGAAGTTTAACAGTGCACAAAATTGTTTAACTACCTCAAGTATATGAGGTTTCAAATGTTATATATGTGTGTTATATGGGTGCCCATTTAACACAATCTCGCTGAAGTTTTACCTTAGTTTTTAATTTACAGTATATGCTAGTACAGTGCAACTTAGATAATTCGAAGCTGAAGGGACCACTAAAAAAATTCGAATTATCCAAAACTACGAATTAAAAAAGTTACATCTTTTAACTTTAATTTCAGGTCCACTGAATGCTTGAAAAGATTATTCTGTCAATAAGTAAATATTTATTCAGAAAGATCATGGTATGAAAGACTTAAACATTATATGTATGTAAACAAAATAAGTTTTACATTACGTAAGCTACAGTACTGTGACATCTTAGCGCCCAAGAGTCTAGGACGGCGGGCTGCAGACCGGAAGTTTCCTGTTAAGAGTCCTTCACTACTGCGCTTGCGCATGTGAAGAGGATAAAAAACAGTTAGCTCACGGACTCCGTCTAGTTCAGACGTCTTCGTAGCAATTCGGATAAAATTTAATATGAAATTAAGCATTTTGTTTCGTGCGTCCATTGTCAACCCATGTTTTGACTGTGTAAAAATAAATGTTATTTTTTTAATGTCCAAAAAAAGTTTGGATTAATTCGTCACAGTACTATAGCTTACTTAACTTCACATGTACTGTACTTAAACTTCGAATTAAGGAAGTTGAACTTCGAATTATCCACGATTTTTTAACATTGATTTAATGAGAAGTTCAAGCGACAAAGAGAAATCTTCGAATTGACGACGATTTCGAATTGGATACGTTCGTTTTATCCAAGTTGCACTGTATTATAAAAGCTGCAATCACATTTCTTTTTAATTTCGAGATATATCAGTAAAACGTTTACGATAACAATAGATTTCGTTTCTTCGACGATTGTTTCTAAGCCACAAAGTAGATAAGAAAAAAGTGACTTCATATTCTTTAAATTTCAGCTACTAAACTAGAGCTTTTAGAAAAAAATTAGCTCCACTTTCTTAAATTTCAAATCGCTAGTTATGTTAATAACAGTTATAAGTTATTTTATTTTAAAGGCATTTTATTTATGGTCATGAAAACCATTTCATTATAACTAAACAGGGGTCAAGAGAAATATCTAGCCTCATCGAAGTTTGAAGCCCATAGTAAAATAAACTATAAAAAATTAACACAACCAAATAAAGAGTGTCAAAAATGTAAATTTGAGTTCCCTTTAGAATGTGAGGATCGAGCCAAATGGCCTTGATGCCCCTCTCGAGGACCTGATGACGACCTAATTGAGGGATTTACTTTCAAAATTTGAATCAAAAAACAATTCCTTAAATTTTCATTCTGATTAAATTTTTCATTGTCTTTTTTAAACTTTTCATCAATTCTCCTAACCACAAGTCTCCACAACAGAACTTGACCATTATCGAAATACACTGCTGGCCACCGTAAATGCAACACCCTGAAGGAAGCATGCAAATAATATGAAATTTACAACATGCATTAGCGGAGGTGAGATATGCAAATGATTAGAATTTCAGCGCAGACGCACATCACGCGCGCCTGTGGCGCCACTTCAAAGCGCTATTTAAGGCTTGGAGATTTCGACGATTTCAAGTACGGCAATTGTGTTTTTCTTGTGGTTTTTTCAAAAAAAAAACGATCAATTATGCCTCGTAGAAAACAGCGATCATCTTTTGATCAAGTATCCGAGTTCGACAGAGGAAGGATAGTGGCCTACCGAGATTGTGGATTATCTTTCAGGGAAATCGGTAGTCGTGTTGGACGAAACCAAACAACTGTAATGCGGATATGTGATCGTTGGATGCAGGAGGGTACGACGGACCGACGTGTTCGATCGCATCCACCTCAGTGCACCACTTCACGTGATGACTGGCATATTGTGCGTATGGCAGTGACGGATCGCTCAGCCACATCACGAACCATAGCACAGCACATTCAGTCTGTACCGCATCATCCAGTGTCTGCGCGTACCATTCGACGCCGTTTACAGCAGAGTGGTCTGTCCGCAAGACGTCCATTGCTTCGTCTACCCTTGACGCAGAACCACAGACGTTTCCGCCGCCAATGGTGCGATGAAAGAAGGATGTGGACGGCAGAATGGAATGAAATTGTCTTTACTGACGAGTCACGCTTCTGTCTGCAACACCACGATGGTCGGATTCGAGTCTGGAGACACCGTGGAGAGAGGATGCTGAACAGCTGCGTTATGCACCGCCACACTGGTCCTGCACCGGGTATTATGGTATGGGGCGGTATTGGATATCACTCTCGCACTCCTCTAGTACGCATTGCCGGTACTTTAAACAGCCAGCGCTACATCTCCGATGTGTTGGAGCCAGTTGTCCTTCCTTACCTTCAGGGCTTGCCCACAGCCATATTTCAACAGGATAATGCGCGACCACACGTGGCACGCATTGTCCAAGGGTTCTTCGTCAATCGCCAGATTGAATTGCTTCCCTGGCCAGCTCACTCTCCGGATCTTTCGCCGATAGAAAACATGTGGTCCATGGTTGCTCAACGATTGACCCAGAATACATCCCCAGCTGCCACACCAGATCAACTTTGGCAACGTGTGGAAGCTGCTTGGTCTGCTGTACCCCAAGAACACATCCAAAGTCTCTTTGAATCAATGCCGAGGCGTGTGGCAGCGGTGATCTCCAACAATGGCGGCTACTCTGGCTACTGATTTTGGCAGGAACCACACTTCACAGAAGTCTATAAATTTAATCATTTGATACTTGGTCAACATGTTATCTACAAAATAAATTTTGTTGTGATATCTCTTGTCTTTCTTGGTGTTGCAATTTGGGTGGCCAGCAGTGTATATTCAATTTTAGAAACTGTCACTAAAATTGCATTATAGCAACTATGTTATTTGCGTAGTTGTATTTTTAGTCATTGCATTTTTTATTAATTAAATTTAAGCGTTTTACTACTTCCTTTGACCCCAAATTAAAAACTATACTTGGCTTAGGGAGTTAGTGTCGAGCCAGACTCAAACTACAATCCAAATTAAGCACGGTAATTGTACGACGATAGACCTGCCTGTGATTGGTTTTCTTTCGACTAAGTCTTTTGTATCACTGTTGATTGCTGCCCCTGACTTGAAGTAATGCGTTCCCAAATTGACATTCTTAGCATGGTTTCTGTCTCCAAGTTTATCGAACGAAGCCGGGAGCTATTTCAGTGATTACGAGTTGTGAAACAGATTATCCCTATGGTAATCACCCATACATGATTTTGATTAAAGCAGCCCTTTCCACAGCGAGCTTAACACCTCTGTGTAAATGGATTTCTCCAAGGTCATGTGCCTTCTCACCGGAGCCGTGATCTGACTCTCTGGGTATCCAAATTGTTCTTTACTGGCAGTAACAACTAAATTTTCAGTTTTAATTTTTTTATACGTAATTAATAAATTGTGCATTTGTATTCCTGTTGTACCTATTGTAAATTTCGTAATTCTTCTGAATGTACTGCATATGGAATTTCGACAAATGGCTTTTAAATCTTCTCTAGTCGCCCTCCGATTTGTTCTAAAATCACTGGCACTATTTTTGAGGAAACTTTTTTCAATCTACGGGAGCCTTTTTACACCTTTTTCACCAAGGTCTACCAGCTGGTAATAATTAGTTCTAAATACTGTGAAAGTCGCTCTTAATTATGGTAATTTCTTCTTTTTTCAAATGTATAAATTCTAGCTTAATATTTATTTAGAGGAAAAAGAACTAGGGAGCGGTCTATAAAACTATCTTCTCTTTCTTACGGGAGCCTTTTTGTACCCTTTTCACCCCAAGGTTTACCAGCTGATCATACTATTGCTATATACAGCGCAAACCGAGCTTGATTGTGGTAGCTAATAAATAATTTAAAAAGCATAAACGTAGGGTTTGCGTTGGTGTCTAGGCATTAATTGCAGATTCGTGGACAAACAAACATTTAATTAGTTGACACAGGACAGACAATGCAAGTCCTGAGAATGGCGCATCTTTGTGTTCTCCGATAACATAACACACACCTCGTACTCCTACATATCATCCCCTATGATAATACAAAAAGTGTTTATCAATAGCTCATGGCGCCCTCTGGACTTCTATGAGCGGCCACTCCTTGGATTTCCCTAATAGGTCAGCCTGACATGTCACTGTCCGCAGGGACCATTGGATTGGTCATCTCCACTCTGCATTTAATTCAGCAACAACTTCATCTCTGGAAAGAATCTCATCGAAAACCTCAAAGAAAAAAAACGGAGAGGTGCTCTATATTTGAAACTATGTACTCTTTTCCACTGAGACTTGGATTTAAGTCTCGCCTCCACAAAACTTCACGTGATCTACCGCAGTTGAGGCGAGATTTGGGCCCTCATGGATGCCCCACCATTTGGACATCATATATGTCATTGGGCTTCACACGGATAACTTTATAGAGATCGTGAAATTTCGGTCACTTCAATCCACCACCAAATTGGGTCCGCTGGATAATAACCAAGTCACCTTTCCGATGAGTATGAGCTTTTTTTACTTCTGTTGAAACTTTCGATTTTCCTTTTGAAGGATGTTTCTTTTAACCTCTTTTACTTCTTGTTTTCAAGAAAAGACAATTTTCTCGATCTTTAACACACAGGTATATCATCAATTGATACAATAGTCATTTTCAAATTGGTACTCTCAGTTTTACAGGGCGCAGCTTGTCCGTGTTTGAACTTTGCGCCTCAAAAATCAAACTATGGCAAATTATTATTAAAAACCAAAACCCACCTTCCTACCTCAATTTTACAGGGTTTAATAATTAGAAACTAGGTCAACGATGTCACAACGCAGTTCCAAATCACGTATGTGAGAAACATCAATCATGGTCTTCAACCATGAAGACATGTTTTAAAAAATTATCGGATCTAGGATTTTGCCTACACTGAATTGAAAAAAGGCATTGCCACACATACATTCTGAATCACTCGCATTTACATTTCTTGAGTTCTGAAAAATAATAATTTTTTTTCGCGCGGCGCCGATTGACTTTGAATGGTTGGATGTCCCTTCGAATCATCGAATAGATTTGGGGAGGAATAAAAAAACACAGAACGTTTAATCTATTTGATACTTCCGCGAAAATTTCCATCGGTTATGAGTTTTTCCGAATTCAAAATTTGGAACTTTGCCAATCGACTTCAATTTTCTCTTTAAAGTAGTGATGGGCAGAATCGAGTACTTTTAAGTATCGAGTAAGTATTCGAATACATATACAAAAACGATTAATCGATAGTAAGAATCAGAACTACGATATATGGTAGTTATTTAAAAATTTCAGCTATTTAACTTGTCGTTCTTGGTATAGTGGTTAGAGCACTGGATTTGTGACATGCCGGTTCACGGTTGGAGTTGATAATGTTGTTTTAATGCGATTGATAATTTTTGACAAGGCAATCAAATTTGTTCTATTTTTTAAATATTTTGATCAAGCTGTGATTAAAAAAGGAATTTATTTTTCACAAAACTCTAATTTTTTTCTGAATTATATTTAAATTTTTTTCTTTTCCGAATTATTTATGTAAGCTTTTAAAAAATATTTAAGTATGATAGCTACTATTATCAATCTATTTGAACTAGACAAATTGCATTTTGAAGAACAAAAATTAATCCCATGTATAAATTGCTGAATTTTCTGGTCACGCATATATTTTCTGCAATTATGAATATGTGTCAAGTATTTTTTATCTTGATTTTACAAATCATGATTTTTAAATTTTAGTTTTCGTTGGAGATTTGATTTTCTACCATATTTTGAAGAATTTTATTTTGGAGGGAGCCCCGAAGAAAAATAAAAAAGAAACTTTTTATACAAAATTTTTTAAAGACACTTTTAAAAAAGTTTGTATAAAGTTAAAAAATATTTTGTTTCTTTTGATACCAGGATCTGAAACTTCAAAATTATTTCTCTAAATTTATCATAAAAAGTGACACATCTCGGTTGATCTAAGAACAAGAATGGTTCCGTAAATATTTACAAAATATAATTTACATTAAATAATCAAATCTTGTTCCTGGAAATTTACTTTTTATTTTTCAACCACTGTTTGGAGTACGAAGATGTGAGAAGAGGTAGAGTCAAAGCAAAAAAAATATTCATAATCATTTTACTATCGTAATATTGTCAGATATTTTTAAAGATAATTTTAGTTATTGTCAGATACTCTGTAAAGAAAATAACAGCCATCTTAAGACTGAAATAACGTTATTTTGCTTTAAGAAAAGGAAAAGCATATCAAACATTATGTATCTTATATGCAGATATATTTTAAATGTCAGAAATAAAAAAGCTTGAAAATTAAATTAAATAAAAAAAAATTAAATGTAAATAATTAAAATTAAAAATATAGTTGAAATTAAAATTGAAAAATTAAAAAAATTTCCAGCTTGATTTTCAAAAATAAAAGGCAAGCCATTGAGTAATTTACTGATAATTAAGCCTGCCTGTTCGGGAAATTGCTTCCAGAAAATTTCAAATCCAATCCCTTAATCGATGGAACTTTTCAACACTTCACGTGCATTTTCACGACATGTAAAATTGGAAAAAGCAAAATCAAGACATGAAACATAACACTAACGAGAACCATGAATACCCATGCAACGTGACACTGCTACTTGAGATGAATACCCTGGTATTCGAATACACAAAGTGAGTACTTTTGGCATCCGAATACCTAGGATGGGTATGTGTACTCTTGTGACCGAACACATAAGATGGGTATGTGTACTCTTGTGACCGAACACATAAGATGGGTATGTGTACTCTTGTGACCGAACACATAAGATGGGTATGTGTACTCTTGTAACCGAATACCTTGGATCCGAGTACTTTGGTATTCGAATACTTGTATCTGAATACTCTTGTATTCGAATATCTTGGATCCGAGTACTTTGGTAACCGAATACCTTGGATCCGAGTACTTTGGCATTCGAATACTTTGGAAAGGAATCGAGTACAACGATTACTTTTAACTTACAACGATTACATGAGTACTTTTGTATTCGAATACTCCCATCATTACTTTAAAGCAACTAGAAAGGTTTTTTTTGGTGGAACCTTTTTTGCCGAAACACAAAATTATACATTAATAATTGGTATCTGTTCACCTGGTTCAATTAGAGCTGTTATTTCCACATCGTTGATAAGAATGTTGCATATTCCAATTCATGCATGAAATCAATTGGAAGAACATAATTATTTGAACGGACTTCACAAACGGAACTTCGTTTCACTACTCCCGCCATGGACTTTCTTTTGCTTTCGGTTTGCTTTTTGTAGCGCTTAGTGCAGAACTTTGCAAAATGGTTTGTTGATCCACAAATATAACAATTGGGTTGTTTGGCTTGAAATTAGTTTTACGGAAACGTTCCACCCTGCCGAAATCCAATGTGAGATACTGTATCTTTATCAAAAGTATATCGTTTATCCACAACTATAACTCGCATAACGATTCAATATCGCTCATTTTGCGCAATTTTCAAAAATAATCGAAACGAGCCATTAACCGTGAAGTACTTGAAGTCGCTCATCTGCCTCCTGAGCATTTTCGGACGTTATTTAAACATTCTTTCGGTGTTGACTGAAACTGATAATACTAAAGATTTAAGTTTTTCATAATTTGTTAAGCTCGTTGTATTGCTCAATGGATGTTAATTAAAAATGCATACCTATACATCGGAGAACAACTTATGTATGTATGTATTTTAATTAACGTCACACTGAGCAACGCAACGGGCTATTGGTGACGGTCCGGGATCAAACCCGAAGAGAAAGATCCGAGGACAACACCATGTAATTTTGAACCACGGTCAGATGACGAGGTCACACCTGAGCCGGCACCCCACTCTCCAAACTTTCACACCACGCCAATGTGAGGACATTTGAGGCCCGGCAGATCTGGCGTGCACCAGCTCCCTTTGTACACGCGGCCTTTGGTTGGATTCGAACTCGCAACCCTCCGGTTGCTAATCCATTACTCTTCGAACCGGGCTACCGCCCCCCCCACACCGATGTATGGAACTCACATTATTGGCCTCTCACCAAGATTAGAACTTCCGATTTTAGATTCGGTGGAACATTTTTAGTTTTGAAAGCTCGTTCCAGTGAATGAAGAAACAAATTAAATTTCTCGTTGAGTAGGAACAAACATATTCAGTTTTCTTATACCTTTGATTAAGTTTTCCAAACTACAGTGGCTCCCAAAAGTGTTCGTACACTTTAAAAATATGTAGAAAAAGCGCTGTAGCCTGGAATTGAATTCGAATATAAAGTTCAATACTTTTTCATATCATCTCCATGTGATTCTGAATAAAACCCAACATTCTTTAAAAAAATATTGACTCATTTTCTTTTTATAAAAATGAAGATGCAAGGAGGCAGAGAAAGAACACGTCACAAAAGTGATCGTACACCGAAACATTTTCGGATAAATTCATAAATAAAATTATCGTTTATTGCTTTTTTATTTTTTGCATTGTGGTGACATTAAAAAAAATCGTTTGGCTTTAATCTTTGCTTGCTTACTTCGTAATATTCTATTTATTATTTAAAAATGGCTCGTAGTCGTAAGGAAACAACGAACAGCATTCGAAAATTGATTAATTTTCATCATAGTAGTAGTAAATCAGTTCGGAATATCTCTAAATTAGTAAATTTATCCCATTCTACGGTGCAGTATGTGATAAAACGTTTTAAAGAAAATCGGATTGAAAACAAGGTAAGGAAAGGTCGTCCGGCAAAGTTAACTCAACGTGATCAGAGTTTTATAGTAAGAAAATTTTTGAAAAATCCACGTTTGAGTGCTGCAAAAATTTCTACAGAATTTACTGAAAAATTTTCTACTTCAATTTCATGTGAAACTGTCCGACGAGTGCTCAGATCAGCTGGATTAAATGGGCGTTCTGCCCAAAGAACATTTTTTGTAAGTGCGAAAAATAGAAAGCTTAGGCTTTCCTTCGCAAAATCAATGATAAGCCCGAAACGTATTGGAATCATGTCTTATTTGCAGATGAAAGCAAATTTAACATGTTTGGTTCCGATGGGCGTATAATTGTATGGAGAAGAAAAAATGAGGAACTTAATCTCAAGAACTTAGCTGGAACAGTAAAGCATGGCGGTGGAGGTGTCCTTGTGTGGGAGTGCATGTCAGCATCAGGACTAGTTAATTTGGTATTTATTGATGGCATCATGAATCATGTTCTTTATTTAAATATTTTAAAAGACAATTTAAAATTATCAGCCCAAAATTTGGGTATTGGAAACAACTTTGTTTTTTATCAAGATAACGATCCTAAGCACACGGCTCTCAACGTTCGCCTCTGGTGTCTCTATAATTGTCCACAAGTTCTGAAAACACCACCTCAGTCGCCGGATTTAAACCCAATGGAACACATTTGGAGAGAACTGGAGGTTAGAGTACGAAGACACGACATTAAAAGGAAAAGCGAACTAAAAACAGTAATGATTGAAGAATGGAGGAACATTGATGCAGAAATTACAAAAAAACTAGTGAACTCTATTCCCAGACGTTTAAAAGCTGTTGTGGATGCTATAGAATATCCTACTAAGTACTAATTTACCGAAATATTACGATATTTACAAATATATAGAGATTTCTTTAAAGTGTACGAAGACTTTTGTGAGGTAACGTTTTTGTTACTTTTTGATTATTGATTTTCCAAAAAAAAAGTTTTACCATATTTTCAAAATATTTTATGTAGTTTTGTTAAGAACAAGTTATAGATGTTATTAAAAAATTCTCATCCTGAAATATTGATTTTTATTAATGGATAGAGCAGTATTTCATTGAAATTTGTAAGTGTACGAACACTTTTGGGAGCCACTGTACGTATTTAGTGAAATATTTTGAAACGGAGCCGAACGGCTTCTGATGTTTTCTAATTCTACGTCTTTTCTAATTCTACGTTTTTTCTAATTGCGTTAATTTTATTCTCTCGATCACTAATTTATGTTCCTCTTGTTTTTGATTACTCTCGATCCTTTCCTATCCTCTATAATACATTACTTTACACATCTTGAACAAAATCTGGATCATTTTTAAAAGCTTCACTTCCTTCTATTAAAGTTTTAAGTTCAATTATGGTCGCATCTCGTAGTACTGATTCGCCAATCTCGTGCGTCACACGGATGAAATAGTCTCTTTCCAACTGTTTTTTTATTCATAACAAATCAAAAGTATCCTACCTGTATTATCTTGAATGTATCCACTAACCCGGCCGAGTACCTATAAATGTGATGTTTGCGTTGATGTGTAAGCATGAATTGCAGATTCGTGGAAAAACATTTAATTAGTTGAGAAATAGGACAGGCAATTCACACAATTCTAGAGAATGGAACATCCTCGTTCTCAGAAAACATAACACATATCTCGCCGCGAGTCGTACTCCACGATTATATCATTGCAATGCAGGTGTTTATCAATCGCTCATGCGCCTTCTGGTGGCCACTCCTTGGATTTCCACATAAATGCTTTTGTTTGATATTTATTTAGAGGAAAAATACCTGGGTAACTATCGAAAAAAACCTACGGAGGCCTTTTATACCTTTTTCATCAAGGTTTATAAACTGGTCATACTGGTCAAAATTATTGCAAAATACGGCGAAAGCTGTGTTTGATTATAGAAGCTATTTACTTATTTAAAATGTAAAAAGCTTGCTGAATATTTATTATGCACTGTCAGAAAACTCCTACGGGAGCCCGGTGTTTTAACATTTCACAAATAAAAGCAGAAAAAATGGACGTTCGCAAATATTTTAATTACGTGTGTTGTGATATTTATTTTGGAACGTTCGAAAAAACCATTCGCTTGGTTTGCACTTTTTCACTGCATCCTCGAATCAATTTTCTAATGAAATCACACTGATTAAAATTTAAATCAATGAATTCATTCCAATAAGTTAGCTTTTTCATTCAATTCAATACAATCCTAATGTGAATACTATTAATGCTGTTTTTCAACGTTGCTAGAATGCTACAGAAGCAAATTCGCGCCTTTGAGTTTGGTTTAGTTTGTCATTCAACGATCATGTGTTAGATACAAGGTCTAATTATACCAGGACTGACGGCTTAAATGGATTCTGAATCACTACGAACCTCCATTCAAAGTCAGGGATTTGTGCTCACAGCCTGTTGAACCGAGGGCCAAGTTTACCCTTACGAAAAATTTCAATAGAATTGTATAAAAATTTCTATAGAATTATTTCGTTTTTCTATAAACTCTATAAAGCAACCTCTATAGAAAGTCTATAGAAATCTCTAGAAACCTCTCTAGAAGTTCACTTCTTCTGTTTTACGACTTTACTTTTCTATAGAACTCCTCTATAGAATTCTATAGGAATACATTTCTATAGAATCAGAACTCGTTTTCTCTATAGAAATCTCTAGAGAATTTATTGTTATAGAAACGAAATTTCGTTTCTCTGTCGAAATATATAGAATTCTATGAACAAAAAAACTTTTTCGTAATGGTAGGTTTGGTTTCTTGGGTTTTATGGCGTACAGGCCATATTTAGCCAAGCTGCTCCAAACCGAGGGTCAGAGTCACGCCTTAGAGATTAAACTCATTAGTACAAAACTATAAAAATTATTTTTTAATTTTGTATATATTTGTGTCACATTTTATATGTACTATTAAGAAAGACTCCAATTGTAAACATTTTAAGACTTGTGGATCATCAGAATTTAGCTTTCAAAACTATTATGAATACTTGACTTGCACTCTATTGTCATGGAGGAAGTTTACAAAGGGCAGCATTTCCAACAATGCCGGGTTAGAGTTGATTCAAGTTTATACAAAAGTGCCAGAAAAACTGGTACACCAGTGTAATACTTGGTAGGCCTTCCAAGGAAGAGAGAGAACTGCAGAAATACTACGGCGCATGTACTCCACGAACTTGCGGAAGTATTCTGTAAGGCATTGAACACTTTCCACAACTCTATTATATCCCGAGGTGCAGGTGTGTTCCACAGCACGTTGCATGGCATTCCAGTTGTGTTTGATTACGTTGAGATCTGGTGACTTAAGTGGGAATGGCGAGACCTCAAACTTAGATAAGTGTTCCTTTAACTCTAGTTTGAACTTGTGTGGAGGCGCATTGTCCTGTTGGTAGAGGCCAAACCCATCAGAATGAACGCAGGAACGAATGTAACTCGTCGGAAAGGATGCACACATAGTGTTCACCTGTCAGAGACGTTTGTAGACGTACCAAAGGTTTCATTGAACGCCAGCTAATGCTGGATCCATGGGCATTTCTCCATACACGGACCTGCCGAAGCAATTTCAAATACGACTCGTGAGACCAGGCTACTCGTTTCCAGTCAGCAAGTGTCCAGTGGGGCGTGTTCCCAAGCTCAGGCGAGGCGCATAGTTGTGTGTCAAGTATTCATCAAGAGTACTCGAGTTGAGCGTCGGCTCTAAAAGCCTTTATCTTTGAGGGAACATTGCACAGTCCTCACGTTGATGTTTGTTGAGGGCATAGCATTGAATTTCAATGTTATTTGAGGCAGTGTTACACGTCTACCGACTCGAAACGTATCGACTCTTGTCAGCCGACGCTGGTCACGTTCACTCAGTCTTTTTAGGGCCACACTGCTGTCGTAAGTTACAGGTTTTGCCAGAATTCTTGTAGTCACAGCACATCCTTGAAATGATAGTACATGAAAATCTATCCATTTATCTGCATCCGAAATGCTATGAACCATCTCACGAGCTCCAACTATTAAACCACGTTGAAAATCACTTAAATCGTGATAACTTGCCATTCTCACGGCAGAAACACCTCTGGATACTTCCACAGATGTCTCTCGCTTTATATATGCACTGGCAGACGCAACCAATGACATGTCGTCCATAGGTGGCGTTGCTATGTTACCTCGGCGTGATTTTTCATTTGCCATATCACCAGGCACAATCGTCCTCTCTTGTTTTAACGCATACACTAAAAAATTAGCGATACAACTTTGAGAATCCCTATTGTGTGGACACCAAGATCAATAAGTATCTTGATACTAAATTAATACTAAATTAGAATTGAAATATATCGAGTAGGTGGAATTTCGTTTTGTGATGTTCCTCAATTAGTTTACTGGAAATAAATCATGAACTTTCACCATTTTATTAAGAAGTGCATCCTCAGCGGCCATTCTTTTCACCTGTATTTTGATAATCGACGAGTAGAAGCAAATTAGAAAAATTGAAAGCCCGTGAGACTGATTGATTAGATGAATTTTCGAATATGTATCAAATATGTAAAATAGCCTAAGTATACATAAACAGCTAGTTCCTCAAATTAGTGCATATCACACGTCTAATTTACACAAAACTTCAGATAGAGTTGATTCTAAAAGTTATTTCCAAAATTCATTCCTAAATTTATTTACTTTTTGCTGAGAAGAAAATGAACAAAACGGCATTAAAAAATCTTCACTCAGATTTCTTCCACCCACATCACTGTCTTAGATCACATGAAAACATTTTAATCGACCACAATTATTTTTAAAATTATCTTATTTACACTCGCATTAATTAAAAAAAAAGGATTTTGTGGAAATTATTAATTTTTGGAATTTAATACGATTGATTCCGTGCGATACAACCTTTTTTAAATCTTCCCCTTTCCTTAAAAATGAAAGATAACTCGTTTTTTCTTTCAACCCCTGCTCCCAACGAACTCTTCACCGCACTGATAAATCGACGGATTTTTGTTTTCTTTCTTGTTAGAAAAATGAGAAAAGTGTTGCAATGTTCTCGCCCTATTCGCTTTGGAAAGATGTACGATCTCATGGTTCAACTGATGGCTTCTCAGACGACCGAAAGGCATGAGAAGCCCTTGATTGATCACTTAATCCGATTTCAAAAGTATAAGTGCTTATAAATAAATATATTACCCCTTCCTTCACTTCCTTCTAAATTATTCTGCGATCTACGGAGGGAGATATTTCTATCAGTAGAGCGTGGTCCGATGAACGTATAGCTCAAAAATTCTCTCCCTTTCGATGGCGTAAATTAAAGTTCTCTAGATTATTTTACTTGTAAATTTCTGTGAGAGCACGGTCATGACCTCTAATGATCTTTTTCCGTATGGCATGGTTACGTTGAATGGAATTAACTTCTCGATGAGCCGGCAGGCGGAATCAGTGTTTATGGCGAATGTCTTGAATATCTAGCTAAGGAATGAGCCAGTTTCTGACAAGCCAGCAGAGGTTACGAAGTCAAAGAAAGCCTCTGCTTTGATGATGTCACTCATAAATGATCGTGCTCTCACCATCTTGCATTCAGAGAAATCAGTTCACTAAATGTGGTCAGAAGTTCAGAATGTTTACGAAAAGAAAGCAGTGAGCTAGATTTTAACGCGAAATAGATTTGCAATCATGAAGAAACGAAAACATCAACCCATATGTCATCATATTGATGAGGTGATGAAACTAATTCCTGATCTGATTACTTCTGGTGCGCAATTCTGTGACAAGACTGATGAATGACCTGTCTCTTCCATCGGAGTATGAGACCTTGAAATTGCCTTGGAGAAACCAACCAGGAATAAATCTAACATCAGATTTCGTGACTCACACAAATTGATCGATGTTGAATCTTTGGAAAGATTCCAGAGGCAGACATCATCAGTAAAAACAAACACTACTTTTCCTACAACCAGAAAGAAAAAAAAATTTGCCATCGCTGTAAAAGGACTGCAAAAAAATTAGGTGCTTCAATTCTAGTCATATTGGACGTTTCAAACGTGATTATCGGTGAAATTAAAAGTAAAAGTGACCGTCCTGTCCGTTAATGGGAGGTTTAAGGCCTCAACCGTTCCATAATCATATTCGCCGTGATCGACCTCCTCTCAGCGGTGTTGGCAAGCGATTTCTCGTGAGTTAATTAAAGACACAAGAACTCTTTGGTAAGAACTACAACTCAGAAGAGTAATTTCATATATAATTATAGTACTAAATGCATGAGCTAAGCAGGATTTCTCAGTCGTTGGAAAACGAGCTGGGAAACCTTGTCAAATGAATGAAATCGAAAGTTGCTTTAACCTCCGTGGATAAACACTTCATTGAAATTACATGGGTAAGGCTTTTGTGAGCCATGATACAAAGCACGTTGCATTGAATACGCGGCTCTGGATGGGGTCATAATACCACTAAATTTCTAAAAAATGTCCCCCTGAGTCTTCGAACAACAATTCAATCCAACATTTATGGGGAATAGTGAATGAAAATTTAGATCTAGAACAATTAAATACTAACATGGAAAACTTAAAAACGGCTCTCCCATAAGGATGGGACGTTGTCAAATTTGATCGAATTCATACAACGAATGTTCCAGGAGGTTATTCACAATCAAAACGATATCTAGCAATGCATTACTTATGAAAAATATCCGTGTAAAATTCTCAAAACATGTAGGGTGTACAAATACTTTTTACAATTCCAATGCAAATTTTACATTTAAAAAGGATAAAATGCATAGTATAATAGATTTTTGTACAACTTAAATTTTTACTTTTCGAGAAGTAGGCGTTTTTGAGTATTAGTATCGGTATATAAATACCTTTTACACTCTCTAAATAATTGCATATGTTCATAGAATATGTTATCCAGTATGTTTCTGTTTTGTATAAAAAACTGAAATTGTTATACCCAAGTAAAAATGGAGGACTTCGGGCAGAATAATGAAAAACCACTTTTCAAATTTTTCAGGAAAGCAATTTTCACTTTTTAGAAAATTCCAAAATTACTATAGTTTCTCCACGTTTAAAGAAGTCATGTTATCTTAAACTTTCAAGTACCAAGCTCTCATTCAAGCCATCAGAAATTCTTTTGATCTATATTTTGTTTTTAATCTTTTTCCAATACGGAAGATATTTCTGTGGTTTACCACACTATGTTGCCCGGAGCCCTTCAAATGAAGAGTAAATTTACTGCAAGAAGCCGTCGCAATGTAAAATATTATACAACTTTATTCATTGCCCATACACAAACACCATGCTAATGTTTCCAAGAAGGGATTGAATTATTTTCTCCCAACTTCTAGCCAGGTGTCCTCGAATCAGCGTTGCGTCTATTTTTCGATGTTTGAAGAGGTGTAATTTACGCTTACTTGAGGTTTAATACTGTCTGTCTACCGCTCCAGACAGAAAGTCTGAGGCTGTCTGTTGCCATAGAAACGAGTCCTAGCCCATTTCCTTGGTGAATTCTGAAGCATTCAAATTTGTCACATTGGCGTACTTAACGACAATTGGCTCTCCAAGCATTTGTGAGACAAGAGGATATAAAAATAAACGATTTACACGTTTATACACAATTGAAAGAGGCTACATTCAAAATTTCGCCAAACCACCCATCGTCAAAACCTCATCCGACTCATCCCCGCTCAAAATGTACGAGATCTGTTTCTATAATGACCGCCAGGACCTAGATTTTGCGTCTGGGGCAGTTCTGGACAGACAGTAGTCCTCGTGCCATTCAACACTGTTTTTTTCGTTTTCATTTCTTGTGTTTCAAAAGATATTTGGCTAGATTTCGCTAAAAATATTTTCATTCCATTTTCGCAAAATCAATTTATAGAAACTGTCAAATTAAAAGTAATCTTTTCCAATTGTTTCCTGTGCTGAAAACTTGATTCTATTCGAATGCATCTGATTTTCCATGTCATTGGTATGTCTCAGTAAACTATCCGAATATTCTGTAGGAAAGAGCCTAGTTGAATCGGGGCAAGAAAGGTGGTATAGGTCCCAAAAATGGTAAGTACACTGGATCTCTCGGTGGTCTTGTTGGAGGAGGTGTAGGTCGGGGCTTTGGAGTTGTTAGAGGCGTTTCTGCAGTTAATTTCAGGGAAGAGAGCACATGAAATCCTGTGCTATCAGCCATGTAATCGACGATGCGCAGAGTTCCCAAAGGGTCAATAAAGCCATAACGCCCTCGAACTGTTCCATCAGGGTCTCGAGTCTCTTCTCGGAAAGACTGACTGGCTCCAATTCCTGTGTCGTATCCAAACTTATACGAATCTCGAGTTTGAAGATGGTATTGAACCCTTCCGCCTGCAGGAATAGGAACAACTTTGTTGTAACCTACTCTGGCTACAGTGAAGACACAGAGCTGCAATAAAGGATTAAAACATTTTTAATATTTTTGATAGAAAAGTCACAAAATAACGATTTTAACTCTTTCAGGGTTGTCTGGAGTTGCATTTCCTTGAAATGGTTACGGTTAGGTAAAAAGTATTGTAGGTATACAAAGCTGCTAAGGTATATAAGTATTTTTTTATTTATATTCTGATGTATTGGTGGGCTTTGGGTGGGCAGTGAGACCAATTTACTTTTAAAAAAATAAATTTTTGTTGTCTTCAAAATACGTTCATATAAAGTGATAATCTTCAGTCATTAATTTTTTTTCTTAAAAACCTTTTTAGTAGCAACCATTCAAAGGGTCTCAGATCAAAACAACCAACTTCATCATTCACTAATTTAAAAAAAAATCACTCAGTCTTAAAATTGTATTAGCCCTCGTGCAGCAAAACATATTTTAGTGACAAATCAAACCAAATCTAAAAACTCTTACTTAAGGTTAATATTAAAAGGAAAAGAGAAGTCAAAAGTAACAGACAAGGTTGATAGGCAATCTGGTGAGTTATTTTTGTTTGTCACAAATCACTTCAAACTAAGTCTTATTCTTCAATGACGATGGGAAGACAAACATCAAAAGGTGTAGGAGAGGAAAATTCAGAGATTAACTAACGCCACGCAAGTTGTTACAAAAATATTGTAAAGACATAACGCCATGCAAGTTGTTATAAACATGTCTCATAAATTTTCTACATAATCCAATGAAATGCAGACGACAAAAAAATTGATTTTTTCAAAATAAAAAGATTTTTTAAAGAATATATAAAATTAAAATTAAAAAATATTAGAGCATGACAAATGAAAAACTAGTTGATAATTAATCTAAAGATTAGAAAAATTTAAAAGTATAATACAGTGCATTGCTTCAATACAACACAACATACAAGACTGATAGCTAATATGTTCGTTTTAACACTGAAAGATCTTATTGAACGGAGCTGCGAACAGAATATCCGATGTTGTGATGCAGTTTCGTACGATAAGTTAGTTATACGGTCTGTATACCATGAGAACTGCTGCCGCCACAATGTCTGGGTAATGGTGGTCGCTATAGAAACAGGGCTTGTTCATTTTAAGTAGGGGTGACTCTGATGGATGTCTTAATTTTATTTTTGGCGGATGAAGTGGAAAGCAGTTTACTAGTATAGATCTTGGAAACAGGTAAAAATCCCCAATTGTTTTCCCAATTTGTCATGAAGTGCGCCTATGGGACAAACGTGGTTGCATTTCTTCATGCATACCAGTGGGCAATCGGATAAAGCCTATTTCTACGGCAACATACTGCCACAGACTTTGAGTCGGGCGCAGGTTTCGCGGTAGACAGACACTAGTCTAGTTAGGTGGAGCTAGAACTCCGTTGGTATTAACGTATCCGATGAAACCCAAAAAAATTAAGGTTTGATGTTCCTCTTGTTATTTGCTTGTTCTATGGGGAAAAACATGCCAAAATTGTGGATGCCTGTGTTTGTCAATTTGTTAATTTAAAGTTCCTAGGGTCATTTGTGAAATTGCCAGTCTTCCGACGAAAGGAATTTTGGAATTTTTTCTTGTTTTTGAATGTTGGAAAAGATTTGTTGCATGCATTTATTACTGAAGAAATCGATAAATAATTCGTCGAGATAATCGATAGAAAACAACAGCAAGAAAACAATAATAGTTAATGAAGATGGTGTTCAAAAGATTTTGTTTAAGAATATTTTTCATATGTTCTGCTATACTAATTTTGTTAGAATTTTGTCAATAGTGAATAAGTGTCACGAATGTAAGTAAAAACACTTTTCATAAAACAACTAAAACTGTATCACTCTTTTGGTAAACTTGCCAAATTCGATTCCTTTAAAGACTTCAAACTGTATTTTTTATTTCAAACATTTTCCACATTTTCCGTAGATGGGGATAATACCAACTTAAATCTCGTGAGTCAGTCCCTCACTGCACTATTTTGAAGATAATCATTTGTTTTTAAAATCTAATTTATCCTCGAAAAAATGACATTTATTTTCATTTTTGTCGCTGTATATGAAAAGAAAAAAAAATGTTGATAAAAGTCTAGTTCTCTCTTGATTAATCAGGTTAATCGATGTTTTTCAACTTTTTCTTTTACCTAACTTTTGGAGTGAAAAGTGAGAGCTCATATAAAGCATTTAAAGTTGTTTCTAGAGTCAATGCAAAGAAAAAGAATAAGCAAAACAAGACCATTGGAGTCTTCGAATATAGATCACCCGAGCTCATTTGTTTAATATCTAATTCAACGACAAAAGTACGAGCAACTTGTGACAAGGATTTCAGAGGTCTAACGACATGTCATTTACATTAAAATTGGTTGAAAATTTGCATTTACAAATGAATAGCTGAAAGATGTGCTCAGAATGACGAGCATCTGTAATTCATGATGATGAATTGAAGGCTGAACTTGAAGGTTCAGGTCAAACATGCCAGATCTAGCCGATATGCTCAATGTCAGTAAAGAAACTAATCGGTTACACTCTGAATGAGAAAATCTACACGGTTCTGTACAAAAATCT
Source organism: Meta bourneti (assembly GCA_933210815.1). Taxonomy (NCBI): domain Eukaryota; kingdom Metazoa; phylum Arthropoda; class Arachnida; order Araneae; family Tetragnathidae; genus Meta; species Meta bourneti. The sequence goes on along the minus strand of OW119934.1, from coordinate 11,724,819 downwards.
GTAACGAATAATTGTATAGAATTTCTGATTCGCCATAGTGAAGGGCATTTCTCACTTTTTATTCATGATAGGGGAGATTATGTACGAACACCGAATATTAATCTGTCTACTGCCTAGTGCACCGACCTCAACATAGGGGGACTGCATCCATTCAAAATTCACAAAACTTGTACTGAAGGTTTTCTGTTTAGAAACATCAACAAAATAAAATTGCTCTTTTTTTATATTTAGAAACCCAGCATATTCTCCAGACATTGTCATCTATTATGATCTGTTTTAGAAATAAATACAGAAACCAAGTAACCCGGAAATAAGATTGGTAACTATTCTCACTATCAATGACGCGCATTTGTCAAGAACGATTATTTTTTTAACTTGTATTCAGTTGTGATTGGTTGGTGGGTTTGAGTTTTTGGCGCAATGATTGTTCTTTAGTTTGAAGGGACTGATTATAATCGTTATAGTAACTTTTTCTAGCTTTGCTCTTTAGCTACCTGCATAAAGTATTCTCTGGATCTGAATCTATCGAAAATCTGTGATATGCACTCGGAACAATTGCTCTATTCGACTGTTACTCATGAACTGGAATTTCTCTTTTACAAAAATTTCAATGGTTCTCTGCCTCCCCTGATAGCTTTAAAGAGATTAAAAGTCGATATCAACCCTGTATTTGGGCCACATTCCATGTTAAATTTAAGTCGACCCTTCTATAAGCAGGGCTACCACGGGCGACTAAAAGGCGACCTTTTGGTACTATTTTTCAACCTTGGTGACTAGAGGTATCTTTTTAAGCAAAGTCCCCCGAAAGCTACTAATTTTAAAATTTGACGAGTTTTTGAACATTTTTGAAAATTCACAAAAGGTCAACAAAAATTTAGTCCCTCTCTTTAGTAATAGCAGACCGAAAAAGTATTTTTCTTTAGAGAAAATTTTAAAAGGTGTGCGCCAATTTCGAAGTCGCGATGCCAAGCCGTGGCAACCACGAAAGAAAAACATCGGAATCTGCGGTTGCTAGATTGTCATCAAAACCTTTCTCAAAAATATCGATTTTTTTATTTTAAAATTTAAATTTCTTGGCAAGATCTTCACGTCTGTTCTATACTTAACTTTTGTGTTTTAACTAATTCATTTTGCATCTGACAACTAAAATTGCTACTTAAATAGAATTTAAGAGGAGACTTTTGCTCCTATTTTTTAAAATTACTACTAATGCTATTTCACAAGTGCTTTGTCTATGGCAGCCCTTCTATATAGTATTCATAAAGTTTATCCCAATTTATACAATACACGCATCCTTCTTCAGTAGTAATTTAGAAATTTGAAAACCCATGAATTTTACTTCCGCAAATTCTTTACCGACTTGAGCGCTTAGTGAGACCCTAATCAGGCTGGGTTGGTAGGTAGGTATTTAATTAGCGTCGCACTGGAGCAAAACAGTGAGCTATAGGAAACGGTTCGGAATCAAACCCGAAGGAAAAGAGGACAACACCACGTAATTTTGAATCACGGTCAGATGACAAGGTTACACTTGAGCTGGCATCCCACTCTCCAAACTTCCACACCACGCCAACTTGAGGACATTTGAGGTCACGACTGATTTAGAGTGCACCAGCCTCCTTTGTATACGACGGTCTTTGGTTGGCTTCGAACTCGCAACTCTCCGGTTGTTAATCCGTTACTCTTCCAACCGGTCTACCGCGGCCCGTTGGTTTGTTGGGTGTAGAGTCATACTTGCCCAAGCTGTGCCGAAGAACGTGAAGTAAAAGGACATACACACAATGAAAGCTTTTACTGACGCAGAAGAGAGAGAAATACAATCAGGGAGGATTCGAGAGAGAATCGAGATGCTAAGATATTTAAGAGTAGTATATCTAAGATAAATGCAAAATAAATTCCAGGAAAAGTAATAAGTGCATATGTTCTTTTGTATTTGGAGTGTATTAATATATCTTTTGAGTTTTAAAAAGTTCATAGATATTTGTGAATCGAAATTTATTAAATAATTTATGGGTGTACAAGTACTGAATGATATGCATAACGCTTATTTAAAATTGGGAATTCAGAAAAATTACAAAAATGCCAAAAGTGATTAAAGTGTTACTTAAAGCAAATTAACATTGAGACGTACCGCTGAGTCTTTAGTTCAAGTGAGTTCACGATTTTAGAAACGATTTTTCTCAATTTTAGAAACGAAAAAATATTAATTTAATCAGTTTTACGAACAAAACTATTTTTTCAATCCTACGTATTCCAATTTGTGTTTTAATGTCTAGATCTGCTGATATGTCGTTAAGTAACGGACACAAATTTACAATCTTACTCGGACATGGATGGCAGAAGCACACCTGGAAAAACTTGTAGAAAATCAACTGATGTCTTATGCATACTACTATAATGGTGACAATCTATCGCGAGTGTGAAAAAGCCTATCTTACTTTATTCAACACTGAACTAAATGTCAAAAAAGTATTAATGTTCGGATCGCAATTCCTGACTTAGTATATCATGTATCAAAACAAACTTTTCTGTTTGACAAGCATATTTATCTCTCAGGTCTCATCGGTAATAATTATGTTAGATCTTAGAATTGTAAAATTGTATTAAATACTTTCAATTTTATTTGGATGATTATTTATATATCATGACACAACAATGGCACCCCTAATAAGCTGAACAGACCAAAGCTCTAAAGAAATAAAAATCATTCTCAAAATAAAGTTCAAAAATTAGTTGTTTCAGAAACACAAAATAATATAAGCATTCATAAAGAATTAGCTAAAATCAAAAGTAAAATTTCTTAAAATTCTCGATGGTTCGATTCTTCCCTGATCGTATTTCTCTTTTCCGTATCGGTAAAACTTTCTTTGTGATTATGTGTCCATTTACTTGAAGTTGTTTGGCGCAGCTTGACCAAATATGACCCTTGCACCATAAAATCCAACCAACCTAAAATTTTCGAACCTTAAAAACACCATTAAAAGCTAAAACATCAAACGATTAAAGGATTTTGCTTCTAGCGCCCAGCATCATTAAAAAACAAACGGTGGTCCGATACAACAGTGGAAGTTATAAAATGAACTTTTTACTGAACTTAACTATGTAACTAGAAACTATTTTTACAGGGTTGGTTTTGAAAAACAAAGGAAATGTTTTCATTTTGCTGATTTAAACTATTTTACCGTCGTTTTTTCTATTAAGCTAAAAACAATAAAAGTAAAAAATAAATTGTAATTCTAATTTTTTAAAATTCACACTACAAGAACCAAAAAACATTTTTAAAGCTTTTAAACATTACTAATAAAAAATGGAAACTAAACTCACTATCGATACTAAATGAAATTGAAGAACTTTCTCAGCTATTCTAAAACAAAAATTTTAGCTCAAAAGTTCCAAAGGACGTTTATCATCGATTTTTGAACAATTAATGGTCAATTAGCGCTATACACTTGAGATTCGATCTTCACTGACCTGCAAAACTTATCAACAGCGGAAGGAGAGAATGAGGGCTCACCTGCAGGCCGATGAGAAGGAGAAAGTGATTCTGCATGTTCGACAGACTGGTCCAACGAGTGAACAAACCGAGGGCTATATAGCATGAAAGGTCGCGCGCCCTTAACCCTTTCCCACGATATCATTCGGCCCACTCACCCACGTGCATCCCAAGGCTCATGGACGTCCCACTGACTCACAGCGAAAAACGCTGGGGCTGGTTGGCTTTAGGCCGCCAAGCTGCGCCAAACACAAGACAACGTCACGCAAGTAATGTCGTGAAAGCAGCGATTGAGGAATATAGTGAGATGAAAATAGAAAAAGATCGCTTGGGTATTCCGTTAGCGCGACCCCGTGTTTTCTAAAGAGAGTAAACCCCATGGGAAGAGAAAGAAAAGATCATTAGAGTACTTCTGGCCTGCGTACACAACTAAAGAACTACCCCTGTGGGCTAGGGAGTTAGGTAGTTGAATTAACGTCGCGCTAGAGCAACACAACGGGCTATTGACGACGAACTGGGATCAATCCCGAAAGATCCGATGACAACACCTCGTAGTCTGAACCATGGTCAGATGACGAGGCAAACGCCTGAGCTGGCACCCCACTCTTCAAACTTCCACATCACGCCAACATGGGTAAAATTTGATAAATACGGAAAAAATGCGACGCTTGGAGAAGTTAATTTTACTTTTGCAAAGTACGAAACGAAAAAGTTTCCGTTGTTTTTGTTTGTAAATGTTTCGTCAGACTCTAAAGGTTCGACTTAGGTACATGGGTAAATTTGGTGTGGAAGTTTGGAGAGTGGGGCGCCAGCTCAGGTAATGACCTCGTCATCTGACCGGGGTTCAAAATTACGAGGTGTTGTTCTCGGATCTCGGTACTGATTCCGGAGCGTCGCCAATAGACAGTTGGATTGCTCCGATGCAACGTTAACGAACTATATACCTACCTGATCAAATCAAAAACTGTTTACACCGATTACTTTATAAGTATGAGTGCACAAATGCATTTTGACCAAATGAGATTTTTCCAATAAAATGTCCCACTAGAGAAAGTCGAAATCCTTAGGCAATTTGATTCCGAAATATCCATCTAACTCGTCGAGTAAAGGAGTCAGGGAGGTCACTTCAAGTTCATGAAAGATCTAGAGGTCATGTCAAATTCTTGTGCGAGAAGAGACACGGCAAAATGTGATTGGAATATGTGCACATCTTTCTCGTTCGTTTAATTTTGCGTTTGTTTTTTATTTAAAACACGTCTTTCAAAATTCTTGTGATTCAGCTTAGAAAGATGTAGTTTACTTTAAAATCAGAAACTTAAAATTAAATAAAAATAATTTATTCATGCATTTTCCAGCTTAACACTGAGGAAACAAATAAAATACAGCGCAACTTAACTAAGTTGGTTGTTTTCGAGTTTCATGGCGCAATGGGCCGTATTTCTCCAAGCTACGACAAACACAAGACACAACACAATGAGGGAGGAAGAAAAAGAGAAAAGCGGGATAAGCGAGGGTAAAAATGAAAGGGAGGAAAGATCATGGGGCTAACTCGGGGTTGTGATGCACACGTAAAGAAGATGTGCCCCTGAACAAAGACTCATTAAAAAGATTTCATATAATCTGTAAATAGAAGCATAAACAGAAGGAGGCTTTTTCTCCTCAAACCCTTTTAAACTTTAAACCCCTCGGATCTTTCCCTTGGGGACTGATCCCGGACCGTCGCCAATTGCCCGTTGAGTTGCTCCAGTGCGACGTTAATTAAAACACCTACCTACCCAAGCTAAAACTAATATCTCAATTTATTTGGGATTTCCGGGATATAATTTTGAACCACGTTCAGATGAGGTCACACCTGAACTGGCACCTCACTCTCCAAACTTTCACAACACGCCAACGTGAGGACATTTAAGGCCACGACAAATTTAACGTGCCCCTTTGTACACGACGGTCTTTGTTTGAATTCGAACTCGCAACCCTCTGGTTGCTAATCCGTTACTCTTCCATCCGGGATATCGCGGCCCAGTTTTAACTTGGGTGTGAGCTCTGTTTTACGATTAAACAGTTATTAATTCCCAATGCTTATTATCGAACGGAGAAACACTTGTTGAAACGAACTAGGCAAACTATGCCTATTGTTAAAGAATCTATCATACAAAACCCAAACAAGCTTTTTAAAACCGATATTAGAAAAAGTTAACTCATACTTTGTATGGGATATTATATATTTTTACTCCTTGAACAGTGAGTTTCGTGTGTAAAAAAGCATTGCGCATTCTTTTAACATTTGAATTGCTAGGTGTCGAAGTTAACGCCGCGAAATATATCACAAATTAATAATTCTAACAACTTTATTCCTATTTTACTGTTCGACACCAATGAACAAACGTTAAAGGATTACATTCATGTGTTTATCTGTCGCATGATACAAAAATGAAATTTAGATAACTGTTAAGAGATAAAACAAAGTGAATTTGGAAGTAAAGATGAGTATATTATGAGCGTCAGAAAAAAAAAGTCGGTCTCATTAGCAACCTTTGAAACTCAAATGATAGCAATATCATTGTGTCGGCATTTGGTCTTAAATATGTAAGGAATCAATGGAAGTAGCAGTAAATAAGCAGACCCAGCCCGTTTCTCTTCCTGATTTCTCATCACTAGGGTTGGGATTTTGATTACCTAAAAATTGCTAGAAAATGCACTTATGCTCCAAAAATAACAGAAAAATACCCTACAAACACAGCAAAAAATGCTATAAACATTTTTTTGCAAAACTTATTTAGGAAAAGATACTTCAAAAGAAAACCAGTACGAGTCAAAATTCCAAAGGCTCTCTCATAAGCCGCAAATTGATAACTACTTAGCCACAAGCGCTACATGCAGGCGGGTCTAATGTTTTTTTTGTACTTCTTGAATACTTAACTTTTTGTTTTTATTTACTTACTACTTGCATTGTTTGTGATTGGGTCTTGTGTTTTCGTTATCTCTGCCTGGTCCACAAGAGTCTGCATTGGAGATAAAAAATTTATAAAAAGAAAGGTGGATGAAACAAAAAATAATTATTATATTCTCTGTACCACAAAAAATACCTCCGAAATACAATTTTTAACTTTTTACAGTTTCTCTGTAAACTTAATGTCAAATAATGTCCTTATATGTCTATTAAAAATGTCCTATAAAAGAAAATAAGAAAAACACAAATGCAGTTTCAATTTTTGGAACAGGTCTTGCGCAAAATTGAAAGATTGATTTTTCGGAATCCACTTTAAGCTGTAGGTATACCAAAGAATGACCCTAGAGCAGCCGTCCGCGGCTCTTTGCTGAAAAAAGTGCGGCTCTTAAAAGTTTAATAAAAATCTGCTGTGGCCACAACAGAACCGACACTTCCCAAAAAATCTATAATGTGTCGATAAAGCAAAATTATAAAAGTACACTGCTGGCCACCCAAATTGCAACACCAAGAAAGACAAGAGATATCACAACAAAATTTATTTTGTAGATAACATGTTGACCAAGTATCAAATGATTAAATTTATAGACTTCTGTGAAGTGTGGTTCCTGCCAAAATCAGTAGCCAGAGTAGCCGCCATTGTTGGAGATCACCGCTGCCACACGCCTCGGCATTGATTCAAAGAGACTTTGGATGTGTTCTTGGGGTACAGCAGACCAAGCAGCTTCCACACGTTGCCAAAGTTGATCTGGTGTGGCAGCTGGGGATGTATTCTGGGTCAATCGTTGAGCAACCATGGACCACATGTTTTCTATCGGCGAAAGATCCGGAGAGCGAGCTGGCCAGGGAAGCAATTCAATCTGGCGATTGACGAAGAACCCTTGGACAATGCGTGCCACGTGTGGTCGCGCATTATCCTGTTGAAATATGGCTGTGGGCAAGCCCTGAAGGTAAGGAAGGACAACTGGCTCCAACACCTCGGAGATGTAGCGCTGGCTGTTTAAAGTACCGGCAATGCGTACTAGAGGAGTGCGAGAGTGATATCCAATACCGCCCCATACCATAATACCCGGTGCAGGACCAGTGTGGCGGTGCATAACGCAGCTGTTCAGCATCCTCTCTCCACGGTGTCTCCAGACTCGAATCCGACCATCGTGGTGTTGCAGACAGAAGCGTGACTCGTCAGTAAAGACAATTTCATTCCATTCTGCCGTCCACATCCTTCTTTCATCGCACCATTGGCGGCGGAAACGTCTGTGGTTCTGCGTAAAGGGTGGACGAAGCAATGGACGTCTTGCGGACAGACCACTCTGCTGTAAACGGCGTCGAATGGTACGCGCAGACACTGGATGATGCGGTACAGACTGAATGTGCTGTGCCATGGTTCGTGATGTGGCTGAGCGATCCGTCACTGCCATACGCACAATATGCCTGTCATCACGTGAAGTGGTGCACTGAGGTGGATGCGATCGAACACGTCGGTCCGTTGTACCCTCCTGCATCCAACGATCACATATCCGCATTACAGTTGTTTGGTTTCGTCCAACACGACTACCGATTTCCCTGAAAGATAATCCACAATCTCGGTAGGCCACTATCCTTCCTCTGTCGAACTCGGATACTTGATCAAAAGATGATCGCTGTTTTCGACGAGGCATAATTGATCGTTTTTTTGAAAAAACCACAAGAAAAACACAATTGCCGTACTTGAAATCGTCGAAATCTCCAAGCCTTAAATAGCGCTTTGAAGTGGCGCCACAGGCGCGCGTGATGTGCGTCTGCGCTGAAATTCTAATCATTTGCATATCTCACCTCCGCTAATGCATGTTGTAAATTTCATATTATTTGCATGCTTCCTTCAGGGTGTTGCATTTACGGTGGCCAGCAGTGTAGGTATGTATAGAAAACGCCGCAGCGACACTATCACCGTCTCAGCGCATGCGCGTTAAGACACACAAAATGACGCGTCGGTGTAGCAAGCGCAAGAGATGCTCGTCGTACGCTGCTTTTATACGAACCGCACGCGCACCAGAATTGTCAGTTGAGATTGTGCTTTGGATACGAGTGTGTGTCAATATAGTGCCAGAATATGTTATGCACAATTTAATTTGAATTATATTCACAGAGTAGTTTAGTTAGTATTCGATGCCTACACAATTATATTAAAGTACTTCAAATTCGTGATAACAACCCTTATAAAACAATGAGTTAAAAAAAATTTCTGAAGAAAACAAGGGCTTCAATAAAATGTGGACAGAGAAATTTGCATTTATAGAGGTAAATGGAAGTCCTCAATGTTTAATTTTCCACTTGCGATTTCAAAACAATAAATCAAGTAATATAGAACGACAATTTCGCGGAAACCATTTAGATTTTAGTGAAAAGTATCCTGATGGTGATAATAGAAGAAAAGCTGTTGAAGAATTACAAAAGAAACAGCTTGAGCAAAGAAATTTGTTATCTTGGACGAAATCTTCGTCAAGTAGGGGAGGGTGGGGCAAGACGGGGTAGCGGGGCAAGACGGGATAGTTGAGCTGATGGTTCACTTGAGGCAGTAATCGAGCTGACAACGTTGGTACTAGTGGTAGAGGTGGAGAAGAAGCCTTTGTGTAAGCAGCAGTCATTTTGATTGAGTCGTTTGGCTTGTGCAAAAGTTTTTCAAAGAAGTGGTCTGATTTCTCTTGGATAGTTTATTTGCATCGTTGCAGTTTGGTGCTGAATGAAAGTAACTCATACTTATTTACTTATAACTTCATATATACTAGTAAAAAGTGTAGTCCTTAGCGATTAATTTACATACTTTATAAATACTCTTGGTAAAAACTAACCAACAACGAGCATTAATCACCCATTAAAGCGTCGGTGGGGCAAGACGGGGTTTTTTCTGTGGGGCATGATGGGGTAGTAACCCATCTTACCCCACTCTTTCTAAGTCGTCCTTTTTTCTTCGTAGAATAACGGAGATGGTTCGGACGCATAAAAGGAAGACTGATCGAGGAGGGTGGGATCCGGAATCGATGAAAAATGCAATTGAATCTGTTATTAAGGGGGAAATGGAATACAAAAAAGCAGCTCCTCTCAAGTTCCCTAGTCAACACTTGAGAGAAGAGTAAAACTCACTCGGGAACAATCAGGAAAAACTGAAAAAAATTTACTGTATCTAAAAGTGGTACTGTATATACAGGAACAATTCTCGTACAGTCTAGGACCATTAAAAACTGTCTTTACTATTGAGGAAGAAAATTGTTGGTTAACTATTTGTTAAAAATGGAGAAAAGATTATTTGGACTGACATCTACGACCTGAGAGTGCTTGCTTATCAATGGACAGACAAACTGGGTAAACAACACACCTTTTCTGAGACAAAACAAGTAGCCGGTAAAGACTGGCTGTTTGGGCTCAGATCCAGATATCCCCAGCTAAGTTTGAGGAAACCGAAAGCCACAAGTGCGGCAAGGGCAACAGCATTTAACAAAGTATCACCAAGTTTTATGATTTGTTAACCCGAGTTGTCGACGAATACAAATTTACTGCTGCCAAAATCTATAATTGCGACGAGACTGGGGTAACCGTAGTACCTAAGCATAGGACAAAATTCTGAAAATAAATATTAAAAAAGAGAAAGAAGTGGGAAAAAAGTAAAAGGCTAAAAAAAATTGGCAATGGGCTTTTGTGAAAAAATCGGGAAAAAGGTAAAAAAAAAGCAACAATAATTTGTAACGTAAGATTGTTCATAGCAAGGAAAAACAAAGAAAAAGTAAACAAGTGAACAAGACAAACCGAAAACGGTCACACTCCTTTTCATCAGAGGCTTCTGATGCTGAGTGTCTTTAATGTGGTTATTTATAATCTACTGAGGGCTGGATTCAGTGTTGGAAGTGTAAACGATGGGCTCATTGCACATGTGCAGGTGAAGAAGATGATGAATCAATTCATCTTTGTGCATTATGCCAAGATTAGCCCCATCATGCCCCACCAGCGACCCCATCTTGCCCCACCAGGTGAGGCAAGATAAAATTTTGTTTTTCAATCGAAAAACGTTTTTTTATAATTAATTAAAAATAGAAAATAAGTTCATTTGTATATCATTATAAACATTAGTAATGTACAATAAAATGTAGTTTTTTTCAAAAACTTCCAAGAGTAATTGTTGATTTTATAAACCCAAATGCACTAGGAACCCCGTCTTGCCCCACTCTCCCCTGCCACTGAAGCAAGTTTTTTATTATCCCTGGAAATAGCAAAAATGGGAAAATCTTTAACTGATGGCGAATTTCTAAAAATTGCATGTACAATGTCTCAAATTCTGTTTAAAGATATAAAAAATAAGGATGATATATATATATATATATATATATACGTAAGAAAATAAGATTTACCCCTCTCAGCTAGAACTGTAAAGGAACGAATCCTAACTATTTCTGAGGAAGTACCAGATATGCTAATTGTGGATATTAATTCTGCTCAATTTATATCTATTGCTGTTGATGAACCAACTGATATTTTTGATATAGTCCAATGCTGTATTATGGTTTAATATATCACATCTTCTGGTATTCAAGAGGAACTCCTTGATGTTTTGTCACTTGAAAAACATACTACAGGTAAAGATATTTCAGACAACCTCCTAACATGTTTACAGAATAAAAATATAAATATTGATAATATAGTATGCATTGCGACCGACGGCGCGCCTGCCATGATTGCAAAAAACAAGGGGTTTGTTAAATTATTTTCCACTCATATTTGTCATGAAATTATTTCATTTCATTGTATTTTGCATCAAGAAGCTTTAGTTGCAAAATCTTTAGGGTTATTACCTCAGCTAAAAATGTGATGGACGTTGTACCAGTGATTAATTTCATTCGATCTAAAGCGTTGAATCAGACTTTTTGATGCATTGTTAGAAGTAGGTAGTCAATATACAGATTTGGTTACATTTACGTTTGTAAGATGTTATCAAGGGGGAAAGCATTAAAACGGGTTTTCGAGTGTTTGAAAGAAGTAATAACTTTCTTAACTTCTAAAAATTACAACACAGAACATTTACAACTTTTCACCAATCCCGAATGGATTCAAAAATTTTGTTTTTTGGTTGATATGACCGAACATTTTAATAAGTTGAATCTGAAGTTACAAGAAAAGGAAATACAGCTTTATAATTATTAGAAGTCATTACATTTGAGCAGAAATTAAGAGTGAATTTGTATTTTGTGAAAATCTAAGAAATTATAGGTTGAGTTTAAATCAAGAAAAAATCTATTGTAAAATATTCGCTGAAATGATTAATTTTATTTTAGTTTCATTTTTAAGCAGATTTCAGGATTTTAGAAAACATCAGATGATGAAATTTATATTACATCCGCTGAAATGTAATTTAAAATTAATAGACGTCAAAACTTTTCCTGGAATATCTATTGCAGATCTACAAATGGAGATTCTGGAAATTTAGAATAAAAGTATCTGGGTGCAAAAATTATATTTATTATTAAAATTACACAGGACATTATATTTAAATGCTGGAACTCCTTTCCAACTAATTATTCAAATGCCAGGCGATTAGTTTTTGGAATTTTGACCTTATTTGGGTCCACATACAATTGTGAACAAATTTTCTCTATGATGAACTACATTAAAAGCAAACATAGAAGCAGACTAACGGATGCAAGTTTAAAGTGGAAGTCCTAAAATGCACGAAGTACACTCCACATTTGACTAAATTGGCAGAGAAAATCAAAGTCCAAAAATCGCATTGAATGTCAACTGAATATCGAAATAAATAATTGTAATATTATTTGTGCAATACTTTGTTGTATTTACATTTACATGAATAAAATAAAATTGACAAGAAAATGTCGTTTTATTTATTGTACCCACAAAAACAATAACTATCATAAATAAATATGGGAATTTTTTCGAAACTTGCATCTGTATATGTGTTTGTAAATACTAAAATAATTAAAAAATAAATCGAATTAAAATTGCGGCTCCCTAAATTTGATTTTTTTATACGTTTATTGTTGAAATGACTCTTCGTTTCCGAAAGGTTCCCGACACCAGCCCTAAAGCGACAAACCAAACTAAAAATCCTGGCCTTACTCACAACACGTATGCATCGGCAAAGAAACTCGTTCATGTCTGTATGTCATAAAGGAATCAAAACAAACTCTTCCTTTCTACTAGATTTACATACCTTTGTTATGTGCATCAACCGCAATTCATTTTTAAAAAATACATCAAATTTACAGTAATTCTTTATAAAAAGTTATATTTTTTCTGTTTAAAGGCATTTTTAATACCTTTATTGATATACATAAAGTAAACAAAACTGAAAAATGTCAAAATCTAATTTTGTTTTCCAAAAACGCGTCTTTCTATTTGGAAGCTAGCACCAGCCTAATATTACTTTGTGTTGAATTCTTCCATCTATTTAAGCAGCTCTTTAATGCTAAGAGTTTAAAATTAGTTAAAAGAATTCCCTACTGCTTTTTATAACATAATCACGCAGAGGCATAGCAGACTATGCTAAAATTTTTACTTGGTTGCTACACTTTTCGGATTTAGATTATGACTCAAAGGTTAAATGTTGCATTTACCACTTTATAGGTTGCTATTTCGGAATACGGTCCAATATGTTCAAATATTGGTAGGCAGTAACTCAACAGTTTAGTAACCACGGGCTCCTTAAATGTCAAGATATAGATCCACAAATTATCATAGAACCTGTATAGTACAATTGGCACATAAGACACCCTTGCTTGTACTTTTCTTTGGAGATTCTCCAAACAAAAAGCTCGTTTCGTTGAAAATAATGCAAATCATTACTCATCGGACCATATCATCCATTTCAACTCATTCGTTGCTCCATTTCAACTCATCAGTGTCTCGGGATCTTCACATCGTCTTTTTCATTGGAAACGAAGCATTTCTAAATACTGCTATTTTGATATCTTCACCAAAGTTGTTAAATTTAGCGACGAATAGTTTTTGTGGAAACGGATTAGGAGATATTGAAATCAGTTACCACTTTGCAGAGAACTAGTTACGATCAGAGGCTCAAATGAAAAAAGGGCAAACGTTGTTTTTGGGAGATGGGAAATTCTCGAATCATTTTGATTGCACTCGCCCCCCCCCCCAATTCATCGTAGTTCATGACAGATATTCTTTTAATGAAATCTTGAATCATTTTCAAATAAATGTATTCAGAGGAAACGTTTTAGCAAAGAGTACATATAAGCTAAATGTATCAGCAATAGGGAGGGGAGCAGTGTTTTCTGTCAAGGATTCAAGTTTCAACCCACTAAGAACTCACTCTGGAATAAGGCTAAAAACAAATTTTAAAGTATATGTTCAAAGTTTTTTAATCTCTTTTCCAATGCCAACTTGAATGGATCCTAACCCTTCGAGCACTAATTGACGAGAACATGGCAATCTACTAGGTAGCTAGTTCAAGTCGCACTGGAGCAACACGACGGGTTATTGGCGACTGTCCGGAATCAATCTCGAAGGGCAAGATCAAAGGACAACACATCGTCATTTTGAACCACGGTCAGATGACGAGGTCAACACCTGAGCTGGCACCCCACTCTCCAAACTTCCACACCACACCAAAGTGAGGACATTTGAGGCCACGACAGATTGAACCAACCCCCGAAAACACGACGGTCTTTGGTTGAACCGAGTGTCGAACTCTGAACCCCCCAATTAAGGTTAACCAAGCGCAAAAATATTATTAGATATTTTCTAAATCATGTAGAGTGGGGTGCTAGCCCAGGTGTTATCTCGTCATCTGACCGTGGTTCAAAATTACGTGGTGTTGTCCTCGGACTTTCCTTTGGGAGATTGATCCCGGACAGTCGCCAATAGCCCGTAGTGTTGCTCCTAGTGCGACGTTAATTAAAATACCTACCTACCCATCTAAATCATGTACATTTTTTCAAGTTTCATTGTCAAGAAATTCCTGTTAAAGGGAACTTTTGGCCTAGAGAGGAAAAGGAACAAGGGCCTGAGCCACAGTAGGAACATTTCTTGCCTTCTCTACACGGCCCTAAAAATAGATATTCTCCGTTGTTTGAACACATTTCTTGCGAGTACTCAACGATCTGTCATTCAGTTTCGATTTTTGGTCATTACTTTTCTTCGCCGATGACGTTTTGACATCCTTCGTACTTCCGCATAAACGCAACGTCTCTTTCAACAAGGAACGATTCGATTTTTGGTCACGAATCTAGAGTAACGGGCTCTCACTATTGGCTTTTGTCTGAAGTTCGTGTAATCACCTATCATGGCTTCGCCATGTAACGGGGAGGTATTTAAGGGGGGCTCTGAACCCCCCCCCGAAATGTTCCTGATTTTGCAAACTGAAAAGTTGAAGTTAGCTTCCTCTTTGTTCATCTAAGTTTTGTTGAACTCATAAGTAAAAAATGTAGACAGGTTTACAGGTTTGAAAATAGTCAAAGGTATAAGCAAACAAAATTACCTTTTATTATGATAGCAATTAGATCGGGACAAATGAAGTACCCATGTATGTGCTAGGTGACTTCTTTGAATGGGACGCCCTCAGGGACATATCTCCTTTGGGTGTGTACGGAATTCGAGGACCCGAGGTACCCTAATGATCTTTTCTTTTCCCACGGAGTTAACTGTCTTTAATAAACACGGGTGTCGCTCACCCGAGATACCCAAGCGATGTTTTCCTGCTTTCGTCTCATTATTCTTTTCCACAATCCTTTTTTGCCCTTTCGCGACATTTTTTTCGACATTTTTTTTCTATCTTGTGTTTGGTTCAGCTTGGCTAAATACGGCCCTTGCGCCATGAAACCGCAAACCAACTTTGAATGGGACAAACAAGAAAAATCGCTTTAATCTTGTCTCATTGTTGAATCCAATTGAATCAGCTTAAATCGAAGCTTGGTTAATTATGCAAGTAAACCACTGTGAGAGAGGATTGGGCTGTCTCCGATTTTTTCCCCTGAACACATACTTGCCCGTAATAAAGTTTACTAGTAGAATCTTTAAATGCTCTAAGCGAACTTTTGGGGCCGCGGTAGCCCAGTTGGAAGAGTAACGGATTAGCGACCGGAGGGTTGCGAGTTCGAAACTCGGTCCAATCAAAGACCGTCGTGTACACAGGGGGTGCATGGAAAAACCGCCATGGCCACAAAAATCCTCACGTTGGAGTGGAAGTTTGTAGAGTGGGGTGCCAGCTAAGGTGCTGATCTCGTGGTCTGACCGTGATTCAAAATTACGAAGTGATGTCCTCGATCTTTCCCTTCGGGATGAATCCCGGACCGTCGCCAATAGCCCTCTGTGTTGCTCCAATGCGACGTTAATCCAACAACCTCTTAAACCGACCTTTAGAGTCCGAACAAAGGTTAACAAAGACGAGGTTACAAACAAAAGCAGTGGAAACTTTTTCGTTTAGTTATGTACTTAACAAAAGAAAAATTAACTTCAACTCCTTAAGTCTCCAACATTCGTTTCACCCAATCTTTGAAATTCCACTCTAAGCGGCGGAACCGACTCCAGCATTTGTGTTGAAAGTTCGAATGCCTTCCCTTGTGTGGCACAGAAGCGCGTGTGATCCCATTAACGGGGAAAGAAGGACCCCAGGCGAATGGGTGGGAAGAGGAGGTATCGATGAGGGATCTGACGTCATCTGAAACTGTGGCCCATCACTTAGTGACGTCAGAGCTTGTTGCATCGATCCTGAAGAGCTTCTTTCGAGAGCAGACGATGCAAGTGATGCTGCAACTCGGAAGAGGGTAAGTCTTGCTCTGTTTTGGAATGCATGGCCATCGCATATTAAGTGCATGATCAAAAAAATGTTATGAAAAGCGCATTCGAAACCTTCGATGTGGCACTTTCATGTTTGGAAATGTCACACCGAGTCAACGAAATTGCTTTAATTTAAAAAAATTTTAAATTTGGTGAATGAAATAATTATTTGTTAGATATATTTTTTTAACTATTTTACTTTTCTTTGAGTAAAACTATACCATTTTCTATAACTATGCATGCATTTAGAGTGAAACACAAAGAATGTGCATTTCAAAAGTACTTGAGGAAAATGAGTAAAGCGTGTGAATTGGTACTTTAAAGTAGACTTAAAAGTTTTACAACACACACAAATGACACTATATTAGTTATGCATAGAAATGGCATTCTTTTATATTACGTTATGAAATACTAGCAAATTAATAGCATGTTAATATGTCAACCATACAACTTTTGTTGGGCCGTGGTAGCCTGGTTGGAAGAGTAGCGGACTAGCAACAGGAGGGTTGCGAGTTCGAAGACCGTCGTGTACCGAGGGGGCTGGTGTATGTTAAATCCGTCGTGGCCTCAAATGTCCTCACGTTGGCGTGGTGTGGAAGTGTGGAGAGTGGGGTACCAGCTCAGGTGTGACATCGGTCATCTGACCGTGGTTCAAAATTACGTGGTGTTGTCCTCTTTTCCTTCGGGTTTGATTCCGAACCGTTTCCTATAGTTCGCTGTGTTGCTCCAGTGTGACGTTAATTCAATATCTACCTATCTACCAAATTTTATTACACATGTGAATTATTTTTAATAATATCACATTAAGTTTTACAACAATTTTATAGATTCATATGCGTCTACAAAATAAATGTATTGATTGTATTATTTCAAGAAACGGTGTTAATCGAGTAAAAGCAATCTGATTTGATCACTCACTCTTCTTCATAGAAGAATCAAATGATATATTTACCCTGTCACATGGGCAGGCAAGAATCAGTGTCTCGTAATAGGACTAGTACAAAAGTAACTAAAAACATTGAACGGTGTTTCTCAAAGAAACGTAATTAAAAACTAGTTCGCCCTTTTTCAAAAATATTTCTATCAACAGTGTTCTGAAGAATTAAAGCGATAATTCCACAAAATAAAATCAATGTCCCACTTCAAATGAAAAATACCCTCATGTGGCTAGTTGCTTCTGTCAAATAGTTCAGTTATAGACACTGGACAATAGTCCATGGCTCTTCACACCTACTAAAATTTATATTAGTTACTGCTTTTATGCTCTTGGTTTTCATAGACCCAATCAAAAGTAACAATCCATAGTATCAGCATATGTGTAACATTTTCCCATCATGTTTAGAAGGACCGGATTGGTTGCTTGGTTGGGTTCTATGACTCAAGGGCCGCATTTGGCCAAACTGTAAAACAGAGAATGCAAATGGACATAAACACATGAGGTTTTACTGATACAGAAGAGAGATAGATAATTGAATTTACGTCCCTCTGGAGCAACACAACGGGCTATTGGCGACGGTCCGGGATCCATCCCGAAGGAAAAGATCCGAGGACAACACCTCGTCAGATGACGAGGTCCATACCCAGGCTGGTAACACACACTCCAAACTTCCGCACCACGCCAACGTGAGGACATTTGAGGCCACGACAAACTTAACGTGCACTTGCCCTTCGGATCCGAGGACAACATTTCGTAATGTTGAACCACTGTCAGATGACAGCTTGCATTCGGGACATACTTGTAGAACATGATACCTAAATGTTTTGAAAATCACTGGATCACTGGAATTGGACGCCATTAATTTCAAACTGAGGTTTTCCTTACATTTTCTTTCTGCATTTCGAATTTGATCCTGGACCTTCGCTAATAGCCCGTTGTGTTGCTCAAGTGCGACGTTAATTGAAATACCTACCTTACATTTTCTAAGCCCACAATTATAATTTTGAACGATATAGTAATCGGTATAAGTAACTTTCTAAAAATCTGTTTTTAAAAATAGGAATTTAAAGTGTATTAACAGCAGTGAATGTTCCACCAAAAATGTTTTGGTGGAACATTTAACAAAAGGAGTTTTTAAAATGAAAATAAATTGCATCAGATTTATTTCATTTGCTCATAGTATAAAAGTGTATTTGTTTGCTTTCTTTGCGAAATGCAATTTTTATATCAACATCAATGTTCGGCGAATTGTCTGTTTTCGGAAAAATTCTGAATTCATATTGAAAAGGAGAAAAAAAGCACAAAATCCTGACAAATTTCAAACAATGGAACAACTGAATTCCATGAAATGCAAATGAATTGGAATTCGCATGAAAGACTTTCCGACTACAAATTTCTTGTTTCGCTTTTAAAGCAAACAGTAACTTACGAAACATCGTTCATTCTACAGCCCACTGTTTCAAAACAAAATGTATTTCCGAACGATGAATATTCATCTTTTCATGCTGCAAAAATACGAATAAGTTTTAAAAATTAAGAAACTTTACTTTTGATTTGCGTATTTCGAGTTTTGCGCCCTAAGATCCATTGGGTTAGATGAATTAGTACAGGGTTTTTTGACTTCTTTATTTTATTTTTATTGTATCTTATGCGTGTTTTATGTGACTTGGTGGGCCGCATGCGACTCGCGGGCCTCAGGAGGGCGAATCTTGTTTTATGAGAACTGATCTGAAATGTTTTCAAAATAATTGATTGTGAAATTGTTCATTCTTTTGTCGTTTAAACTTATTTGAAAGAAATGTAACAAATAATTCTTCACAAAATTCAATTGCAAGGAAATTCGTAAGAGTAGGTAGGTATTTTTAATTAACGTCGCACTGGAGCAACGTCGCAAAGCGCTATTGCCGACGGTCCGGGATCAAATCGGAAGGGAAAGATCCGAGGACATCACGTAATTTTGAACCACGGTCAGATGACGAGGTCAACACCTGAGATGTGGCACCCCACTCTCCAAACTTCCCACCACGCCAATGTGACGACATTTGAGGCCACGATGGATTTAACGTACACCAGCCCCCTCTGTACACGACGGTCTTTGGTTGGATTCGAACTCGCAATCCTCCGGTTGCTAATGTTACTCTTCCAACCGGGCTACAGCAGTCCCGTTCTTTTTTGGAGAAAGGAACTGTCAAAGAGGTAGTCTTGTAATGGCACCCTACGGTATAGGACAGATAAAAATACCCAAATCGAAATTTTATAATGAAAACTACATATTTGACAGAACAGGTTTGAATGTACGATGGACTTTTACACACGATCTATGAAACTTGGAATTTTTATCAAAAGGATATTAATATCAGTTTATTTTGATGTCAGAATTTTTCTCTGTTGTTGTCTAATTTAAAACACTAGATTTTTCTTTGCTGAAAAGATTAAATTCGATCGTAGTTTTTAGCGACAGAAATGGCAGTTCGCTGTCGTAGCACCCAAATCAGAGAATGGCTGTTATGTGCTGGAAGTTCCTTGTACAATTCCCAAGCTGTGCTTGAAATTCTCCTTTATCCATGGTGTTGGTGCTCTTTACTCCTGACTCAGCTGCTCCAAAGCTTCTGGATGGTCCACTCTCCTCTTCTGGAATTTATGATACTTTTATCAATCATCACTTGTTTCCTAATACGAGGAGGTTGCAAGAGCAACAGGAGGGTTGCAATCCAACCAAAGACCATCGTGCACAAAGGGGGCACGTTAAATCTGTCGTAGACTCAAATGTTCTCACGTTGGCGTGGAAGTGTGGAAAGTGGGTGCCAGCTCAGGTGTTCTCGTCATCTGACGTTGGTTCAAAATTACGAGAAGTTGTCCTTGATCTTTTCCTTCGGGCTTGATCCCAGATTGTCGCCAATATCCCGTTGTGGTGCTCCAGTGCGACGTTAATTAAAATATCTATCTACCTACCCGGACCGTCACCAACAGTCCGATGTGTTGCTCCAGTGCAACGTTACCTACCAATTCCCCCCCCCCCTTCCAAGCGGCCGTCGTGGCTCAGTGAGTATGCCCGTGGTTCAAAATTACGTGATGGTGTCCTCGATCTCTCCCTTCCGGATGGATCCCGCACCGTTGCCAATAGACCGTTGCGTCGCTTACAGTGCGATGTTAATTCAACACTACCTACCTACCTGAGTCAAAAAGAATAAATACTTAATACAATTTCTTGAAATCAACTTCACTTCCTTCTGCTATGAGAAGCTTCCGAATAATATTCCACGTACACTGAGGAACCCTTGTTATACTTGCCACGTTCATACAAATCCAAACATTCGTAGAACATAGTGCTAAAATTGATTTGCGTAACATTTGCATATAAGGGGCCGTTCTCATATCAGCAAATTTCCGAAAACAATTCCCAGTTTTGATGCCAAACAAATCTTACACCCGCAAATTTGTCAAAATTTATATAAAGTTCCTATCGTTGTATCTGGAGACATTCAATGCCAAATCCGTTGAGCCATTTCGGAAATCATCTGCATACTTAAAATTGCATTTGGGATTGATCCCGGACCGTCACCAATAGCACGTTGTGTTGCTCCAGTGTGACTTTAATTAAAATATCTACCTACCTTAAAACTGCAACTTTAAAAATGAGATTATTGCTGATTCTGTTCTAATAGTTTTCAGGATTAAATTAAAAGAGCCTCGAGAAACTCCTAGACAGTTGAAGTAGGTAAGTAGTTAATTAACGTCGCATTGGAGCAACACAACGGGCTATTGGCGACGTTCCGGGGTCAATCTGGTCTTACGAAGACTATTCTATGTGTGTGATCAGTGTCATTACCTCTCCTCTAAGCAAACTCAAAGAGGTTCTTTCTCATACCATAAATAGGGTAAACAAGACAGTTATTGACACCCTTTAGGCAATATTTATACTATAAATTCATGGAAAAAATAGTAAAAATAGTTCAATCAAGTTGAAATTAATTGTAACTTTTCCTGAATTACTCTACTTTAAGCTGAATAAAGGAATCATACAAAAAATTATCCCTGGAAGGTATTTTGCAATATAATTGAGAATAAATAATGCAAAATCGGTTATTGACACCCTATGGATGAGTAATTGACACCAGTTATTGACATCCCTTCATTCGTATTTACTTTATTTTTGCAGTATAAATGGACTTACGCAAAGGAAACTATGGCTAATCTATCTTACAAAACATGTTCATGCTCTTTTCTTAGCAAAAACAAAAGAAACCGTCCTCTTAACTAGTACCTTGTTTGTATACTTCTTGATTACGGCTATATTACCTTTCTTGATGTTTGCAGTTTGAAAATCTTTTAACACAGCTGATTTCTGATTCACAAGGAATTTTTCCCACCCTTATTTGAAACTGAATATTGACATGAAAGCTAATTTTTTAAATTAAAGATTAGGGTGTCAATAACTATGCAAGGTGTCAATAACTGTCTGTTTACCCTACTTATAAATAATGTTATTGAAATCCCATAAAAATACAATTTTTTGCATGAGGACAAATAATTTGTTATTTATTGCTAATAGATCATTTTTCTTTTGAAGGGCCATCTAAAGACAATCTTGACGATGAATTGTGATGATGTTTTTGATAATCAAATATTTGAAGAACCAGAATATTTTATTTATGTAGTCATTAATTTGCCTAAAACAAAACTAGTTACAGCATTGAAATTTTACAATACCGGTAAGTAAAACAAATTAGATGTACATTGTAGGGACGATTTCTTTCTTAAACGAATTATTAGGTCATTAAGTATGAAATGCCCGATTTCGAACTGAAATTTTGGCTTATTATATCTCAAGCAAGAAGCAGTATAATTAATCAAAGTATGCGACTAAACTATCGATACAGTTTTGCCATCTTAACGGTAGCTTGTTAATGCCGGCAGCTAAGAAGCCTGGAGAGCGAGTGGTGATAAAATAGCGAAAGGAGTTTTCTACAGCTTGTTGGAAATTAAATATTTTTCCTTGCAAGAAGTGGTCCAATGCCTGGAGGAAATGGTAGTCAGTTGGTGCAAGGTCTGGGGAATACAGTGGATGACAGAGAGTTTTAAAGTCCAGCTCCTGTAGTTTGAGTAACGCTATTTGTGCAACATGTGGTCGAGCAAAGTCCTACAAAAGGATTGACCTGTCTCTATTCATCAATCTTGGCTGCTTAATCCCAAGCTCCCTCATCATTCTGTCTAATTGGTTACAGTAGACATCCGCCGTAATCGATTGACCAGGTCTCATGAAGCTGTAGTGAAAAACACTAGCTCTGGACCACCAAACGGACACCATTAGCTTTTTTTGGTGAATCTTCGTTTTCGGAGTGTGTTTTGGCACTTCATCTTTATCCAACCACTAGCAGTACCCGCACGGCGTTGCCCGTGACATCATTCTTGTGAAGTCCTCACTGATTCTGAAAACATTAAAAAGAAAAAACAATAATTTTAAGAATGAATCCCACCACCACCCGATATGACACGGCCATGTCGCCTCATTCCTTCCACCTTACTGATTCTTGCTTAGAGAGCTTCATAATACACTATGTTGAATGTTCTTCCATTTGGCATGTCCAGTTTGGCATGCGGCATGTCCAGTCATGATGGTGACTTCAATAATATTCGGCATCAGTTTCTTGATAGTCTTGTTCCATTGCAGGAGTGAAGGCGGATGCAGATTTCTGAGAAGCATAATCGGTGCCCCAATCTTCAGCTCTAATATGTGCGAGGGTATTCCAGATGGCTCCAATGTGTTCAAAAACTCTGTTGTGTAGTTCACAGCATCATCTGTGTCTCATGTAGTGTCGATAGATGTGTATTATTCAAATACAGAAATTATACAAATTCAAAAGTAAGTTATGAAAAAACCACTACTGAAATTAAAATGTGATTGAATCTTTAAATATAGCGCTATACTTTTAAAAAGTCCTGTTATATCACCTCACTGATTCCGACAAACCTAAATGAATCACAAGTCAGGGAAATCAAAACCAAATTAAACAGTAATAAACTCTGTTACTTCATTTCATGTAATTTATTAACATAAACATTGTACTATTTGCGAAAACTACCCAAACCAAAACAGAAAGCAATACAAAAAATTAAAAAACAAAGTTTAATGTAATTAGGGGAAGTTTTGAAAGTTAACAAGAAAAAGAATAAGTTTAAGAATGAGTTCCACCATCACCCAACATAACACGGGCATGTCGCCTCATTCCTTCCACCTCACTGATCCTTGCTTAGAGAGCTTCATGATACACTATGTTGAATATTCTTCCATTTGGAGTTACGATGTAAAGATTCTCGGCTTTTCCAACTCTTGAACAAT
This sequence comes from Meta bourneti, assembly GCA_933210815.1. NCBI lineage: Eukaryota > Metazoa > Arthropoda > Arachnida > Araneae > Tetragnathidae > Meta > Meta bourneti. Next base: position 11,701,328 of record OW119934.1, on the reverse strand, counting down.
CCACATGCAGTTGACCGTGGGAGAAACACGGTTTAATGAGATCGAGTCCTATAACTTTCAGCGATTGTCCTTGTGCCTTGTTGATGCTCATGGCGAAACTCGAACAGGGAATTGAAGTCGTTTGAAATTGGAATGGGAGATCCGAAGGGATGATTGGTTTCCTAGGAATGAATACGTCTTCGTCTGCGGCATGTCCAGTCATGATGGTGGCTCTGATTTAGTCGTATGTACAACAGCCATTCCGATTAAATCTTGGCATATATGTCAACGATAAATTGATGGAACAGGTATTTGCTTCTCAATAAAATGTTGAAATTTGAAGAGCGTTTCATCATCCTGTGAGCGTAGAACTGCATAGCAGAAATCTTCTTAGCTTGCAGCATTCCTGTAGTTGGGTTTGTTTGTCACAATTGAAAATTATATCCATCCTCCCCTGCCTAAACATGAGTGGATACTGTTGCGCATCGTAGGACCTGTGCGTATCGGGAATTCTCTTGATGGTGCAACTTTTTCATCTAAAACTGTCTCTTACTCCATGTTGTTCTCCCACCATGTTTAAAGCCACTTCTCCTGTTGTCGGTGCATTGAACCGCCTCTTATGTTCACCATTTGGGTTTTGTCCGCTAAGATTACCACTTTGAATTCAGGGCTGATGTTATCCATGGGAGATTTGAAGCTGTGAATGTAACAGTTGTGATGATCCAGCATATATTACAACTGAAGTACTATGTCTCGTCTCGTCTGCGGAACGTGTTTGCAACGCTGCTTTGCTTGTTGTGTACCATCTCCAACAAAATATATTTGCAGAAACTTAGGCTCTTCGTTTGGTAGAGGGTGTAGACTCCCGATACTGTGATAAACTTGACCCTGAACCTTAAATGTCGGCATGTATCCGGACTCTAATTTCTTTTGTCATACCGTAAGAGGTCATCTGGAAACAGGAATTGTACCTTCTAATATTTGCCAGGAAACGTTTAGCTTCCGCTGAATCTCCAATCAGTAAAGTACGAAGGGGTTCGGCTGGATCCATTAACCGTGGCAGTTGAACCTTTCCTCCGTTGCAGCACATACCTGGGACTTCACCTTTCCACTTCTTTGCTTCACAGTGTTGACATGTTACAGACATTGATCCAATGACGCACGAAGGATGAGATACATAATTTGCTGATGGATCGTAATTAAAAGCTGCATTCTCTAAATTTCTACAGATGAGCATTCGAGCAGCACTTCTTCCGGTTCTAACTTGATGTAGTCTTGTTTCTTTTTCTGGAGTGGATTCAGCTTCTCTTTGATTTCTTTCTCTGTTGTCTCGCTGTTGTGTTCGAAGACATTTCTTTTTTCTGGGAGGCTGTGGCATCTTTAAATATAACGCTAAACCAAAATAATGTAGTTATTAAAATTGCAGAAATTATACAAATTAAAAATTAAGTTATGGAATAACCACTACTGAAATAAAAATGTGATTCAGGCCCCATTCACATGGACTTTTTCCAACGCGCGTTTGATAAGAATTTTCGAGCGTTATCATGTGAACACCTCATGGGCGTTTTTCAAGGTCGTTTCCGTTATGCATTGAATTGTGTTTTATATTCCCCTAATCCAAGTTTCTATCTTGAATGGTTAAAGATAGAATGAAAATTTCAACGGATTTCAAATCAGCGTAAAATTTTACGACAGATCGATACCAAAAACGTGATTTTCTTATCTTTTTTTCCCAACCTAAAATTGATTCCCCTGTGTTCACAAGAGCCTGGATTTGGTTAACTTAGAAATGTATAATGAGCAATAAAATGCCTAAAATAATCTAGAAAATATTCAAAATGACGTGAAAATTTGATATTTTTTCGATTTGTAAAACATCCGTTCCCTAATTGCAATAAAGTGTTTTTTAACTTCAATATATACATAAATAAATGCAATATAATCGACTTGCTGACCAGAAGTGACAACCTAAACAGGTAAATCTTTCGTCACGTATAGTATACGACGTGTTCTAGTGCACTGCCAATGCCATCAACCTCGGTTGTAAATTTTTGCTCGTTAGCTTTTCGTAAGTTTTTCAAAGTTTTTCGAATGATGGGATATTTTGGACCTAGGAACCGGTAAGAGCCAGCGGATCACAGAGAAACAGTGCTTTATGTAGTTCAAATTGTGGCATTATTAAACATTTTCATTAACTCTAAAATCCTAAAGTATTCCTTTTTTCTGTCAAGACTAGAGGGAAAAAACCCTATAACCTTCACTCTCCAGTGTCAATGATTCACCCACCAATAAAAAATAGTAAGAAGGATTTGTTTTGTGCTAAGGGGTGATCACGGATTTTTGGGCTCAAGAAGCTAGCAGATGAGTCATTTGTAATGCATTTAAGCGTAAGTAAAAGCGAAACTGCGTATGAAAAATTCGAATATTTCCATAAAACTTTGATTAAAACGAAACTAACTGCAAAATGACCAAACAATTTCCTTAAAATTTTAAAATTGACAGTGTTAAATAAAAATATATCCCCAAAAACTACATTTCTAGAACCAGGAAATTGGAAACGGAATTTCGGACATGGCATTGTTACGAAGTACTATCAAAAAGATGACACGCAAACAAAATCCGGCACTGATGATAATCTTTCTTTTTATGTTATTTTTGCAGGTTTTATCGTGTTTCCTACGATCTATAGCTAATTTGTTATTTAATTTTCGTTCAAATAAATCTATATTTTTTAAAACCTATCTCTAAACATTTTAATGTATCAGTACAAATAACACATATAACAATAATTAGTTTTTTAATTTTTAAACAAATTTTCCCTGAGTTCCGACTATCGACCTTTAGTTGTAAACTATCAAATTTTTACAAGTTTTGTGTGAAAGCAGGGTAAATTTCTTCAATAAATTGAATACGATTAAATTTTCTCATCCTATTTTTAATGGCCATAAATATAAAGCATTGGATTAAGGCAAAATACTCCAATCAAGTTATATTTTTTCAATAAAAACGAGATGAATACTCCTTTTTGTGTTTGTAATGAATATATTCGTCAAATGTGCGTATCGCAGAAATATTAAAGTTACAGTTAAAAAATTATTTATTTAAAGAAAATCACACTTTAGGTATCGATGTAGTATAAAATTTTCCGCAGATTTCAAATCCGTTGAAATTTTCACTCTATCTTCGCGAAAATAGGAACTTGGACTAGGGGAATAAAAAAAGTCCTAACGCGCTTCAAAACGCATGTCATGTTAACGGTGCAGAACAATCCTATACATCTCCAAGCGCCTTCTAATCGCTAAAGCGACCGGAGATTGTTGAAGCGCCGAAGCTATCTAGCGCGTGGATTCTCGCGATTTCTCATGTGAACACTCCAGAAGAACTCTATGTACTTTGATTACCTGCGTTGTTTTGACGTAAAACGCGCGTTAGAAAACGCCTCATGTGAACGGGGCCTCAATCTTTAAATATAACGCTATACTTTTAAAAAGTCTTAACGCTAAACCTCACTGATTCCGACAACCTAAAGGAATCACAATGTCAGCGAAATCAAAACCAAATTAAACAGTAATAAACAAATTTGCAGAAATGATACAAATTCAAAAGTAAGTTATGAAATAACCACTATATACTATTTGCGAAAAATACTCAAACCAAAACAGAAAGCAATACAAAAAAATTAACAAAGGTAATACGTTGGATGGTCCGCAGCTGCATACATATATCACACGGCTGCCTTATCAGACATTCTTTTTATAAAGTAAACAAGAGCCTTGGCTTATTGCGAAGAGCAGAAGCTGTGTGATCTCTCACACTGTTGCCATTCTTAGGAAACCAAATAAAAAAATATGTCAATAAATAAATTTAAAAAATTTCTAGATTAAATTTTAAAATTCGTGTTTCGTGGTACATTCAGTCACCTTTAGGACTACCTGTGTGCCAAATTTCATGGCTGTAAGTGCTCTAGATTCGTCTGGACACCTCACACAGACACACAATCACTTCCTTTTATAGTAGAGATTGTGCCGGACGCTTGTGATTGTCGAAAAGAATCCATTTTTCATCACATGTAACAATACGGTGTAAAAACGGTTCGCCTTTATGTCGCGACAGCAAAGAAAGGCAATCTTCGAAACGATTTCTCTTTTGATGCTCGTTGAATTCATACGGAACCCATCTATCCAGCTTCTTAACCTTACCAATTTCTTTCAATTGGTTTAATGTTGTTGGAATAGTAACGTCAAACCTTGCTGTTAATTCACGCGTAGTTTGAGATGTATCCGCTTCTACTGCAGCTTTCAGCTCATCATTATCCACCTTGCTCTCAGGTCTCCCACGTGGTTCATTTTGAAGATCAAAATCGCCAGATTCGAACTTCTCACACCATCGACGTACTGTGCGTTCATTAGCCACTTCCTTGCCAAACACCTCGTTGACACTTCGAGTTGTCTTCGCTGCATTAGTTCCACGACGGAACTCATATTCAAAAACAACGCGAATTTTTGACTTATCGATGGTTTACAAAATTTAATCTGCAAAAGGCAATTCGACAGATAATCACAAACCAAAACATAGTCTGAAAGTCTGATGACGTACCTTCACAATAAAAAAACAAACTGTCAAAGTGAAATATCAAAGATATCGTGTATCAAACTTGGTACTTGAGGTAATCGGACATTTCATACTGAATGACCTAATAATTAATACCGAGTTAAAATTTGTAAATTTCCTTTTGTACCAATTTTTGGAAATTTATTTTCTACCTAATTGTTGTTGAATATTTTATTTTCTTAGTTATCGTATGATATGCACTATAATATCACACATGTATAATGTTGTATGCAGCTGCGGAAAAAAAAAATCGAACCATCCCTCTTTCTTCGCGCATCGTTCATAGTAGAGAAAATTCAAAGATATCATTCAATAGAGAATAAAATCTTTGAATTGACACCCATAAAATAGAATTGCGCAAAAATTTTATTATTTCCAATGACAATACTCAATTTTCATGCCAAATTTCATATAAAAATTTATACTCGAATACGAGTTTCACGACATTTGGTCCAGCGTTTTGAATTGTGAGTACGGAAAATTTGGAGCACCGAGTTTAAATTAGTTTCTTAGACTTTTATTCATGCCTCGAAAGAATTTTCCTATCAACCACAAATATTTTGTTACTATTATGTTACAAATTCAAAGTCTACGTAATGTTTCCTTGAAAAGTTAATTTTTAGTATGCAATATTAGTTATGACATTAATATTTGAAAAAGTTTTTCAATCGTAATCTTCACATATTTTAATGCAAATCGATTCAGAATGACAGATTATATGATAATGCAAAATTTCAGCTCTTTTCTCCTACTAGCCGTTAATCATTTCTTAATGCAAAAATTGCAAAAAATATCAAATATTAAATTTATTACGGTGGAAAACTACTGAGTGAAAAGAATTTTTGCAGTCATGTAAAGTCCTACTGAATCGATTTCCATAAAAATATATAGGCAGGCTGCTATTCATAATTTTTTCGAATATAAATATCATAATTATTTTGCACACTAAAATTATGAGAAACTTAACAAGAGTAGATTTTGTTTGGGTTATAAATAGTTACATAAAAAAATTCAACGGATAGGAAGAATACTTAGGAAGACAAAAATTCTGGGAAATTAAATTTAGAGTTATTCCAAATTTTTCATTCCATTCTTAATCTAGAAACAGCTGGACTCCATAACTAGAAACTGGAAATTAGGGGTCAAATTTTGATATCAAAATCTGGCGTCAAAATTGGGTCATGCTTTCAGAAATTATGAAGTTCATCTGAAATTTAATAACAAGATAATTTAAATTTTATGCATATGAATTTATAGCAGACGTTATTCACTATTGAATGGAACCTTTGAATTTGTTCTACTATAAACGATAAGCTAATAAAAGTGGTAGTTCAATTTTTTTCCGCAGCTGGTAGCAATATAAATATAACTTTATTCCAGAGTTAAAGAATATATTTTTTTATTTATAGGGCCATATAAAGACAATCCTGACGATGAACAACAGCGAGATTTTTGATAACAATACGTTTGAATCTGTGTTATTTTATAACGTTGGAATCAGTAACTCTTCATTCGAGGAGACACTGAATTTAGCGACGGAAGCGGTACTTTCTACAGTACTTTCCTTGCTAATTTTGTTCACAATCATTGGTAATGTATCTGTGATAGTTGCTATTGCTCGCGAGAAAAATCTGCAGACAAAAGGCAACAGTCTTGTATTTTCACTCGCAGTTGCCGATCTTTTAGTAGCATGTTTGGTAATGCCACTGGGAGCAGTTTATGAAGTCAATAGAGAATGGACCCTTGGTCAAGAGCTTTGCGACATTTGGACGTCTTGCGATGTTCTTTGTTGTACTGCATCGATTCTGCACTTAGTAGCTATTGCTGTTGATAGATATTGGGCTGTTACAGACATCGACTACGTTCGCCAGCGGCAATCTTGGCATGTGGGCCTTACAATCCTGATTGTCTGGTTAGTTTCTTTTACAGTGTCCGTTGCACCTCTTGTTGGTTGGAATGATGACAGGCACGAGGAGCGATTGCTGAATGAAAAGCGCTGCTTGATCAGTCAGGATCCTAGTTATCAGCTTTTCGCTACTTGTGCTACATTTTATGTTCCTCTCATAGTGATTCTAATTTTGTACTGGAGAATATTTCGAGTGGCTCAAAAACGCATTCGTCATAAGCCAGGAACTCAAGCGGAATCACGCTTGGTTTCTGCCACTGTCATGGCTTCTTTGGTAACAGAAATGACCATCATCTCAACTAACACATCTTCCTCACACCCTAGCGAGGCCAGTCGCTCCGATGACTATTTATGGGATCAAAGCAAAGAACAGATACTCAAAAAGCGCAGAAGAGTCAACTTGCGATCGAAACGAGAAAGAAAAGCAGCAAAGACATTGACTGTTATAACTGGTGTGTTTGTCGTGTGCTGGCTTCCTTTCTTTACAATAGCATTACTCATGCCGCTGTGTGTTGAATGTCAACCTAGTAATGCAATTTTTAGCTTCGCCCTGTGGCTTGGTTATGCAAACTCCATGCTCAACCCAGTGATTTATACTGTGTTTAGTCCTGATTTCCGAACAGCGTTTAAACAAATATATTTGACCTCTTGTCGTTTTTAAAATGTCCACTTTGTGTCTTATGTGTATCACTGTGATTTAAGTACAAATATATAAATAATTTTTCATGCACAATCACTTATTCATAAAAGTATTAAAATTTTTGTTCCTATTTTGATCATTTGTTCCTTGTGATTTTTAAATTTTAGATCATTCTTTTTCAACTACTCTTCCTGAATGAGGTACATTTATCTGAAATGCAAGTAGTCAAGTATATATGGCATAACACATATAAGCGTTTTAATCTACCATCATCAAAATTCTCTTTCTAATAGCTTATGACCACTCGTAACACAAAATGCATTTCGTAGCTTTCCACTTGAAACTATTTCTACCACACGTACAGTATGATCCAAAAGTCAGTAAATGGAAAAAAAAACAGAAAATGAAGTTATAACTGATTTTTATTGCAAAAAAAAACCGAAAAGAATGTGCGAGAGGAAGTTCTTAAGGTTAGGACACATTGCACGAAAAAGTTTTAGAGTTCAATTTACCTACCTGCATTTTGAAGGCTCATCTTTTTTCCAATTTTCATTCATTTAAAACAGTGTCCTCAGATTTCATTAATTGTCAGCAAGATGGCATCCTTTAGTTCTTGAAAGTTGTCATTATTGAAGGTTACGATTATTTTCAGCATAAAGGGAAGATTTGTCCCAAAATATCCTAAAACTAAGTATAATTGTGAAAAGATTAATTCAAATAGTCTCGCGCGATCTTCAAAAGAACTCCTGTTTTTATGTCAGCAGATTTGCCTAAAGTTTGTCGCATCGTCCCTGTACGTTACTTTGCATAGTGAGATTTTGAAATATTTTTAATTTTGTAACCTACAATATAATGCCTTATCATTTGATCGCATTATTTTGCATATCCTGACTTTTGGATCATATATATATATATATATATATATATATATATATATATATATATATATATATATATATACTCTATACCACAAAAGTAAAAAATATTTCCATATTCAATCATTTCAAATAGAAGTATACCTGAGCTCAAGACAAAAAGTATTTTAATAATAATTGTAAAGCGCATAAATGAAAATTTATTTAAAAACAAATATTCATTCCCTAAGCGAAAGAGAGTACTTTATGAACAAGGATGTGACAAGCCATTTATATATTAAATCTATTATTTACTTTTCTAATACATCCTCTCTTAAAAATTTTATTTTTCTAATACAGATATTTTGCGAGATTAATTTTTGCCTCTTACACATATGATGAATTCAATTTTTAATTCCAGCAAATTCTAATGTACATTGATAATTCCAATCTTTCAGTTTTAAGACCAACGAAAGTAAGAGTCGAGAATATTTTAAATAACAATTATACATGTACACAGATCAATCTCAATTGTTATGTTCTTTTGACTTTTAATATTGAATTCAATCTTTTTAAAAGCAGGTTTGGGGCTTTGTATTATCTGCCGACAATTTAATAGCTATAACTATAATATTTCGATGCAATTGCTACTCAAATTTTTATTTGCATTTCTTATGCGTGAGCTCAGAGAAAAAAAGAAAAATATTCAGGAGGCATTAAACTGAGCTATTTTCTTTCACTTTTCAGACTTTCATTTCCATATTAATACTTAAACTATTTCATAATGTTCTCTGCTCATCCGGTTAAACTTTTCTCTTTTTAAAAATTTCCACCCAGACATATTCCATCACAGCTGTCAACAGATAGAGTAGAAACAAAACGGAAATTACATTTTTTTTTCAACTGCTAAGGAAATTAATTTCTTTTGAAAAAGTTGGACGTCAGTAAACTATGAAAAAGGGAAATATGATTTGAAGAGTCAATAATTATACCAGGAATTCGTGAACAATGATACGGACTAGAATCATTCCGAATCGTCAAAACTTTAGAAAAAGGTAGTCTAGAAAGTTTTCTGAATTAAATCATTTCTTTAAACTCATCCAGATTGGATCTTGAAAAAATTTAGCCACGTGGTTTTTTATCTATTAAAATGCTTAGGCCATTTATGATTGTTAGATAGGTTCGTAGTTGCACGACTGATTATGCGGAGAAAGGGAAAAGAGCCACATAAACTGATAAAATCAGGAACTTCCTTAGCACTGAAAATAAGTTTCACACATGAAGTATAAATTAAGATCTCAAAAGAATAATAAACTCGGTTCGTGTATTATTTGAAAAAAGTTGTATACCTTATATTAGGTTTGCCATATTATTTTTAGTTCCAACCAGGACACTTGATGGAAATTTGTTCAAACCGAGCTGCGTGCTTAATGACTTCTTTAAAATCGGGGTATTGGAGCTTCGGAATATATGTACTCCTTTTCTGTGATAATCTTTTATATAACTATTCAAAAATCTATTTCATTAAACACTGAGGTCGAGTTTATTGTTTAAATCAGACAAATGTCATACAGAATAATAGAAACATAAAGCCTTCTAGCAGAATTTACAGCACAAATTAATGTTGTTTTATAATTTAGTTGAAACCACTTTACTTTTCATTGGAATAGACCATTTTAGGAATAGATTGTTATTAGTTTTTCATTGAACTTAAACTAATTTATTGTAAACTTTTTTGCCATGCATTACATCTCTCTCTTTATATTGATTCGGCCACACATTCCCTTCAAACCAAACATTGTTTATCGCTGAGAACGACCTTTCAACAGGAGAAAAAGTGATTAGTAGGAGGAAAATGTACTTTACAGCTTGGCTGAAGTTCGGTACAGTTCTTATCTCTGAAGTGATTAAAGTTCAGTGTTTCCCATGTTATACTGTTTGCAGACCAAAATGCTTTGAGTCACCACTTCAAAGAAAACTACTATAAGCTTCATTAATTTTTCTGCGGATAGTATTTCCATTTCGGGCCAAGCAATATCACACACACACATTGTAACTACCACCAACCAAACTACCTCCAGCACATGATCTCATGCTTAGGACCTATAAGCAGTTTGGATGGGCTGAAGGAAAGATTCTGTTTTTCTTCTGACCTTGACAAAACGACCAACCGGCCTGGCCTCTGTCTACTCAAGATGGCAGTGTCCGAGACGCGCCTTTCAAGTCAGGCAACTATTTACCTAATACAAGAAGTTAATTTCTCTCCAATGCACAGACTGCACTTATTTTTCGGTGATTATTAACAAACATTTATTCATACTCAAAGCAACCACTTAATAGTAGGATGGCTAAACGAGTCTTAACCCCCAAAGTACTATTCTAACAGGCATAATGGCATTCGTCAGTCTCATGCTTGCAACCTAAAGTAGATTTTCAGCATGCATACTTTTCTTTACATACGGGCTGTTTTCTTATATATGCAGGGTGATTCGGAACTCATGGAACAAACTTCAAGGGGTGTTAGAGCACACTATAAGAAGCATTTTTTGTATAGCAATGTATGGGCGCAAGTGACGCGTTTAGGTACAAACACAAGAATTGCGCAGGAAATGAAACAAAATGCTTATTTACGTCATTCTTTTGCAATTACTTACTTACAATTATTTTTGCGATAACTGCTGAAAGGTGCCACCACCAACATAAGTGCAAGTTTGGCAGCGTGGTAAGCTTGAAAAAAAACCGCCTTCAAATGCTGAGTTCCAGCAAAGGAACGATGTTCAAGCTCCCAAACCAAACAGAGCACTCTATCGACAAAAAAGTCCGCCAATACATGTATCGACGCTGTCAAGCTTGTATTGGTGGTCGCACCTTTGAGCTGTTATTGTAAAAAATCATTATAAATAAGTAATTGTAAAAGAATGACGTAAATAAACATTTTGTGTCATTTCCTGCGCAATTCTTGTGTTTGGACTTAAACGCGTCATTGCGCCCATACATTGCTATACAAAAATTATTCTTTTAGTATGCTTTAACACCCGTTGAAGTTTGTTCCATGAGTTCCGAATCACCCTGTATATGATAATACGTTTGACTCGCTTCCCGTAATGGCTTATCGAGAAAAAAAATGCCGTAACTGAAATACTACCTTAAGCCAAACACAATCGATCCAATGATTTTGCAATCTGTAAACCTCGTGGCTTAGAACACGTCAGATCTGGAAGCATTATTTTTTAAAATTGTTTTAAACAATTTCGCTTTTCGTGGCCATGTGATCCCTTTATCTAACATGTGGGGTCAGATAAAGGGACCAAGGATAAAGGGTCAAACCAGATACAACGTGAAGATCCCACGTACTTCACGTTGTATCTGGTTTGGAGCAATATCTTTTACTTTTACATTTCACAAAACCCATATTATTTATATATGTGTAATATTTATTATCCATGCTTGGGGGAACGATAATAAAAATATTGGGGGCAGGAGAACCCCCTAGGAGCTGGCGCTCTGTCTCTGACTCAGTAATAACCATAAGCCTATTGTGAGAGGTCGAGTTGCCTTCCACATTTGGATACCCATATTATCTTTATATTTGCTATTTTATCCCTACGTCACGTTTTGAGACCGGTGCCCTGTTATTGGGGCCTCAAGGGCTTAAGCCCATGGAGTTGGTGCTGCCTCCATATGATATAACTGTTATGCTACCAATTACGGAAAGGTCAAGTTGCCTTATATAATTGGCTAAATAATAGGTCCCTTATGTACATGTAGAGGCTATGTGTTTCCTTGTGTGGCCAGGATGCAATACGACAATTATCAGTCACGGGAAATACATAGATAAGTTGATCATTCCTAATATTTGGGGTAATATAAAAATTGAAGGATGCTCAAGGGGTTCAAGCTCCTAGGAACTGGTGCCCCTGATTGCAGTAATATATTAATTAGGTTTAGAGAATTTACTATTGCCCAGCGCTTTTCCTCCAATTGTCGCCGCTAATCAACCCAGTATTTCTTGAAGTTAAAATGGAAAGTGTTTGCACACTAATTAGGTCTGAGTAACCCTTGGTGCTGCAAAGTTAAGTGGATATTATAACTGCAATGAAAAGTCACGGTGCCACAAGGTTATGACTTTATCTCAAGCTTGAATTTATAAACTGGAAGTTGAACAGGATTGCATTTATTCTGTCATACCGTTTCTCTAACAAGCGTGAAATAAACATTTTCGCCTGAAGACTGTTAATCAATTAAAAAGCACATTTTTCATAAGGTTTTCTTCGTTGCCAGTTCTACGAGAGTTTTTGAAAGCATGTGATTTACGAGATGATGAGGGGGCAAAGTTCAAAGTTCAGTACCTTGTTTCTGGAAATTAACAAGGAATACGAGGAGAAAATAAATAGTCTGAGGCAAGATTCAAATTATCAATGTTGAATGCGTCTCTGTAATTGTAGATGTTATGTATGATGCATTGATATATCACTACTAATCGAAGGATAAATAAAAACATGTATAATAATCCTGTTTCCATCTTTCGAAGAAATTCCCTTACTTTGTATTTTGTACACCCAAACAAATGAAACACCGCTCTATTCAATCAACAGTTAAAGATTTCCCTTGTTTTCCAAATTTTCCTGATTTATGTAGTGTTGAAACAAAATGAAAACCATTCTGTGCAATAAAGAAAGTTTCAACAGAAATGTCTGTCTCATTTAAAGGACTTTGTGAATTTTATGCGATATTTATATTAGAAAATTTTCCTTTTCTATGTGCAGGTTGCCACAAAAAATCAACCCTTTTCGGTCTCGTTACTGTTTGTGGAATATCACGCAAAATATGGCCTGATTTTTACCTTAGGGAAATTTAAAAGGGAAAGTATATGTCAACAATTCCAGGACAATAGACGAACTGAAAACATTCGGTTGCTATTGATGTCAGTTGCAACGAGTGTCTCAAAATACGTTGCGACGTGCACAGAGGTGCATTGATGTTCATTTTCAACGTCTTCTGTGAAAGGTAGTTAGCGATCCGTCGTCTTTAAACCATATTTTGCATACAGTAACGAGATCGGGACGGGTTGTCTTTTCGTGGTTGTGGGCCGGGGTGCAATACAATTTTGGGGGATGTCACCAGTGTTTTGGTAGTTCCGGTTCTGGCTTCCGGAAGAACCCCAACTCAAAATGCTGGCTACCAGCATTCAATTATTCGATGTTATTTCTGCGTGTTATCAACTGTGCCATAAGCATCTCAGGAACAAGGAAACATAATATATTCAGACATAACAATTAAAACTGGTAAATGAATACAGAGCAAATAGCTTGACATGCGTACGGAGAAAAGTTGCGAGGTACACTGATAGTCAGAATTCTTAACGCGAACAATCGTAACGATAAGAACATTCTTTTTGCGAACAGTTGCAACAATAACACATTCTAGAGATGTTTTTAAGAGTTGCCACACAACGATCATCAGTCACTGGGAAATACATAGTTCACTTGCTCATTTTTAGAACATATAGACATTTTCAGTAATCATTTTTAGAACATAAAAAAATCGGAGAAAATCTTGGAATATTCTATTTTTTCTTGAAAGTTCTCTGTTTTGGCATGTAAAATATTGAACGTTTTCCACGGAACCACTGAATGGATGGTACAGCGATGACGTCAACACCAAGAGAGCGATTGAAAAAAGACCATTAGATCTGTCGTTGTTTTTCAAAGTAGTCCCATTTAACAAGAGACATTCAACTTTTTAATTGTTAGTCGGTATGTCAGGACTGGGACTGGTATTAATGAAATTGAAATAGATGGTTGGTTGTTGGGTTTTTATGGCGCAAGGGCCATATTTGGCCATGCTGCGCCAGACACAAGACATACAATGTCAAGTAATGGACATACACACGCAAAGAAAGTTTTTCTGACACAGAAGAGAGAAATGCATCCAGGGAGGAATCGAACCTGTCAGGAATGGAACCTGAATCGCCTACAACTCACAGTGGACATGCCCACTGAGCCACGATGGCCCCGAAATAGAAAATAATCCTATCTATCGTAAAAAAGATTGCAACATTATTTAAAACAAGGATGAAAGCACAACCACAACGTAATTCAATGTGAGACAGCCAAAGCAATTACCCTGACCAGACAAATTAAGCTCGAACCCAACAATTTTATGCCGTCCATAAGACCATTAAAGAATTCCTATTTCTTAAAAAAATATGGAAAACCATATTTCAAGTTTAACTTTTCATCCGAAAATTTCATCCATTCAAGCCGAACACATTAAGCCACTGGAAAATGTCAGCTTCCTTATATAAGGCTGAAGAGAGTAAGTGATAGAGAAACAGAAGCAAAGCTAGACATTTTGGAACCTAGGGCAAATGAGGCTGATGCCACCCTATACAAAACAGAATTTACGTGTTTAAAATTAACATAATTCGGATAAAATATACTAATTCGCACCATATTAATTTTGATGATATATATTAATGTTTCGAATATATTAATTTATTATCGCAATCACTACATATTACGCATGAAAACGAGCAAAAGGTAGAGCTTTATTAACGACTCTTCAGCGCGAAGAAATGGCGCCTATATGTTGTTTAATGCTCTATGTAAGTTTGTTAAGAGAATTGAAATGCTTTGTCTCTTCTCAATTTTCTGGATAGTGATACGATTGCCGGTGATTACATGAAAAGAAGAATCGACTTTCATGCGTTGTAAGGGATTGACCCAGGACCGTTGGCAATAGCACCTTGTGCTACCCCAGTACGACATAAATTCAACTACCAACCTACCTTCATGGGTTGTAAGACTAATTGACTTTTAAGCGTTTAAAGACGAAGAAAAAAAGGATGTCTGATAAGGCAGCCGTGTAAATATCTATGCAGCTGCGGACCATCCAACGTATTCAAAGCGCTCTTGATTACCTTTGTTATTTCTTTTGTATTGCTTTCTGTTTTGGTTTGAGTACTTTTCGCAAATAGTATATAGTGGTTATTTCATAACTTACTTTTGAATTTGTATCATTTCTGCAAATTTGTTTATTACTGTTTAATTTGTTTTTGATTTCGCTGACATTGTGATTCATTTAGGTTGTCGGAATCAGTGAGGTTTAGCGTTAAGACTTTTTAAAAGTATAGCGTTATATTTAAAGATTGAGGCCCCGTTCACATGAGGCGTTTTCTAACGCGCGTTTTACGTCAAGACAAAACGCGGGTAGTCAAAGTACATAGAGTTCTTCTGGAGTGTTCACATGAGAAATCGCGAGAATCCACGCGCTAGATAGCTTCGGCGCTTCAACAATCTCCGGTCGCTCTAGCGATTAGAAGGCGCTTGGAGATGCATAAGACTGTTCTGCACCGTTTACATGACACGCGTTTTGAAGCGCGTTAGGGCTTTTTTTATTCCCCTAGTCCAAGTTCCTATCTTCGCGAAGATAGAGTGAAAATTTCAACGGATTTGAAATCTGCGGAAAATTTTACACTACATCGATACCTAAAATGTGATTTTCTTTAAATAAATAATTTTTTAACTGTAACTTTAATATTTCCGCGATACGCACATTTGACGAATATATTCATTACAAACACAAAAGGGAGTATTCATCTCGTTTTTATAGAAAAGATATAACTTGATTGGAGTATTTTGTCTTAATCCAATGCTTTATATTTATGGCCATTAAAATAGAATGAGAAAATTTAATCGTATTCGATTTATTGAAGAAATTTACCCTGCTTTCACACAAAACTTGTAAAATGTGATAGTTTACAACTAAAGGGGATAGTGGGTAATTTTATTTCTGAGAATAACGTATACCGACAACTGTCCGTTCTAGTTTTCATATGCGGCAAACGTCTTTAAAATAAAGCTAAACTTAAATATTCAATTTAAAAGCTAAACTTAAATTTATTTTTTTATTTGTCCTCAACGTGAAATGCGCAAGATAAGTTTCAATTTTCATTCATTTTTCACATCCTCGTGTTACATTGAACTCGATATCACTTGAAAATGAACTTCTGATTTACTGAATTTAATTTACTGTGAGCTTATTTTTCATAGAATTTATATTTTAATGCTAATCTTGCAGTTAGTGTTATTACTACTTAAATCGAAATTTTTATATTATATATACACAAATTCTTATTAGCAATCTCCTGGTTTTTCGATATGTACTGTTTTTTGGGGTTTCCTTTCAGATTTTTTTAGTTTTAACATGATTTTCTCGTTTCATCGTGGGTTTAATCAAATTTTAGTTGAAATATTTCCCAGTCGTTATTCCATTTGTGCTACAAAACCCTTGAAAGGGGGTAGGTTAAAGGGCTAGTTTTCGTTTCGGATAGTCGGAATTCAGGGAAAATTTGTTTAAAAATTAAAAAACTAATTATTGTTATATGTGTTATTTGTGCTGATACATTAAAATGTTTAGAGATAGGTTTTAAAAAATATAGAGATTTATTTGAAGGAAAATTAAATAAAAATTAGCTATAGATCGTAGGAAACACGATAAAACCTACAAAAATAACATAAAAAAGAAAGGTTATCACCAGTGCCGGATTTTGTTTGCGTGTCATCGTTTTGATAGTACTTCGTAGACAATGCCATATAAACAGAAATTTCGTTTCCAATTTCCTGGTTCTAGAAATGTAGATATTTGTGGCATGTATTTTTATTTTACACTCAATTTTTAAATTTTAAGGAAATTGTTTGGTCATTTTCCAGTTAGTTTCGTTATAATCAAAGTTTTACAGAAATATTCCAATTTTTCATAAGCAGTTTCGCTTTCACGATAAACACATTACAAATGACTCATCTGCTAGCTTGAACCCAAAAAATCCGTGATCACCCCTTAACACAAAACAAATCCTTACTATTTTTTATTGGGGGATGAATCATCGACACTGGAGAGTGAAGGTTATAGGGTTTATTCCTCTAGTCTTGACAGTAAAAAACGAATACTTTAGGTTTTTAGAGTTAATGAAAATGTTTAATAATGCCATAATTTGAACTACATAAAGCACTGTTTCTCTGATCCGCTGGCTCATACGGTTCCTAGGTCCCAAATATCCCGTCATTCGAAAAATTTTGAAAAACGTACGAAAAGCTAACGTGCAAAAATTTACAATCGAGTTTGATGGCATTGGCATTGCACCGGAACGCATCGTATACTATACGTTACGAAAGATTTACCTATTTAGTTTGGTCAGCAAGTTGATTATATTGAATTTATTTATGTACAAAGATTTAAATTCAAAAACACTTTATTCACAGGCAAAATGTTTTACAAATCGAAAGAATATAAAATTTTTACGTCATTTTGAATATTTTCTAGATTATTTTAGGCATTTTATTGCTCATCATACATTTCTAAGTTTACCAAATCCAGGCTCTTGTGAACACAGAAATCAATTTTAGGTTAGGAAAGAAAGATTTTCATCCTATTTTTAAAGGCTGTAAAATTAAAACAGTTGATAAGGGACAACAAAATATATTATTAAAGTGACATTCCCTTTAAAAACAAGGTAATACTTCCGCTTACGCTTAGTATAATTAAAAGGAATATCTTCAAAAAGATTAGTTCGACAATTGAGAAAAAAATAATTTTTTCAAAGAAAATCATGTTTTTGGTATCGATATGTGGTAAAATTTTACGCTGATTTGAAATCCGTTGAAATTTTGATTTTATCTTTAACCATTCAAAAGATAGAAACTTGGATTAGGGGAATTAAAAAGACAATTTAATGCATAACGGAATTGACCTTGAAAAACGCCCAAGAGGTCTTCACATGATAGCGCTCGAAAATTCTTATCAAACGCGCGTTGGAAAAAGTCCATGTGAAAGGGGGCTTATAGAACAGAGAACGAAGTAATGCCTAGAGCTTTTACCGGCTGGGTGGAGATGTCGAATCCGGGGCACTAGCGATTTATCGTCAAACATGGTAACCTTGGTGTTTTGATCCAACTTTATGGCAACCCTACGCAAAAGGTTGTTTTTTACGAAAGAAAGCCCGCTTTTTTAAACGGAATTGCGATGTATTGCGTTCTAGGATTGGTTAGCATTTTGAAATTTGGATTTTTTGCGTTCTCTGATTGCTTAGCGCTTAAGAATGATTTTGTGCTTGCAACGGATTCTATCAGTTTCTTTGGTTTTGTGCTTGCCGTTGGATTTCCAAAATTTTGATTACTATTTTTTCAAGTGGCACATTTCTATTGATATTTATTGTTTTTTTGTTTAATTTTTTAATTGGAAATTAAATTAACTATCTTTCGTGATATTATAGATTTATTAGCCGCTCACTTACCCTTGATTAGGCATGGCAATGGATGGTTTGACTGGACGTATAAATGCGTATTTTTTGAAAAAATGTATGATGAATCTTCAGTGAATCCGGAGAGCTTGAAAGTGATTGAATGGTGCCAGAAAGTTGGCTTGATTGCGAAAAGTGTAAAATGTCCAGAATGTGGGAGTGAAATGGCTTTGAAAGACAATGGATGCGGGCGATAGGTACGAATGGTTGTGTAGAAAGGATGGACATAAACGAAAGCGATCGGTGCGAAAGGGAACATGGTTTGAAATCCAGTGGATGTTCCTGGCATTTATTGCCGAAATCGTTAAAATGTATAACCCCGCTAAGGAAGACCAGAAGAACCTGATTAATTGGACCATAAATTTCATTTTTCTTTACTTTTTATTGTTTTTGTGCATTCCTCATTTTCACTTCCGGATATAACAAATCGAATCGCCAAGATGGCCGCCATACTGGCTTTGGACGCCATCTTGATAAGGCGACAAAAATTACTTGGCGACAAACATGCCCGACATCTTTACCCTTAACTGCTCATTTTGTTAGTGTCAAGAATTGTAGACAACTTGAAAATACAAATGCCAATTCGAATGTAAAAGTTGATTCCCATTCATTCTTTTTGGAAGCGGTGGTGATGAACCACTTTCGAGCTCTGTCCGAGGTGGAAAAGTGTATCCGCAAACAAACGGAAGGCGATATAGCGATTCTGGAACTTCAATTGTGTTCGAAGGTGGATTTTTTGCGTTTTGTCAAGTTAGATGACTGATGAAAAGACTGTTCAAAAGGATCAGTATAATATCCGCCTTCTGGAGGAACAATTTGAACTGAAGAGGGTGAGTCAATCATTTAGGTGAATGTTATGGAAATTGTAGTATTCCTTCTAAAGCCGAGTTTACGCCGGAGTTGTAGACACGTGTTGACGACAAATGTCGACATTTCGAGAAACGGCATTAATTTTGTCGTCGACAGTTGGCGTGTCTGCAACACAAATTTTGTTTTCCACCAGGAGTCGGTAAAGATCAAAGTACTTCGACATTTGTCGTCGACAAAAGTTGCAGTGCTTTTTCGGTGTTGCAGACATTCCTCCGCTACCCCTTCTGCCCATCGTAAACTGTAATTTGATGTGTAAACTAACTGATGTAAGGTAAAGTATTTGAGTGTGCCTACTATTATTGATTTTACTTCCTTCCTCAAAAATACTTAAGCAGGTAATAATGTTCTAAAATATTTTTGAAATGTACTGTTCACCATTTCAATATTATTTAGAAGTTGCTTTGTTGAAGTATTTTTAATTATGCAGAAAAAATATTTTCTATAGACAATATAAACATGACCGTACTATTTTAAACATTTCTGAATATACTCTATTGTTTTAATGTTCCTTTTTTGTGATATTATTGAATCCATATGTTGAGATTTTGTAAAAAAAGTTTGTGCTGTTGAGATCTAACCTTATAGAACGTGAGTCATACTTTCTTAAGTACTAGAAAACTTTCACATTTGGTACTTTCACGTTGTCTTTGAGCAGTTCTATCAAAGCCTCAAAAACCTCTGGCACAAACAATGATATTGTACTTTTAGATATTTTGAACAAATAACTGAGACTAGTGTATGAATCTCTAATTGATAAAAAGCGCAACGTAACTGCAAGCTTTTCTTTAACCGGAATAGCTTCTCTATAATTGGTGTCCTGTTTCACAATCAAATATTCAAAATTGCAGCTGGCCATTCTCAAAAAAATCTTAAAACTTCCATCCGATCTTACTTCACCTGACAAAGGATCAAAGTCATCTTTATTTAAATCTTTTAACAGCTCACTTCCACTATACCAAGCTCTCGCTTTTAACGATGGTCTCACCCAGTACCTCCGGGGTGCCCGTTGTTTCGACAAAATTACGCAGACTGCTGCTGCAAGTACAATAACCTCCCCACTCAACATCTTGACGAATGAAGTGAGAAGAGTGCTCATCCCTTTGTGCTGTCGACAAAAGTTGTAAGAACCCACTAGTATTTTGTCTGCAACCAAAAGTCGTCGACAAACGTCTTCGACACAAAAATTGCAGACAAATGTCTGTAACGCTCGGTGTAAACGCGGCTTAATGCTGTACATTTGAAAAATGTTAGTTCTATGCAAAATGTTAATTACGTTGATATTGTGGAGAAACGAAGTGTTATAGATGGTGGTAAACTTAAAAGACCTAGTACTAGTAATGATTTTAAAACTCCAAAAAACCCAGAATTGTCTCCCTCTAAATCTATTTTTGATGAAACATCTTTTAATAAACTTAATAGTTTATCGATATGTATGAAGTTAATGAACGTTTAGCTTCGTAACCCAAAATCCCAATCTTAGTTGCTATCACTGATAACTATAAACTTCATAAATTGAATGAAACCTCCTGATTTAAAATCTACGCTTTCTGGCACTTTTATTAAGATCTTCCCTTCTGATCCAGATAGACACAGGGAAATTACCAAATACCTAAACAATAACGAACTTGAATTTATGCTGCTTAGCAATCACAATGACAAACCTATTAAAATTGTTAAAGAATTATCTAAAAACAAACTTATTAATTAAAGAATGATAAATCTAAGAAATAATAAAACTAGCTAGATTTGGTTTTACGTTGACTAAGGTAAATGAAAAGAAAAATTTAGGTTTGAGCAAACATTATGATGAAATGGCACCTTTATCAGCTGCCGAACTGTTGGTTCAGAAATCGAATAGAATTTCTTGTATATTTTGTAAAAAGAATCGTAAATAAATATTGTAAAAAAACTTTACATATGCCAATACATGAAAAGAAATGAATAGTTAAGGAAAATGGGGTTTTTATTTGCTTAATCAAAGGTCGCAGTTAAAAATTGTAAATCTAAGTCAAATGCCCGTATCGCTCCAAAAGTCACTTTAAATTCACGTGTCCTATGTTTCCCCAGAACACACACTCAACACAAGTGTCAACATCACTCGATAGTTTGCATTTGCAATCAATGAAAGTAGGGATGTTAAGCGAATCACAGAACCGCTACTCAATTCGCAAGTATTAGTTCAAAGTCACAAAATCTATATTATTATACCAGCAAACATTAGGATACTTTATTATATTTTAAAGAAATAATTTTTAAATAAATGTAAATCACTCACTTGTGAAATGTAATGTTTCCACCTTTAATACATTTGGAATAGCAACCTGCATAGCAGATAGAATAATTTTCGGCTTTCACTTTTACTTTCGATGTATTTGTTATGGAAGAAGAGATGCGCAAACTATATGCGCATGAGAGAGGATAGTCTCATTACTAC
This sequence comes from Meta bourneti, assembly GCA_933210815.1. Taxonomy (NCBI): domain Eukaryota; kingdom Metazoa; phylum Arthropoda; class Arachnida; order Araneae; family Tetragnathidae; genus Meta; species Meta bourneti. Next base: position 11,679,731 of record OW119934.1, on the reverse strand, counting down.
TATACGTAGATGTGAAATATAAGTAGACTAGGCATGTTAAGAGAATCGCAGAACTGCTACTCAATCGCCGATATTTTTGAATTTCAGTTCTACCTGTTACTGCATTATCAAAATAACAATGATTTGGTAACAGTGATTTCTGGAACAGTGATCGAGAATATACGTATGTGATTCGGTAACAGTGATTAAGGGCTAAGTAATAACAGCCGATGTTGTTTAACCCGATACTGCGACTGCTACTGAGGGTTAAGTGATATCAGCTGATAACACTGACCTCTATGGGTGATTGCGATCGATGACAGCGACTGGTGTGACTGAGTATCGGTGATTTGGGTAGGGGTGAAAACTGGATTATCAGTGATTTGTTGGAGGCTGAGCTGTTTTGAGTGAAAATAAAGATGAAAATGAAGTGAAGTTAATTTCCTCCCAAAAAGACCTTCTTTTCCCTTCTTACATCTCAACTTATATGCTATGGATTCCTTCTACTGATATAATTTACAAAATGAATCCAGTTAAACCAACTCCTCTACCAGTTGGTGAAAAGAAGAAATTTGAACCAATCAATAAAGCAACTGCCACCACATCCAGCATATTGACTAATGCTATGTTCATTTTGAGGATAAGCATCTAAAAGTATTGTTTCCTTGAAAACTGAATTCATATTTTTAGCTGTCGTATGCTTAAAAATGTTGAATTAAATTTGTATTAAATCATAATTTTCTAAATAATCATCAGTTTGACGAAGTTAAATATGACTTGTTTAAAGTTGGGCTTGTGTAAAAGCTACATATTGTATGTATGATGTCTCCACACATGTGAAACTTATACTCCCTGTAATATGTCCTGATCGCATCAAGATCCCAATATGACACTTTTAGAGGTGAAAAATAAAAGAACAAAATAAATTTATTTCTTTTTCAGAATTTTAAAATTGTTTTTTAATATTTAAATTTTGAAATTTAATTTAATTTTTAATAAAGTTTCTAAATTAAAACTGCAATCATGTTCCATATTAAATTAAATCCCATAAAATGAGCTTAAACACGAGACATTACCCAGGTCTATCTTATCTGGTTCCAGAGAAAATGCCAGTTAACTATTTCAAGATGCAGCAATTTTCATTAAAAATTTAAGTAATTAATGATTAATAACTATGAATGGAAAATGAAAACTTTAAAATTATTTTTGTCCATCCATAACTAAGATCACTTGATACAGCAAGTTTCATCAAAATCTGAGAGGTCATGGACTAAAATAATTCAGAAGTGAGTTGATTTTATATGGAATGACTCACATCTTAAAAATGAACCCAACGTAATACACACACGTGCAACGTCTACTCGCCATCCGTTCATAGTTCAAATGCTAATTGTTTTAAGTCTTAAGAATTATTTATTTTCTGTACATTAAAAATCATTTGTTTTCTATGTATTAAGAATCACATTTGTTTTATATTCTGTGGTGGTGGACCAGTGGGACAACGGGGGTAGTTAATCAAAGCAACAGGAATGATGACCTGATTAATTGAATTTTAGTAGATTTGTTCGAACTAATTGTATTAGCGCCTGCGGTGAACCATCTAATTCAGAACGTGATGTCATTAAAAATACAAATAAAGGGAAGGCGCATGTAGTGAAGATAAAATTTCTGGAAAAGTGGTGCAAATTGGACAAACACTGAGATTTCCTTTATGAAAAGATGTATACTTGCGGAGTATTGCAAAATACTATCCATTTCCGTTTAAACCGAGTTTATAACTCAGATTCAGTTGTATCGGAAACGACTTGACGCCAGTGGTTGAGTTTCCAGACGGTACGTCACCATCACTTTCCCGCTCAGAACACGTTTCGCGCTATTGGGTAGGTAGTTAACGTAGTACTTGAGCGACACAACGGGCTATTGGCGACGGTCTGGGATCAAAGGACAACACCTCATAATTTTGAACCACTGTCAGATGACGAGGTCAACACCTGATCTGGCAACCCACTCTCCAAACCTCCACACCACGCCAGTGTGAGGACATTTGAAGCCACGACAAATTTAAGGTGCCAGCCCCCATGTAAACGAAGGTCTTTGGTTGGACCGGGTTTCGAACTCGCAACCCTCCGATTGCTAATCCATTACTCTTCCAACCGGGCTACCGCGGCCTCCGAAAACAAAGGATAACGATGTGACGCATAATGCCCATATTGCAGAATTATACAGGTCTGCAAAATTTAACTTAAAGTTTGAAAAAGTTTTGGATATTTTTACTTACACACGGTAAACATAATAGTAGGTAGTTAATTAACTTCACACTGGAGCAACACGACGGACTATTGACAGTCTCGAAGGGAAAGATCTGAGGACAACACCTCGTAATTTTGAACCACTGTCAGATGACGAGAACAACACCTAAGCTGACGCCCCACTCTCCAAACTTCCACACCACGCCAACGTGAGGACATTTGAGGCCACGACAGATTTAACATGCTCCAGCCCCCATGTGACGGTCTTTGGTTGGATCGAGTTTCGAACTTCCAACCCTCCTGTTGCTTATCCGCGACTCTATCAACTGGGCTTCTGCGGCCCAAGACAAGGATTTTTTTTACTCGATTTCAAAAGCAAATATTACCAACATTCTTACTTCCACATATTTTCGAGTTTGAACATTACCAGCATTCTCAATACCGTAATTTACTAACAGAAATTCTAAATACCCATTTTCGTTCCTTTACTCAGTGCAAAGACAAAAATTGCAACTTACGGATTTTGTATTCATTACCTACCGTATTCATTTGTGATTTCAGAGAAATGGCATTATTAATTAAACATGGAATTTTGTATGAATTGAAATGCGAAGTTGTTGAGATCAAAAATTAGGTGGGTATTTTAATTAACGTCACACACTAGAGCAACACAACGGGCTATTGGTGACGGATCAATCCCAAAGGGAAAGAACCGAGGATAACACCACCTAATTTTGAATCACGGTCAGATGACGAATGAAAAATTAACTCACTTAAACGTACAATAAAAGTAAAAGTAACCTACTTTTCACGAATTGTTTTAAAGTTATCCAAGGGAGTAATTGGCAACGGTTTTCGATTTCTTTAATCAGTAATCCTTTCTTTCGGAATAGCCCGTTGTGTTGCTCCATGCGAGGTTAAAATACCTACCTTTCTTTGGGATTGATGCTTTTTTGAAAAATGTGTTGGTAGGTAAATATTCTATTAAAGAATATATTATAAATGACGAAATTATTTGGGAATTGTTCAATTTATATCATCAAAGGTTCGTGAAAAGTTGGGAAGCGGTTCGAGTGGAAAATACGACTTTTTCAACGATGAAATAAAAATAATGAAGCTGTAGAAGAGTACTTATTCAAATCGAAAGGGTCATCAGCTCAATTCGTTTATTTTCAAGGTTGTTGCCCCGGCCGTTTCCTGCCGTGGTTCTTTCTCTCGAGTGGAAAAGTAATTTTTAACCCTGGTTATTCTTTTTTCTCATAAATCATAAAAATAAACAAAACCACAAAATTGGAAGAGTGGGGAGAGGGAATCGTTTTTTGGGGATGTAGCATTTGCTTCCTCTGATGTTTTTTGGATCGAAGACCACACAAAAATTGCTGCTTACATTAGATTTCAGGCGGCGTTATGTCCCTAATGAGATTTATCGCAACTACCGTAGTATAAATTGATCCCTGAAGTAGAATTTTGAAACGTGTGGGGAAGAGAATGAAACTAAAAATTTAAAAAATATCTAAATCAAATCGCAATCTACTATCCAAAACCCGTAATTACCAGTTTCATTCCCGGTTTTTAAATCCTAGTTCAGAAGTCGGGAATACTGGAGTGATGTCTGAGTATTATTTTTTATCACAAAGTAACAAATTTTTGAAAAGATTTTTCAAAAAGCCACTTTGGAGTAAAAAGGAGATAATTAATATTTTTTTTTTTGCAGATTTGCCGAACTCGCAACCCTCCGTTTGCGAGTTCGAATCTAACCAAAGACCGTCATGTACAAAAGGAGCTCGTGCACGTTAAATCTGTCCTCACATTGGCATGGTGTGGAAGTTTGGAGAGTGGAGTGCCAGCTCAGATGTTCTTCTCGTCATCTGACCGTGATTCAAAATTAGGAGGCGTTGTCCTTGATCTTTCCCCTCGGAATTGATCCCGAACCGTCGGCAATAGCCCGTTGTTGTGTTCCAGTGCGACGTAAATTTAACTACATAACCTAACCTCTTTAATAGTGATTCAATGAAATTTGCTTTTCGATATACAACCAATTAATTTTTAACCCTCTCGCTGCGTAATTTATTTATCAAAATAGGTTCAAAAATTGCGTAATTTTTTTATTACATATTTCAAATCTACATATATTTTAGAGTTAAAATATACAAAAAATTTTTGTAAAAGAGTTTTTCAATATAGAATTAGATCATATAAAAACGTTGTCGGAATATTGAAATTGAAGAATAATCATATAAAAGCAAAATTTTGAAAATTAATCTTGGTTAAATTATGATTTATTTTATGAAATACAAAGGTAAAACGTATATACTAATGAAAATATGCAAAATACAAAACATTTATTAGAAATGAATTATTAGAAATCACTATCCGCAGAGGAATCCGAGAAATTCTCATCAGTTTCGCTATAACTATCTTCAGTATACTTGATATCAGAGTCAGAACTGCTATCAGTGTCGGAAATATTGTCAGGAATGTAGGTTCTATCACTCGCGAAACGCTTCCTGCCAGACATCTTTGAGCTTTGAAAAGAGTGCGCAAAATGCTGCAAAAAATGCTTGTATATTTCGCAGAAATGTGGACATCTAAAGCCATCTGTTAACCCAGATTTGAATAAACAATTAAACCACAGAAAAGCCAAAATGAAACCATGAACGGGGAAAGAGTGGGTGCACAGTTAAATAGACGGCAAAAATGCATCCCCGCGGAAATCGCGGGCTGCGCAGCGAGAGGGTTAATGCAATTGAATTATTATTTTTTAGTATTAAACATTTGCATCCCTGAATTGATCCCGGTTGCACTGGAGTACAACGGGCTATTGACGACGGTCCGGGATCAGTCCCCAAAGGAAAGATCCGAGGACACGTAATTTTGAACCACTGTCAGATGACGAACCTGGAGAATTTGAATCACGCAAATCTGAACGAGTCTATTCCTCAAATTTGAGTTCAGATCTAACGTAAACAATATGCTTTTCCACAATTGGAGTCTTATAGCGGATTCTGGATCTAAGTTTACCGTTCAATGCCGGAAGCTATAGCAGTGATTACGAGTTGGCGAACTGAGCAATCACCTATGGCGATCGCCATACATTATTTTCCGTTTTCCCCTGCTGAGTTTTTTTATCACCTATCCAGAAATGAACTTCCCCAAGGTCATCTGCTTTCTCATCAGAGCCGCACAATATCGTGTTGCTAACAATAACGTGAGCGATAAATCAAACCGTTCTGTGGAAAGTGTACTTCAACATTTGTTGTTTTAACCGACTGTTCTCTAAATTGGGTGACACAAGTTCTAACGTCAAAATGCGCTTCCACAATTGGCATATTTTGAGCTGATTTTAGCTACGTTTATCTTCCGTTTTCTTTAGTAATTTTGTTTGCTTTTACTTGCTATTTATTTGACTCGGGCACATCTTTTCCCGAACCCGAGATACCCTAGTGATCTATTCCTTTTCCCCTTGTGGTTTACTGCCTCTGGTAAACATGGGGGGTCGCGACCCCAGAATGCCCAAGCGATCTTTCTATTCTCTCCATCCTTTCTTTTTACAATTACTTGACATTGTCTCGTATTTGGCGTCATAAAACCCAAAACCAATCAATCTATCTATTTATTTGATCTGACTTCTCCATACTCATGACTATCGAGTCATTTTCGTCTAGGTCGCTTTGAATTTTACGCAAAGCACACTAATTAGTTGCATGGAATTTTAAAACCCTTCGCAAAATAACAATGATCCTTAATCAATCGAAAATGACCTAAATAAGTTTTTGAAACTAATGTTTAAGTATCGTTGGTTGGTAATGTCTCCTGGTAAGCACTCGTAATTTCATTAACGTAACTCGATATTTAGTTCGATTCACTAGGATTACGTAAAAGCACTAGTTATTCTAAAGCAAAATGATACTATACTTAAGATACCAAATGCAAGAAAACATTTAATGAACTCTGCAATTCAGGGATACAAATTTTTTAATAATAAAATTAATAATTCAAATTGCATTAAAAATTAATTGGTTGCATATCAAAAAGCAAATTTCTTTGAATCGCTATTCAAGAGGTTAGGTTAGATAGTTAAATTTACTTCGCACTGGAGCAACAACGGGCTATTGCCAACGGTTCGGGATCAATTCCGAAGGGAAAGAACCGAGGACAACACCTCGTCATTTTAAACCTCGGTCAGATGACGAGGTGAACACCTTAACTGGCACCCCACTCTCCAAACTTCCGCACCACGCCAACGACACACACATTTAGGCCACGGCAGATTTAACATGCGCCAGCCCCCACGCACACGATGGTCTCTTTGGTTAGATCGAGTTTCTAACCGCTATTAAAAAGAAAGCTGACTCAAAATCTTCCATTAGATCAGTGGTTCCCAAAGTGTGTTCCGTGGAACCCTGGGGTTCCGCGTGACAAATTTTATTTCATTAAAAAAAAATAAGAATGGTGTTTAATATATTCACATTTTCCTTGGAAAGTTTACAATCGACCACCAAATTGAATTTAAAATTTTTAAATAACGCGACTGAAAACATAAGCATCGGTAGCAATTTGAACTTCACGAAAATTTATGTATTTTTTTTGTGCAATATACCGGTGTATTTGCGCCAATGCTATTGTGCCCTTGTATAATTAACGGTAACTGTTCATTCCAACCAGAATGTCAGTTAAGGAACATTTATAGCTGGGTAGGTACAGGTCGACCATATAATTCAGATCGTAAACAAAGTTTCAATATCAAAATAAATACCCTAATATCTAAAACATACATACATATGTTACTACCGCTAACCTATACAATAATGTTGCGCTCTCGCAGTGTGAATTGGTTACACTCACTCAGCGAACGGTTCTCGTAGCAATCAGTTGATTTTCGTACGCTGATCGTGAGTTAGGCTGCTACTTTAAATCTAGCATAACTATTTTTTCAAGTGAACAGAAATAAGTATTTTCTATTTCTCTTGTGCTTTATAAATCAGGTAGGACTATAAATAGTTTTTATAATTTATTCATTATACTCTGTAATATTTTTACCATTTTTGTTTCCTTAAAACATAATTATAATAAAGAATTATAAAATGGATCGATGGTTAAAATATGGGTCGTTAAAGAAAACTGACGTTGTTAGTAGTAATGCAGAAATCGCGGAATCTACAGATACAGGCATTCTGGAACCCGTAATGCCATCAACTTCTAGTTCCGTACAGCTACAGCCTCATCTTCCAACTCTGCCAGCAGCCAATTTTGGACAGGTGGTATCAACGAAAAGACGTAAATATGATACTAGTTACCTGTCGTTTGGATTTACTAGTACTGGTGACGAGGAGGCTCCAGATGCGGTTTGTTTGCTTTGCAACAAAATATTGGCAAACAGCTCCTTAGCACCAGCAAAACTACTGAGGCATTTGGAAAAAATCACCCAACAGATAAAGGCAAAGATATTTCTTTTTTTAAAAGAAAACTTGAAAGCTATAATAATTGCAAGAGTTTTATGGTAAAAAAATTCAGAACAGTTAATCAAAAGATAACAGAAGCGTCGTATAAAGTATCTTACCGTATTGCTCTAGCAGGCGAGGCACATGTTATTGGTGAATCACTTATCAAACCTTGCGTTCAAGATATCGTTTCATGTGTATTGGGCGAAGGGTATAGTAAACAAGTTGAAAGTGTGTCTCTTTCTAACAATACTGTAAAAAGGCGTATTAACGATATTGCCGATGACATTGAAATAGAACTTATTTCACGGTTGCAGGCGTGTGACGCTTATGTATTACAACTAGATGAGTCCACAGACGTTGCTGGATTAGCAATTTTGCTTGTTTTCGTTCGGTATGATTATAATAAAAAAATTGAAGATTTGCTTTTATGTGAAAGTGTGAACATTAACACCACGGGGAGAATATATTTAACTGCATTGATAATTTTATGACAACGCATGAGATTAACTGGGAAAAATGTATTGAAGTATGCAGCGATGGAGCAAAAGCAATGACAGGAAAAGTGAGTGGTGCTGTAGTACGGATTAAAAATGTTGCAAAAAACTGTAACAGTACTCATTGCATCCTTCACAGATATGCATTAGTAACAAAAAGGATTTCAGTGACATTTAAATCTGTTCTAGACGAAGCAGTGAAGATTATTAATTTTATCAAAAGTAAACCATTGCAATCACGTATTTTCAAAGCCATGTGCAAAGATATGGGTAGTCTTCACACCACTTTACTTCTTCATACTGAAGTTAGATGGTTATCGCGTGGTAAAATTTTTGTGCGAATATTTGAATTGCGAAAGGAACTATTGGCGTATTTTATTGGTCATAAATTTGAATTATCAGACAGATTAAATAATATGACTTGGCTATCTACACTTGCATACCTTGCTGATATATTTGGAAAATTGAACGAATCATGTTTGGCTTTGCAAGGAAAACAAGTCAACATATTGCAAACAAAAGATAAATTGGTTGCCTTTTCAAGGAAAATACAATATTGGATTTCAGCTGTGGAGCAAAATAACTTCTAGTGTTTCCAGACGCTTAGTGATTTTCTCGAAGAATTTGAAGTGGATTTAGATATGGAAATCCGTGATGGCATAAAAACACATCTGTCCAGTTTACAGCAATCACTCAGTGATTACTTTCCAAACCTAGAGAATCAAGATAATTACTGGGTACAAAATCCTTTCAAAATAAAAGAAAAACCAAAAGGATTTCATTCCATGGATTAAGAAAATTTGATTGAATTGAGTTCGGATACACAATTAGAAGCCAAATTTAGAACAGTTTCATTAACAATATTCTGGTCAGATGTATTCGATGAATATCCAAATTTATCAAAACAGGCTATTCGAATTTTATTGCCATTTGCAACCACTTATTTGTGTGAAGCTGGGTTTTCAAAATATGTTGCGACAAAAACCAAATATCGTAACAAACTTGATGCTGCACCAGATATGCGAGTTCAGTTATCAAACATAACGCCCAATTTTAAGAGAATCAAAGAAGCAGGTGCATTCTTCACATTAAAGTTTTTTTCATTTATTTTAGTTTATGTTTTGTATTTTTATTATTTATTTCTATGATGAATTGTTTTTTTTTTAGTTTTGTTTAATTCAATAAAATCTGAAATACCAAAATAATACTTGTTTCATTTAATATCAGATATTAAATTTTGAAAAGTCGTTGTCGAAAAAATATTCAGGGTTCCGCGATCATTGGCAACAAATTTTGGGTTTCCACGACCAAAATAGTTTGGGAACCACTGCATTAGATCATAACAACACGAATAACAATAACGGATTTGATATCCTCTCTTTTTGTATGTTACCGTTAAGTGTATAATTCAGTTATTTCATAGAATACCTAGTTATTTCATGAAATAACTGATCAAGTCAGTTAAAATGTGTAATAAATTAATAATTCCACACTTTAACTAGTTATTCTATAAATTAACTAATGATAGTCAGTTAAAGTGTAAAATAAACAATTTGACTGAATTATACAGCATACAAAATGTTATTTATACAGACACAATAAAATCATTTGTGTAGGGGGACCACACAGGACACAAGTGTAATGGACAAAACTTATTTATTACTTTGAAGCTTAACTAATTTACGTTAAAATCTACAACGGGAGTTTACAATCGAAGCACTGCCGCCTACGGTACTGGGCAGTGGTTCGCAGAAAAGCGCAGAACACTCCTACGCGAGTGTGTCTCCTTGGTTCCTTGACTCGAACTGGCGTTCTGTACTTGCGTGCGTCGCGTCGCACCATGGGGGCCCTCTAGCGGTCGCCACTGACACTCTGCCATCCTGATATGTTGTGGACTCCACGACAGTATTTACAAATATTCTATATAAAAGATAAACAAAAGACAGAAAAACGAAAACACAAAAATAACGTTTCACATATAAAAGGAGAAAAAAAAATTAACGTAGGTTTGAAGACCAGGGCTTCATGTGATCGGCTGCCGATGTCGAAACGTTGGGTCCATCATGATAACCCACCCGATCCACATCGTAGCGCTCATTTCCCTTAACGCGGGTAATGAGGTATGGTCCAAAAAATTTAGTTTTTAATTTAGGTCCAAATTGGGTTCTCTGGATCGCTACTAGATCGTTCAGCGAATATCAGCGTGCTGGTTGACGTCGCTTATTAAATTGTTTTTTATACTCCTCCTGAACATTAAGAATATTAAATTTGGCGTCTTCGTGCATTTTATCTCTATTGTCTAGTGTAGATTTGAGAAATTCTTCCTCTAAAAGGGATTTAATATGTATGTCCTCTTTATTTTTCATTTTTACGCCAAACATAAGTTCAAATGGAGAGTATTTAGTTGCTCTGCTCACGGAGCTGTTTAAAATACGCTGGACCTCCGAAACGTATTTATACCACTTTGTTGGATCATTAATTGAGAGTTTTGATAAAACAGGCGCTAGAATACCATGGATACGTTCTATCTGTCCATTGGAACGAGGGATGCCAGTCGTGATTAACACGTGCTGTATCTTTTCAGCACGGCAGTAGGTCTCGAAGTCGCCGGATGTGAACGCTGATCCTCTGTCGCTGATGATGCGCGCTGGGTTTCCAAATACAGTCTGAAGTTGTCTCAGCTTCTCGATAGCATGCTGAGCAGATGTAGTTTTCACAGGGTACATCCATGTGAATTTGGAAAATGCGTCGACCACTGTGAAGATGTGCTGATAGTTTTTGTTGGTACTCGGTAGTGGTCCTATAAAGTCAATGTGAAGCGTTGCCAAAGGAGAATCTTCCTTCGGTATGGGGTGTAACAGTCCTTCACCTTTACCACGTTTGCGATTACAAAGGATACATTCGACACAATTGGATATTATTTTCTCAATTTTTGTTTTCAAGTTGGGAATGAAATAATCTCGTTTTAACAATTCCTCCATTTTGTTAACTGAAAAATGTCCTTTACAGTGACTTTCCTTTATTAGTTCTGACTCGAGTGACTGGGGTACCACTAACAGTTCCCTCCCATTGACATATTTATAGAGAACACCTTCCTTAATCGCGTGATCCTCTAATTCGTTTTTAGCAGCTAATTCCGTAAGCACTTGTAAATGTTCGTCAGTGTCCTGTGCTTTACATGTTTTATTTATTATCTCGCCTTGAGCTCGCGTTATAACTAATATTGAGTTCCTGCTTAACGCATCAATATGTCTCATTTGACTGTTAAGGCGATGTACTACCACGTACTCAAATTCTTCAAGGTATAAGGCCCATCTAGCGATTTTTGGAGTGAGGTCCCTTTTTTGCATGGTTTTCTGAAAAGCGTCGCAATCAGTGACTATTTTCACCTTCGTACCTAACAAATACATTCGAAATTTTTTGAGGGATTCAACAACTGCTAACACCTCTAATTCGTAGCTACATAGCTTTTCCTGTTGTTGGCTGGTTTTCGTACTCATATAGTGAATTGGGTGTAATTTGCCGTCATCACCTTGTTGTAGCAGAATACCTGCCAAGCCGTGACTACTAGCATCAGTGTGCAATTCTGTTGGGGCTCCCGCACAAAAAATATTAAGGACTGGTCCTTTAGATAGCAAATTTTTTAATGTTTGAAACGCTTCAATTTGTGAATAGCCAAATTCAAAGGTAACTGCATTTCTCAACAAATCGCTCAACGGTTTCGCAATTAAAGCATAATGAGATATAAATCTCCGAAAATAACCCGTAAGTCCTAAGAAGTTTTGCACTTGCTTAACCGTTTTCGGTTGAGGAAATTTCTCCACAGCTAGTGTTTTGGATGGTGAGGGACAAATTGTGCCATTCTCAATAGTATAGCCTAGAAATTCAATTTTTCTCTTTAAGAACTGACACTTCTTAAAATTAATTTCTAGTCCGTATTCTGAGGCAACAGTTAGTACCTTTTTTAATTTCTCCAACCCCTCCTCCTCATTTTGTGAAGGAATGACAAAATCATCCATATACACTATGAGTATGCTTTCCTTAATTAAGTCTCTAAATACGCTGTGAACAAAACGTATGAAGTTCTGTGGGCTAGTGCTAAGTCCAAATGGTGCTTTTTTAAATTGATATTGAGCGTTATGCGTCACAAATGATGTATATTTGTAGCTAGTCGGTTCTAACTCCACATTGTAAAAAGCGCTCTTTAAATCAATGCAAGAAAAACATTTAGCGTTGCTCAACTTTATCAATAGTTTCGTCTACTTGTCCAACGGGAAAACGATCTCGAATAATTTTCTTGTTTAATTTACGGTAATCTATGCATAATCTGTGTTTCCCATCCCTTTTTTTAACAAGTACTATTGGTGACGCAAAGTCGCTTGAAGACGGTTCAACTACATCTAACCGCAATAAATCGTCTATTTCTTTGTCAATTATTTTTTGTTCTACAATACTAATACGCCGGGCACGATGCCAAATCGGAATGCTATCCGACAAAACAATATTCATCTTAAAATTAATACTTTTGGTTTTGAGCGAAGTATAGTCAGCAATCAAATTCGTTAGTTCATTATGCAATGTTTCATTTTTCACGTGCAAGAATTCTTTCTCAGAACACGAAGTTGAATCGGCTATGCGAAACAAAAAAAAGATTGACCTTCGATTGAGGAGATGGATATAGAGTTTGGGGGTGAATTATCAAAAGTGTTGTTCGAAATCTGTGGTTTTGATATTTTGTTTTCTGCCAAAAGGATTTCGTTTGGGATAATCTCTTTCCGAAAGGAAGTGCTTTCAAGGTCAGACTCGCAAGTTTCGCTGAGTCGACGATATTTTAACGCTGGAATAACGCCATCGACCGCCAATTTGTCGCTTATTGCTACATTTAACGAAAGGTTTAAGCTGGAATTGAGTGAACAATTTATAGTTCCTATATTCGCTAAGACAGAATTACCAAAAGCTCCCGTTAATGTAATTTGACCGTGAAATTTTTCCCCTGGAAAAGAATTTTGGGTGTACCCAAACAAATTCACTTCCACTATCCTCTAAGCGTTTAACTTTTACCCCATTCATAAACACGTCAACGAATTTTAATTGTTATGCGCAATTTCAGGTATAGTTATTCCCGAAACTAAATTTTCCGATGAGTTTTTCCTCAGGGTTTTTATTGTCAAATTTGTTAGGGCAAAACCGAGCAAAATGACCCTCACCACACACAAAGCAAGTTGTTTTTTGTGGTGTATGTCGTTGTGGTTTGTTATTTGACTCTCGGTCCCTTTTTTCGACACTAAAGTTTGTGTTGGGTTTTGGCTTAAAATGCCACTGGTTCTTTTTTGCATCACCTGCACTCTGGGTTACCATTTTTGTCTCTGGAATGGAATCTGAAATTTGTCTTTTAGAACGCGATGCAAAAAAGATCACACTCACGACCCAGTTGTGATGGACGAAACCACGTTTCACCCTCACGTGTGCTAATATGTTCCTTAACTCTACCCTCTAGATTATCAAACATTTTATCTGACACCATTAACTCGACTAATTGTTTAAATTCATTGACATCACGCAGTCAACAGTAATACTCAAAAATCGATGTTAAGCGCGCAGCATATTGTGCGTAACTCTCGGTTTTAAGTTTGTGTGAATATTTAAACTCATTTAAACACTCTCGCGGCGTTGGTTGAATTTCCTTAAGGATAAGACCTTTAAGTATCTCATAATTAGTCATTTCCTCTTCAGTTACATACGACAATATAGTACTGACCTTCTCGCCAAGTAATGTAATTAAAATTTCCGCTTTAAAGGAATTGGGTACATTTTTAGTAACAAATGATTTCTCTAAGCTGCGGAAATACAAATGATACAATTCTGGTTTATCCGGAACAGGCATTGTTAAAGTTGTAACACTTTTTAACAGTTTTTCTAAGCTTTGAGTTGTATCAATATGATCGTTAGCATTTACTCGTGGGTGGGAATTTTGGAGCTCTACCTCTTTTTCCACTCGAGCTAACCTAATTTGTTCTAATTGTATACGCGCTTGAATATTTTCAGCCTCAACTCTTCCACTTTCAGCTCGTTTCAGACGCTGGTCCACGACATTGAGCACTGTATGTATTACAAAATCAGGATCAGTTTCGTATATAGCACATTTCTCAATGGCAGTTTTAATATCAATTATTTTAGCTCCCACAGGTAATTGAACATTTAACTCGTCCGCCACGACGAGGAGATCCTGTTTCATACAATTCTTAAACATAATAAAGCTGTAAATTAAATTCTCATGCCAAGTAAAAAATAGAAATTTCCCACCTGAGAACTGTTGTCGCCTACTTTTCAGGACGCGGTGGTTCTATGTTGGTTTGGGAGGGTATTCGCACCACTTCTGGCACCAAGATGTAGGGGGACCACACAGGACACAAGTGCAATGGACAAAACTTATTTATTACTTTGAAGCTTAACTAATTTACATTAAAATCTACAACAGGAGTTTACAACCGAAGCACTGCCGCCTACGGTACTGGGCAGTGGTTCGCAGAAAAGCGCAGAACACTCCTACGCGAGCGTGTCTCCTTTGTTCCTTGACTCGAACTGGCGTTCGGTACTTGCGTGCGTCGCGTCGCACCGTGGGGGCCCTCTAGCGGTCGCCACCGACATTTGTTACAACAGGGATTATTAAAATGGCATTTGGAATTGCATAGAACATTATTTCTAAAACAAAAACATTTTTTGTTGACAAATTCAGTAGGGGTGAAAGGTAAATGTGTTTCTCGTTGATGTTCTGAGAGTCTGGCGTAAAAAATATTCGGCTACAGTAATCTCTATATTAAGTTCAGCAAATTATTGTTAATTACAAAAATATTTGACCAGTGGTTCTCACTTTACAGCCTTTTGAAATCGCAACTTTATTTACTCGGTTATTTTACACTTTAACGGGGTGTAGATCGTTATTCTATGAAATAACTAGTTAAACCATAGAATACAAGTGAGTTTTACATTTTAACTGACTTGATCAGTTATTTCATGAAATAACTAGGTATTCTATGAAATAAAGAATTTCATACTTTAACGATAACATATACACACACAGAACACCACAAATAACGTTCACGCTTTCCTCCATTCATGTCTGCTCTAGATGCCAAATGAAATTAAAAATACATATATCTAAATAAAAATCTGCCTGGCGCAAATTTCAACGAAGCTATTTGCGAAACAACGCTAGTAGTATACCGGCCCGTATATGCGGCGGAAGTGACGTCATACCACGTGACCAGAAGTGGGCGGGGCCACGTGACGTCACAGCGTGACGTCATCCAAAAGCGGAAGTGACGTATTGTTTGTTTACATTTGGACTTGGATTTTTTTTGTCATCGACTTCGTGCAGGCGTTGAGTTGTTTCAAGATGGTGTCGTTTCGTTGCCATGGTGATGAATCACTCGTAGTGCCATCTGGTGGAGAAATTCGAAACTCTATTATTTTTAATTAAAAAGGAATTTCTTGGATTCGAACCCGGGACCATAGGATCCGAGGTCAAGCGCGCTATCCGTTAGGCCGTAAGAGAGTTAACTTATGATGGTGAATTAATGTAGTGTTGGATTTTTCTCTCTTTTGGACTTGTATTTTTTCTTAGTATTAGGAATGCGTTATTTTTAGAAAATGGTTTTTGAATAATTGCATAGGGGTTTTAATAAATGCTTTTTTCAAAATGACTTATGGCGCCATCTGGTGATTTTAAAAGTAATTAATCTAAGGAACGAATTGATTTCTTAATGTTTTTACTTTATTCATGATTAGTGACGTCAGTGTGTTTACGTTTGGGACTTGGATTTTTTTTTCCTTCTGAGATTTCGATGTGACGTCACGATTATGTCCATCGAGCAAGTCTGAACTTGAAAAAGTCTACTCACAATTCTTTATGTTATGAGTATGGTAAATTGTTTACAGATCGTGAAGGCTAGGCATATTTCCGTCGATTGGAAAACGAATTAACGTATTAAAAAAAGACGAAATTTAGAAATTTTAGGTCAAAAATATACTGTGCCTTGTCAACTTGTAGCATACGAAGACGAAGGAATAAGCTATACTTTTAGCGGGTCTTCTATTACAGCCAAGCCTTGATCTCCTAAAGTATTGGAAATAAAGGGAGAAATGGAGCGAATAATTGGTGCAAGATTTAATTTTGAGTTGGTGAAGCGTTATAAAGATGGTAAGGACTGCATAGTTGCGCCAATAAAAACAACGAGAAGGACTTGGAACTTTATGCACCCATAGCGTCTGTTTCATTTCGACAGAAAAGGCAATTTGTGTTTTCTAGAAAGAACTACAATTCTTTAAAAATTGTTCTGGAAAATGGAAGCTTGCTTGAGATGAAGTATCAAACAAACCAATTTTGGTTTCACAGCTTGCCCCGTGCATTATGCCCTAGAATAAATTTAACGTTTCGTAAAATTCTTGTATAAAGCAGCGATAAACCACTTATGTGCCCCCGAACTAGAACTCAGTGTCGTACACTAGACGATATTTGGACAAAGTTGCAATTGATCTTTGCCTTTCAGAATAGTATTTTTATAAATGCTTACATCTCGTTTTTAAATAAATTTTTAGCGTGTCTTACCACATATACTGTATTTTGGATTATTTGGTTTTTTTATTACATGGTTTCATAAATTTTCTTTTAAAATGCAAGATCTGAAATGAAATTTTTCTTTGCTATATAGATTTATGTTTTTTTTTAAGTTAGATGTATTTACTCAAAAATTAATTATACATTAGATGCTATAACACCTATTTTATAGCAGAAATTTTGTTTTAAATAATATACACTTAAGTAAGAGTAAAATTTTTGAAACTTTACGAGACAAATACTATGAATATGTTTTCTTGTACATTTGAAGAAGTTATAATAGTATAAAAAAACCATTTATTCTATAAATCTAAATTAAAATGTTATTTTTTAATTAATCTTTCCTTGCATATTATTTTTACTTTGAATAAATCTTCATAAATTTTAGTGATTTAATTTATATTATATAGATTTACAAACCTGTTTTTGGATGAAATATAAGGATTTAATATTTTAAAAATTAATGTTTTTACTTAAAATTAATTATATATTAAATACTATTACACATATTTTTAATGTTGAAGATTTTTAGAAAACATTTTACAATTGAAACATATACATTAAATATTATGACAAACACTTAAATGCAGATCCATAAGGGAATATTGGAAATCTTTTTAATGCTTACACCTTTTCTATTCTAAATAAACTTTTGCTTGTCTTACCACATACACTGTATTTTGGATTATTTGGTTTTTTTTATTACATGGTCTTATAAATTTTCTTTTTAAAATGCAAGATCTGAAATGAAATTTTCGTTGATTTTAAGATTTATGTTTTACTCAAAAATTAATTATACATTAGATGCTATAGCACATATTTTATTGCAGAATTTTTTAATATTATACACATAAGTGAGCGTAAAATTTTTGAAACTTTACAAGACCCATATTATGAACATGTTTCCTTACACATTTGAAGTAGTGAAAAATAGTATTAAAACCCTTTATCCTGTAAAATATAAATTAAATATTATTTTTAATTAATTTTTCCTTCCATATTATTGTTTACTTTAAATAAATTTTCATTCATTTTAGTGATTTTTAGAAAACGTTTAACAATTGAGAGAGAGAGAGAGAGAAATATATACTTTAAATATTATTACAAACATTTAAATGCAATTTGCTTTCTATTTTTTAATTTTACAATTGAGACATTTTTAAAAGTTTGGTTCTTAAAGTGCGTTTTATGCATAGTAAAAAAATTATTATAAAAACCTGTAAGAGTAAAAAGAATTTTATACATTAATTTGAAACTTTACAAGACCCATACCATGTTTCCTTGCACATTTGAAGTAGTGAAATATAGAATTAAAAACCATTTGTCCTTGAAGATCTAAATTAAAAGTTCTTTTTCTTTAATGCTTTTGCAAACCACACATTTTACTAAATATGAACTTCCTTTTATTTATTTGAAATCCTTATGCACATCGTACAATTTAAATTGCACAGCAAAATACCAATACTGTACGAAGCTATGAAGTATTTTACAAGATACTTTGTACTGTTTTCTTAATTTTAAGTGTTCTACATTGCTATATTAAATGGATAGTAAGTGGGTTTTCTGTTTTTGAAAATAATGTGTGCACATCTGTGCTGCTAAGCAAATTAACTTTTGCCCTTTTCTTGATATTAAATGCATAATCTAAATATTTACTCACACCGCTGATAGTTTTACCTATGAGTAAAATTAAATAATAGCTGAAAATTTTAAGTATTAATGTGAATTTTAAAATGAACAAAAATTATTGAAATAATGGATTAAATCTGAATTCTATGTATTCTTAAAACAATCTCTGCAAATCCAGCAGACAATTCTTAAACAGATTGAAGGAAGCTACATGGAAACAAGGTAAATTATAACACTTTTTAATAGTAAAAACATTATGATTAATATTTTTTACAAAAATAATACATTGTAGTAAAAAAAAGAACTTATTTTTACATACTTGCATTTTTTTAAGAGACACATATTTCCGACAAGCCAATTATTCAATGCCATCACCTCAGCTATGGGGCAATGCAAATTATTTTTGTGATGACCACATTATAGTTTTTGGATATCTTTGTTGCTACTTAGAGCACATAATGCATAGAATTTGGGACACCCATATTGTTCCAAGTTGATATTCAATGCATCTAAGCGTTTCTTTTCCACACAACCACCTTTGTAAGCAATTAGGTACTGAGTGGCCCTCTTGGTCTGCTCGTACAATTCTAAAAGCTTAGTCTAGACTTTCTAAGGGAGCACAATTTGCTATGTCATGGAAATGAAGTGCACATACGTAATTTTTAACATATCACAGTTGTACGATTTTGGCACTAAGTTTATGCTCAGACGATAAGTGAAAACGAATACTTGAAGCTACTTGCGATTTTTACAGCATTGTATACGTATTTACATACTAAGAAACTTTTCTTGAGTCTGAAATCCATCAAAATCCACAATTGCACAAATATTAAGCATTGCTATTGAAAAGCGTTAGCTGTTCTTGGAAAAATAATTGTAAACTGGAAGCCACGAAGAACTGGACTATATAACACCATACACTTACTAATCATACTAATCAGTAAAGTTAAAATTTATCTTTTGCGTTCCATTGTTACTCACAAAAGATAAGACTAAGTGAAGAATGTACATACTCAGAAAACATGTGTTTGTGATAATGCACGAAATAAAATTTTATGTTGTAATACAAGATTTTAACGAAAGGATATACTTAAATGTGCGTGTGATTTTTTTTACTCTACCACGTTTATGCGCTCTGAATGCAATTCAATTCTACAACTAAACTTGAGCAAGAAAAAAAACATAACCAAATATAATTTATAAGATAAACGTATTTTGACTTTCTTTAAAATGAGAATTTTAAAGTATACTGAATTCTCTTAATTCTGCAGTTTTATTTTTTCTAAAATTACATCAACAAATTGAATTATTTATTTGTGGGCACACACAAGTCTTTGCCTTTGTTGAAAGGAAACTAGTATCTCTGACAAGTATCAGATTTTTAAAAATTGAGTAAAAGAACCTTTTTTCATGGGATTTAACTCAATCTGCTCCATAATTTTATACTTAAAAGTAATAGAGCATAATATAGTTAAGGAAAATGAATAACCATTATGCAAATTTGAAGCCAAAAGTTCCAAGAATGTCTATGCGTCTATCTACGTTTAGAGATTGGCCAACGCACAGACGTTGACATTAGGGACCTAGCCAAAAACGGACTGTATTATACCTGTGTCTTGGACGTGATCAAGTGCTATTGGTATGGCGAAGGGCTTGAAAAATTGGTAAAAAGAAGATGTAGTGAGATACAAACCCAAAGTTTTATCCAAAATGTTTGGTAGCCCATAGATGAAATTGTACAGGTGCTGGATGAAATCAACAATAATATCAATGGTTTTATAAAAAAACGATGTATAGCTTTACCCCTTATACAACGACAAGGACGAACGACTGTAAAATTTGCAAGGAATCGGAAAATGAATGCTACTTTACAGCCTTGCGGTCATCTGGTGACATGCATGAGATGTACGAAGAGTCTTTCAACGTGTCCTATGTGCCGAACCAATATTTTACATAAAATTAAAACATGTAGTAGATGCAATTTCAAGTGATATACTGAACATGGTGAGGAAGAAAATTCAATTGTAAAAGGGTGGTATTGAGTTGAAAATTGTTAAATTGTTTGTCGGAATTGTTAAATTGTCGTTTGCGGATTACATGTTAAACCTATTTACTAAAGAATTTTAAAGAGTGGCTTAAACAGGAGTTACTAAATGCTTTAGGAAAGATGTGTAAATGTACTCTGTAATGCAAGAAAGAATACTTGAATTAAATATTCATTTTGAGTGTTTCTTAATTTTAGGGGGCTTATTAAAACTTTTGTTAAAAGCATTTTAAAATAATGTTTATTAATTTTTTAAAACTTTCTTACTTTACTGCTTAACTTTTTTTATTGTTACTGTTGAACTATGTTTTACTGCTTAACTTTTTTACTGTTTAACTCTTTCTGTTTAACTTTTTTAGTGTTTAACTTTTTCTCTTTAACTTTTTTTATTGTTTAATTTTTTTCTGTTTAACTTTTTTTTCTTGTTTAACTTTTTTCACTGTTTAACTTTTTTTATTGGTTAATTTTTTCTATTTAACTTTTTTTTTAGGTTTCCTGCCTCATAATCGACCATGTACTGTTTCCTCCCATCCTCCTGTTTTCTGGTCTTATTATCCTCCTTATCCAATCCTCGGTGTTTTCGAATTCTCACTTTTCTAAATCAAAATATATTTACCTAAGTTTCGAATAATGAATCCAATGAGAAATAATCATAGAACATAGATATACATACAAATGATATTTTATTTAAAATTACTATATTGTAATCCAGGCATTCTTTCCAGCAAACATTTTTGTAACATTCATTTTCACAAGAATTTTCGAAATATCCTGAATAATCTTATAGACCTATTTTTATGGTAGAAAAAAAAACATTAAGCAGTAAAAAACCAATTGAAAAAGTTAAACATTAAAAAAATTTAAATAGAAAAAATTAACCATTATCCAATCCTCGGTGTTTTCGAATTCTCACTTTTCTAAATCAAAATATATTTTACCTAAGTTTCGAATAATGAATCCAAGGAGAAATAATCATAGAACATAGATATACATACAAATGATATTTTATTTAAAATTACTATATTGTAATCCAGGCATTCTTTTCAGCAAACATTTTTGTAACATTCATTTTCACAAGAATTTTCGAAATATCCTGAATAATCTTATAGACCTATTTTTATGGTAGAAAAAAAAACATTAAGCAGTAAAAAACCAATTGAAAAAGTTAAACATTAAAAAAATTTAAATAGAAAAAATTAACCAATAAAAAAAGTTAAATAGAAAAAATTAACCAATAAAAAAGTTAAACAGTGAAAAAAGTTAAACAGGAAAAAAAAGTTAAACAAAAAAAATTAAACAATAAAAAAAAGTTAAAGAGCAAAAGTTAAACACTAAAAAAGTTAAACAGAAAGAGTTAAACAGTAAAAAAGTTAAGCAGTAAAACATAGTTCAACAGTAACAATAAAAAAAGTTAAGCAGTAAAGTAAGAAAGTTTTAAAAAATTAATAAACATTATTTTAAAATGCTTTTAACAAAAGTTTTAATAAGCCCCCTAAAATTAAGAAACACTCAAAATGAATATTTAATTCAAGTATTCTTTCCTGCATTGCAGAGTACATTTACACATCTTTCCTAAAGCATTTAGTAACTCCTGTTTAAGCCACTCTTTAAAATTCTTTAGTAAATAGGTTTAACATGTAATCCACAAACGACTAAT